>OX418216.1:33580448-34780448 GCA_948455865.1 Conomelus anceps
GGAAGAGGAAGAGGAAGAGGAAGAGGAAGAGGAAGAGGAAGAGGAAGAGGAAGAGGAAGAGGAAGAGGAAGAGGAAGAGGAAGAGGAAGAGGAAGAGGAAGAGGAAGAGGAAGAGGAAGAGGAAGAGGAAGAGAAGAGGAAGAGGAAGAGGAAGAGGAAGAGGAAGAGGAAGAGGAAGAGGAAGAGGAAGAGGAAGAGGAAGAGGAAGAGGAAGAGGAAGAGGAGAGGAAGAGGAAGAGGAAGAGGAAGAGAAGAGGAAGAGGAAGAGGAGAGGAAGAGGAAGAGGAAGAGAAGAGAAGAGGAAGAGGAAGAGGAAGAGGAAGAGGAAGGAGGAAGAGGAGAGAAGAGGAAAGAGGAAGAGGAAGAGGAAGAGGAAGAGGAAGAGGAAGAGGAAGAGGAGAGGAGGAGGAAGGAGGAGGAGGAGGAGGAGGAGGAGGAGGAGGAGGAGGAGGAGGAGGAGATGAAGAAGAAGAAGAAGTTTCTTGGATGATATTCTAGTTCTTTCTTCCCTACAGCACATAGCCAGTTAAAAATATTTGGCTTTTTTCTTTTGTACATTTCTGTTTATTGTCAAATTTTGTTGCTTATATTCCGATTGTTGTACGTAGGTGTGAGAAGAATATTGAAATTTGTTCGCATTAATATTTTGTGGATCGAGTTTATTTGAACTAATTTTGAATGTTTCTTATGTTGAACACTTTGATAAATAACATTTTGTATCGTAGAAAGTTTGGAAGGTGGAGTGAGATAGAGTGATAAATAGAGAAAGGAAGTGTGAGTGAAATGGAGTAAGAATAACGGACATCTTCTAGCTTTGATGTTTTCAGAGTACCAGATGCTGACAAGAGTCGCAATGAATTAATGAGTGCAATGAAAAATAACAGCTACTGCTTCCCAAAGATTAATATCGGAGCTCATATGCTGAATGCTGTTGAGGCGTGTGGGTGCTACTAGCCACCATTCGAATGGATTCGAGCGCATTCAAATGCAGGCAGACAAATGGGAAGAGTCAACAGATGCTGCTGATGAAGTATTGAAGTGATTTGCAGTGGCCACTCCTGTTCAGTACTGCAGGCTATACCGTCTGCAAGCAAACCAATCAGTGCATCCATGTCAGCCTGTCATTCATCATCAAACTACATCATTTTTGGGAGTTGAACTTGGAAAATTTCTTGCCATGAACTAATTATTTTGAATCATTTTTGAACTATTTTTTGACCTATTTTCATCTTGTTAATAATACCAACTTGGTATCGTAGATTATTCATGATTGAAGTCTTTCTGTTCAATAACATCATTATTATTAGTTGAAATATAAATCTTCGTTAGCAAATTGCCCTTTTGTCTAGGTATTGTTTGGTGATAAGAACATGGCTAGTGAAGTGAGGCATTGGAATAAGTTTTTTGTCCCTGAAATGGAAGGTGTAACAGGATTGAGGGAAAAAATCAGTGGGAGAAGTTTAGCATGAGAATAACGAAAAAATCAATAATGAAATCTATCCAAACCAAATCATGTATAATATGAGACTTTGTTATATTATTGTTTATAATATTACAGAGGGGCTCGATTCTCCAAAGAACCCTCAATTCTGAGTATTGGACTATTTTAATTGGAATATTTCATGTCAATTTGCCAATTAAGTGTCAAGATCCAATTACCAAACCATTTTAGAACGTACAGAAACATCTCAACAATAGTATCTAACAATGGAATTGCTGTATTGTACTGTTCTACCTTTTAAATAAGTTTTTTTATTGTTTTTTACATCAGAATTCTTACATTTCTTTTAGTGAATAATGATGATTATTTTATTATTTCTGTCACAATGAATGTACCGACATTGTGTATTTCGCACGAATAAAAGAAGAGACCAACATATTGCCTTATTTCTTTCACGTGCTAATTTAGTAGGCTAGCCTAAAAAGTAGTGATTTATATTAACAAAACATCAATCCCCTAACTCTACACTATTCATTGCTGAATATGATTCTAGTAATCAATTTGTTCAATTATGTAAATCATATGCGATCAAACATTTCAAATCAATCATTTTTTATGCGATCATAAAAATTCCTTAGCTTTTTTCCGCTTGCCAGATTTCTGTATCATTGAAGAATTTTCAAGGTTTTGGAATAATAAATCAAACATCCAAATCTTTTAACAGACTAACTGGATAATTGTAATCATTCAAAGCCCATTTTCAATCTCCATCTCTCACACAGAGCTTAATCCTAATCATTTGCGAATCTATCAATGATATAATTCATTAGGGCTTGTTAGTATGTTGATAGGATTTGACAAATCGAATGTTGAACCTCGAGTCGTACGTAATCCATGGTTCATTATGCTTTCATGCGTGAATGCAATTACACTAAGTGCTGAGAGCCTGAGACTGGTATAAAGCGGTGTGAGTAGATGCGATGCTATGGAGCGATAAGGAACATCTCGTGAGAATATTCGAGGACAAATCAAAAAGAAAAAGAGATGAGAATAGTGAGGAAGAAACAAGTGAGGAGCGGAGTGAGAGAGAGTGTTTGGAGAAGGGAAAATTTGAGAGTAGAAATGCAGGAGTAATGTATTTGAGATGAGCGAATGAAATATACAAAGAGATGATAAGAATAAGAAAATGTAAGATGCAAGAGGATAGATTCAAGAGGAGTGAGAGAGAGCTTAGAGGAGCGAGAATGAATTGGGAGTAAAAATGGAGAAGCAGTGTAATAACCAACAGCAGAGGAACGGAACAGAGTGAGATGTTCGGTATTTTCTTTATTTTCTCTTTTCCCTTCCTCATTCAAATATCTTCCCCTCTTCCTTTGAGCGACGAACAGGTTGTGCTAGGCGCGCGCTATATTTCGACCAAGACGTTGATTGATAATAGGCATCAAAATTCTTTGTGTGCCATGTAATGGGTGGGGTGTGAAACGGCCTTTGCGACGAACCGAGCCTCTTTACGCCTGGTCTATCGGGCTCAAATTGTAGCACAACCCTTCCTTGTATTCGTTCGTTTCGCCTTCTGATGTCAAATAAATCTCAAAATGTCGTATCGCATCAGCTTCACATGAAGCTGAAGGGACAAAGTTTCCAAATAGATACTCATTCGCATATATTTTTTCATTTTTATCTCTATTGAGACGAATATAATTTCAAAACAGAAATTAATTGTGAAATAATGTAGTCATCTGTTGCATGTGTCTGAAGAAGCATTACTACAATACGGATTGGCCATCACACATTATATATTAAAGAAAGTGCTTATAGACATTTCACATTTAATTGTCTATTACATTCGGAACAGCCGTATTTCAGTCAGACATTCCTTTTTTATGGGTTTACATTTCTATCTCTGATCAAAATCATGCTCTCTCTCTTTATAATGTTCTTTATCAATTAAACATGAAAAAATAACTTTTTATTAGTAAGAGTTTACGAGAAATATACTGCACTGAATAATTGAAAAATATTTTGATTCTGGAAAGATTTAATTTCTCTATTAATGTTCAGAGAGGGGTGATAAATTTCAAATTTTCTCTTATATTACTCCAATTAGAAAGGGCGGATTACATAATAATGATGCCTATCATCAGGTAAAGATGTGATATGAAAATTTTGAAGATGCAAAAACCGATGAAAGCAAACTTTTATATCTTTGTGGATCACTGAATTGAAAGCGTACCATGAACATTAAAAAGCTTCAAGACTCAGTTTTTGCATAAAAGTCTTAATCATTATTTTTTTAATGAGCGAAGTTCCAAACTTTGTTAGTGTGTATTAATGGAATCAGGAAGGACACTTTGAATCAGAGGTATCACCTGAATTGCAAACTCTTTCTACTCTGCTAGTGGGATGAAAGCTTCAAAATTTTGCAAGTTCCAAGGCTCAACCAATTTCTTTGAATTGATGAAGTACAACTTGAATAGAATTTCTAAGTGCTATTTCAAGTTGAAGAAATTCTCTAAAGCCCTCTCTTAATGACATTCAATGGGATGATGTGATATTCGCAATATTCTATTTAAATATTATTTATACCGTTTCCAAATGGCAACTTTTTTAATTCACCAACCAAAACTCAACCTTCCCATTGATTTTAGCTAATAGGTGAAGTTATTGATGGATCACCAATATTTGAATTATTTTTTTGAAGTATGAGAAGAAAAAAGAGTTTCAGGATTAGATTATGAGCGTGGGATCTGAAATAATTAAAAAATCAGCATTCAAACTATGAGTTTCATGAAACGATTCACTCTCTTTGTTGCGAGTGTAGATATCACTGGTGCAGCTGAATTATTAAGTACAGCAACTTCCTATGCACTCACTACACACAGTAAGAGATAAATCGATTCTTGACTGAATTTATTATTTCTAGAATAATTTCAATACATTCAACCGACTGAATTCGAGTTCTCTGTGGAATTGAATAACATTAATATTTTATAAACTGTAAATCAGAATTCAAACAGGAATATTCGAATATATATTATGAAGGAAAGTAAATGATGAAGACATAATAAAAATCTAGCCTAGGTATTGGAGTTGACATGATACGACTTATGTAGGCTCTGGAGATTTATTACTTTATTCATCGATGAATTAACTTATTTTAAAATGCTTAATTTCATGTAACGTAGTTCCAGATTATAATTCCTGATAGATCAACTTGAAATTATAATATATTGTTGTTTTTTTTTAGGGCTGTGCTCGCGATTTGGTTTCTGGGAGTAGCCACGAGACAGGAAGTAATCGGCATTAGAAAATACCCTCTTCAGGTAAGCTTCTTATTTTTATATTTTTCTCGACAGCAGTTTCACAAATTATTCATTCCAGTTCATTAAATGAGGACAATGATATTAGTAATACCTCCATTCAACCGTTTACATAAACAATCAAATACATGAGTAGGGTTTTACTAAACTCATTACTCATTATTAGGAGTATCTGAAAGCTGAGCTTTCAGAATAGTAATAATTCCTTAAATGACTTCTTCATAAGGTATAGATTATAATAATAGCCCATATCATTCGATCTCACCTGAATTTTGCTTCTCAACTCTAAATAGAAAACTAAAAATAGGAAAAAATACAAATAAAATTCAATTCAATAAAAATAGTAAATCCTGACACGATATTCCACTTGGAAATTTTAATTCGCCTACAAGGCTACGGGTACTGTACTGAGAATATATCCAAGACTGTTCATATTATTTATTAGGCCCTATATGTTCCTATTCTTATTGCCTTTGCAATTTTCAAATTCATGCATTTCCATATCACAAGAGAAGCTACAAATAACATTTGAAAAATCACACTTGAGAAATCACAGTTCAATAAATATTTCACATTCAGGCACCATACGAAATTCGTCTCTAGATCTGCATTGTTTATTTGGTTGATTGTCACTTTGATTGAAGACCTATTGAAAGGAAATTGATGAACGAATACGACTTTGAACCGAAATTTCAACGGATTTTCTTACCTTTGCATGGAATGTGAGAGCAATAATTTGTTACCAAGTGCGTAGCTTCGGTTTTTAGTTGGATGATGATGCTAGCTTAACTAGCTTAACTAGTTTGATGATGCTAGCCCTCATCTTCGTACTCGTGAATAGGCAATTTCATAATGCATGATTTATTGATACCAGAGGAACGCACCAACAAATTCATTCATTGCATTCTGTTCAACTGTTCTCAATGTTCCAATGTACATCATATATGCTATTTATCAGGAACACTCCAAACAATTATGTTGTTGACTGGATTCTCAATTAATTTGCCACATCAAACGATGATTCCAGGTGATATTAAATTGAAAGTTTATTGCTAGGTCGTTACTGACGCCGATTATATCGACTGATATTGTCAACATATTGTGATGAAATATTAGTATTCAGAGAACTGTTAAGTTGCATCTAATGGATCTTTATCACAGGGCCTGACTATTTATCCCTGTATAGAATCTTCTGTTCACCAACAAGAGGTAATCCCATTATCAATCAGCTCTGATTCTCTGCTAAAAATAAATCAAATCAATCTTTCTCCAGTGATTAGTTACGTGCTACCACTCATCCTACTTTCTTATTTTCTGATCTTTATTATTATTTTACTCTGTTATATTCCACATGTATATTGTAAAGTAGTTGTTCAATTTTTCCTCACTTTTTCGTTGAAAATATAATGGGAGCCAGGGACGAACCCAGAAATTTTAACCATTTATCATTTCCAACTGAGAAAATATTTCGGGGTAATAGACCTTGAAAAAAAAAGTTAAAAGGATTGTCACCTTTCATGATAATCAAATTTAGCCCTTTTTGTGGTTTTACTTGAAAATTGCCAAAGGATACATCACCTTTATTCTCCTTATACCCTTATATCACCTGATGAGAGCAGATATTCTCCATCATTAATTTTTCATTCCCTACTTTACTTTTAAAGCCTATAGCCTTATTATAGCTGCCTATGGAAATACTTTGGTTTTGATAACATCAATTATCCAATGGAGTCTAAAAATTGTTACAGATTTGAGTGAAATCAGTGAAACCAAAAAAATCCTTACAAATCTTTACCTAAAACCTGGATGAGTAGTTGAGTTACTGCTCCTATAACTCTACCACTTTGAGGCTGCTGATGAGATTTTCCGAGTAAAATTCATCGTTTTATAGACTCAGTCACAAGTCACAAATTTGAATAAAATCAGTGGAACCAAAACCTGGATAATTGGATGAATGCAGAACCACTCCTAGAACCACTGCAGAACCACTCCTAGAATCTATTTTAATTATACGACTATAAGTATGCTGCTCAAAATTCACAAACTATTTTAAAAGTATTTTAATTTTCAGTTGCTGCAAAATCTTGTGGTAGTTTCTGCTCTAGTTTAAAATTTCTGTGGAAGAAACCCTGGATATTGATTCCAACGTCTTTGAAAATATTCCTAAACCTTTTTATAATCTCTTTCACAGAATTGTTGATTCTATGAATAACAGATTAATAGAATAATAGATTCTATTCTATTTCATTCTTCGGCTTCCATAAGCCAGTGATATTATTACCAACCCACCAATTACTTGACATTTTCAGAAAAGGTGCAGAGAGCAAGCTCTCATTAAGATAAAAAATTTAGTCTCCTGAGAAATGCAGTAAGAGAAATGCTATAAGAGAAGTAGAAAGGAATGAGCCTGCTAGTGAGAATTTCTTATTTTGAGAAGGTTTCTGGTTGACTATGACAAAATTGCCTAGAAGATATATCTGTGTCGGCAATAAAATACCAAGATGTGTTGTAGAGTAGGATAAATAGTTTTTTCCGCCATTCTCAAGAGCTTCATTATTCGAGATGCTAAACAAACATTTCACATTCTTTCTTAGTGTGAGGGGAAGAAGGAACAACCTTTGCCTTGAGTCCAACACTGAGTCGGAACACTTTCAACAAACAGTGACACAAAAAAACACTTGAGAGTGTCATTCACTCTCGTTGCCTCTCAGGTCGCTTTTTCCACCACCAAAGGTCCTATTTCCTCGATCTAGATCTTGAATTTATACCCTCATCATCTGAATGATTCCATCAAACGAATGAATTTTTCAACGCTTCGTTCGGATTTCTTCTGAGGAAGTATTTTTCTTTGAGGTTCGTCTTTCCCCACAGAGGTTACATGCTATTATTATAATACTTTTCTTTTAACGGTTTATTCTGCTGGTTTTGTTGCACCCAATTTTAATTTGATCAAAGAATACATCCAGAAATTGTTATAAATTTTCCAAGTACTATTTATCAATTATTTTTTTGTAAACCTGTGCAATATTTATTCATCTTTATTCATCATTTCAGAAATGAAAATCAGATGTGTAGGCTTTGCAATCAGTCTGAAGAGACTGCCAAGCATATCATACTGGATTGCGAGAGAATCGGGGCAAGGAGAATGGCTCTGTTTGGCTTTAAGCAACCAGGTGATGAATGGGACGTTAGCATAGGGAAGAAACTCCTGGATCTTGTAAAGGGCACAGGTATTGGTTTGCCTAACTAACGTACTAGGGACACACAATAAGCTTCGGTTGACGTGTGAGGATCTTTGAATCTTCTGGATCTTTGAATCCGTCCCTTCAAACATAACATAACATTCATCATTGATTTTTTTATTCATTCATTCATCTTCTATACCAATGACGATACAAAAATATTGTACTAATTGTATAGAGTTGAAATGAGTCCAATACGCCTTAAAAAGAAAAAAGTATTTCCCACAATATGGGAGACCCTAATTATAAATAGCTTCCTTATCGCGATATTTGCATCACAAAATTCAAATAAATAAATAAAATGAATTGATAAAATTAACTTACATAATATGTGTCAATTCATCGTATTGACACATCTAAACGGATTTGGTCTCCCGTTGAAATCAGTGATTCCACTCACTGTGTGATATCACTGGTGATTTGTACATTGGTAATAACTAGAATGTTTCTTTTTTTTAAATAAAATTTATTCTAGTATTTTGAACCTTAAAGAAAAATCTTATTGTTAAAGAAAATACTGGTTCATACTATCATGAGTTCAAAAACTTTTAAGAAATTTCGCCCTACTTTCTCGCTCTAAATAAGAAGACTGTTCCACATTGCTGAGACAAACTATGAGGTTGATAGAAGAGTAAACAATTGGTAATGATTAGGTACGTTTGCAAAAATCTCTGGAGAGAAGGATTGAGTGAGTGAAAGATTGAGCCATTACTTAGTGAGCAGAATGAATATAAGTGACTTTTAGTAGTGCAGCATGGTGCAATAACTCTTTTGAGCAGCACCTGTGTCGAAAACACTGTAGGTGGGCCAGACACGCCGGGGACTCGTTATTCTTTGTCATGTCACTTCCTCAATATCCCCTCTGCAACCCTAAACGCTGAATTTTGGAGCCATCTGTTGGTGAATATTCACCACATTGAATTGCAATTTATAAAGCCTTTGGAGGTGATAATGCATTGAAATATATGAGATGAGATAGGCTACAATGGTCTTCGTAGCCGTCATCCACGTTCAGTGATTGATGAAGGGTATTTGTGGCCTTGTCAATGAGAGATTGAATTCATGTTACAGTTTTATAGGCCATCAGGCGTGAGGGAAATTGGTATTTTTCGACATGTTTGAAAACTTTAGTAAATTCCCCATGACATCTATGAATAAGCGGAAGCGTGATTTTCTGAAGCTTGAGTTATTCCATGTGCCCTGGCTCATTACAATTCTCATATATTTTATCAACATTCCTGTAAACTTTCATCTTTTATCTTTTACGTTTTTTATTTTATTTATATTTTTTTATTCATTTGCGAAAGATAATATTAATGGAGTCGCCATCAGGTGTGAGGGAAATCGGTATTTTTCGACGTGTTGGAAAACTTTAGTGAATTCCCCATGACATCTATGAATAAGCGGAAGCATGATTTTCTGAAGCTTGAGTAATTCTGTGTGCCCTGGCTCATTACCAATCTCTACATCTATTTATTTTATCCACATTCCTGTAAACTTTCATATTTTATCTTTTACGTTTTTTCTTTTATTCATATTTTTGTTATTCATTCACGGAAGATTATATTAGCGGAGTCTCAATAACAGCCTTATTACACAGAGCCACTTCAGTCGCGGTCGCGAGCTACAGTTAAGGATAAATTACACCAGACGGGTAAATTTGATTAAAAAATCAGCTGATGGCTCCAAAAATGTTAATGCCTTCGTCTACTTTGACATTTTTGAGCTTGGTCAAACGCTTAGCTGATGTAATTTAACCTAAATTGTGGTGCGCGACTGCGACTGCAACGGCTCTGTACAATAAGGTACTAACATTCATGTGAAGATTCAACAGACTTCAAGCTGAAAACTGTTCTGATTACGAATTTCAACTAAAGAGAACCAAATCATGTATAATAGGTCCAAGTCTCATTGAAAAATTCCACTGGGAACTAATTAGTTATAACTTGATTTTTTTATTGGAGAATATCGCCTTGAAATAAAACACCAAAAATAGTCATAGCCTACAAAACAGCCCGAAATGTTTTATAACAATGAAACTTTTGAGTCGAAGATATGCAAGATGATTTGTACTACAGCTGACTTCCCCCATTATTAAACCTTGGTTATTCATTTACTTGCTATCAATAATATACAATTTTTTTATTATTATTATTATTATTATTATTATTATTATTATTGTAGGAATTATTCGTAGAAATTATTTAACTTTATGAATCAACAAATAACATTTTTATTTGTCCTCCTTCAACGAGACTATTTCATAGACTAACTTTCTGAGTTTGTTATTTTCTAAATATTCTGATTCAACATATGATAATTATGTTGAGTTCACATATGTCACTATGTTCAGTTCAGCATATGACCTTTTCCTACATTATTATTATTATTATTAAACATCACATTGTTATTGTAAACAAACTGGAATGTTTTTGTGGTATTCACCAATTATATGAAAGTCTCTATAATTAAATACTTCGAAAGTTTTTATCATTCATTTGTTAAATCGAATTGAATTGAATGAATAATGATGAATTAAATGAAACGAGAAAGCGTCAAGTTCATAATTTTTTCGTTCTTGTGGGTTTATTAACTCACATGTTCCTTTGCAGTCTGATATTAGCCACTGCAGAAGCTAATGGTATCAAAATTTTAATGTCACATTAAACTTGAAAGCATTATGTGCTTATTAAGAAACTGTTCTGAAGTAGTGGTTGATGTCAGATTTGGCTTTCATGTGAGCTGCAGACGCGTATTCTAGTTATCTTTTCAGGCGAGATAGACGCCCAACTTTTGTTATGGCTTTTACTTGCAGAACTTTCATTATTTGAGTCATGCATATTCTGTTTCAGCTTTCAAATTAACCTCTTTAATGAACTCTCATGCTAAATAGAAACCACTATCTTCCAACTGAGCGTAATGCTTATCTCTAAGCTTCCTTGTATTCAAATTTCATTACCACAAACATTTCATAAGGTTCATTTCTAGTAAGTCTATGTTTTCCAATAAGATAAATATTTGTTTTACAAGTTTAAATCATTTTGATTTTAAGATTACTAAACTAGATTCACACAGTCATATGAGACATTTTTTGATTACTTGACCTCTATTAGTCTAAGAATAAATTTGAACCTTCATTATCTAGGCACCATTAAGGTTTTTTGAGGGAACTGAAAAGGATTAGCTAGAAAAAACTAGTAAACTACTTTTTCTTTGCTACAATTATATGTATTGCTGCAGAGATGAAGATCAGTAATCCATTTTTTCAAATCTTTTTCAAGATTTATCGGGAGCGCTATGAGCAAATAAAAATAATTGTGGCCTACTGGCCAACATCGTTATTGTAGCATGACTTCAACCGCTCCAAATTTGTTTCATCTTTATTATTGATTCATACAAAAATTACGCAATAAAGTTGTTATTCATATTGCAAAAATTATTCTGATCTAATCATAATGTCATTTCCATTTGTCATGAATAACAAATTCATAAATTTTATGAAATCTCGAATCTGTAAAGTTGAAACTAAAAAGACGTTCGAATCCTGCAGCTACAACTCTTTCTCACTTTTCTTACTTGAAGGAGAAAACGTTTTTTCACTTTTAACTCTTCAGATTTAAGATTTATGAATTGGTCATTTATAGCACATTATAAACTGAAAGTAATAATAGTCTGGAAATTTTCGATTGGTTAAGCGAAATAGTTGAAAATATGAAGTGAAAAATAACCCAGTTATTAATTACTGCGTCTTTTAGAATCACATTAAACAGCATTAGAATTGTAAGAAAATTGAATTTTATTGTTACATAATAATTCAATATCAAAACTGACACTGTATTTCTATTCACCAATATCACAGATTTTATATATTATAATAGTTGCATTGCTATTACATCATAAATGATTGTCCAATGAAAATATTGACAATATTTTTAATAATATCAGGTTTCAGTAGTATGTAGAATGAGTTCTAAAAGGTATTTTGGGAATTTTTCAATGTTTTAGGCAGATTTTCCTAGCATTTTGGAGCAATGTTGTACAAAAAACCCTCTCTTCACCTATTCCAGAGTGCTTCTGTGGTATAGGTTTATAATGCATAGACGGAGTTTTGAATAAATTCGGACTGACGTAATGAACGATACTGACTTTGCATCTGCATGATGCACGTAATCGGTTAGCATGACTCTTTTAACAAATAATGTAGGCCTGCTAGAGACAAGAGAAAGAGAGTGAGAGAGAGCAAGTGGGTTAGTGCGAGTGAGGGAACGCTGAAACATTTGTTTATGCCGTCTACTACTCGCTTTTTTCGCGCTCGCTCTTCATAAATCATAACACCTTCAACATGAGTGTTCAATTTAATTATACCTGGAAACACAAATCTCGTCGGAATTTGTAGTGGGCGCTCAGAATGGAGTTCAAAATGTGGGCGAAAGGCTTGGAACCTTTCCGTTAAAAAATAATGGAGCAAATAATAAGCAGATTGGACTTTTGGTAGTCATGAATGTCCTTGATTTTCCATATTGAACTCTAATTAGGTTAAAGATAGAAATTACTCGAAAAGATTTCGAATTTGCCAGGCCAGGGACCTGTTTTATATCAAATTCTTCCATCAGTTTCTACAGTAACTACACTTTTTCCCCTACTGTAAATACAACTATAAATTATTTTATTTGTGATTTAAAACAGATCGCAGGCCTGATTAAAGAGATTTCAAACTTCACCTTTTTTAAACGTTGAGAAAATAATAGGCTACCGGTTGAACAAAATTGATTTATCTTTATTGGAGAGCATAAATATGTGTGGCCCATTGATGGGTGAAGAGTTTCAACATTTCAATATTGGTGATTGTTTTTCTTCTTTTTGCTAATTATGCTCACATGGTCTGAGAGTTGTGGTGGGTAATGATAACACAGCACATGCCAGGCTGAATACGAGTATTGAACCTGAGACCGCTCGTGAGCTAACATCAGTCAGCGAATTATCAGGGACTTAACTGATCTTTAATCGAATACACCACTGCGGTTTCCAAAACATGTGTGCGTTCTGCAAAACTGAATATATCGATTGAATCATCAAAATTATTTAGTAAAATATAACCAAAACGCTATCAACAATCACAACTACATTGTAGTGTCGAGTCTTATTAAATGAATATTATCTTTCACATCACTATAAGCATCACCAATAACAAAGCTAGTTTCACAATTTCAGCTTGCTCAAGTAACACAGTCCAGTTTGAGCTTCAGTCCTCTCAGCTTTTGCATATTATTTACTAGATTCGACTTGACAATAGGCTTATTGTCGTAAAATAAATTGAAGCTGATGTAAGGCCCAATGATCATTCACAGTAAAAACTCGATGCTCTCATTCTGTGAATCATAAACACATTTATTTGAAGTTTGCATCAATTTTTAAACCGAGTGAGCTCACCAGTTCAACTTTGTACTCAACTAGATGCTATATGTCTATAGTCTACTCAACTTTCTCTATCAGGTGCATTTTAAATTGTTATGGCACTACACTCGCATTACCAGAGGAAGTTATCAGTTTTTAGGAAATCGACCCAGCTTACCTTGTGAGCTTACGCCATTGTTTTTGTATGGAAGCTGTATGAGGAGCTGTTCACGTTCCAGGTTTGTTATTTATTTGTCGGAACGTGTTATGGCTCACCATGGGCTATCGCGCCCAACTTTCAAACTTCCAAATAATGTATTATATTCCCAACAGAGCGCGTGAATCGTTAACACGCACAATATCACTGTAAGCAATAAAAATTCATTGTCGAATATGTTTGGAATCTATGAATTGATTTTGAACATTCAATTCGTGTGAATCCTCTTTAATAGTGGGGAAGACATCTGGTGTAACGTGTAATCACCTTATGAATTCCAACTAAAAATCAACTCTGTAATATACAATAGAGTGGTGCTTGACTGTTAATACTCAAATAGATTCTTTTTCTGTCATATTTCCTATTATTTTCTCCTCCTACTCTATTTGCATTATCCTGCTCTTCCTTTTCTTCTCTCCTCTTTCTCCTTTTCTAAACCCTTTACTTTTCAAAGTTTCAAGTCCAGCGACCTGAGAAAAAGATTATTGTGAAAGCCTAACGTTTTGTGGGACTGTTGGTACTATTGTGTAGCAAGACTGATAAAAAGAAAAATTTATTTACGGATCTAAAATTATTGATTCTTGACTAATTTGATCAATGATTTCATTTCTACCACTGGAGAACTAATCCAATATTAGCCGATTCAGAACAACAGAGCCAATTCAATAGAGGAAGATATTGTTCTACAGGCCACATTCCCTGATTCCCATAATGGCAATGAAACTAATAGTATTTTAATGGAATATCATACTCCTAACTCACCTTACGAAAAATTAGCAATACCACTATCAAGAATAGAACAATTTGTTAGAAACACCGGTTATAAAAAATAGTAACAAAAATTAATTCAATATAATTTATTATTAAAAAACTAGAAGTGCAAACCAAGAGCTAAGGCAGTATCAGCACATCAGTAGTATGTTCAAAAGAACCGCTCATTGTTTACTTTTGTCGAAACTAGGTTATGATACTCTGTGCGGCTGTCAGCTGACTGACACTTTTCGCGCCAAATCAGCCTAGCATAGGGACAGCAAATAAATAAAAGTAACTCACCAATGAATAAAATTATTATTTGTGATAAGGACCGCTCACAACACATAGCCCTTCCACAAATTGGTGGATTTGATTATTTCAGCTCATTTATTGAATTCAACCCGTGACATAGGGATGTATTGTCCCGAATCACCGAATTGGCAGTTGTTTGCGAGTATTTTTATTATTTTCTACTGTGAGTGTTCTATGTTGAGGGTCATACTACACATTATATTCCTTTGAGTCGCTGGTGTTTTCGGTGAGACATACAGCTGCTCGAGAATATATTGGTGTAAATCATCTAGAACCCAAATTCGACAAAGATCAGCTCTCACAGTAAACTCCACAGCACTACTAAACACAGTAGCGGTCATCAGCACATTAGGTATAGGAATTCGGCAACCTACAACGGTTAATTCTTCAATATCGTTCCTGAAATAAATATTTCATGGAAGATTGAAAAGAATTTCCGTTTTTCGTTGTGGGAAAGCCTCATCACCCCTCGCAGTCATCCCAGAGCTGAATTGGAGCCTAATACCTGAGCGATTCCGGCAGTAAAGATAGCAATTAGAGTTTATTTCAGGTAATTGTAGAGGGAGGTGGAAGGAGTTCTCACAAGGTCTACAATCTACACCATAAAAATCATAAGAGCGCTCGCTCTACAGAGTTTCCCGTGAAAGCATACCTCCACTATCACTATCAAAATTTTTCATACTGAAGCAGACAAAAGTTTTCTTAGTAAAAATCACATCAATTCCCCAAAGTTTTCTCGTTATTGGCCATTTTGATTTTGTAGTCTTTTATTCTTTGAAATGTATACTAAAGAATTTGTGTTCCTCAATATAAAAGTACTAAAACTAATTATTAATCACATTATCCAAAATAGCGGCCAAATAAAAATAATGGCTGTAGAGCGAGAAAATATATGAAGTAGTCTTTAGTGAACAAGAATAGCTGACTTATATTGATACTAAAACTCTGTATTAATAAAATAGATATTGTTAACATTGTACAAGGTCTTATCAATATTGTTGATGATGGACCATAAGTTCAATAGCTAACGTGCATGAAATGAATTCAACTGTTTGCTGTTCGTGTAGAAGTTAAGTAACCGGAAAGCTCTGCTACAGGATTAATCTCCTGCTTAGCTTACCCAGGCATGTTCTATACTGGCCGCTTGACAAAACTCCCTTCTCTTCTGCTTCATGCTTCTTTTCCTTCACTTCTCGGCCCTTTCATTCGGGTTCCACGGAACCTTTATGCCGGTCACATACGTTGGCACCATTGGCCTCCTGCTCTCTCACCTCTCTCACAGATCTTCAAGAATAATAACCGCACAACAAAGATATAAGACGGCTTTCAAAAAATCTGAAGCAACATCCTTACAACGAACATGTCATATGTGCTTTCATTCCTCATCCTAATTGATTTATAGCCTACAGCTTTTTTCAAATTGGTCACGAATTAGCTTCAACTTCAGTTATGTATTATTATCATTGTCTATCATGACAAATTACATTGTTGGTCAACTGAATGAGTACCGTTTTCACCGTTATGCATATCTCTAAAGAGTAATGCCACTAGGAGAACAGAATAGAAATGGTACTACTTCTAGTCTCTTTGGTCGAGTTAAACAGTTAACATAGTTTAGATTTTTTGAAACTCTCCACACCGGATTTATGTAATTTTTTTATATTTTTCCTACCACTTTCACCTACTGATGGAAATTTCTCATTGTTTTATGATAACCATTGAAATAATAACTACAATCGATATAGACCAACTAGTATGAGCACTTTGTACCCAATTGTCACTGGACTCCCCAAAATGGCTCTAGGGGAAGTGAACTTTGTATTAATTTATTACCTTTTGTGGGGTGACCGCAAAGCTTTAGAAAATATAACCTAGTCAAAATTTACGAAGATAGCAGTTTTGGACTCTCAGTCTGTTGCATCTTTGTATTCATTGTAATTTTATCTCAATAAATACATAAATACTGAATAATAAGACGAAATTGTCACAACAATAAATGAATGTGGTTTTGACAATTTCGTCTTATTATTCATCATGGATAGCTTCCACTATATGACCTTCGCCATTAAAAAGAAAGATAAATGAATATCAATATTATCCATATCCAAAATAGATAATGTACTAGAATGTTCTCTATTTAGGCCCGGGCGAGCTAATATCCAAACCATTATACTACATTCATAGGCAAAGCATCAAAAACGTTGTAAGAGGGGTTGAATTTCTAAATAGATGCTATTACATTGAAATTAACAAATGAAAACACAAACAAGAAGTCTATTAATTTCTTCATTTATTGGTGGAGGAAGACGAAGAAATTGAAGACGTGAATGTGAGCTAGGAAAGATTAGACATAGGCCTATTATAAAGTAAGTTTACTGAATTCGTGATGGATATTCAAAATAATTCACAATTTTTATAGAATCCAGTAATTCTGGTACATGGCAGACATACATTAACCTTGTTTTATCCTCATTTCCCTTTCTATTTTAAATCACCTCTATTGATTATTGATTTTCTTGATGTGAGGTCCAAGTACACTATATTCCAAATGGAGAAGAAAGGGAAATTTTCTACTCGAACAGAGATTATCACTGGAAAAACACCATTTAACTTCTTGGTGACATTTCCAGGATTATTGGATTGCTTGTATGTGAACATTTCTTAATCATATCTTGTAAAATTCATTTTGAAATTAATATTATCATTGTGAAAAACAGTATTTCACCGTACTCCTGGATGGAATATATTTCCTTGCATAGATGGTTCTAATAAAAAGATAGTTCATCATTATGATGGTCCATAGTAAATGATTTTCAATACACATTGACAGGGATTCAATCATTCATTGAACTGCAAAAAGTACTCCTGTGATGAGGAAAATTCTATAGACGGTAGCCGTTGATTCTAAAGGAGGCAATAGATTCAAAACTAAACAGTAAGTTCCAAATAAGTTGGGCTCAACGATGATTAGCATACTCTTGTTATTTTTGTAATTTGTTTGATAAATATTCATATACATTAATTAACTATATAGGTACGATTGTCCATCTTGTTGTCTAGTAGAGAAGACACCGGATGAGAATTCGGAGCAAGTAAAGATAAATAACTCAGGTGAGATATTGGTTGATTTTGCTAATAAGTTCTGAACAATTGAGCTAGACTGACAATGTTGTACAGAATCGAAATTAGTTATCTTTTTATCATTTCAGAAGCAAGAGGGAATATATTTGAGTATTACGATTGATGAGAGAACGAATTTTTCCAATATACAGTAAATTTTATAGAGAAGGCATGCAGATTTCACAGGATAGGCAATTCGGCCTGATTCTGTTATGGTTTCGTTGAAAACCATAAAATAACAAGCCGATTTCTCCTAGTAGGATGGTAGACTATGTAGTACGGAGTTGATAGGCATATTCATAGTCAGAGTATGAACATTGAATTGGGCTTTCGCGTACGCATCCAATTATTTGACGCACCATCCCGAAAGGCACAAACATCGCTTCAAAACGAGTTTTTCTCCGGGAAAGCCTATTTCCTTTCGAGTAGTACGCGATAAATGGACGTGTTGCAGCAATAAATTGCTTTTCTGTCACTTTGTTACAGGTGATTTTGTGACTCGCCGTGAATAATTAATTCAATTTTAGATACGCGTGTAAACGGAAAATGCAGAGAGATGGAAATTTGTTTGAGATGAAGTATCATAGCAGTGAGACCAAAGCACGAAGCCTGAATGAAATCATAGAAGGAAACAAACTGAATTGAGAGAAGGAAATCTCTATTAACTTACTTCTATATTACAAGATATGTTAATAATTCCACCGTAGCTCTTTTACATTTTCGAAGCATATCTAGGGTTTGACCTTGGAATGAAAGCGGATTTTTTTAAACTTGGCTCTTCTAAACCTTTTGTCCCAGAAAAGAATACAGTTAATAGGTCCAAATATGTTGTAAGAGACACTTTTTTATGTATAAAGATACTGTTATCTTTCATATTATCCTACACCGGATGATGAGATTTATGGATTTTGTCTCAAATTTTAACTGATTATGTTATTCTATATAGGATATGAAAATCTATTGTATTGCCTAAAAAAAATTTGTTATGGTGCCCACATGAGTCTGGAATTTTTTATTGTGTGATGAGTCAAATTATTAAATAAAAAATCCCAGGCTGTAACGGAAATCGAACCCACAACCGCCGGAGTAATAGTTTTTGCTTCAACCACTATTAAGTATAGACTGAAATAATATGAATAAATAAATGACGCTTAAGTACCGTAACTCAATAAATTAATGATAACGATTTTTAAAAATGAGTGATACAGTTGTCAATAGATATTGAATTTAAGCAAAGCATATTTCCTATCCAGAAATTAGTTTCAACACTCCTATTTTTCTAACGATACTAACAATAGTTGGTCACATTGTGAAATTTTAAAACAATTTCATATTACGAGGTACTCAATCGACAAAATCTTCAATCACTACCAATACATTTCCGAAACACATTAGTTCCCTCAGCCTCAAATATCATCAGCACTCAGGTGCTAAGAGGTGATGAAAAACCGCTGAATAACTTTTTAAACTAAGCAGCTTTGGCGTGAAGCTACTCACTTCTAGAACTTACTTTGTCGAACTCACAAAAGTAACAGGAAAACATGGAAGCAATTAGGCTATTCTAGGTAAGACTATATACCCTTAGTAATGGTGGTGCCGATCACCGTTTAGTGAATGAAGCATAAAGTTTACTTTCTCATTTATCCATGGGTTCCCACATGAATAAATAATTTCATAACCGATAATCACTATCCGAGAATATACAGAATATAAATATGCAATACAAAATTGTTCTATGTCATTGGAGAAAGAATCCTATGAAAGCATAATTGCTTGTAATAAAATACTTCAAATATGATCAATCTCTAGTGAATGTAGTGTTACGGGTTCTAATAGCTAAAATAAGGCTGGCAACACTAAAGTTCACACTTGCACTTTATTTACACAAATTAATTGTAAGTTCAATTAATGAAATAAAAACAGATCATCGAACGACAAGCTAATACTTATTTTCAGTAATCATTTACTAGGAATGATAAATAAGTAATTACAGACTAATCAATAATAAAATAAACAAGAGTCTAATAAACTGTACAAATGAATAATTAATTACAGGCTGATCAATAATAAGATGATCAATCTCTAGTGAATGTAGTGTTACGGGTTCTAATAGCTAAAATAAGGCTGGCAACACTAAAGTTCACACTTGCACTTTATTTACACAAATTAATTGTACAGATCATCGAATGACAAGCTAATACTTATTTTCAGTAATCATTTACAAGAAATGATAAATAAGTAATTACAGACTAATCAATAATAAAATAAACAAGAGTCTAATAAACTGTACAAATGAATAATTAATTACAGGCTGATCAATAATAATATGATCAATCTCTAGTGAATGTAGTGTTACGGGTTCTAATAGCTAAAATAAGGCTGGCAAGTTCACACTTGCACTTTATTTACACAAATTAATTGTAAGTTCAATTAATGAAATAAAAACAGATCATCGAATGACAAGCTAATACTTATTTTCAGTAATCATTTACAAGAAATGATAAATAAGTAATTACAGACTAATCAATAATAAAATAAACTAGAGTCCAATGAACTGTACAATAATCCAGAAATAAATTATAAAAAGAGCAACTAATCACTTACAAAAACACAGTCCAATTCGTTATTTGACAGTCCCAAATAATATCACTTAACACAATGTCTTTGAACTATTAGTAAGCTGCATAAACAGTAAACACTTGTCTCTGCACTTGACACTGTCTAAAGACTGAATAAAGCACTGTCTAAAGACTGAATAAAGCACTGTTTACTCCACTGGCACGAGATCTGTAATACAATCTGTCACGCATGTTTGAAAACGTAACTGTCACGCAAGCTTTTGTAAAACTAACCAACTGGTTCATGTGGACTCCTTTATATAGCTGTTGTAGTTGTATAATTCCAAGAACTGAAATCACTAGACAATTCGAGAATCTTCAAGAAGAATGTAGAATTGACGAGAAGATCAATTGAGTGAGAGAGTTGCAGACTTGGAGAATAAGAGTGACAAAGACATCTAACGAGAGAGAATGAAAAATATCAGATTGCAGATGCGTCTGTCCATGAAAACAATGGAGTGATATAAATAGAACAAGTGCGTGATTAACTGCTTGTTTGCTTCCGTAACAGTAGTGAGAAATATGTATTTAACGTTTTACGCAATATATTTTGAAATGTTATATGATGTCCACGGTGAATTAGTGATGAACAATTACTATTTCATGCAGAATTATTTCGTAAATTTTATGAATGGCAACATTTTTTTCTGCTATCCTGAAAATTCAAGTCTAGTGGAATGTCGTGAAATTTAAAAAGAAAGAAAACCTATTTCTCAACAGATTTATTTCCTAGCAGACTGCAGGACTCCTTTCATAAATCTTTCTTGCGCCAAATCGCTTGCCAGTCACAAGCCAAGACAACCAGTATCAGCTATAGATCCAATTACACCTTCTTCAAGAAATATTGCGATTGCGTTTCTTTTATAGAACCAATAGTAGTCGAATATACATCAAAAGCTTAATGAATCGAAAAGATGGAACGTTCATTATTATATTCATGGATTAGTACATACTACACGAACTAATTTATTTTCGAATTTCTATTATGCTACAAATCTCTTCCAATTTCTAGCTACTCCAATTCTCATACCACTAGAAATGTAACAGGAATATTAGTTTATGCAAAGATTGTATTATGACTGTCTTTACTAATCCAGTATGATTTCATAAACATGTTTGAATCAGCTGATGTAGTATTCATTTTGACACTGCTTTGAAGAAATCCTGGGCTCTGATTGGTCTAGACTCCTGTACTAAAAAGTGGGAGTAGTATTGAAATAGCTTCATTCTGACACTACTTTGATAAGACGTGGGATAAAGTTAGCTGTATTGACATAGCGTTTGAACCTATTATATCTGCTTTATAACGTAGCTGTAGATTAATATTATTAAGCAGGAAAAATAAATTCCAACAGAATTTTTTAAATAATGTTAAAATAAAGCCTAAGAATAACATTAGGCTATCGAATAGTTCCCACTTAATATTACTGCAAAGAAGATTTTTACCACTTGTGAGAAAGCTCTAATGAAGCCTGTGATAATTTAAAGCAACCAATCTAATGATACACTGGTTTCATCACATCCATAGAGTAAAAGTGGACTTCAAAATTGGATTCCAGAGCTCACACATGAACTGGGAATCATTATCTCCCCTTTTAATGATGACTCTTGAATGTGGGGGCTAAAATTCAGGAAAACATTTATCACAGATGATTCCTCTCATTGCCAACAAAAAAATACGATTTCTTAAGTTTTTCTGAAAAACCCCAGGCTATTTTTCAAGCTTTAAGTCGAACCCCATCAGTAATAGCTGATAAAGCTAATAATGGCTATGTATGTAGCCAATAATAGTAATACTATGAAGCTAATAACAAAACTAAAAAATTATAATAATTAGCCTAAATTCTTTCGGAGCTAGGAATCATTGGTCGAAAAATAGGAGATCGATTATAAAAGATTTTCTATTTCCAAAGTCTAAAAATATTTCGTATTTTATTTTCATGTGATCATAAATAAATGCCAGTATAATTATTGTGAAAGATTTGATCATATTTGTGAAATGAATCAGCTCTCTGGTGACTGGACAATCAAGGAATTACAAATCATGATGATGAATTGTCATTGTTCATTCGATTAAGATACAGCAATATTCTTGAATTAACTTACGGAATCTGTTCAATTTCATCCCAGAATCTACGAATAAACTTAGTCTGGCTGTGGGATTGAAGTACGATATTCGATAAAAGGTCATCACCGCAAGGACGATGAATTTCCGGAGGAAGTCATTGATCGATGATGAATAATGCATAGCAATTGGTTTATTCAGGGAGGATTATTCCAGCTTCGAGTTCAGCTATGTATGCAGTCAAAAGAGCAAAGTTCGGCTCAGAGTGAACAAATATTGGTGAAAGAATCACAGCCATCAAGAATGACATGCTTATTCCAACTGATCGATGTTCAGAGCCGTGAATCTGTTCATATTTATTTGAACTCCATCATTTTTCAATGGAAGGCTACAAATTGTATTTTCTTTATTATATTATACAATCATATAATTTCTATATTATATTGGCGTAGTGAATTATCAAGCAAATAACCGAATCATCATAAACCTATTCAACGTGTGCAGAAGGACCCGACTGGATCACGAAAAATTTAAAAAGAACCTGTGAAGTAATATAGAAGTAAACGAATACCATTTGAATAAACTGAATTTTATCAATATTACAGATTCATAATCTCTGGTTGGTGGATAATTTAATTTAATCTAAATTGCAAGTTTCAAGGTTGTAAAGGTTCAATATAAAAATGCAGAATAAAATTAATTTGCTTTCATTTGATAATTATTCCTCAGTAATTCTCTGTTCTAAATATGTGGAGGAATCCTACGATGTATTTATGTAGACGAGAGTCTTACAAGTTACATGGTTTAGATTGACCATGTTATTTGGTTTTATGGTGTTAGTCTTACCCTAGAAAATACAATATTTGAAAATGTGAGAGTTTTAAACAGTTTTTTTTAATCAAATATTTGAATAGTTCACCACTCCAAATCAAAATTTAAACATCAGCTGTGAGATATGCATCTAATCCCACAGTCATATTAGGGCTGCAATTATTGCAAAAGCACGCGCTATGCGGCCCAGTATAATTATTAGGTAAATGTTCAGAGCCATGAATCTCCTCCTATTCTTTTGAACTTCATTATTGAATAGATGGCTTCATTTGTATGAAAAAAAGCTCAAACTACTAGAGATGGTCATGTTGTCAGGTCACTGATAGGAGTACAGCTATCTTTAGAGTTCTCCAGAACCCTAATATATTCGAGTATTTGTTAACTTGAAAAGAGTACTGATTGCACTTTTACATTCTTCTAGATACAAAAAGATTCAGTGTAACTGATTTGTGATTTCGAGTGTAACTTCATCAGGCCCTCATAGTATATTCCTACACCAAATAGTGATTCGAATAGACTTCTCATCAAATACGGGCTATCAATTTTGTCCTCAAATCATGCCGGTTTTACTCAAACAGATCATTGCTTTTATCCACAAGCGAGACTGGCTGTAACAATAAATTGACTTCAAATATGGCTGATCATGAGATAAACTCTATTTAAAATTAAATAAGTCTGACGAAAAGGCTGAACGATATTAGCAATATCAACAACCTGAATCTTGTTGAATAATTGTCATGTTTGAGCTGTAAGATTGAATTAGATAAGCATCATCTATTTCTTGGAAATCGAGTAAAATTACGAAATCAGATTGAGTTTCACTTTTAGAAGTTCCTCTATTGAAATTAGGCTCCACAAAGTTTGATTGACAATCAAGGTATACATAAAAAAGCTATGGAAGCTACGGTGAATAAGCAGAATTTATTGTAAGAATTGTTCGAAAATCACATAAAAATATACAATGTAATTTCACAAGTATTCACAGTTTATCCGCTAGTCTGTCCACTTTATGAATGAAATGTAATACTTGAATAGGAAATAATTTGCTTTTGGCATACAATAGTTTTTCTAAAATCACAGAGCTCCGTTCTATGAAAACCAAAATTTATTATCGAATTCTCAAAAAGGTTCACACAAAAAGGTCATAGTGTGAATAATTGATCTGGAATACTGGAGATTTATCTTGTTGTATACTAGCTTACACCAGTCCACACTCTTGTAAGAGGAGAGATTGCTATATGGGAAAGCTATTATCACCTTTATGGGAGAAGATTACACTGATAATACTGTGACTGAATACTAGTAATCTAGTCTCTAGCTGCAAAGTTTGGGGGTCACAAATGTTGCTAACCTTTTTTCATCAAGTTTGCCTGTCCCACAACTCCTTTTTTCCTACCCCTTTCCCACTTACTCAGTAAATTTTCAATATTGACTCCTCTGACCCGTGATTCCATAGATAATCATATTAGAATTTTATCAGGCTGTAATAATAAACTGAGGCTAAAAGTCCAGTATTACTCTAAATAATGGGACCACTCAATATTGACCCTAAGAATATTCCCGTCTCAATAGTACTCAACAATAAAATATTCTATCATTTAGCAAGGCAAATGATAGGAATGAGATCAGTGGCGTAGGGGGGGGCCCATGGGGCCCGGCCCCCCCCCCCCCCCCCGAAATTTCAGAAATAAGAAATTCTCAAATATCTAATAGATAGGCCTAAGGACTTATTAAAGCCGAAGGGTTCTATCTGTTTTGTTGTATTATAACGAACAGATTACAGAAACCTTGTTTGTGTAATGGAATATAGCTACAGTTATAGTCAGATTAATTCATTTTTCAAATTTTTCCACAATATTTACTCATATAGAAACTTTTGTTGGGTGCTCAAATGGATAATTTTGATTTAAAATGAGCTACGAAATCGAATAAAGCATGTTAGAAAACTGTGACTACCATGATTATTTATTTATTACATTAAATAAAATGCAATTTTCAAGTTTGAAGTGGATTAACTTTGTTAATTATTGATAAATCACATTTTTGAATAAACTCATCTTGTAGAAAATTTAGTTTTGAAGTTAAAATTCAGTATAACCCTCTAGTCTGAACGCACCCAAAGTTCATAAAATCGGGATTTTATAAATGAAGACACACAAATAAATGCAAGTTCTATGCAAGCGTGTAAAATCAGTGTGCTATGATAAAAAAACTTCCGATTTCATGAACTTTGGGTTGGGTGCGTTTTAGGCTAATGACATAAATTATATGAAACTTATAATAATTAGTATTAATTTTGAGATTGAGTACATAAGTTAAGTATGATTAGTTCCAATTCAAGGGTTTTGACTCAAAATAGTGACAGATATCGGTATATCAAACTTCATCATTTCAAACCTGGCCACCTAGGTTCTTGGGTAGTAATTTATCAAAACTTTCTTTTGAACTTTAGAGCCTAATATAACAAGTTGTCTAGATTAGCTTTTCACACCACTAAATTAAAAAAAAAATCCGGACTCTCCTATACCCTAGACCCCCCTTGGTGAGCCACCCCCTTCCCCCGTAATTTGATCCTGGCTAAGCCACTGCCCACACCCCCCCCCTTGGTGAGCCCCCCCCCCCCCGAAATCTAATCCTGGCTACACCACTGAATGAGATGTTTGCAAAGTTCATCATTCTTACATGAAGCTGAGAGCACTGATACAGTCAACTCAAGAGAATTGCATGGAAGCACAATGTTTGGGGCTATTGAGAAGGTAATATTGAGGAGCAAGTATGTCTGGAGCAGTTGTTGCAGTATTAATCAGAACTATCTTTGCTGTGCTCATCACATTAAGATGTTATCAAGCTGTATTGCCCTTGTATTGTGTTGGAAGAGCGAATCCATTTAGGGTGGCTCGACTTCGCTCGACTACGTTCGACGCTCGACTCATCGCTCTGATGTTGAACGGCAAGACACATCGCTTTCGCAACACTGCGATGATGAGAGCGATACTTCCTATTCCATTACCATGTTGTTGTGAAACGTTACACCGAAGTGCTCAACTCCAACTCGAATCGATGTCACTCTACAAACCAAATGAGAGTTTCGAATAATGAAGGACTCGCTATATCAATTTGTCCACTGAACCGAAGTGCGGGTTAAGTGTACTGTGTTTTCAATGTTTCACACAATCGTTGAGGCCTACCAATTCCCTGAGCTAGGGCACTACGGTGCCTCCTCGACCAAAAAGGGAGGCCTCTATAAGTCTCAAACTTACAAAAACGTCATACACTTGAAAAAAGGGGCTCCGAATTTATTTCCTGTCCCAGAACCGTAGATAAACTTACAAAAAGGAACCATTCAATTCATAAAATGGGGCCCTTGAATTTTCTTTTTGGTCCTGGCCCTCAAATACCTTAGCTACGGGTTTGCCAAGTACATTGCTCAATGCTTATAAGGCTACCAGTTCACTCAAATATTAGAAACGAGAATGGGAAAATATTTATAATATTTGAATAAATATATTATCATTTATTTATCAACACTCTCAGTAAAAAAAAATGGGAATTTATGAGGAAAGAAGTAATATTGTTTCAATATTGTCTTACAACCTTGTATCACGAGGTGAAATTTTAAGTCCACTGTGAACTAACGTTTAATTTAAGGTTTGACTTTCGGTAATGTATGTATAAATATTATAATAATCTGTCGATATTGTATGTCTTCTCCTTTCATTCAGTCCCTTTCGGAAATTGAATGTTTTTTATAGAAAACATAATATGCATTGTGCTTTCAAGGTGCTTAAGCATCAGGGGCTATGCCCAATCATTGTAATTAATGTCTTGTCCGCAGTAACCGCATGCGTAGTCCACATGAATGAACAAAAATTCAATGAATTCTATTTGCCAAAAAATCATGCAACCACCGGGATCCAAACTGGTCTCAAACAAATATGGTATTAGAGCGGGTCAATGTATTAGAAGAGGAATAATCTCTAGATTTATTTTTCCATGAAGAACTGCTTTGTTAATATTAACTTTTTAAGTGCATCAAATTTGACTACAAGTCATTTAATGCACTTAAGTAGTTAAGAGAAATAATCCTTAGATATTGAAATGATTAGTAATTGCCAAATCAATAGCCTATAGATGTTAATAAGTTTGTAATAACTTTATTACTATTCCATCAAATGAACTGGAGTCTTTCGATTTGCGAATATTAACAGAAGTAATAGATAGGTGAGCGAAAATTCTATAAAAATGATTAACTAAAACATCATTCCACCGCCGGGGTCCGAACCCGGGACCTTCTCTTGAATGATTTCTTGGCTTATAGCATCCATCGAATTTTCGCTCAAATACCTGTCACCAAGTACCGCCAATATTCGTAAATCGAAAGTCTCCAGTATATTTGAAGGAATTAAAATGATTATTCGAAATGTCTATCATCTATTATGATTCAGCAATATTGTTAATAATTGCAATAACCAAGGATTATTTACCTGGAAGAGTAGTAATTCGTTTGGAAAGTCTTGACTCTACTTTTAAATACGAAAATATTGTGAAGTATTGCGAAATATTGTGATTGTACTCAAGAGACGAATAATATCAATAAAGGTCAGGCTCACTCACAATACAGGTGATAAAATTAATTCATCCAGTTGGAGTTGTGAGCTATAGGGAGAATAGTCTCTTTTGTTAAATAATTGGACAGTGAATAAAATATGAACAAAAAAATACTTTTCCAACATGAATTTCATTATTACTTTACGAAATACATTTATCATTTATTATACAAAGTAAATAAGAGAGAGAGAGAGAGAGAGAGAGAGAGAGAGAGAGAGAGAGAGAGAGAGAGAGAGAGAGAGAGAGAGAGAGAGAGAGAGAGAGAGAGAGAGAGAGAGTGGGAGAGAGAGAGTGAGTGAGAGAGAGAATAGTGTCGAAGATGAATCATAGAATCATAATTATAATTCAGTCTCTTGTGGATAACATGAATATTCGGGTCGAATTAGTCTCATCTGAACTGATAGCGTGGCAAACATGTCGGATAACCCAATTATGCAGTCATTGTTTCATACTCTAATCCATTATTGATA
Source organism: Conomelus anceps (assembly GCA_948455865.1). Classification (NCBI taxonomy): domain Eukaryota; kingdom Metazoa; phylum Arthropoda; class Insecta; order Hemiptera; family Delphacidae; genus Conomelus; species Conomelus anceps. Next base: position 33,608,840 of record OX418216.1, read on the forward strand.
TGCAGGACTTAGGGTTGAGTCAAATTTAATTCGTGTATTTTTTACTGCTACGATATTTGCGTTTCCTTAGAGAAATATATATTATATTATATTACATGAGGATAGCGTGGATTTCAATGTTGGATGAATCCTCCTTATTATTAGTTATTATTAGTTAACTATTAATTTTATGAATCTAATAATTTAGTTTTATAATTTTCGATTGCGAACCCCTCTCAGATCCATAGTTTAACTAAAACTCAAATTAGTAATAACTATAGCCTTAATGTTTAGATATCTGATCTCATTGATTAAAATATAATTGTTATTCACCAGTCTGAATAAATCTGTATTAAAGTTTTTTTTAGTAAAAATTCACAAAGTTTCGCTTTAATAATCACTAGAGTGTATAATGGTTCAAATATCTATTGTTATCAACAGAATTATTTAAAACTTTCATTCACAACTTGAGTATTAAATTAATATGAGAACGTGTCAATATAATTCATAACTTAATTATTTGTCCAACATTCATGATGATGATGATTAAATGAGCTAATATTGCATCTATTTGAAGCAATTACTCCTGACATGGCTATAACTATTTACTCATTTTTTTCTTCTCAGGTACATCGAATGTACCGTGAAAGAGTGGCAGAAGGTCTCCTTGGAATTTGGTCTCAGTGGTCGTCTTGGTCTGAGTGTTCCCGCAGCTGTGGAGGTGGTATTTCAACTCAAACACGAGAGTGCAGACCAAGGTAAAATCATTTCATTCAAGATTTATCATTTATTAGCCAAATGGAATTTGAAACATCACGGGATCTGAAATTGTTACTAAACATGAATTTAACAAATTAATGTAACATATAAAAGTGATATATTCTATAACTATAGTGCTAAAGTGCAAAGTGTTGAATAGTTGAGGGTTTCCAACTGTAAGTTTCAACTGAAAGCTCGTTGTACGGCAGAAAATATAATCATCTTCAAAGAAATGTACTGAATCAGCACTTTCTCAAAACAGATGTACTAACTTTATTGAAAATGGCGCCCATCGGTGCCCTGATAAATGGATATATATTTAGCATAGATAATTACCAGTTTTACCAGTTTTATGTGGTGAATATTAAAGTGATAAAATATATGTGATTTATTAATTTTAATATTCGTGATGCATATGATACCAGCTCAACGAAGGGCGCAATTTTTAATGAAATTGGTATTAACTATATTCATGTCTACGTAGAGTCGGTATTGACTGAATTCATAATCAACCGGGATTTCAAAAATACCTTGCAAAATTTCTAATAAATTGTGATTTCATTGGAATTCACTGGTTTAATGATAGAGAAACTCAATCTGGACTGTCCTATGGCGATCGTCAGTCGAATAATTTGCTTCTATTTAATCTAAAATCCTTTTTAAATATTCTCATCTTAATTTCTCAAGCTGATTTTTTGATATTCCAGAGAAATATATTGTGTGTGGCCTGCCACAGCCGTGATTAAATTTGAAACACTTGTTGCAAGACAATAAAAAATGTTCAGTTTTCAGTTACAGAATTTATAGATCTATGTACAGAACTTACTAACAGAACTATACCCTAGTTACAGAAATTGAAAGGCGCTACAGGAGTCATCTCACTCAAAAATCAGGTCTTTAGTTAATAACGTTCGTGATTCATGGTACAAGTAGTTGCTGAGAAGGCCGGCCGCATTATTTGATAGCGATCTAAAGAAGGTGGACTCGATTGTTGTAGATGAGAGAGATCTCCCAAGAACATCGTTTTGTTTCTAATCGATTTCAATTAGAAGATCGACTTATTAGCTTTGACCAGTCGTGGTAGCAGTGGTGGTGCTGGAGTGGAGGGGTCAGTAAAGAGGTCACGTATGAGCTCTATGCGTGAGGCGTGACTCCTATCCATAGTGACCAAGATGCTTCGATCTTGTTTTAAGCCAGCCTACCCGCCCCTCTGTTTCTATGCTCTGGGCTGATCTTGTAATGCCATTTTCCCTTCGACATGTTTGACAATCTTCCGTTGTTCATCACTCTTCCGACAGCTTGAACTCTTTTCACAGTTTGACAGTTTTTCATCACTCTTTTGACAGTTTGGGCAACTGGATATGGTTTTATGATTTTGAAGATCCATCTTGTTTCCGCTAATATATAATAAAACTTAAAAACACTTTTAAATGGAAATTGTGACTCACGTTATGACGTGACGGCCGTTTCACTCTGTTGCCAAGAGCCTACCCGCCCCTCTGTTTCTATGCTCTGGGCTGATCTTGTAATGCCATTTTCCCTTCGACATGTTTGACAATCTTCCGTTGTTCATCACTCTTCCGACAGCTTGAACTCTTTTCACAGTTTGACAGTTTTTCATCACTCTTTTGACAGTTTGGGCAACTGGATATGGTTTTATGATTTTGAAGATCCATCTTGTTTCCGCTAATATATAATAAAACTTAAAAACACTTTTAAATGGAAATTGTGACTCACGTTATGGCGTGACGGCCGTTTCACTCTGTTGCCAAGAGCATCGTCAAACGACCCACAGTGCACTCCACACAGTGGACTGTGGGTCGTCTGACGATGCTCTTGGCAACAGAGTGAAACGGCCGTCACGCCATAACGTGAGTCACAATTTCCATTTAAAAGTGTTTTTAAGTTTTATTAGATAAAGTTTATTTAAAATAACTTCAATTATAAAAATGAATAGAAAGTTATATTCGTGGTGAAGAAAAGTTTGAAAATCCACATTCAAATAAGGAAGTTTTATTTATTCATAATGGGAAAAATAACCGAAATGAATAAATTAAAGTTGAATAGATTGAAAATAATTAGCCTAATTAAGAAAATTAGCATGCAAAAATGTCAGCATGTGTGCAAATAATTCTTGAAAATACCTATTTCTTTTTAGAACTTCTAAATCCGTTGTCATAATATCCTATAATAGGCTATTCCCTAAAGAAACAAACAGCCTGAGGGAATATGAACTAATAATAATTACAATAAGCGTATGGCTTTTTTTGGTGGGCAGGCCCACGCAGTTTCACCTCGCCGTTTAAGCTATGTTCTAGTGAACCTAAAATTTTAGGTGGGTTCCAAACCACAGGGTAAGTAATAATAAACAGTTCAATAAAAGCTGATAATATAAAGTGTTTTCTGTATTACGAACGAGCTTAAATTGGACGATTTGTAGAAGAATTTCAAAGATGTCAATAGCTTTCAAATCTACTATTATAATCGCTGTGTTAATTCTATAAAAACTATTTGAGGTTGATAATGAAGATTGAGCTAATGGATTCATGGAGATCCATTGCTCAAGGAAATTCAGCTCAGCAATGGAGATTCAGCTAATAAAGGTTCAGAATTCGACACAATCGTTCTTTTATAATGAAGTTTTTCATTCAATCAAAATTACAACATGTCATTGGAAGGTAATTCAGTACTATTCATGTTATTTATGTAGGCAATGCTGGATAGCATGACAATAATTTTTGTAAGTTTTTTAATTGAGTCTTGAGAGTGTGATTCTTTTTTCTTTACTCTCTGTTAGATTCAATCAGTTTTGCACCAATAGAAATCATACGTGTGAACCCAGCCTTTAGTGTATTGATGTATTTGATGAATATACTCTGAATATTCTCACTAACTATTGCAATTGCATTGCTGTTCGCTGAATAAACTAATACACTGTCTGAAGTGAGAAGCGAAATCATACAGGTTACAGCAGTCTTCGGAAATAAAACAAGCAACTTCCTGAGTACTTTCATTCTCTTTCAACTAGAAAAACTTGTAAGAGAAGTAATAAATTGATTTTTAAAATAAGTTGTCTCGGCCTCATCGTTAATTTCAATTTCTATCAACTAGCTTCACATTGGTTCTTAGTTTCACAAATTAACATTTGTATTCAATGGTCTTTCATTCTTAATGATCATTTTATAGTCTATGTATGAGCCGCTGCATAACTAGAGTATGATATATTTACTGGAACTAATTATCTCCGTATAATTCGAGTACATTGTAATTTACTACAGCTCTGTTGACTACTGAATACAGTAGAGAGTCATATCCATTTTCATTTCAAGATACATTTTTACGTCATGTTATAAAACGTCTTTCAATGAACATTAGACTTGTTCATTTGAGTTCGGAAAATAAAATAGATGCATCATTCATACATTCGTTGAAAATCATCCAGGAAGATCAGAGAAATATCCTCTGCCCAGAGAAAGATGAGAAAATTGTTTGCGAAATTATTATATGAAAGAAGGGTAAGTTTAACTAACATTTCAAGTATTGAGACGAGATGGGTGAAATTGAAATTGAATTATTAGGATTCCAAGTGGCTTAGTGAGCACACATATTCTCACTTCTTTAGAAGTCTTAATTAATTAAAGGAACCAAGATTATTCTCGTAGTGAAGAGACAATAGACCCCTATTTATTATGGAGTTGGAAAGAGTCCAGTTTTCAGATCTTCAGGAATAGTGTTGATAGGCACTTCAACATTCTTAAGCTCGGAGATGTCATACGAATGAGAATATTTTTTCTTCCTTGCATAAATGTGGTTACTTCAATTTATCACTTCTATTCTACGATGTGGTGAAGCTGCTATTTTTGAGTCGAATCCCTACATTGAAAGCTGCTTCTCCTACTATCAATACGAAAGTATCAATTATCAAAATAAATTAATGTTATGAAATTTATTTTGATTATGGAAATTGCATTTAAAATAAACTTAATACACTTCACTTTACGTCATATTGTGAGTACATGGATATTGGATAATATTCATAATTTCCCTCTTCAAAGATTCTGCCGCTTCAAGTTGATATAGAATATCACGATATCAGTTTACAGGATTTTTAATAACTTCTGACCTATATCATGAAACCTCAAACAAAATTTAATAAATAGAAAAAATATCTTTATTATGAAATAAAATATTTTTTAAAAAATTTCTTTTTTCAAATTTTGAAAACAATTTGTGCTAAGAAGCTTATACTAAAGATTATGCATTCAATACATTGTAGGCCTAATGTATTGGACACATTGTATTGTATTTATTCTGGGTAGAAACTGAGATGTTTTCTGATACAGTATTCGATAGTTAGATACTCAGTATTTTTAATATATTTTAATCGGATGGTGAAATTTACATTTTTTTGTGATCTCAAATAATAGTACCCATACCAAAGATTCAAAAAATATTTAAAAATTTTAATATACTCCACTGATACCATAAATTGAGACTATAAAATACTAGTTTCCATTCACATCTTGTGATCTTTGCAAAATAAATTTAAATTATCAACTTCTGGAGCTGCAAGAACGCTCATTGAATCAATAAATGGCCTGTTTTTTCCTGCAATTTTTCATTAAAGTTTCTAAGAGTGTAGAAAGTAAGATTGCTCATTCTATGAATAATGAGTATACTATGAACTATTAAATAATGTATATCTAGTTTGTGTAAATTTGGGAGTGGACAGCTTCAGAATTTGTTTCGGTGGGCTTGGCATACTGATACAGTTCCGATAGCTCAGTGAGGGAAGCAATCAAAAACTACCTCGCTCCACGTTTGTGTAGTACGCTCTTTGGACTAGAACATATCGAGGTCTGAAGAGTCACCTACAGTCAAAATTGGCTATGGTACTATATATACACACGTATCTAATCCCCCACCATTGAGTAGGCCGTCACAACAGGTAACACCACTTCGAGAGCATAGTCTCTATTGCGGATATACTATGAAATAGTTACCTTATTCTGAGAACAAAAACTATAAGCCAGTTAAAATATATGCAGAAAGTGTCACGTTTACCCATTAGTTCACAGGCCATGAGATAGTTAATAAGTCGTTAACACAGAATCCTCACAGTAATAACTCGCTCAACATATTGCAGAAACTTACCAGTTGAGCTGCAAATTTTCGGTATTCAAGTTGTTGGAGTTCTGGGTTGAACTGAACTTGCTCATTTATAGTTTGTTATGTTCCATCCGTTGAGGCGAGCCGGGAATATTGCATTAAAATGGTGGCAGGGGTAAGTGGAGCTCTGTGTCTCTGGTTCCGGCGAATTCATGGTTTGGTGTGTACAGAGTCGGTATTACAAACTCTTTCAGGAGTTTGCTTTTCTATTTGCGTAATGATCGATATCAGCTTGTGTTCGGCACAGATACTCTTTTTGCTTCTGCCATTATTCCGATACATCTGGGCCTCTGGAAGCGGGGCAGAAGAGAGGAAATGAGAGAGAAGAGAGAGAGAGTGAGTGAGAATGGCTGATAAAGAGAGAGGTAATGACGACTACTGCAGTATTGGGGCCTAAAAGCGCTTTCCACATCATTAGATGCGCCTTTTGTTCGTTTCGCCTGTACGCAAAATATCACATGCACGCCTCAGGTGCGTCAATTCATTGAGCTAAAAGGATAGCGAGCAGCTTCTTGCCGCTACTTCATCCGCTTTTGGAATGTCGCTATCTCCCTGATGGAGAGCGCCACTCTATATCATGAGCACACACGGTACCATGTATGGAGATGTGCATGGTATTGAGGTAGGGTACTTTTTTGAAACATTCTCCCAGTTATTATGAAGCTGGACGTAATAGATGTAAGTGAATAAATCTATATGTTGATAAGAGCACTTATTTTCAGTGGAATATTCCATTTTGAGCAAAGGAAGTAAAAACGGTTTTAAAGATTGGACTTTATAAATTTAAAAAATTCTATGGATGAGTATTTCTAGTGTTTTGTAATATATTGAGAATACAATATTTTTTATCATTTAACCGACAATGTATCCAATGTACAGTATTACTTAGTCATTGCATTCGTCTTAAATTTCGGCATTCTTATATTTTTTTCTGATGATGAAGCCCACATAGGTCTGAGACCTGTGCGTGGGTAATGAGTTGGATGATGGTGATTGATGAGTTGGACCTACAGTTTTAGGTGGGTTCCATATTCTCGGGCTAATGCATCATCAAATTTCAATGAATACTTTTCCAACCGTAATTTTCTGATCACCTCTTTCTTTATTGCAGCCTTTTTTCTTGTTGATTATTATTATCCAGTACTATTGATGCTGTGCGTTGTGCAAGCACTTTTAGTACAATCCTTATCATTCAGCTTATCTTGGCAGAATGAGCTCACCGTGCTTCCTGGTCATATTGGGTGAATCGTTCCTTCTAGGTGAACAAGAACAAGAATTTTCTCAATTATTTGAATTTGAATTCGGATTCAAAGACCTTGTACTTCAAAAACGTCATGGATAAAAATGTATTAGTTTTGTCCAACAGGATAAACTAAAAATAGAATCGTCGGCAATAGTGAGATATTTAATGATAATGAAAGAAATAATTTCTTCTTTTATAATTATAACATTATCGAATAGATTTTTTCTATCCAAAACTGTACAATAATTCAAGTTTGAATTCAATTCTGTGTAAAAGTCACATCTTTCATATAATCTTACAAAATTTGCAAATGAATTCATCGTCACATTGAGACAAAAGCTCAACAGTCCCAATTTACATTGTTCAGACTAAATTATTCAATGAGTAACTGTGTGTGTGTATGTGTGGGTGTGTGTGTAAGTGTATGTTGAAGCTTTATAATAAGAGGTGTAACCTAATAAAAATCGAATCTAGTTGGTACAAGAGAAGTTGGCTATTATCAAATTAGGAAGATGTTAACTTGAAAACACTTCGTAAATATTCTGGGTGGTCGTCGATGTAAACCACTTACCGCAAGGCGTTACACAATTTTGACGACGTTGTAAGCTCAATTCTTTATTGATTCAGAAAAAAACTGGTTTGTTCAAAATTGAACCAGGAGGTGACGATCCAATTAGAATTTTAATCGATGTGAGCTTATTTTCTGTAGTAATAAACGTAGGAATGATCCCAAATTAGTAAGATAATCAACAAAATTAGCTCAGTGATACAAAACAAAACGAAGAATAAGGTGGAATGTATCTTCTAATTCTATTATTTTGGATGTTACAACATTAGAAAGGAACTTGAATTGATAGAATTATCATTGGGTTATGAGAAAATCCTAGTTCTAGACAGCATTGAACCCTTGAACGATATATTGAGCATCAGGAAATTTAATAATTATTATTCTACTCTGTGTAATACTACTTCCCCATTGCTACAATAGCTCAACTTACCAACAATAAGGAAGTTTCTGGATTTAAAGTTTCAAAAATGATAAATAATAAATAATATAAACTCAGGGGATAAGAAGACTTCAATAAGGGAGTCTTCGGAATCACTTCATATCGGTGGAGAAGACCTATATTCAAAGGCTTTATCATTTTAACAAATTTTTGATTATTTTATTCCTATCAAAGAGTAAATTCCAAATATCTCCAATCTTTCTAAGAGCTACTGGTTGGATTGTTTAAGAATTTCGAGGACCGAGGAAACAAAAAAAAAAAAAAACACACGCAACAGCAACAGAAAACATAGATTCACGCAACGTAGACCAAACATAGATTTGCAACGAATGGGAAATGTGAACCATTCAACTTACCAATGACAAGGTAAGGAGAAACTCAAAAAGGAAGATCAGGAGAGAGAGTTCACAGCAACATCCTGCCTAATCCTTTACAATGAAGGAAATAAAATGAATGATAAAATTGAAAAAACTATCACCGTCAGCATTTAAATCGCATATATTATGTTATAAATATTTCAAATTTTCAGCTGTCAGACTGACTGCAATGAATAATCTTCTGCATAGTATTGGGCTTCCCAAGGAACGTGGAATGATTGAACTGATATCAGTTCAAAATTAAATACTGAAAGGTAGATTAATACCTGTGATAGTGCTTTGCTAGAAATGAAATAAAAATTAATATTTTTTTTCTGTAAGAAACTTGTGAACTATTGTGCCCCAGGGGGAAATTTCTAGTGGAAGAGACCTAACCTAAAATTTTGATTCAACTCAGAAATTTTGTGAAAATTAGTTTTAGGCAATATCCTGTTGTGTTCACATTAATTGTTAGTTACATCAATAAATAATAGAAACAATTTATTCATTCTCACATGTCAGTTGTTTACAGTACTCATTAATCAGTACTCAAACAGTGATCATGTTATACGATTTTGAATTTGACATTGCGTAATCTGTGTCATTCTGAATGTTTGAAATGATCGCTAATAATTGAGGATTTTGACCAACTGTCAATGTAGCTTTGTGACAAACGTGACTGGCATGTCACGAATGGGAACAACAGAAAGATTCTAATCTTCTCACACTATTTAGTCGAATTTCGTTGACTTATTTCTCATGGTCCGTACACATTCTATTCAGACACATCTTCATTTTCGTTCATATCGACCCCTTCCCCGCCGCCAAAAAACACAAGAAATATCTTTTCTTTCTCTTACATTGTTACTTGTTCTATATTCATAATCTCGCGTTCCCTTGACACTCTTCTTTCATTTTTTCTATATTAACCATTCTTACCCCATAAAAATAAATAAAACTTCTCTACTTCCTCTCTCACATTTTATCTATCTATCTTATCGCATTGCCTCTCAATTCATTTTCTTTCTTTGAAGTGCCTTTTAATTTTTGATATGTTTTTTCCCACCCATCCAACCTCGCTCAAAATCGTGGCCAAAACTTGACGAGTGGATAGCAATTTTGATCTATTGTTCGAAATGTTCGTGACTATCTGTGCATCAACATTATTCGCCAAGAACCGATCCCGTTCACTATCCGGTTCAATGAGTTTCGAACGATAATTCTGATATTTAGCAGAACAATGCTTCAGTCTCTTGTAATTGCCACGTTACCGGCTTCATATCTTTTTTACAATCATGATATCTATATTGCGGTTTATCCCAACAAGTTTATCCTGAGCCATTTTGCACCGTGAGAGTATTATTTTTGTCAAAAGCTTTCTCGATAGTTGATCGTATATAAGGCGAAATCTCTGGAATAATATAAATCCATTACGATTTCCAAACATGGAGAACAGATCTTAATTTATCAAAAAGGCACTAGAAACTAGTATAATGCTCCATTCTGATTTGACTATCTATTTTAAACTGATAAAAATCGTTCTATAAACGATGATCCAAATCGTTTGATAGATTCTGATTGGAGATATCGGAACAGAGTTACATTCACTGGTCAAGTTGTAGAACTGTTTCATGTTTTCAAGTAGGAAAAATATGATTTTATTGGCAATAACTAGAACAACGTGAAATATGGTTTAGGTGGGAAAAATATTAGTTTAGGAATTAACATATTTATGACTTCCTAGTTTAGCTTGCATGGCAAGCTATTGAAGATATTATCTCGGATAGACGAAGTGAATAATTCTGAGGGGATAATCCTTGAGAGAATAATCATGAGTAACACAAAAACAAGATCATAATTATATTTGGAGTAAAGGTCATCCAGGTCTGAAGATTTGAGAAAACGCAGAAAACGGAACAATACTTCAAATTCAAAATTTTGAAATCTTCCGCGGATTGATCCGCATTAGAACATTTGTGAACAAGTGAATCAATAAAAAGACCGGGAAGTAGCTTATCGGAACACTCGTAGGTTACCCTGAAGATAGAATAATCAATTTTCGAAATATTATTCACAAACCTACGAAAAATATAGGTGAGTCCAACATAGGCGTAACGAGGGGGGTTATTGGGGACGAAACCCCCCCCCCCAATTCTCAGAAGAAATTTAAAAAAAGTTGTTAGTAATAATTGACTAATCATTTTTTGAAGGGAGTAATATGTAAGAGTGGCTATGGGGGTAAATTCCCCATAAGTCAACTCTAGTTACGCCACTGGAGTCCAATGCAATTTGTTTCACGAAGTCACAACGGTTCCATAATAATTATAAAGTTGTTACTTCATAGCTTTTAAAAGTTTGTAATTACTCACAGAAACACTCTTAGTGGTTTGAAAATACTCCATTTTTTTGTATTGTATTAACAAAGTGTTTATTTGTCACAATAAATAAAATAAAATAAACGAGATATAAATGTTATACTTTAAACAATAAACATTTAATTAAAGTTTCAATAAACATTTGTTAAGAATATGATTTATCAGATCTATGCATTCTCAGTAGTGGAGCTTATTGTTATTGTCAAAGAAGATTGTACTACAGCACTGTCCACTGTACACCGCTACAATTGCATCCTCAAAGCCCTAGAAGGGTCAGCTGAAACACTAAAGTAATGAAACAAACATATCATCAAACAACAAGCAGTGTAATTTTGAATAAAGAATATTCTCTATATCTACCACATGATGTTCCCGCTTCGTAAGTTATATCATGGGAATCACATCGTCATCCTCACCCTCGAATCAAGGCATAGTTCACGCCTAACTAGCTCTTCAAATCCCCGTTCCAGGATGTATTCATCTTCCAGAGACTGAGTCAACTCGCGATTCGACTCACGTGCTCAAAATACTGGAGTTGTTCGGTAGGCTATTTGTTCTCTGTATGGGAGGTTTATGTGAATGGAATGTGACTCAAATACAAAAACTCCATACACATCGCTTATTGCTAATATTTTGGAGTTCATGAACTGCATCTAATATACCCGTGATAACAATTTTTTCATCTGGAATCGATTATCAGATGAAATATTGGAGAAGTTAAAACTTTGACCATGCAGAAAGTGATAATCGTATTGTTAGGATATTTTTCCTGATACGAGAAGTACGCCAGATTACGATGAAGGAAATTCGCTTTGTTAATCTATTACTAGAAGATTTCAATCAGTTTTCCAATCAGAAACAATTTTTATATCATTTTTATTGCTTTAATTTGATATCAGTCTGAGAATGACACGGTTCAAAGTTATTAAAAAAAAGTTATTATTGGATGTAACGTTCTTCAAGTAGAGGACTTAAAGGTTATGTACAAGGTACGAAGAATTTGGAAAATTTGACAATTTCCATCACTATTCCGAACAATGAAGCTTATAAATTTTTTGTTAAGTTTTTAAAATGAATACCGTTCTGAAATTTTCAAAACACGAGTTGATTTGTATTAACAAAATCATTTTTCCATGGAAGCCTGTCTTTTTTCTATTTTTCAAAATAATTTCCATAAAGACACTTGTAATATTGTTCAGTCAGCTTTAGAAAACTTTCCTCAAAGAAATAATTGCCGCCTGACTGGACAACCTGAAAAAGACAGGCTTCTTCATTAAAATAATATTTTTACTGTAAGTCAAGTGGTTCTTTATGAATTCCAAAACGCTACTTTGAAATTCATGCTACGTGTGATATTAACTCTAATGTCATTTATGACATTTTTTGATCTCTTACACTATAAATATTGTAATGACACATTTTCTTTTCCCATTCGATACAAGTGTCTCCACTGGTTCTCTACACACTTTATAATCTGCAACAGTAAGCAGTCCGCACTTCACAAAAGTGTAGAACTCCATGCTATCGTGATAATCTATTTCAAATTTACAGGGGTTTTCTGACACACCTACTTGTTTCGTATATGACGGTTATTTGTTTGTTCCACCTCCTACTAGTAATTGGTCGAGTGTGCAAGTATACAAGTCTCAGCCTTCGAGCATCAACCAATAAGAGAGCTTTAATGCAGATTAGTTGAGCCCTTCTATTAATTCAAATTCAAATTCATTTATTTGCCATAGGGTATGCATATATTAATAAGTATTAATATGAATATTAAAATGCTCGTGTTCACAATACAGCACATAAAGCTTCTCTCTATTTTAGAATAGAGATTTAGAACAGCGTGATTCCTGAAAATACTGTAATGCTGTATTATTGAAATTATGTTATAGGGCGGGGTACTCCACTCTAACTACGAACCTGAGCACAATCTTCCCTTTGTTCCTACGTGCAGAAAGTGGAGTCAAAGCACATTTGCAAACATGCTTTTCCTTGAATACTAATTTCTATATTACTGCACTATTAGGTTCCAATAGCGTTTTGGTCATCCATGTAGTCTGAACCTTATTCGAATTCAATCACAGTCATCTATTTAAAGGTGGATTGACACATAACCGGCCATGACCATACCGTGGAGTCGGCGTAGCCGAGTTGGCTTATCGCTGGTTTGATAAGCCAAAGGTCCTGGGTTCGATCCCAGTTGAGTACAAGATATTTTTCTCGAGCCACTCCCGTGTTTCGGAGGACACGTTAAGCCGTCGGTCCCGGTTGCATATAAAAAAAGGCAGTCGTTAAAAAAAAAACGGCGAGGTGGAACTACCCGTAAGGGTCTCCCCACCACGAAAAGCCATAAGAATTGACTTTACCATACCGTGTCCCGTTTGATCTAAATTACTATTTCGGATTTTCCATTTACTACACATAGTACATCATGTTCGCGGTTTTCAAATATTTTTTTTATTTATTTTTTATATTTTTCACATAGCCTGTTGTGTCCAAGCCATGCCGCTGCCGTGCCTCTTCCGTTTTCTCTTGTATCATAATCCCTCCATTAGTCTAAGTAGAAATGTTTTATTAAGGTCTGAGGAAAAAATGAACGGGTTACAAATATGCCGTTCCTGCTCGAAACCTAGAAATTATCCATAGTTTATGTAGTGTTAAGTAGGCTACCTTATTACACTTACCTGGCATTTTCTGTTTCAAGTATTGCTCAATTACAATGGTTCTTGGATATTTTGCCGCTTTTTGAACCGATTAAAATAATGTCATTCGCCTACTCAAGTTTATAACTTGCGAATTGTTGCTGTGGCGTTTGACATAAAACTGGCCTATGTTCCTATACTTGCAGATTCTAATTATAATTTTTAAATTGTTATACAACAGGCCCCAAAATGTATTTTAGATAACTGTAACATGTGAGAATGGAAAAATAGTTTACCGATCATGAAAGGATCCATTCATACTCTTCTAACAGCTCAAGTCAATGAGCTAACTGTCTCTTCGAAATAGAATAATGAATAACAGATCCCACGCCTTCACCTTCCGATGAGCTGCTGCCTCCTTCACCTGTCTCCTATTTAGAGGAAATATTCAAGCCCTGCAGCTTGCATCCTGGACGGAACGTAATAATTGATGGCTCCATAACTGGTGGTTTGCCAGAATAGAGGAAAGTAAAAATCATTAATTATTATGACCGACTGCAGCTCCAGCCTCCCCATAACGGCTCACAAATCGTTCTTCCATTCCTCTTGGCTAAATCTTGATTTACACCTCTATACACTTTCATATTTACTGCTCCATTAAATTGAAAAAGTATGTTTCAGTTACTTGCTGATGAGAGAAATTACCTTCATAGCAAACAAATAGTCGATTAAGAGAGAATCATGACAACATGTTCGTTATAAAACTCGTTGCAAATAAATCATATTGTACATAGAAATTCTAGAGTATTCTGTAATCAATATTATCTAAATACTATCAGTAAAGTACTCGTTTACTCTGTAGGCCTATGACATTAGTCTACTCCATGGATGATTTGCTATATGAGTTAATCCTGCATTTATTTGAATTTAATTTCATTGAAAGTGTTATTCATCTTTAATTTATTTATTTCATTAATCATCTTTCTATTCATTTATTTATTCTTATTTTTCTACTTATTTATTCTTCATCTTTTTTTCTTGTTGATGATACCTACATTAGTCTGCGTATCATAGTAACTATGCGTGGGTAAAACTACATGAAAAATAGAAAAATGGATTAAATCACAATTTTATTTAAAACTATCATTCATCTTTCCTAACCTTGTTTCCATTGAGCTTTTCTTGTACATTAATCGTTTCTTGATAACATTTTTTATCTTTCTCCTTTTAATTTCTGTTTGATCATTAATTTTTCCTTCTTTTCCCATTTCTCTTTTTTCATGTTTCCACATTTTGTTTGCAATATATTGAGTATAAAGCAAACAAATTTTGGCGTCATTGATTATCCTATGAGTTAATCAATCAGCTTTTTTCATAGCTTAAAATATTCTTATGAAAAAATGTTTTATTAATTATTTCCTGAATTGGAATCACTTTGTTTTGTATTGATGATATTCTTCCATCATTTAGCTGTGCAGTAATGCCCTGTCTTAGTGATTTGTAATGCATTAATGTCTTATTCACTTATAGCCCAGGCAAATTAAAACAAAAAAAAAAAAACAAGGCGAATAAAAATTGCTACAAAGCTGGATTTGTTTTAATCCAGTGTATGACAATATCAAATCGGTTTAGTTGTTCTTTCACAATTTTCAATCAAATCAAAAAAAATTTATTTGTAATCGTGCATACATACACTCATACAAATAGAATTGCTATCCGCATTACAAAGAACTTAAAAAAGAGTACATACAGGCCGCCCACAGCAGAACCAACGAAATAGATCATATTGGCAAGATGCAATTTAAGAAATTAGAAAAAAAATATTGACTAGCATTGAACGATATGACATTAACAATAATATAACAATATTGATCATTCACAATTTAAAAAAAATAGGTATTTTTACCCCCTTTTGTGAAAAATGAGTCACCTCCGTGTTTCGACGCATTTATCTTGTAAATGCTAACTTCAACACAAAAAAGTTATAGGAAAGAAGTTTCATATCATTGAATTAATTTCCAGAAGATTCAATTTGAAAATTTTGCTAATTTGTTTCTAAGATATGCAAAAACTCTGAACCACTGTATAGCACTGTTAGGACCAAGTTTTATAAGTAAATGATAACAGGAAAAGCATTTAGTAGCTCCATTCACAACGGATTTTTATGTATTTTTAGACTCTGAGTCTAAATTTGAACTTTGGATTTCCAATATGTGGTCAGGGGTTCGAGGGAGTCCCTTCGTCACCAAAGGTGGACCCCTCACCCCTTTGAACGGGCAATCGCACCCTTTTGAGTGATAACTGATTCTTCTCAGCTTATGGAGGCAGTCCAAATTCATATGTAACATATAAATTTCTGACCATAAAAGGTCAGATGAAAGGGTAGTATACATAGGTCTATACTTGGAAAATTACGATTTAACTAGGAGCTACTAGGAATAAAATTGCGAAATTGGATGGGACCATTGAGGAACGGTCCTCCGTTCATCATAGTCCCCTTCACCCCCTGACCATATTATGGAGTTCCGAAGTTTAGATTTAGACTCAGAGTCTAAAAATAAATGAGAATCCGTTGAGAAAAGAACTACTAAATGCTTTTCCTGATATCACTTACTTGTGAAACTTGGTTACTGTCCTATACAGTTCAGGTTTTTTGCATACCTTAGAAACAAATTAGCAAAATTTTTATATAGAGAACTCTTCTGGATATGAGTTCAATGATCTAAATTTTCTTTCCTTTAACTTTTTTGTTTTTGAGTGAGCATATTTACAAGATAAATTGGTGACTCGTTTTTAACAAAGGGGGGTAAAAATTTAAAAATTGATTGTGAATGAACAACTGAGTCTATTTGATATTGTTATACATTAAACAACGTAGAATTCCATATTCTTCAATTTGAAACTGAATAATGATTTCAACGCAGTAGATAGTTTCGAGTTTTAGGCGAACAACTGTAAAAGTTCCAAACTTGGGGGTATTTCTGTCCCCAAAAGCTAATAAATCTTTTTATTGTTGAAGTGGCGAATAAAAATACAGAAGTACCAAGCTGAATAATTATTAGAAATCGAGCTAGTCGATTTGGCAGTCAAGCACTCTAACCACTATACTACGACGTTTACCATGAAGTAAGTATAGTTTGTTCAACGAGCCTACGGAGTGCCCCAAACAAACTTTGCATGTGTGTGAGTGACGAATTCCGAGAATTGTACTGGCATCAGTCCGTCGGCCTATTTACATTCATTGCCACCTACAGTTGATTCTCAACAGCTGTTGTCGCACTTCCAGTTCGTGAAATAAATAATAATTATTGCATTATTTCAAGAACATATTAGATTTTAAATTCAGTTCAGTCAGTATTTTAATTTCAAATGTATAGGTAAAAATAATTCAATCGAAAAATTTATGAACAATTCTAATAATAGTGATACCAGTGATTGCTGAATGTTTGGATACATTACCTAAGCATTGAAGGTAAAAAATAGCCATCTTATTAATATAATTCATTAATCTCATTTCCATCTATCTATATAATTATATAAAATTAGAGGTTTGTCTGTACATTTATCAGAATTGTATATTTTTTGGTTATTTTTACGTTTTATACATTAAATAAGCCGAAAATAGTCTTATCTCACTTTCTGTCTGTCTGTGTGTCTGTCTGTCTGTCTGTCACGGCCGCAAAGGCATTTTACGCGGCCTTCTCCTCAAAAACGAGAGCATCGATCGGGATTTTAGTTATTGAACAGTATTGAAAACATTATTGGCAATGTCTTTAGCTATAAAAAACTAAATTAACTTTTTTTTTTAACAGAGTAATAAACGTTTAAAAACCAAGTATTGTGCGATTTTGGATACATTTTACGCGGCCTTCTCCTGAAAAACGAGAGCATCGATCGGGATTAAAGTTATTTATCAGTATTGAAAACCTTTTTGACAATGTCTTTAGCTATAAAAAACTAAAAAAACTTTTTTTTAACAGAATAATAAACGTTTTAAAACCAAGTATTGTGCGATTTTGGATACATTTCTTCTAAGTTTTATTACCACAGAAGAACAAATCACGTAATTTATCAATCAGCTGTTCTCAAATATAATCTGAATGGTGGGCCCTTCGCGGCGTTATTTACGCTGTCTGCAGACTTGTGTAGTCGGAGCATTGCAGTCTTTTAGGAAACATATGACTGGTGAATCAAAGCTCATCTTATGTTTCATCAATTATTTCTTTGTTGAAAAAAACAAAATTTTCTAATTTAAATTTATCAAAACAAAAATTAACATTTTAGGAAGGTGCGGTTTGTGCTAGGCTCTTGGGAATTCGCCAGGTAGCACTATTATTACACCCGTAAGGGTCTCCCCACCACGAAAAGCCATACGAATTTACTTTACTTTACTATTATTACCACATAAGAACAAATCACGTAATTTATCATGATATATCAATCAGCTGTTCTCAAATATTCTCTCTGATAACTGTCACTGAATTGTTTACTAAGCTGCTAACAACTTCATGATCGTTGCTATCAAAAAAGCCGAAACATATTTAGTCATATTTCTAAACATAATCCGTACGAAGGACGGGTAGCTGCTAGTTTACAATAAATAATCAGTATTATCCAAGTAGCTGTTTGAAAATGATTATTGAAAGTCGTTTACAACGGGTAGGCCTGTCGCCTGTTCTAATTTTTCAAAAATTAGGCTATCTGTGAATCTGGCTTCGTTGAGTCTAGGCTTGCACGCACGCACATGTTTGTTTACTTCACTCCGTAGGCACGTTGAACAGAAGTTAACTTGAAGTAGTAGCTACTTCTTATATAATAACCATTTTTTCAAGTGTTATAGCTCTCACACTTTTACAATTATGAGAAATAACTAGAAGTTTACATATTTGTAGATTTTTCATATTCTAATGTCATGGAGTCTATTCCACGATGATTACAATATAAATTTGTTGAGGCTGCATCTTAATATTTTTCATTTCACTTTGCCTTTGAGCACCAGACAATAGATAGTTTGACTCTACTTGCAATATTTTAAACATTGAAAATGTTTTAAATCTGATTGCTGAAATAATAACACTTTATCATTACATTATTCTCTTGAATTTGTCTCTCTTATAACAATTATTTCAACCGAGTGAATTTTTTTCGTACTTAACTCGTCAAATACGTAATTACATTAAAAATAAATTATATTACATATCACTAACAATTGAGAAGCATAATACCGAAATGAACAAACAAAAGAAATTCTCCTTGGTTTTCAAGAAATTTAGTCAAACCATAATTTTCATCCTGATTTGCCAAACAAAATATTTAACTATTTTCCCACAGACCAAAAAACCGTTGCATGGGACACGTGAGTTTCATGATCCGTGAATTTTCCACCAAGACCCGAACTAATTCTCTATTGATGAATAGCTGGGGACTCTTTGTTTCCTCTTTCCGAAAAAGATAGAATTTTATCAATCAACACCTTTCCTCTAGACTTGGTGAGCTCTTTAGTAACGATTCGATCTTACGGCTAGGCGTTCATCGAGGAACTAATAGATGGGTTCGTGTTGGTTCCTTAGCACACTCTTCACTTTATCTCACAATGTCATCGGTACACCAAATTACCTGTCAGAGGCTGCCATAGATGTGTCTCTCACTCACTCTCATGCTATAACTCTCTCACTTACTCTCACACTCTCTCTCTCTCTCCCACTCTCACTACATTCCCTATTAATCTTTCTATCTCTCTCTTTGTCATTCTCTTAATCACTCTACCTCTGTCTGTCACTGTTATCTCTTCTAATGAAAACAAATCCTATTCCAAGTTGAAACTTCCAATACCACACATCGCATTTGTAATTTCAATAAAATTCTCATCAATGCCAATTTCTAATCTTCATATTGTAATGATTCTTATAAAGGAATGAAATTTGGAAATAATCATTTTATTATTAATCTATTATCAAATAATGAAGTTGTGTAATAAAATCTATTCATAGTCTATAATTTTTATTATCACGGTTATATTGAGTGAGAATATTGAAAATTATAAAAGGTTTACTGCTGAAATTATAATTTTATCCCCACATTACTCTCTTGAATTTTCAGATTGATCTGGTGACTGAATTATCTGAGTTAGAAGCTTAGTTTGAGCTCCCTTAATACTTTTAAAAGACAGAAAATGAGGAGGACTATCAGGAGGAATCATTTTGAACATTTTTCAACAACAATGAAAATGGTTGTATTTTCGCCATTAATAAAAAAGTTGGAAACTTTTTTTCAAGTGCTATCTCCCTCACACATTTGTTTCAGGAGTGTAAAGAGGTATTCTCAAGTTTTTTTAAGCTTATCCTTTATTTGTTAAAGTATTTTATACATTAATCACTCCCTTGTAGAGAGACCTTTTCCTAGTTGAAAATTACGCTCCTCTACAGAATTGAAACGTGTTGGTCTTGGGAAAATTCTAATCATATTTAGAGATTGCTTCCATTTTGTACATTGATCGTTTTATTTTATATAAATTGAATCTATTATCTATTTTCCAAATTGAATCAATTAGATTATTGCATCGATTGAATAAATAGATCTCAAAATGATAACTTATGCAATTTTCACTCTCCAAGTTATCAATAGTCTGCAAGCTTAAAAATTGTAAACATTACCGTAATTTTGTATTTATAGTCCACTGTTAAAGTTTCTCATTCCATGATATACTGGATTTCATAAAAATGTATAATATTTCATGAGTTATAACTCTCATTTCACAGATCTGCTACTGTATTATCTGCATTGTTTTCAAATAGTGTACATCATATTTTGAGCAGTCTTTCGACTGTTCACCGTGGAAACGTAGGAAGTCCCTCTCTGCTGTTTTGCCCCCCATCGTCATTGCCACAAGTGCACAGAATAATTGATGAAAAGCAGTAGTGCATTTCTGTCGAGCTGCAAACCAGAATAGCACGTGTCATACAGCATCACACAAATAGAGCAACTGCACCAACATTGCTTCACGAAGCGTACTGTACATTTCACGGCCCTGCAAAGTAACCTCGCTAATGCTCCCATTTCTATTGGGCTAAACTATTGTCATTTTCTAGAGCAGACTCTCTCTCATTGAGACCCACAATACAAGCATCAAACTCACAATGCAAGCATCCAACCCTACAAAACGCGTGACGAGGTTCTCCTGAAATGAGACTATAATGAGCAACAGCAATGAATGGAAGAGCTTTGCATGTTTAAATCTCACAGAAAGCTTCAAGTGATTATTTTGAGAGACCCTGCAATACACTCGAATTTTATTGAATAGATTCCATAACCTCATAAAAGTTATAGTTAGTTCTCCGATTAGAAAAACGCTGTCTTCATGCAAATGGCTTTAATTTCGTAATAAGTTGAATTTTATTATTTCCAGTTATGGGTTACTTTTCCCAGATTTCACGATTATCGAATTTCTAATACTGAGTTTTTTCAAACGCGCTGATCATTTCAGTCTGATGTTCAAGGGATTATTTTGAGAGTAAATAAATTAAATAGATTTATAAGACAATTGTAATCAAAACAAATGATTGATGTAATGCGAAGAATAATTTATATAGAATACATTAAGATGAATAGAATATAACGATGAACTAAATAGGATTTTTTGAAAAAATTCTTTGATATGTAGTTGAAGAAATGCATTTTATGATCAAATATGATTGATGGTCAAACTTGGGAGTCGAGTTCAAGATGTGTATGCTGCACTTTTACTGTATATTGTTGTACCAATATTATTCTTGTACACAACCATTCTCCATCCTTGACATCATATTCGCAATACATGGAATTTGAGAAAATGCTTTGGAAATTTCAAAAGCGGAAAACCTTTCAAAATCAGAAGTACAGTTTGAAATGAATGCGAGCATTGGGCTGGATATTGGAGTGAGAAAAAACTTTTTTACTCCAAGCAGAAATTATAAGTGCCAGCTTGTTTTTTAGACGACCAACCTAGAGCTTCCGGCAATTTTGAGTCATTGCATTCGGGTTGTTCACCTGAAAATAGTAAATCACTTTTGAAAATATGATTGCAGTGTTCACCAAAACTACAGCGGAGAGCTTAGGTAACTTAATAGGCACTTCGGAAATGTTGTATCACTTTCGGAAACCTTGCACACCAGTAAATTTATCGATTTAACTGTACAACCAAAGCCTCAATTCCAAGCCGAAATATACACCAGGTTACCGGGCAAGTTACACCTTAATTAAGTCCAGCCAAATGGGCTCAAGGTATTAAATCACGTGGATGGTGAGTTGGTGCAGTCCTCTATACCTCGAGTTCGCTACTTCGCCAAACAGATTGCAAGTTAACTTTCTGCTCAAGTCCCTCAGTCCTGACTTATCATGCGAAAACAACCACTACAAACAGACCAGTTCGAGGGATCTTGTTTTCTGTTGGCGGAACTTCATCTTCTTGACATTTCAACTTGAAGCTGAAGTGGATCCATTGCTGATCATTTCCAAGATCATCCCAATCATGACAAAATACCTAAAGATTTGATTACTTTATATCACTATAACTATTAGATTTCTATAGATTTGGTGATCTCTGATATATTCAAGATTCATTTTTAAGATGACATTTTAAGAGTAAACGATCTTTGTGCTGCCGAACTTCGCCATTCCATGTAATTCATTACTTATGACTGGTTGCACAAACGCTAATCAACAATGATTAAATTCGAAATCACTAGCCAGACTTATCATAGATCAAGGGAATTTTACTGCATGAACAAAAATCAAGAGATGAAAACTTATGATTAATAACTTGCTATAAATTTTTAACTGGAGACTTAACCGGTCAATTATTGAGAGTTTAGTCACTGATCCCTGATTTAGTGCTGCACTTCAGCGCCGCGTACAGTAGCTCAACTACACGGCTCTTGAAATATTTGGTTCAAATGGAAGTTTTTATTTAAAATAAACAAATATGCTTTTTTATTAAAATGTTAAATCATAACTTCGTTTTAATATTATAACTTATACCTGAATAATTTTGATAGTCATAATACGTAACATCAAAACTGACCAGCCTTTTTGCAACTCAAATTTTAAATCAAATAGATCTCGTGTCTGTGATCGGAAATCACCTGTTATTTTTATTTGCCTTTAGGTAGATTATTTATCTACCGGCCATTAGATTATCTATCACAATAGATATCTTTGTTTGTACGGGACAAGATGTTATTTATTGTTTTTAAGCAAGAGATTTTTTCTCAACTACAATAGAATAGAATAGAAATGAATAGACTAGACGACAACAATTTAATCGAGTATCACAATCTCTTGATTTTTTTTCTTTTTTTTGAGGATGAAGCACACATAGGTTTTAGACCTGTGCGTGGGTAATGGGTTGAATGATGGTGTTTGATGAGTTGGACCTACAGTTTTAGGTGGGTTCCGAACCACCGGGAAGTGATTTTACAGCAGAGAACAGTGTCTTTTTTGCTGGCCAATCTAATCAGTCACCGTTACAAACAGGTCCTACGAGAACGCAGCTTATCCCTATCTGATTGAACAGATGCCTGCTACGGCTCGCGGCTATCACTTCCCTACAATTGATATTCAATTGCTGTGATGGGTGATATAAGCGACAGAAGTGATTGGCATAGCATGATTCGGGGTGATTCTCTTTTCAACGACAATAAATAGAATACATTCCGTCATCAATGTAAACGAGTGCTGCATTATTCCAAGTTAACAAGGTTGAATTATTGATGCAGAGGATGATATTAGCGACAGAAGTGATTGGCGTAGCAGGAGTTGGAGGGAAATCAGGGAATGAACGATGGAGAAACGACAACCAACGCTTTTGAGAATGGCTCACCGTCGTTCGCTTATGGAGGCAAACAAACGAGCCACGCCACTTACGAGAGGACATCATTCATTTGTGGCAGCAATAACCATTGAATTATATCCGGGCAAATCACCGGTACAGCATCAGGCAGGCACCTGCCATCTGTAATCGCTAACTCAAAGCGGAGACAACTGTAAACACTATTACTACAATAACAATATTGGTCTACGCCGTTGGCTACTATATCTCTCACTCATTTTCCATCCACCTCTAATATCTATCTCCATCTCTCTTATAATCTGTACCAGAGACAGTGATAGATACTATTTATGCGAGGTCTCACCCACGAGTCAACAATTTGCCCAAGACCTGTATCCACATTCGATTTACATCCAGCCCTGCAAAGCAATCCAATGCCACTCAACTGCATACTATTAGTATTGTTTACTGAGTGCATTGACTCTACAATGAGTGAGGCTGTCTGGTTGCATGCATGAATTTTCATTATCAGTCTATCAGAAATTTATTCCCTCACATTTTGTTTATACAGTTCTTCGATCGTTTTACTAGTTGACCCATCCCATGTTAGAAGAGACATGACTATTCATCACTGGCATTAGGCATGAATTTATCGGTTCTCATCTTACAATAATTGTGGTAAATTATTTGTGGTCTTACAATAATGGTAAATTATTTACCATACTACAATGTATGAAATATACTGCATCATCTTGAAATGTATGTTTGTATTTCTTAAGAACTGCTGGATAGGTGATTTCTAGCAGCATCCCGCAACGAGAACGAAAAATTATAGCTTTTCTGAATATCATTGTGAATTTCCAGGTACTCTAAATATTCCAATGCAACGGAATCATGATCGTGTCTTTCATGTCTTTCTCTTATCAATCACCAACATCCAACTCATTACCCACGCACAGGGCTTTCACAATAATATCCGTCCGGGTAGATTAACGGAGCAAAAACCAAAGATTTTTTTTGGAGGATAAAGGCCACATAGTTCTGAGACCTGTGCGTGGGAAATGTGTTGGATGATGGTGATTGATGAGCTGGACCTACAGTTTTAGATGGGTTCCTAACCACCGGGAGGTGATTTTACAGCAGAGAACCGTATCTTTTTTGCTGGCCAATCTAATCGGTCACCCTTACGAAGAGTGCCCAGGAGAACGCAGCTTATCTCTATCTGATTGACACCTGCTACGGCTATCACTTCCCGAATGGGCAGTGGTAGAATTCTCTGACTATTTTCCTGTAGGCCTATTGACCAATTGACCAATGATTAATAGTTTTCCATTATAATTATTAACATTATCTCAGTCTTATTTGATTTGTTTCAAAATTCTAAATTGAAGACCATCTCAGTCAAAAATTTGGTTCAATTGATGATTACAAAGTATAATAATAATAATAATAATAATCAAAAAGGCATTGGTTTCCTTATGAAATTTTTAATAACCAGCGTGATTAGTGTTATGGCTTCTTCATATCTTCAACTATCATACTTTTGCTATTAATCACAATTTGTTTTTTTTTAGGATTGAAGGGAGACACAAACGAAAAGTATCTGGAGGACACTGTATTGGAATGTACAAGAGAATGCACATCTGTAATACCCAGGTATGAAATATTGGAGCATGTCAATCATTCGATGCATTCTTATCTGTAACTAGAGGTTTCATTCTGAGTTGTAAGCCTAGATCCTATGTAAAGTATACTTATTCCATGTAGCCTCGACTATTATAGATCATGAGTTTTAGCAAATGGAGTCTATTTACCAACAAATTAATAACGTTTTCCCACATGTATGAAATTTCTTTAATATTTTTCCAAGTTTTTCCGAGATTTATTTCATCACTTGTGAACACTGGATTAGTTCTGGTAACAGCAAAATCTTTGAATTTTCAAATTTTCAAAGTCAATTTAACAATCCTACAAATGTAGATGAGTCTACATGGCTATAAGACTAGTCTTATACGTAATAGACCCGAAGTACTGAAGCCTACATGCTTGTAACGAGTGACTCATGAATAATAACGAATAGTAACGGATCAATTTATCAATCCTCCAGGATTTGATAAGTAATGAAACTGACCCACAGCGTGCACAGCAGTAGGTCACAGTATACACGAATGTAACACTTGCTTTCAACAGATTTCATTATAAGAATGTGATATCTGTCAACAGAAATTATTGTAGCAATAAGAATGATGATTCCTCAATGTAGACCTCAAGAAGAGTACTGCCAACGGAAGATAATAGTAAATACATACCGGTATCCAATATTAATTTTTTTTTGCTCGATGACAATTGAAATATGTTTAGCTTGTATTAACAAGTTAACATGTAGGAATCTATCATTGCTGTATTGTATCTTATAAATTTTTGTTGCTGCATAGCGAGTGGGTAGATTTTAATTTACATATCAGAATTGTTCGATTTGTTTTTGTTCAATCGGTAAGTCGGTGATCACCGATCACTGACCAGAGTTTCACAGTGTCTACGAACTATCGTGAAAAAAACTGGCTGAATTTTTTGTGAAAACGCAAAAAATTATGAACTATGGAGTATAATAAATCTGAATTTTTTTTAATGCCAGTTTACAATAATTATTACTATTATTTGCTCAATGTAATACTTGGTGTAAGCTATCAATTTCTTCATTCATCAGTATAATATGTCTCACTAGAATCACAATGTTAAGCCGAGTATGGCCGAGTATAGCCAAGTGCCGTAGCAGGCATCTGTTCAATCAGAGATAAACTACGAAACTCCTGGACGCTCATTGTAAGGGTGACCGATTGGGATTGGATTGGCCAGCGAAAAAGACTCTGTTCTTTGCTGTAAAATCACTTTCTGGTGGTTCGGAACCCGCCTAAAACTGTAGGTCCAACTCATCAATCACAATCATCCAATTCATTACCCACGTACAGGTCTCAGACCTATGAGGGCTTCATCCTCCGAAAAAAAGTCGCAAACCTTAAAAGGAATTCTCCAATGGAGCCCAAATCAATATTATTTGATAAAATTTTGATAATAATATCATATTCAATAATATTGCTTCTTATAGCGTTATAGCCACCAATTAGCACATTTGGTTTGTTTCCGAGTCTTTTATTCAATTTTTCAGTTCATTTTACATGAAATCCAATAAATGTAACACCTAACTTAACGCCATAAAAAAATCAATTTCGCTTTATTTCCATCCTTTCCCAGAAAATCGTGCAAAATCTTTCGCTAGCCGTAACTCCGTAACAAAGCATTTCCGGACATATGTTTACATGAACTTTTTTAATTATTTTGATGAGAGGAAACCACCTTAGAAGTTTGTCGGGTTACTCGTGGGACACCCTGTATATATAACGAAGTGCTTATTTTAGTGTTTTTTCCAAAGGTATTAAGGCCTCTTAAGGATTTAAGGATATAAGAATATAGCTTCGCCATCTGTCATTTTTAAGAATGGATCATTTTACTTTACTTAACAATGGAAATATATATTTCCAACTGTTGCTTCGGATGTACTCAGTCTAAACATCAATATCACCTACATTTTTCACACATTAGAATAAGAGACAACCATAAAACGAAATTCGTACCGAATTTGAAGATTTTGGAGTTCATTGGTATTCTTTGATGTAAGTGAGGAAAGAACTTGCGCAAATTGTTATTCGTTTTGCGTGCTCCAGGTTGCACTCTTGTGCATGAGCTCTCTTCTAGTTCTCTGTCGCATAGCATCTATAAACCGGGCAGCATGTGCTGTACAGGGGCTGGAGGCTCCACTGGAACTTGAATACTTTTCCTGCGCCATCCATTAATCCTGGAGCGAATGCCCCAGCTACATGATGTGTCCCGGCAAGTGTTCATCTCTGGCATGTGGACTAACGACATCAGCCACGTTCCAGCTTCCTTTATCGTTCATTTTATAGTCAGCTCTGGATTACGTTCAGAAACATAAAAGAAACTCCCGGATATGACATTATATGCTAGTTAATGTTTTTCTCAGCTGAAGAACAATAGCTATTCAAACTCAATTTGCATACTTTATCCGTCACTGCAAAAAGTAACGACTGACATGTGACTTATCAGGAAAAACGAGCGAGTGAATTTTATGTTATACAGTAAAATATCACCAAAGCGATTCATTTTGATTTGAATATGAGATGAGAAAATAATTCAGCTCAACAACTCACTAACTCATCGCTTAAAATGAGTAATAGCTTACTTCTTCGCAAGATTTTTATCAACTTACCAAATACTATTAAAACGACAACTTTGAAAGCTCTCAGTATATGGGGAGAAAAAAACAAAATATTGAGGTCTTCAGTATAATTTGTAGCATTAAAAGAAAATTCAAAATCGATTAAGTTGTTCATATTTGAGAATTGAACGGTAGTTATATCCTTCAAATGTCTAGCTTGGTAATAAAAAAAAACATCAAAAAACATTCCATTACCCTATAATATATTTATACTGCTGATATTTTGAATTCCATGTGCTTTGTTAGAAAAACAGTCGAAAAATAATGTTACACCTTGTTTCCGCCTAGTAACTACCTAGGAAGAAGTATCCATCTCAAGCTAAATTTCAATTATCAAGAAGCACATTGTAGTTCACAAATGTCAATTTGTGAATCATATTGTATGGCTTTTAATGGTGGGGAGACCCTTACGGGTAGTTCCACCTCGCCGTTTGTGCCATGTTATGGGGAACATGGTGGACCTACTATTTTATTGTATATCACACAGTCGATAGAATTTTCTTAATAATAATACCAGTTTTTGATATAAAGTTTTCCAATATCATTCAACTGAGGACTTTGAATACAAGTATTCAATCAATTATCAATAGATGAATGAATAAATGATTGAATCAAGAAAGAAACATTTACATATCATCTAATATTAATTTGTCATAGGATATTCGTCAGTTTCAAGATATATCAATTCAGACTATTTTATTCATCTAATTCATATATTTATAATATATATATATATATATATATTTATTTATTTATTTATTTTACTAGTTTACTAGTTCGTCTATTTCTAAAGAAGGCTTCTAAATTGAAAGTTGGATACATCCACCATGTATGCATTAAAAGTTAACCCAAGTCTTTCTTTTCTTTTTCTGGTGTATCACATGATACATTTGAAAAGTTTTTGTAAATTTACCGCATACAGCCGAGGTTGGAAAAGTTTCTGTTTGAATCAACATGCCATCAATATTCAAAAATTTGTAATTCAAATGAATTCAGGCGTAGCCTTCGTATAGTAGTGGAGGGAAAAGTTATATCCTGTCATCCAACTGCATACAGGAGCGTAATAAGTTTTTCCAGTACCTCTCATGAGAGATTTCAAAATATTTATACATGTCTCAAACCTCATTCCAGCATTCAGAAAACTTTTCATGATCCTTCTCATGTGCAGGCGTAACGCTTTACCGAGAAATCATTGCTGCTACTCAAACTGAAATAATTGGTGCAAATAGTACTTTCTCATAGCATTTATTTCTTTGTAATTCTATGAATAATTCATAATTTAATATCATTTTGCATCCATCTGGACGGGCAAAATTGATATTAACACAATACATTCGAGTGAGGTTTTCCTATTTTATGAAGCTTCTTCGTTAATTTAGAACAAACATTTGTTTAATGTTTCCATTCCGGTGGATTTCCAAATCAATCGCTATTTCAATCATTCACAGAATCAATGTGTTCTCAAATAATCTGATCTTGCAAACCAAATCGGCAAATAAACAAACTTCTCAGGATATCACCAATATTATCAATTTACAGTAGTACTTTCTTATGGTCCGGGATGTTTGAAAATGAGGCATAAATTCGTGAATTTAAGAGTATTGAAATGAAACCAACTTTACAAATTTTAATAACATTCTAGATTCTCGGTATAATAATTACAATAGTTCAGTAGTAGACCTCTAACGATAAATTGAAGCAATATACATGGCTATTTATTTCAGAACGGGGGTTCGGGGAACTCCCCGAGAAATTATAGAACAGATCATGTTCATGAGCAATACCTCATCTATGGTGGTTATTCTTCATAATTCAAACAGAATTTATTAATTTCGAATTCCTTTAATTGCTATCAGTTTATACTGAAGACTTCCGCAATGGCGGATATTGACAACAGTATTTAATAGCTGATGGAAATCGATGAATGCTACTGTACAAAAATATCAGTCACCACCGGGAATCGAACCACGGACCTCCCAATTGCCGGTCAGGCGCCTTAACCACTAGACCATGGAGACCTTTCTGCATAGCAGCATTCATTTTTAACTTGGCCATATCGGCTCGTATCTCACTCATTCATTTTTTGCGATTCCATTTCCCCTCACCATATTGGAAAAGAAAAAATATTAAAATTCCATTTGAAGAACAGAATTATAGTATGAATCTATTTTTTCCCACATAAATTCCAAGAAATCTTTCAAGTTTGCATCTGAAAGGACAGAATTTAAAAAAAATACTAAGAAATGGGCTCTAGAAAAGCAAGGTGCGTGGAATTCAGAATTATTATTGGTCACTCATCTGGAGACATGTCTTAGAAATTGAGGGTTATTATGTAATTGAACCAACAGATAGCCATCCAAATTCGATCTAAGTCTGTATAAATTACATCACTTCAAAGATTGGCAATCAAATAACTTTGTCGTGGAGATTCGGTTACTCGGAGACCCAAACCTTGTTCAACTGAACCGCTTCATGAGTTTGGAGTTATCCGAACTGATTCAACCGACGATGAAGGCAGTATTGGACTGACTCAGCACGTGACGATTGCTGAAATTAATCTAGCAGCTGTTGGATGAGAGCTAGAACAAATATGATTTGGGAAGGAAAGGTATTTCAATTCATTGAAGACAAAGCATGAATTGCTCGGAAAAGCTGAATCATTGTAGAGCGGGAATTGATCGGGTAACCTAGTACTGTACCATTGAATTGAACAGAACTTCAACCAGATTCAGCTTATTTTGTCAAACTCAGAATATTATATTTGGAGAATAGCTTACTCAACAAATGACAATAAACTACACTTCCATAAATGACTGAGGAAAGCAGTAACAGCCTCCTCCTCCAACATCCTACTCCTCGTTTGCAACCAAACACTTTTCAGACTAACTTGAGATCTAGAGTCAGCTGAGTTGAAATCGGCCGGAAGGACTTCCAACAGAATTCTACTATAATTTTACTACTAATAATTATTATTATTATGATGTAGGCTAATCAAAACCTAGTTTATGTAACGTTTTTTACCGTAAGAGCTGTCGCATTTGATTCAATAGAAATACACGCTTTTAATACATTATTACACATGATCAACATCAATTTACTATTAACTTTTTATGGTAAGTTAAATTCAACGACTTCTAGTCAATTTGGATCAAAAAATTCAGGGAATTACTATTAACTTTTTATGGTAAATTAAATGACTTGCAGTCAATTTTAATTGAGAATAAATAGTATTTTTACTCACGTAGGCCAAGCGTTTTCGAATCGAGGCGATTCATTTTCAAAGACTTCCTTGATCGCCAATATGGTTTTTGGTTATTTACCATATGAAGGATTGCACATGATATTTGAAAATGAGTCTCCACGATTCGAAAACGTTTGGCCTACATGAATAAAAATATTATTCATTCCAATTAAAATTGACTAAAAGTCGGTGGATTTACCAAAAAAATTAATATTAACTACGCAGATCGTATGGAACAAGAATTCCAAGAAATCAATTCATTATTTTTCAACTTACTGTTGAGTGAATGAATTTATTTTCTATTCTACTTTTCCAAAAGTAATAATCATTAAAAATTATGAAAAATTGCATTCATTGTAGAAATATTTAAAATGTCAATGTTTGAGTTCATGGGGGCCTTCTCATTTATCGGTGAGTGTTACCGGTGACATCTGATTTTTCTATTGACATTTTTTAACGCCTATGGATTTTAATAGACCAATTATACGCCACCGGTAACATTTATCGGTTACCGTTGTAGCTACCTGGAACTCGACCAATATACATCATGTAAAAATAAATGTTTCAAGATGTACATCTACCTCCGTATCACCAACCTACTCACTCAATTTTTTTTGAATCCTTGATTACTAACAAACCTCTTTTGAAATCTCTTTTTTTTAATTTCTTTGCTACTCCACATTCAGTTTCATTCAGGCACAAAGAACATTCTCTACACTCATTCACTTTGAAATCTTGATTAATCGCATTTTTTGAAAATCAATTTTCAGAAGTCTTGCAAAATACTCCTCATTAGATTATTTCTAGACAAAAATAGAACATTGGATTTTTTCCTGTCACAAATTCCATCCTTGCTCAGTTTTCATTTAGTTCGAATGGAATTTATCTCTACTGGATGTAGTTTCCACCAAAGTGAATTACCTCAGTAAATTCAGTGCAAATTGATTTGAAACTTACCAAATGTATCAGTTGCATGGACCCGCTCGCTATCTTGTGGCCTGGCAGTTGTGACAGATTTGCCAACGTCTAATGTAATATGTGTGTTGCAGGAGTGTCCTCCAGGCAGTGTGGATTTCAGACGTGTTCAGTGCGAAGCCTACAACGGCAAGTTGTTCATGGGACGTGCGTACACATGGGAGCCCTTTACAGACGGTAAGCCAATTGCCAGCATTTTCCTTTCCCAAGACTTTTCGCTCCAAAAGTTTTTCTTTGAGGTTGGTTGATCTCTCACATGTACTATTTCTCTATATTTACTACTTTCTTCTCTCTATATTCACTACTTTTTCTTCTCTATTCTCAGAAGAAATGAGGAAGGTTTTAGTTTCGATACAATTTAGTTTCAAACACAGGACTGGGTCAAGACAGACATTTCCAAATGCACCAGTGGTTCACAAAGAACTTGCAACTCGAATCCTATTAAAAGTTGCCGGATAAAAGTACTCAACTTTCATTCCCAACTCAGATTGTGATTACTTAATTCGTACAACTCTGAGTTCAGATTTTTCTCTACCAAAAACGAAGGTAGAAGTTCCATTCCAATTGCACTACAAGGTACTCTTGACTCTTTCATCTTCCGCATTCGAGTTCAAAGCAAAATGAAATCTTGAAACTTAATATTATTCAATAAACAAGGCTTTGTGTAATTCAAAACTCATCTACCTGAACCAATCTAATTAAAACAGTCTTACCTCCTAAACAAACTGAGATAACGAACTTCTTTGGAAAATGTTAATTCAAGTCAAAACCTGTGACTAGCCATGAATGAGTTCTTCAGTCCTTTAGCCAGTGCTCACTTAATCAATCGCCATTTTTATGGGATATTGAATTCTAATTTTTCTCTTTGACTTTGACTCTGAAATATTCTGAAATCATACCCAATTCATGAAACTATTGGAGCTTCTATCTTAACTTTGTCTTACTTAGGCTTCTTTTATCTTAGCGTTATCATTACTTACCTGGTGGTTTAGATCTATTGGGAGTAAAATATTCATTTATTTGCAGCTGGCAATGAATGCGCTCTGAACTGTCGTGCCCTGGGCTATCGGTTCTACGCAACTCTCAACAACAGTGTGGAAGATGGCACTTCTTGTAGGCCGAGCAGCAAGGACCACGCCACGCGAGCTATTTGCGTCGGAGGCATGTGCAAGGTTAGTTTCAATTTCCTCTTTCATTTACCATTATTATTCCCATTTTTTTAATAGAATTTGATGAATATTTCAATTTTTTAATTGGGAAATTCTTATCGAATATGATCATAGTTTTATTTACTATGTTTATTCGTAAGTGGAGTATGAATTCCACAATTTAATTTCCTATTGTTTTTTTTTTTTTTATATATACATGATTAATCATTGAGGCAACCCGACGAGATTCTGTGAATATATTAAATAAGTATTAGAGAAGTTGAAGTATTGAGTTAATCCTCTCTTAAACATTGCCTTATATAGAATTTTGAAACTTTTTACATTTCGGTATTTACATCATGTATTTTAAGGTATTGTTGTGGACAAGGCAAAGGATAAAGAAGTATCATTATCTGCCAGTGTCAATAAGTCTTCCGGTCTAAGCTTATTGTTTACTTTTCCCCCATACTTCCCTCGCCTTATCGAGAGACCTTTAGAATGTTCTTATCTCGGCAATTGAAGTAGCCTGGATGAATGGAGAATATTCTGTCTGTTTATTTTAGAATACGATAGAACATATTGAACGCCCTCCATATTTCTGGATTATGATAAAAATGTATAAAAGCAGAAGCTCTCGTAAAAGTGAGTCAGTTGTGATTCGATCTTAGATATAATGAGTGGCAGATTGACAGTGACAGTTTCTGCTCATACAAACCGGATTATCAGTGAACGCTAATACAAATTGTGTTATATGAAAGTTCAATGTGTTAAGTGATAACGCTGTATATTGTGACTGACTATTATTCAGGCTTCTTTAACAGTTTATACAGGGACTCGTAAGTGCTTGTAGTGTCTCAATTGTTATGTTTCAAACGTTTCTTCCTGAATTATTGAACAGTGCATTGAACAGTTATTATTTAATATTTGATCGGCCTTTTAGCAGTTAGTGATTGATTTTTGTAGAGAAATACTGCAAATTCTTTATTAGCTGAACATTATCGATTTATCTGTTCCTGATTGATTTCTTTTGTATGACATTACTGATTGGTGCGAGTTGTCGGTAATTTGTGTTAATAAAGTGCGAGTGCTAATTTAAAGTGTTGCAAGCATTATTTTAGAGATAGAACACGTAACAGTATATATGTTTGCCTTATTCTCTATTGTTCTTGGCTTAGGGCTCTATAGAATTCCAGTTATGAATATTTTATACAAAATCAAAATTTTGCTTCTCATTATATGTAGACTTTAGAAATGAATAAATTTTCCCCGGAAAAATTCTCTTAAATTAGATGTTCAAGTCTTATTTTGGTCGATCCTTTGCATTAGATAAGTTCGAAATTAAAGCTAGGAATGAATGAAAACTATTCTACCTGTAGATAAATCCCAGTGACTACTATATAGCCTAGTGATTACGTACATCCATAGTAGATACAGTACTATGCAGTGTAGATACGTAGTATTACTACAACTATGGTGATTATTTTTTATCTAGGTTTTGGTGACAGACATTGACTATCAGAAAAATAAGTTACTCCCACGCCTTAGTATTTCTCATTTCACAGTACAGTATTTTGATATGCACTAGAATGATATCCATCATAAAAATAAGTTGTATATCTATTTCCTCTATAATAAGAACATTTTTCTCTCTACACCCACCAAACAGAGCACTTGAATGAAGTTACTCATACACTGTCATGCAAATGAAGTTCCATGATCTTCACCTTAACATCTTAAATTTGAGTTTCGTAATAATCTCCATCAAATACACTCTAAGCTGTAACATGATGCACTAGGACTAGAGTCTCATCAATATTTAAATAGGTTACATTTCGCTCATATCCTGTAAATTGCAAGATGCTGCAGTAACCACTTAGTGGCTTGCATCTCAGGAAACATGCACGAAGCCCTACGAAAGCCACTTAATTTTATCTGACAAACTGGCTGTAAAACAATAATCTTGAAATCCTAAGATTATTCAAGCAGTTTGGTTCAAGTCAAGAAGAGGCAAATAACAAGAAATATGGAAAAATGGCCGAAAATGAAGAAATTTTTCAAAATCCCTTTGGTTTATAAAAAAACATCAATAGTGACAAATGAGCGATTTTTTATGTCTATTGGATTTTCAAAAGTCCAACTCATCAGCTACTTCAAAGCGGGCTCCAGCAGCTGCGGATCGATTCTAAGGTGAATTAAAATTTTATTTATAAGTGGGCGACTAGCAGATTCCGACCCTTAATATTTACACTAGATGACTGGATGACTAGATTTTTTTTCTATTTCGTAAATATACTGTAATTATTGTAAAAATGTTGTAGCTATAATAGAAGGTTCATTCATCCATAAAAAGGAAGCAATGAGTGAGACGTTTATACATACGCTTTTACACTATATTTTAGTGATACATATATACTATTTTCATTTAAGAGGTATTCAAAGTAATATACGAGCAATTCGTAATTCTCGGAAATTTTATATACTAGAATCTATATACTAAGTTTAGATACTAAAATCTCCAAAGTGAGCCTCCTTTTTCAGAAATATATAAAAATAATAATAATAGAACCTCACAATAATTATTAGACTGCGGTCTTTGGTCTGTGATTTACAATGAAGCGGAATAAAACATTTTTTATTATTAGACTGTAAATGATAAGTCAAGCGATCCAATTACTCCTTTTCGTTCCTGGATTTCTTGTTCCATGACGAACTGCGTTGTTGATATCAACTTTTTAAGAGAATTCAACGACGTGCAGAGCCTCTGTGAGTGGATCTCCAAGACTCGAAAACGTTTGGCCTACAGAGTTTACTCACTACTCACATTCTACTTATTCTTAATAAAAAATTTGACTGGACGCCGTTGAATTCACTTGAAAATTTGATTATTGTTGTTATTGCTTAACTCCCAATATTCTTTTGAAGTATTGATACTTCGGATTCAGGCAATTTTATCTATTACCTTTTCATACCTTGCATATCGACATAACAATTAAATAATGTCAACAAAATATCATAAATAAATAATCTCTATATATATTTTTATGTATTATGTAACTTAAACATTTCAGATTGAACACTCTGATTGATTAACTTATAATACCTTATATAACTCTAACCTATGTATATACCCTTTTCAAATAACGACTTGAAATGATAAAAGCATTTAGAAAACACGTTTGAATTCGTGTAAGCGAGAGGATGAGGGTTGCATTTCAGATACCCGTATCAGATGGAATTCAGTAGGATGGTTTCCCGCAATAGAACTTTCATACAATACAACTTGAGTTTGGATCCCATCTTTTTCCGCATCTGTGCCAAAGGAGGAGAGCAGCTTCGTCTCTTGAGGATGAGAGAAAGACAATTCAATTTTCTCCCTGATATATCTTTGGCTGGAATTGATTTGATTATATTCAATTCTGCTCTCAGCTCTGCTGAACTTGCAGCACTAGCATACTGAGCATATATCTCTGAGTGGATTTCAGCACGTACAAGTCAAAAATGTATCATAGTAGTGCAGAGCCGCTCACTGACAAAAACCGTCGAATAAAATATTATTTTTATTTCTTTATTGGCTTTGTTCTCATAATCTGGACTATTTTATACTTACTGCTTCACTATCGACGGTCAAACATTGAGACGGTCAAAGTCAAAATTGAATCTTAATTACTCGTTGGCTAGTAGGCTATTGTCGTTAATACTATTCAAAATTGATTTTTTGGGGAAAATTAGAATTATTGAATGAGCTTTAAATCAAAACAAAAGTTTGTTCGATTCTATTCCCTATATTAATCCACATTTCCATTGAATATGTATATATTCTATATAATATATAGTACGATAGCCGATTTCGACTGTAGGTGATTCTTCAGATCTGAACGTTATTTTTTTAGTCCAAAGAGCGTACTACATAAAAGAGAAGTGAGGTATTCTATATCCTACTGCTACATAATTAAAATTGCAGGCTGATATTTTTTTCGGAGGATGAACCCACATAGGTCTGAGACCTGTGCGTGGGTAATGAATTGGATGATGGTGATTGATGAGTTGAACCTACAGTTCTAGGTGAGTTCCGAACCACCGGGAAGTGATTTTACATGTATATGAGCGTTGATTGTATGTGCGTTGTTCCACTACTCTGTAAATCATATTCATATTGATAGGATTTCGTCTTTTCGTCTATCATCATTTCATTCCTGGAACAGGGAATTGACAAATCGTTGGAGGTACTCTTGAAATTAATAAAATTCTCCTCACTCAAGCCCATACCCATTGGTTTGTTTGACACCAGTCTGGATCTAGTCTGAGCCAAAGAACATGAATGTTTTTCTAATATGTTATCCTATGCACTGTGATCTTAGCTCTTAGAATTCTCCTCATATTGCTTCTCACTGAATAGCCTGGTTAATAATAATAATAATAATAATAATAATAATAATAATAATAATAATAATAAAATAATAAGCGTATGGCTTTTATTGGTGAAGAGATCCTTACGAGTAGTTCCATCTCACCGTTTAAGCCATGTTATGGAGAACATGGTGGATCTACAATTTTAGGCGTGCTCCGAACCACCGGGTAAGTGATAATAATAGCCTAAATAGTCCTTTCTATTCTCACTTGTAGGTCTCTAGTCCACCAGAAGTATCAAATGTAGAGACAGTGAGAAGAAACTCTTGAAGTAACACGGAGAATAAGAAATAATAGAATAGGCCTACTACTCTCCTACATCCGTATTTTTGCTTTTTTCTATTGAATCGCCTCTCTTGGAGATTTATCATGCTCTTTGTTTTCAGTTGTCGGAGAGAGCTCGCAGAAATGCTCTTGACAGGTGTCTCACTTTCTATTCATAACCTTCACTTGTGAGAGCTGGAAAACTCGGCTTATTCCCAAATTGAGCTATTCAAAGAATTCGAAAAACTTGGAAAAAAACGCCAGTTTCCTGCTTTGCATTAGGGTCGAGTGATAAGCATTTCATTCTACTGAAGCAAAACCAGAGGGAAATTCTTTGTTTTCCATTGAGATTGGCGCAAGATAATACATTTTCTTTATAATTAAAATTCTATTTATTCCAGATGATTATAAAGTAAATACAAACCACATAGTGGAAGTGATATCTTTAGGCCCCTGGAGCCCGAAACATTGTTGAATGTTCTTTTCCTTTTAAAGTTTATTACAATTTCAACTGAAAAGTAAATAAAAAGTTTAATTTATTATATTGATAAAAAACTTTGTACTGTGTTCATTGATTTTGCGACAATTCCTGATCTGAGACGCAGTGGTTATTTCAAATTGATATTGTAATATTATAAAAACGTAATATTAAGTGGCACAGCGTTATTATTCTCAAATAAATATTGACACAGTTGGGTTTTGGCTATTGAGACGTTGTAGACAATTGAGTCAATAATCTCTAGCTTTTTGCATGAAACTCTGAGGCAGCGGACGAAAAGGTTTTAGATAATTTTTCAAAATGTGAAATAATCATAAATTGAAAAATATCATAAAACGTTCTTGATAACAAGAAAAATATCGACTTTTCAAGAAAGTCTTATTGCACTAAGAATAACTCCTTAAAAATTAATTTCCTCACTTAAACTTACACCTCTATAGCACAGCTTTTTTCTAACAATCAAAATCAACAACGTTGTTAACTGATTTAAACTGAGAGACCTAAATTCGAGTTTTGTTTTTCTCACAATAGCGTAATTAACTTTTTGTTGAGCACGGTTCCAACTCTGAAATTTCTCAAGCAAAAAGAGCTTTAAGGACTTACTATCCAGGGAGATCAAGAATTTTTCAATTAGAAACTTTTGTCATCAGACTTCATTGCAAACTTGAAGTAGACATTTGAATCGTTGTGGAGTTAATTTATTGCTTTTCAAGTTCTAATTGAAAGATCGTCAGAAAACTACATTGTGCCGGAAAATTTAAATTTCTTGCAATATAGGTTGCTCCTTTCCTTTCCACTTACGTTCGATCCAGACACATAGCAGATTTCTGCTGAAGTCTCTATCACTAGACTTTTGCACATTTATATTATTTTTTTAATTTATTCTCTTCCATTTTGTCCTTGTAATTCCTATATTCAATGTTTCAGTACCAAGCTTGAGCCACAGTGATCTGAAATTCACAAAAAAAGTCCATAAATTTAAATGGGTGACTTGCTTGCCAAATAAAATAACAATAAACTTTTCTCTACGAAATACTACTTCAAAATCGTATATTTAAAAATACAAAATATGGGTTTTTTGAACATTTAAAATTTTTATCAAATAAAAAAAGATCAGTTTTTTAGCCTAAATTATTAAATTTGAAGTTATTACCAGAAGAACCTCGATAGATTCTCCTTGTTTAAATTGAATTTACATATTTCACATTTCAACTAATAAATTTATGAAAATTTCCACTGAGCACAACTGAACACTGTCACACCAGGTAAGGTTTAGTGATGTATTTAACAATAATTTATGAATATTTTAAAAAATATGTATTTCCACCTAACTTTTGTTAGCCAATCAATGAATTATCACACTAGACTACCCTTGTCTAGAAGCTTCTCGAGGTAATACAATTTATCAAAGCAGAACACAATTGGCAAGAATTATCATGTAGAAGAAAATATTTATTAACAAAACAACTATCAAAATAAAAAATATAAACTATCAGCTTCAATTTGAAAAAATAAACCTCGACTTTGTTCAGCTTTGGCTTAGTTCTCTCAATGGACCGATTAAGATTAACTTCGATAGAAAATAGTGGTTGATAGTATATGCTTGATTCTCAGGATGCTCTTCCCGTGACTAGCAGTTTGAGTGATTTGTTATCAATGTTCAAACCTGTCCTTAGTTTCATTGGGTCCTTTATTACACAATAAATGTGATACAGACCCAATTGCTGGCCGGTCCATATCTAGGGCATCAGGACCTCTTTCTTTGTCCAGATCATTTTTTAATTTGTATTCAGAGTCATGTTTCAACTATTCAAACACTTCTGAATCAGATGCGTGTTCATGAATACTCTACTGGTTGTTATCTTCTTGTATAAGTCAGATAGAAGAATGTAAGAAACCATTCAATAATATTATTATTCATTTTTTAAGATCGACTATTCAGTAGCAAGTACTGTGGTTGAATGGTCATTATTCATTGTACATATATTCCTTGATCAATTTAGAAGATTTTCTGATGATTGATATGGTTCCAATGGTTCGTGGCATAAGCCTTTTCTTGAGTTGGGGAAAAAATCATGCAGAGCATGCTATTTTGAATATATTGTCTTCCACTTAATTTGATGTATCAGTTGGAAATACCTATTGAGACATTTTAGTATTTCATGATTCAATGGAATTTATTCAAAATATTTGATAAATTTGAATTTTATCTGGCTTTTATTGGCTTTTTATAAGAAGAGCATTAAGGGTATTCAACCTCGCTTTTCGATCCATGTCATTTAAAATCCCACGAAATTTGAAAATAATCATATTGTAAAGATTTTAGATGGGTTTCAAAGGCATTAATTTATATAAAATAATTCTGACAGTAGAGTTACCTGAAGTTACCTGTATCAATGTAAAAATTAATGGTAAATTTGCCATAATGTTTACAGTGGCCAATGTCTGCAGTATACGATTAGTGATTGGTATCATTGGAAGGAGGTTCAAAATTAATCGTATTGGCTAGACTTTTAAAAAGGGTTTTTAAAATTTTAATACTTGAATGGTTTTCATTCTACTTGAAAATGACATTGATGAAGTAAACTTGCTTTTCCAACAGAAGTTGTATTTCTGAGTAGAATTGGACGCGTTTCAGGACCTGATTCCCATCCTCAGCGAGTAAGTTTGGTTGGAAAAACAAGCTTACTCCATCAACATCGATCTATTAACAGTATTCAAAAGATAGGGTGATTGATGATAACATTGATGGTGTATTGATGACACTCTTGGGCGCTCTTTGTAAAGGTGACCGATTGGATTGGCCAGCAAAAATGACTCTATTCTCTGCTGTAGAATCACTTCCCGGTGGTTCGGAACCCACCTAAAACTGTAGTTCCAACTCATCAATCACCATCATCCGATTCATTACCCACGCACAGGTCTCAGACTTATGTGGGCTTCATCCACCGAAAAATAATATAAATCATAACTCTACTCACACTGCTTTCCAATTGCTGCTGATCCCACTCAAACTGCTGATCCCATTGACATCGTATTAATAAAATGAACAAAGTTTTACAGTGTAAAATAACAATACACAACATAGTGTAGACTTATAATAATATTATTTGAAGGGGAATTATCCGATCCACAATGTTGACTCCCGGACAAATTCAAAAGATACTCGTAATATTGCACGTTGGAGTTTATTGATCATCTTACAAGCAATAGCATTTCGATTCCCACTGCGACGGCAATAAATGAACGATCCGAACGAAAGATCATACTTCACTCGCCATAAAGCTCAAATTTCAGGCTGTTCAACAATAATGGCAAACCCTGGAGAACATCATTTCTTTGAAACTAAGTATTCCGTTTTCCCTCGAAGCGAACATTTCAGTGAGCTTTTAATACCATCGTATAGTGGATGGAACATGCCGAAGAATAGAAGGTGCTTCCACTGACAGTGTTCCTGAAAGATCTGTTCTTCTCTCATGAAACTGTTATAAAATCAAGACAAATAGCTGGAAAAAGTCGATAAGAAAAGACTCTTCCTAATGAATTTGTTTATTTTAAGAGTCTGAGCCGCTCGTAAATCGGATCAGCGCCAAGCTCTGACTCCCACCGTTACAGTTTTCCAATACCCAATTCCATTTTACTAACACGTTTTCCCAGACGACAACTCCATACCACTTTTCTCACCTCGCAATCTCCAACGAACAAAAGTTCTTACAACATGAAGATAACTTACAAGATAAAGAGAGAGAAAAAAGCATGGAGGGAAAAGAAAAACTTATTTGTTTTCCAAAGAAATTTCAGTCGGTAAAATTGAGTGACTATTTATCTTTTTAATCAATTCTTTTTAATAATTATGAATGGAGTGAATTCAGGTGATTAAAGTGCAATTCAATAAGTGAAAAATTTGGAGACATTAATGGAAAAACAGGTTAAACTTCAATTAGACCTGGTCGCTGGTTTACTCAACGTAGCTTGTGAACAATTTTTCTTTTGCCATAATAATTTACCTTGTTCTTTATATGGTAAATTAAGGTAATTAAAAAACCAATATTCTCTTGATAGCTATTGATGAACATATTACCTTTCTCTTACCTTCCAGTTAATGATTATTCTCTGAAAATTTCACAGTATTCACTGAATCACGTGCTGAAGACTACTTCCCTGTTTAATTTTTATCGTTCAATTCATTGTTTCTAAGAATAAAACTTATTTTTATCTGATCATGAAACTATCATGAGTCTATTCTTTGAAAATCCATAGTATCTACTGAATGTGATCACGTGGCTCGTGATCTACTGTTTTGTAATCAATATCATAGTTTTTATAGTTCAATAGATTTTTTCTTTATTTTTATCTGATAACTGTCAATAATTCCAAGGTGAGATCATCTTTGAATAAATTTCTCGTTTTTCTAATCAATAACACTTATCGGTTTCTCATCTATTATCGTAGTTCTCAATCGCAAAATGAAATTTAAAGCTGATGATTATTGCAATAAAAATATTGAAAAGTTTAGATTCTATCTGTAAACAGAAGGTGCAAATGAAACCAAGGTTTTTCTTAGCTTCGATTTTCCAGCAATGAAGAAACTCGTACATCCCCACTGAATGAAAAGTTGACATTTGAATGGAGGTCTTTGCTCCCTGACATTTACCTACTTTTATAGCAGTCACCCTTCTCCAACAATCGAATTTACTGTCATAATTGACATTAGGCGGAAGAAATGTCCACTCCATAATCCATTTTATAGAATCAATCTATGTCAATCGAAAAAAATCCTATAATAGTATTATTATAACATTGATTGTTGAGCTTGACAAAGAAGGTCAACTTATCAGTTTTCACTTAACATTCAAATTGAATATTAAAAGTCCATCAATGTTAAACAGATTTTCATCTTATTCCTCTTAAGATATGCTTCGTGAATCCCTTGATCCATTTTGAAATACGATAAACGTGGAAAAATAAATTGTTTGCGTAGAGCATAGAAGTCACGTACTTTAAAAAAATCCATAATTTTCTTTGTAGTGGCGAAGGTGATATTATGGAAGGTATCCATAATGAATAAGACGAAATTATTACAAACACATTTATTAAAAATATTGAGATACTAGTTTCGGTTGTTATATTATTATCAATCTCAAACCTGGATTTGTTTGCGATTGATAATGGTATAACAACCGAAACTAGTATCTAAATATTTTCAATAAATGTGATTGTGACAATTTCGTCTTATTATTCATTAATTCTATAATTCTCAATGTAACATTCCAAAGAATTTATTAGTGAATATTCATTGATCATCACTCTTGGAAAGAAACCTGTCAAAATAAAGTTCAATTCCTGAGTATAAAAAATTATTTACTCTCTTTAATGGGACAATAACTTTAAATATTCATACCCCGTTTGTACAAACGTGAGCCATTATTTCGTATAAAAGAGATCAATTATTTAAGCAATGGCCGCTAAACTAAAATGCAGAGTTATACTAACAAATGTTACAACAGAGTCAACTAAAAATTTCAAATTC
The DNA here is from genome assembly GCA_948455865.1 of Conomelus anceps. Lineage (NCBI taxonomy): Eukaryota > Metazoa > Arthropoda > Insecta > Hemiptera > Delphacidae > Conomelus > Conomelus anceps. Next base: position 33,652,533 of record OX418216.1, read on the forward strand.
CTAAATCAGCCGAAATATATTACATAAAAAAGTTAAATAATCCATTATAAATCGAATAATGTGGATGAATCATATTATCATATAGTTTGGAGAGTAAATTACCTTTTAGATATTATAGAATACATGCATTAGTGACAAGTTCTGTCCTTTAATATAAGGCTTGTTCTAGGTTATGTTGAGTTATAATAAGATGGCGCATGTTCGTGAATGATGAATGGTACCACTTTTATACATTTTATACAAGGTATATGCTCCACTATTCAAGATATACCATTCGAATGCTAACATGTACGTAGGTTTAATCATATGCTTTGACATAGTGACTTGGTATAAAAATGTTACGAATGATAATAGGAAGTTTGTGCAACCGGGGGATAGAGACGGGTTTACCAATTATGTGAAGCATTACCAGGATATTGGTGAAATAGGTGATAAGGAATAAAATAAATTATCATGGCATGTGACGATATCTTTGAATGATGATGGTGATTATTTTCCAAATATTTGGAGCATTATCAAGAATACTTATGGAGAAATAAAATAATGATAATACGCATTTCCAAAGCAATCAAAAGTAGATATATTCTGTCCCTCCGTAACATACGATAGTAATGCAGCCGAAAAAAGAAGTCTAAAGGAAAAGGTTTTACAGTTGTCTTATCGGCCACGATTTATACATATAATAGGTCTGCACAATGGCAGATAGGCAGCGCTGGAGCAGCTCTTATGTAAATGGCTGCCATTGAAATACTATATTTCTCTGTCGAGTCCATTCTCCCCGCAGTTTTATGTACGTAGCGCGTAGCAGTGATGTAGCATAGCATTTAGGAAGCCGTAACATTGAAGAAGTTCTTCCACTACAGAATCCATTTTGTGATATTGAAGGGCTTATCATTTGATTGAAGCAGCTGAATGTCTAGCTATGCACTCGTACCATTGTCTATTCAGAACATAAGCAAAGGGTCTAGAGTTCGACCAAGCCTCAGAGCTTTTTCTCTCATTCATAAATATCTCAGTTTCGATTATCTTATCAAGCATACATCTGTCAGTCTGCTCCACTCATTCGTCTGACAGAAACTTCATTAGAATTTTCCAGACTGGTACAAACTGTGATTCATCGTACAATAATAATTTATTGGCTCTGTTGATCATCATTCATCAACCGAATGGTAATATGTTCCAAGTTTAATTCTCCATTCCAGAAATTGTAACAGAATCAGCTATTCAGGATAACACTTCAAAATATTGTGCTGGAATCTTATGGAAAGGCTATTTTCATTTCATCCATATGAACGATTCTAACGCTTGTTGCATGATCTATGTGCTTTGAAATACCTTGCAATCCAATATGAATCTGTTTGGTTATCAATATGTATGAATAGGACTATGTTGTATGTTCAACACACCCACCCCACGGATGGATTCAATCCATTGGAGCTGGCAATTTATATGATAATAATTATTATTCTCTGTTTTCTTTCTTTTAAAACTTTGATCAAGTGGTTCGGAACTCATCTAAAACTGTAGGTACAGTAACTCATCAATCATCATCATCATCCAACTCACGTATAGTGGGCTTCAGCCTCAAAAAATCTCTTTCTTTTTCAATTCAGCTATTAATTCCTTTTCAAAATAAATCAGATGGGAAAATAGAAATTCGAAAAGTCTGGTAAGTAGATTACTGATTGCAAAATTTTAATTTAAAAACATAATGATAATAATGCGAGATATTTTGCGTTGCTAAAATTATTCCAATTAACAAATTTCAACAGATGATCACATCGGTAATAATATACGCTGCGACATTCTGCATGATTGAGGAAAAATATTGCCTCCTGTTGGGGAAATAAGTTGTCCCGCCATTAAGTTAATTTGATAGAAGGCTAAGTAGGTCATCCTGGACTCGTTTGAATTTGGCCAGAAATAGACTCGGAATTTTACTGCCAGTATTCATGTCCCACAGACGAAATATGCCATAGGGCATTACGACCTTCATATAACGAAGGAGCGGGGAATAAAAGAACTGTATACTGTTTAGTATGAGTATGGGTTGTATAGCGGCGATACATAAAGAATGCAAAGCTCAATGCTCAGTACTAAACCACTATACTGCTAGCTATTCTTTCTTTCCCCGTGATCCTAGAAACCTTTCTTGTTTTCATCCTGGGAAAAAACTGTGAGAGATTAGATGCTATCATAGACGAACCATCTTATTATCACTTAATCCCTGATCTATGTAGTGTGGCCTCAATTAATTGGGGTTGATGAATAGTAGAGAAAACGTTTTCTTGAGAATAGCCTATTTCTTTAAATATCCTTTACCTATTTCTTGGTTGGCAGCCGTGATCTGGCTGAGTGGAAAACTATCTTACTGTACTGTCCTAAAATTAAAAAAAAGTGGATGTAATTCCAAGGAGGTGATAGAAGAAAATTGAAATTCTGGAGTGTCAATTGTGTGTTGGGAGGTATTCATTTTCACATTTGTGTTTTGAACTCAATTTTATGGAAAAGAAATGGTACACATTGTTTTTCTAGAGGTTAGGTCAGAGAAAGATAATTACATTGTAAATATTGAAGATGAACTTTGACCGTCATGACACAAACTTCACAAACTGAAATTTACCAGCCTCTTTTGGAGTAGTAAATTAGTGATTATCAAGGAGGTAGCTAATTCATGCAGAATAGTGATAAACTACGCCAATAGATAGAGAACTTGGAGCATCTGTTATCATCATCAAGAGATAAGATTTGAAGAGTTCCATTGTGGGAGGTGATGGTATTGAGGAAATGAACTGTATAAAAGTAAATGAGTTGTTAGGGTTGTTATTGCAGTGATATCTGCAATTACTAGTGTTTTATTTACTCTCGTTTTTCCTTTCACAATTGTTTTCAAGCTGTTGAAAATGAAATCATAAAAGAAGGAAATTAATTGTGTTGAATGAAGCTTTTATATTATATGACAGCAATAATAAGAAAGAAATCACCATGGAGAACAAATTGGACAAAATTTTAGAAAAACTGGAAAAATTGGACACACTGGACAAGAAGGTGGGAGAAGTAATGAATCAATTTAAAGTAGAAATGGAGAAATCAAGGAGGAAATTTTTCTCATAAAACAGAACTATAGAAACATGGTGGAAAAGAATCTGGAAAAAGAGAGAAAAGCAAATATATTAATTTATGGAGTGATGGAAAAAGGCTTTCAGTCGATCTGTAATAAGGTTTTAAATACTCTGCAGTTCTTGATACCGAACATAGATGAAGGATGTATAAGAGATATGTGGAAGACCAACAAAGATAAGGAGCACTCACCAACTATTGTAAGGTTGAATTCTATGATTGTTAAAAACATAATATTGAGGAAAAAATGGAAGCTCTCGCAGATGGAACAATTTGAAATGATAAAAATCAAAGAGGACCTCCCGCCAGCCATCAGAGAAAAAGGAAAACACCTATTCTCACACATGATTCGTCTTTGAGAGGAAGGAAGACACGTTAAGTTAATGCAAGATAAATTGAAAGTGGATCAACAGATACTGTCTTTAGAAGAGTTGAACGAACTGGAGTCTCCTGCAGGAAACAGAGAAATAAGTGAGAAAGCATTGCCTACTGAAGGTGAGGAGGAGAATACGGATACTAGTGGAAATCAGAATAATAGGAAGGGCGACAAACTACAGGAAAAGGAGGCATTGAATAGGTACTTCAAGAAGAGCACTGATGGAAATTCAATGTGGAAGCATGCAAGCAAAGGAGGAATTAAGGATGAAGACACAGAAGACTCAAGAAAAGATTTACAGAAGATGATGAATGGAAGAATGGGAAAATTTTCTCAAAATACCAACAAACATAGCCGACAAAGGAAAAGGAAATGAAAAGTAATATTTTTGAATAGGAACACTCAATTCGATTTAAGGAGGAAAAATTATCGAGAAATTTGAAGGAGCAGAAGCATTGACATAGATGACATAGATTGACAAGAATGACATAGATTGACAAGAATGACATAGGGAAAGCATAAACATGAAGAAGTTGTTACAGGTAGTGAAATAATGGTTATATTTTGCTATGTCACTTTGCAGGCAACTGAAAACATGGAGGAATACAAGAGTGATGGAATAGCTTTTCAAACACTGACAAAAATAAACTTTAAGTAAGTTATTAATTCATGAAAATAAAATTGCATTTATAAATTTGTAAAAAAGCTATTGTATTGTCAAGTTTGAAAATATTTTGTTTTGTCATGGTGCCAACCAACACATTATTACTTCGTATGAGAGGCTTTTGTTCTGAAAAGGATGCAAATAAAGCTATATTATTATTATTATTATTATTATTATTATTATTATTATACCTATTTCTTGAAAATAAGCGCACGTAAATACCGCTCGGGGCGGCAGAAATACGGGGGCCGGCCCTGAATAAATGTATGATTCTTTTACAACGACAATGAAATTCTTCATAGATTAACTCAATGAGAAATTCGAGGTGTATCAGAAAGCAACATTTAAATGTTAGTGTGTTTAAAATAATAACAAAACATAATAATATCTTTTCAAGTTTAAGTCCAAATGAAATAGTATTTTATGTGGTAGTCAAATAATGTGAATTGAAAGTAGAGCTACAAGTCATTTTTTTAATCAAAATTCCAATCAGGTAAATTATTAAAATTTAATAATTTTCCTGATTGGATTTTTTAAACTTTTTTAATTAGAATTATTTAATATTAGCACTGAATATCGCTTTCTACACATGACTAATAGTAATACGAAATTGTGCATGTGCAGTGTGAAACGGTATTTTATTCAATCATCCCTGAGGATTTCAATAAAATTATGAAATATTAATCTGTTCAATTAGAATCATGGGCATTAATATTATTTTCGTTACTGTGTGAACGAATCAGGCAAAAGCATATTCATGACTGAAGTAGTCTTCCTGATTGAAGTAGCTGTACCAAATTAATAATGCATGGATAGACATTGCAATAATTATTATTTGCATCACTCGTTTACGTGTCAAATGAGAGTTATTGTACATGAATTGTGAACTCTGCTGTTTTTCATAAATCACTTCTTTGAGAGATGGAAATTGACTTATTTTGAAATTTGACATTTCCAATAATTGTTTCCTACTTCTGACAGGACCCATTGAATTGGAAAATCGATCTGACTAACAATCAAGTTATTGTTTTCAATTCACAGTACGTATCAACTTCATTCAAGTGAGTTTCCATTATAATTTATTCATCTGACCAATATTTTACAAAAGAATAAGAGCTTTTATTGATTCACGTAAAGCATAGCAGTAGGATATTGTAATTCCATCAAGCTACAGAAACAATTGACTGAATCTCAAGCTTCTCATTAAAATATGAATTCCAATTATTATTTCATAGATAGATTACTCAGTAAAATAGTAAGATTAATGGCCGGTTTCACAAGCGGCAATTGAAAAAGCAACTGATCCCCGATCACCAGACCCAAGATCTATTACACCTCATGCCACGAAATTAGGCGGCTCTTAGGCAAAACGACAACGGCCGACGCAGGCAAAATTTTCTTGCGTCTTTCCAGCGCCACGTAATGCGTTTTAGACAAATTCTGTCGTTCTAGCGTCGTCTAACTCATTATTGGGACCAGACGCTGCGTCGTTCGACGTGTTGTATAAAAGCGGCTTAAGAAAATGCTGTGCTACTGAAAACAACTGACTGCGGTGACAAATCATGTGACTGCTAGCGTCAGACTTGTAGACTTGGCAACACGGTACGAGTAGTGTTGTCAATATTCCTGCACTGTGATTGGTGTTTCTCTACTATCATGGTCCCACATCTGGCAACACCGCAATATTTACCACCTAATTTGGTGGCGTGAACTATAGATTTAAAAACTGCGTTGCAGAAAGGCCTGTCTGTTTTGGATTGATGATTTTGGTTTAAAGATTTGGAAAGAATTTCAATTTGTCGACATTGTAATTTCATGTAAAAAGTTGTTTTTGATATTTTTATTATGAAAGTAAGTTTTATTATTGAGTTATTATAGTACAATTAAGTTGAAGTAGACGTTAAGAAAATCATATAATTAATTATTGCTTTATTTCAAATGTTAATTCTTTATGTTTCAACAGCCATATCTTCGAAAGAGCATAAATACTATGCTTAGAGCATTCGATCGAGGTTCAGTGATTTAAATCTCGAAAATTGGCCGGCTAAATCTTGGTCAGTTCAGCTCACCTCTTGATTGACGTTTGTGCAAAGAAATTCTCCTGTTCCAAGATCCCAAGATCAGTTTGGCCAGGAATCGGCGATTAAAGGTTGATTGGCGTTTGTACAACCAGCTATGAAACCCTATTTCAGATGAGATCTGGATAATCTATTACTATAACTACTGCAGTGCCATATTTACCTAAGTCTTACCTAACGCACGGGGTGAGCGCACGGGGCCCGGCCCAAAAAGGTCCTTGAGGGCTGAAGTGACGGGAAATAGCAAGAAAAAATTAACTTACTAAATTAATCATAAAAAATTAAGTCTTGTTCAAGACTTTTTTATCCTCCACTGTTTCACAATGACAAAGTTCTAAAATAAATCATTTTAAAATTCAACAATAATTACCTCTTTATGTAATTACCATGCAGTGAAAACTCTAGGTGCCAAGGATTGACAAGGTAAATTAAACCTTGCAAAAGCCAACTCTCACCCTGACTACATCAGTGACACTGCAGAATTCTCTTCAGGAATCATAAACAATAAGAGAAACAGTTTCAAAAGATATTTAACAGCAACTGAAGGATCTTTGGGGAAGAAATACGAAGACTGTGAGAAGAAACGAGCTACCAAAAAATGTTAAAAAATGGTTTTCTTCGACAATCCTAAAACTCAAGAAGAGATAGATATATACATTCAGGGGACTATCGACTTTAAATAGGAATTTTTCTTCCAGTCATAGATTCATATCCATTAATTTAAGAGAGAGAGAGAGATCAAGAAAGTATAACGTAGTGGCACAATGATTTGATTTTTGGAGGACCTTATAAATGAAATAAATGAAACTGACTTGCGAACCGCTTGCTAAAAATTTGCAGAAGCTTACACCGATTACTTAAGTGAAGGTGAACTGTTTGAAGAGAGCCTTCACCTTCAAAGCTTTCTTGAAGAGGATAAATACCTCGAAACGCTTCCTTTAAAAAGGTCCGAAGAAAATAGTGATGACGAAAAGATTGACGATGATTTTCCGCAGGAAGAACAGCACAGAAATGGAGATGATTCCCTTACACCTTCAGCACGGAAACTACACTTAAAATTATTATACAAACACTCACAAGAGAACAGACTATTAAGAATGTTCCCCAACTTTAAAATTCGCCCAAGGATATTATTTCTATGCATGATGATTTCAAACGCTTCAGCAGAGAGAAGTTTTTCCAGACTGAAACTTGTTAAAAGCTATCTGAGAAGTACTATGAAACAAGATCGGTTAAATGTTATAAGTATTCTTAGCATAGAAAACTAAATCCTCCGGGGCCTTGATTTTGAATGTATCATCGGTGATTTTATTTCAAGGAGGACTCAAGAAGAGGACTCATAATGTTTTATTAATTGAGAAGAGGACTCAAGAAAGATGATGCACATGGTTGAAACCAGGAAAAGACTAAAGATAATGTAAAGATAAGCTAATATTTGTATGTCAAGTAAATGTAACTTAACAAATTATAGACATACAGTATTCAGAGGACAATATTCAGTGCTTTCGAAATATATTTTTACATAGCCTACTCTGATTTGTACTTCTTGACATTTATATTGAGGAATATTTTTACCTTTAAGCAAAAATAAAAAGATATTACAAACATTACAAAATAATAACTGAGATATCCCATAATGTTTTATAAATAAAATACAATTCAATAATATTAGCCGATTTATTTTATTACAGTTTTACCTTCTCAGTTGGATTTTGTAGTACTGTACCCCATATTTTGAAATTTATATATGGTGTGGGGGCCCCCAAGGTTCCTAAAAACGGCCTTGACTAGCTGAGATAAAACTGATGCTCCATTAATAAGTTTACTAGAAGGTTTGCATCCTTTAATTGATTCTGTCATGTGTTAACAAATAAAAGGTGCAATGGATTTTCAATGCTCACACTCACAAAATACTGTAGCAAATGTGAAATTGGAGAGAATAGAAAGAAAGAAGAGACAGTGGTTCTCGGTGTTATCTGCTATGTAAATGTTTACTTTTAATTCATTAATTACACTGCTTTTGACACTTTTATAGTGTTTACTTGGTAATTAGTAAAATGTTCTATTTGTTTGATTAGAAATTAATGGAGTCTTATCGAATATAGTAGAAAGTTCCAGTTTCCTTGATTTATTTATTCAGAAGATGATAGAAAAATGTAGAAATTGCTTGATATTTGAAAAACCTAACGAAAGGCGAACGCATTTGTATAAATGAGTTCAGTTGTGTTTGAAAATTTCGTCGTGATAAACAAATTGTGTCAGTTCTATATTGTGATAATATTCTTTCTCAGTGACTATAGAGATAATTCTTTTTTCCTGTTTAATTCATACCAGTGAGCTGCTAAATAGTTTTTGTTGTATTACGGACTAGTGCTACGTAAGTTAAGTGTTCTTTTTCGACGTTTCTTTTTGAATATTATTGGACAGTTTATTGTACAGTTATTAATTAATATTAGATCGGCCTTTTAACTTTTAGTGATTGATTTTTGTACAGTTTATTGAAAACTCATTATCAGTTGAACAATATCGTGTTATCTGTTTTTAATTGCTTATTTTTCTGTAAGACATTACCGAACAGTGAGTGTTGTGATTATTTGTATAAATAAAGTGCGAGTGATAAATTTAAGTGTTGCCAGCGTTATTTTAGACATAGAACCCGTAACAATACTCATTCTAATGACCAATCTCTGTAGAAACTAGGAATAAAAATGCCAAACTATTTCCAGATATGAATGAAACTTTTCACATATGAATGAAACGTGTGCATCTATCCAACTATACATTCAAGTATCAATTCATTCAAAATTGATTAACAATGTTTGAATAGAAATTAGTAATCCATTTTCTAAAGGTTTCATTGAGTTAGACGCTCTAATGTTTACGTATGAAATCTATTGCTTCTTTACAGGAACAGGTTTCATTGGCCCAACAGATTTTTGTATTCAAATGTTTTCACCCTAATAATTATCATTCAAGAAATTGCGCAGCTTAATGCAGTCTATATGACGTAGCAATGTCCCTAGTCTATTCTATTTCAACTGAATCCATAGGGCGTTCAGGCGCAAGTCGAAGGGTCAAGATAAATGTTATAATGTTAGGCCTAACATTTTCTAACCTTTTATTTTATAACTCTTGAACTCTTCATAAATTATTTTGTCAGACAGATGGATCGACGATTTTCTTTGACTTGAAAGGGGCTACTTCTACGTACATCCTTCTAGATAAGTATGAGATGCAAGTCAAGATAATGATTATATTCAGAGTACCAACCCAAAGAAGAATGTTCGATTGTCTGAGCTTAATTTCAATATGGTAATATCCCCGGTCTGGAATCTTTCGATCAATCTCTTTGGACAATACGGTAGGAAAATAAAGAGATCATAAGTCCTGTTTGTTTTTCCTTAGCTATCGGACTTCGAAAGTGACATTAAATGACGATGATACGTGACATTCAAAGATCTAGACTGCCAGTTTGGTTCAATCTCCGAAGTTTGAATAGACATGTTTGATTAAATATTGTGAGATACAGTAACTTCATTACTTGTTAGGCATTTCTACTGGAATAAAAATCATAAAATTATTTATCTTAAATCTACTTCATGAACATGGCTTTGGATATCATTGTAATCGAACTAGCTTTATAGACAGTTACTTTCATTGACATGAATGGACAGCATGGATCAATAGTTTCAGGCCAGTCTTATTATTTTTATGGATCTCCAGTTTAGTGGTAACGAAGTCTGTTATTTAGTGCACCCAGTAGTGAAGAGTATCCATCTCGTAAAAGCATAGTTCCAAGGAGACCATCATCATAATCTTCTTAATTCCATCATCATTATCATCGTCTCAATTTCATTCAAATTATAAGCCCAATTTCTCATGTCTTAGTTCAAAGGTCTCATTAATGTCATGCAACATGATACTGATCTGAGATATTCTCATAAAATTATTAGTCCAATAACTCTTTTATTATTAGTCTTTATTACTCTATTTGTCACTTCTATTTTACGTGAATTCACCTTCATTTCACATTTCGCATATTGAAAGTGTTCATTCACATTTTTCATTTAATATTATCAATAACCTATATAATAAAACTTTAAAAAACACTTTTAAGTGGAAGTTGTGACTCACGTTATGGCGTGACGGCCGTTTCACTCTGTTGTTAAGAGCATTGTCAGACGACCCACAGTACTGTGGATCTGTGGATCGTCTGACGATGCTCTTAACAACAGAATGAAACGGCCGTCACGCCATAACGTGAGTCACAAATTCCAGTTCCAAGTGCTTTTTAAAGTTTTATTACATATTAGTGGAAACAAGTGAATCTTCAACATCATAATAACCTATAATATAGAAATATGTTACAAGTAAATAAAAACATCATTATACATTCATCAAAGTTTTTATTATTTTCTACTAACCTTGCATTTAAATGGCATTCATACAGGTATTAGGCCTAATAAATATGAATAGTATAGCAATATGTGTGAATGATTGTGCATTATCATTCATTCATATTTCATCAGTTTACTATTATCTCCAACCACTAAGATCAAATGGATTCCTAAAAATGTGCAAAGCCTACTCTTTGAAATAATAACAAGATTGCACCATTGAATTTTACAATGGCGTGTCTGATCAACATTCAAATTTCTCTTATAGGATTACAGCCTTTAATCTAATAATCAATTGAGTAACTGGGTCAGAATTTTGGAACAAAATCTTTTTGTTTGAAAACATCTTCCTCTCTTACTGTGTAGTTATTCCGGTCAGGATCTAAATCAATCATTCCACCCAGTTTAATTTTGTGAATTGAGTTCTAGAATAGCGTTGCAATGCAAGCAATGTTGACATAAAACAAACAAGAGAGCTTTTAGATGAGAAGATAGAAAACAGACGGGGACCTCAGTAGTAAGAAAAAATACAGTTGGCTAGGTCCGGTCTATGAAAAAAATTGAGCCGCTACATATTTCTGAAAGTATTTTCACTTCTCATCCATAAACAACTCAATGTTATTGAGAAATAGAAATAATCCAGACTGTGCCCGAATAGATCAGACAAAATATAAAATAGAGTGTATTGATCGCTTACTAAAATACTAGACTCATCTTTCGTAAAGTGAGAAGGGGATCAAGTGTCTTGTTTATTTTTGAATGGTAATCAGAAGTGGAAAAAAATTTACAGCCACAAAACCCTCAGTCACAATTACATAAAAATCTTATTTTTACAGCCAAAGATAGAGCTAGTATATTTACTCAGATAAAAGTACAGTTGATATAAATAAACATGGAGCTACACCTACAGTATACTATCTCTGGAAGAGGAAAGCAATGAGACATTTGGACTTTCAGAGAAAGTATCTCAATTATTCTTCCCTTTATCTATGTGACTCTTACATCAACTACGTAACGCTTTTGACTTCTCTGTTTTTTTGTACATGTTACGTCTTATTATAAGCCTTCACTCGACCCCTCCATACATTCGAGTGGATGTCTTGCAGAAGACAGCAGCTTCCTTGTAAAGTACACTCAAGAGACCTGTAATAACGCCCTTCCGATACTTATCCGTTTCAGGAAGCTGTTAACCTCTTCTATTTCTTCCATAATGTCAGTCGCTTTCAGTTTACACACCATCACTTAATAGGTCCATCTTGAAAGAACTATGGCACCTCTAATAGAACTTTTATTGTGATTGCAGCTTGCCACGTTTGAAAGCAGGTCAATAGTTTACACTGAACTTCTCCGTAGGCCTACGTTTAGTGATGAAAATCAATATTCAGCTCTATTTGTTCCATGTTGATATGTTCAATAGCTGTTATTAATAGACTGTATATCTATGTAGCATAACTATTGACATGTAACACAACATTTAATATAATATAACATATAACACAACTATTTTAAAGGCTAATTGTTAGTAGCAAGAGTGCTTTGAACTTATTGTAGGGCACAACATAAATTTATTGCTTGAAGCTTCAAATACAAGTACTTGGGAGTAGTTTGTCCATTTTGGCCAAATGATCATCATTTTGAGAAGTTGCAGACTTTTAGATAGCGTACAACATTAGTCCATGGAAAAGAAAATACATATGCAATAACTTCTAATATCCAATATTTCTGAGGCAACATAAAATACAGTAGGATAATTTTAATGTAAATTCTCATGTACCGTAACTTACTTTATGAATTTTCAACATTCCAAACATTCAACAAGGATTTAGTTGCATAGTATTACTGAGTATTCAATAATATTTCTTAGAAGCTATACTTCACAATACTTCTACAAATGAGTGTATTTGTTTTACTCTAAATTTTATTACATGCTGATTTCTGTTAACTCTTGAGTTAACAATGTTCCGGGTTACAACTCCCCACTTGAGCCTGTAAAAGAGGTCCCAAAATCGAGTAGGGAGGCATCAATAAAAATACGATAGTATCGGTTACTGGAGGTAAAAAGTTTTCATACGTGAAGAGTAAGCCTAAATAATGTAACAGCTACAAAAAAGACTATAATTTTAATACTTTAAATTAACTAAAATAAATTACTTTAATTGAAGTTACAGAGGGGATGGGGCGAACAATGCAATTTCCTTGGGCCACAACGTCAAGGGGCCACATCATTTTACAAAAAATGTAAGCAAGTGACAAAACAAAAAGAAAATAAAGGGCCCGAATTTTTTTTTTTTTTTTTTTTTTTTTGAGGATGAAGCCCACATAGGTCTGAGACCTGTGCGTGGGTAATGAGTTGGATGATGGTGATTGATGAGTTGGACCTACAGTTTTAGGTGGGTTCCGAACCACCGGGAGGTGATTATACAGCAGAGAACAGTGTCTTTTTTGCTAGCCAATCTAATCGGTCACCGTTACAAACAGGACCTACGAGAACGCAGCTTATCTCTCTGATTGAACAGATACCTGCTACGGCTCGCGGCTATCACTTCCCTAAGCAAGGGAATTGCCCAGCAAGGGGCCTCCAGTACCTTTTTTTCTCCAGTTTAGACCTCTAGAAACCCCTTAGAAGCCTAACAGACCCTATAGGGTCCTAGCGCCGCGGGCCCTTCGTGCCCCTTTTTATTGCCAGTATAGTAATTCAAGTAAAGATTAAAGTAGGCTGCATCTAGAATATTTCTAATTTCAAAATTTATTCACCAGGGTCCCCTAATTGCCTCGGCTTTGGGCCTTCAGAGGCCATACGATGCTGGAGGGTTCAAGTATTTTCGGAGCCTCCAAACATTGGTTTAAAGGTCCCACAGACCACTTGAATGAAGTTGACAAAGTAGGCTTGAAAGGAGAAAGTTCTCTTAATATTTTTGCAGACGGGTTTGAGATGCTCATTTCTAATACTATTCAGATCTGATACCTCATAGAGTTAGCCTAATTGTGATAGTGAAATTGTCACATCATGAATCAATCAACAAATATATGGGGGAAGAGTTTGATATCAACAAAAATGGCTTAGAGTTACACTTTCAAGAACTGGAAAACAATTTTTTTCTCCCGTGGAGAACCCTCAGACTCTTCAATGTTTTGGGGGTCCATCGCCATCTACTGTATATAATTATAATAAATATAGATTTTACAAAATTACTATAAGTTAAAGTTTAGAATTGAATGTGTTATTAATTCATTCTCTCTTTGCAAGTTGAACCAAGTTCCATTCAAAGTCATAATAATTTTTGTATTTTTACACATTTTACATATTCCAATATTACTGAATAGATCGATGAAAATTTAAGAGATTGCGATTATTCAAAAATAGAAAAGAAGGTTATCTCCGGTACCACTCACTGACCCTTTCACAGCTTCCACCCCCTTTTTCATGAAATGGTTTTCAGATTGCCTACACTCAAATTTTATCTTTGAATTTCAATAAAAACCACTTCCAATTAGTAACACAGATTATTTTGAGTACAATAGGAAATTAGGCATTGCTGGAAAACTCAATCAATGCTAGGTGGGAAATCGAGTCATTAATTGAAAGTTGATGGTTTAGGGTGAAGATGTAAGGGAGCCTCTAATCACAACTAAGCCCCGGGCCACTAAAATGCCTCTGGGTGACCCTGTTTGTAATAATAATTTGATACCACTATAACTTGTTTAATTAGCACTATAAAAGTTGTATTTTTTTTATTTTATTCTACATTAAAATTTGTTCACAGCTAATTAATGAACTGACAATGTAGAAATAGTGTTTTTAAGTTCTTAGACAAACGATTCATAAAAGCAATGATTTATCGAATTTAAGCATTCACTTTTCCTAATAAATGCTCGTATAAAGATACTGTTTTGAGCCTCAAATCAAGCTCTCAACATCGAAAATCCAAACATTTTCTCATAATGTAGACTAAAATGAATGGATTTAAGGTTTTCTAAACGAGTCTAGAATCTCTTGAAATACGATTTAGAAGGACTATTTATCAAAATTTTCCCAGGGGATTCCATACCCCCCAGGCCCACCAGGGACCCCAAATCTCCGATACCGGCCCCCATTAAAAGATTTTCACTACGATACTGACTGAAACCTTGACAGAAACGTTGATTTGATGGAAATAGAAGTTCGAATGAAAAACTCAATAGCATTCAGGTTTCTAATACTTGTCAAATTAATTTAACGGTTGATATCTGTTTTCTGTTTTTTAATAGGAAATCATTTTAAATTTACCAATGCTGGAAAAATAAAGTCATGGAAATTACTATTAAACTTTAGACTCTTGATACTCACTTGATAGTAATTTGTCATGTTTCAATAGTCATAATGTTGACAATTTCACTGAAATCCCAGTTTACTGATTCATTTATTTCGTGCTAGAAATTGCTTTATCTTATATTTCAGGTTTGTATCTTCAAAACTGAACCTCAAACTTGAGTGAATTCTGTTAGGCACATTCTCGTTCAACATTTTTTTAGAAATTGGAATTGGGTGTTGAATATAATAAGTGAGTATAATGTAAGCTAGCACATTTTAAGGTTCGTATGTTGGAGGGTATTTTTCCAAACATAATGTTTATTCCATGTGAACTTCTGATTTCTTGAAGTTGAAGATGGGTACAATAAACCTGAAAATATTGAACCATGCCATCATAATTGGAGTCGACCAATAGATTTGTGTTGAATTTATTATTGTATTAGAAGGTTGTGGAGACTGCCAGGCGCTTCAAATTTGTTCTCTTGAATGTAGCAGATGATATTATTGTGCGACAGCGACATCAGAGTTGGCATCAGATGGCAGCTCTAGGTTACTGCTGTGACTCGGATATTAAATGTCACGTAGGACCCACAGTTGACCACATTGGACATTTCTCAATTTCTCTTTCTTCGACTCGATCTAAACTCGAATTCATGCCACTAATCTCCCTCACAGCTTGTCCATTATAACATTTCTTATATTTCTGCTCTACTCCACACTGAACCCTATTTTATTACCGAACTCCTCACGTGGAACTTTAATGACCTCTCTCACATCCTCTCTTTCATCTGCACCTCTCTTTCAACTCACATTCAATCCCTCTCACTCTCACCAATACATTCTTCCGTCCACTCATTCCCCTCACTATCACTCTTGTATTTTACCTCTCCTACTCTTCACTCTTCGGACTAAGAACATAACGTTAACGTTGATGACTGAAGAGTCACCTCCAGTCAAAATCGGCTAAGGTATTATATACATAATTATGCACTCTACATATAATATCCTCCCATATCACTTACTTAATACAGTGTTCATTTTGCGGTGAATAAAAGTTCTCAAATAGCAGCTTTTTACCACTGTGTTTCATGAAATCCAGAGAATTTGTCTCCCATCAACGTGGAACATCTATGGACGTTTCTGAGTACTAAGTTGGTTTACAACTTAGAACAGACATACAAAAATACCCACAAAAAGTAACTTTTTTCTAGGATATTGCTATTGACATGGATATGGATATTGGTTCAGTGAACTTGCAGCTTCCTATATGGCTTAGGTACCTACACCTACGTATACCTACATCTGGAGTAGAAGCCCCATATTTTCCTCTACTTGTATCTTTACTTGATTGTATTTTGTGTTATAAATAAATAATATATGATATTTCCTTCTGCACTACAGTTTTGGATTTTATGTTTATTCTGCTCTCTTCAAGTAATTCAGTAATTAGTCCAAGTAGTACGAATGAACATGAATAGACGTTAAGAAATTCGTCAAAAAATAATTTATGAAAGTGCGCTTTTATAAAAATTTCGTAGGCCTGAATCTACACTTAGTGACCACATTGAAAAAGAATGGGTAGGCAACTATTATTTCTTCCAGTTATGGTGAAGAGGACGAGTAGCCTGAGGGGTAGGAATAAGGCTGAAATTTCTAGAAAAATGTGGAAATGGTCAACTAGAATTGGAAAATTATGGTTTGCATTTCTTTTCAACAGTTCTGATTATCCTGATGATTTTATTGTGATGTGCGATCTGAAATCTGTAAGACGAAAAAATGGCGAAAACTTTATTTTATTGGCAATTAATCAATCCGCTTTTAACTTTTATTCATGGTAGACCTTCGATTGTGATTAATCATTGTTTAAAAAGAGAATTAATCATCGAATCATGTCTAAAAATTATTTTAAAAAGTTCAATCTGTACTCTATTTTGCAAGGATCTGTGCTTCGTCTATTATGCTGGTTCCAAGTTGCACGTAGTTCCGCATTTGGCCGCTGGAGCGCGGCACCTTGCCATTATATTCAATTTTCGTACGTGAGCGAATTCACAGAGAGCAGCAGAATGACGACTGGAAACAAAACCCCACACACAACCCTAGGCCTACCACAGATTACAAAGCTTCAGGGTTTACCAGTTATTTTTATATTCCTCAATTTAACTAAAGTTCAAGTCATAGGCCAAAGTCGTATTTAAAGTAACAGCAAACAAATTTGATATCGTACACAAATTAATTATTGATTTTAATATCTAAAATAGATATTAATCTGTTAGATAATAGATATCGTTTAGATAATCTATTATTTAATAGATAATTAATCTTAAGATCTTGAACCAAATATTATTCTTATATTGATCATTATTGTAATCTATATTTTTGGATTAATCAATTCCAAAATGACAACTGAGATTACAATATAAGGAAGCTGTTTACATGTTCACAGTGCTTTTTAGACTATTATATTGTACGACACGGTATAGATATTAATAGAACCGCATGGGAGAATCCAGAATTTTTTTCGGGGGAGGGGATATCAGCTAAGAAAATATTTCGGCGGGATATAACATAAAAGAAAGATGGCACTCGCATAGAAGACGCAAAAGTAGTTTTTCTAGTGTTGGTTGAGAATTTCGGGAAGAATTCCTTTCATCACCCCATAATTTGTTGTACCATACTTTTTATATTAATAGCTTTGGAACTGTTTCTATTTCATATTTCACCGACTATTAAACAAATTCACATGTTTCAAGAAGCATTTCAAGAACCAATGCTCTCTTGAAAGAAAGCTTGGATGAATTCAGAAATATTTAATATATTGAACCAAAAGAGGGTGGGGATACTTCCTCATAAACTGTCATCTTTCAAAAGTTACACACATTATGTTATTTTTTCAAGTGTTATTGTTTGATAATTTACGAAATTTATTATTCAATATATATGGCGTGAGGCTACGGTGTATGTTTTGTAGGCTATATGTTTCCGTAAATAATATAAGGGTTGTAAGTTATAAAAAGTGCAAATCATTTAAAAATTTAAAAAAGACCCCTCCTTAAATAAAGTGCGGATCGTTCATGTCATGATAGAAAACATTGAGTTATGTATGCTCCATGTGAGTCAAGCTGCATAAATAGTCCACTAAAAACGATATACTTTAAAAAAAGTAGCCGTTTGCTATGTGTGTATTTTTTCTAAGCGCTCATTGAAATTCTGGAATTGCACCACCTAAGGCTAGCTGCGATACGTACATAGTTAAGGCGGGTCGCAATGTATGTTACTCGCAACCATAATGAATTTACGATGCAATTTTAATTTCTGATTCATTGGTATACCATGAAAATTATAACTGTGGCTCGCTTGCATCTCTGCATCGCCAATAACTTGTCCATTTATGGAAGTATGGTTCCTAACCTAGCCCAACTGGATACTACGATCTAAAAAAAATTAATTGGTAACATTCCATCCAATTAATAACAAACATTTGCTACTGCAATAAATAAGATATTTATCCATTCCTCCAAATACCATGAATAAGCTACTGCAATAAATAAGATATTTATCCATTCCTCCAAATTCCAATGAATAAGCTAATAGTCTAACGGTTGTGATAGGCGAAATTATCATTTTGTGATTATTCATCCACAGTTATCATAGAAGTAGTTAATTTTAATTGCAATTCAATTTAACCTATAAATTACTTGAAATTTCTATTTCAAATCTATACGAGTTATCAAATCATTTGTATCCAAATTTTTCAGCCATTTCAAAACAGTTAATAACAGTGGACTACTCAAAATAATTCTTGGCGGTTAGTTCTACTCTATTTATGGAGTTGAATCATTACATTATAATTTTTAATCATAGGAAAAAAATAATGAATTTGATGAGATTCGCAGTCGTCCAACAATTTCAGTTCTGCTTTATTATGTTAGTAATAATATTATCTGATGGAAAATTATATTATTATTAACTTATCAGTAGATTTTAGATTCATATTATGAGACTCCATTGTAAAATAAAAACGATTATATTTTTTGTCAATTCCACTTATTTGAATAAGTGGAAATAAGTAGAACTGACTGTCAATAGAAATTAGAAATATCAACAACTGTTTTTAATTTTGTTGTTATACATTTTTTAAGCATAGGCCTACACAGTAACAGGTATTATAATATATTATTATTTCAAGAATATAGGAACACTGAAAATTCTTTTTAAATTTAACACTGTTTTCAGAGATATTGTAGAACTGTTCCATGATTGAATAATAACACAGATATTGTCAATTTCTACTAGTTTTTATTACGCAAAACCAGGTTTCAATGCTCATGGCATCATCATCAGTTGCATGTTGAGTTAAAACTAAAATTTGGTAACAGAGGTGTTTTAGGCCTCTGTTACCTCAAACACCTCTGTTACCAAATTTTAGTTTTAACTCAACATGCAACTGATGATGATGCCATGAACATTGAAACCTGGTTTTGCGTAATAAAAACTAGTAGAAATTGACAATATCTGTGTTATTATTCAATCGAAATTTTTTTTATAAATATAGGAATATAGCACATAATATTATCTTACAACATTTTTCACTTTATTTGGAAAGAATATTTCTCTTGAGAAATACACGTTTTCTTGCAATCAGTATTCTGCGAAGATATTGAAACTGAGAATTTCCACTGCTACATTTATTAATATTGTCCAGATATTAGGACTTGTTAATGAGTAACATTTCTTGAAATTATTCAGATATTAGAACCTTTTTCTATAATTCTCATGCATGAGTTCGGAGTTTTAATTCGTGAAATGGAATTACAGCCGGGTTTTTGTGTGCGGTCGACTGATCTTATTTTTGTTTTAATGTTGGCGATATGTGTGAGATTTGAGCAATTATTGTCAAGTATTGTCATAAATTCAATTGTGCAGTGTACCGAGTTATTTCATTATTGGAGACGAAGTAGAAGGAATATCTGAATAGTAAGTGATTTCCATGGTGGTTTATCCTTTTTTCCTAATCATTCCTCAACAACCTAACACCTCATACCACGAAAATCACTACTACAGGGGCAATTTGTCTTCTTTGTGGTAAGTTTTGCAATTTTATTTGGCATTCATTTTGTGCGGATTCTTCCAATAAGTAGTTTAAAATATATTTTGCAAAATTCAATACAGTCCACTCTAACGTACTAGAACATTTTTGGTACTTATTTGAAAAAGTGATAATTCTCCCGCTAATCTTCTGTTAAAGTATGGATAGAATGAATGGAACTGAGCTTTATTGATTATAAAGATAAATAAACAGTTGAAAGGGGTACTGATGAATGTGGATGATTGGGGAATTCTAGGTAACGTTTTTTCTCTAGGGGAAAAACACACTGGATGATATTATGATGACGTTGATAATGGGATAAACTGGATTATTACGTTTTCCACAACCAAGGGGTTATCCACGTGCTTTCTGATCAGTTAATTATGATCTATTGTACGTTAGGTCAGTAAATGTAGCGATAGCCCGGCCAGATATGGTAAACAGCGTTAATAACAGTATTCCAATATCGGAGCCCGAAGGATATGCCATCAAATCCCTAGTTAATTGAACAGAGGTAATATAATTTACCCGGCATTACCGCCCTAATCAGATCCATAAACCAAGATTGCAGTAGCCCACTTATATTAGTTAGGAAGACTTCTGAATATCGCTTACCGTCCAACCAATACTGGAACCCATGCCGAAAACTGGAAGGAACTGGGGATTAACTTATCTTGAGATTCTTTGTAGAAACATCTCTTCTTTATGATTTGATTAAGTAGTCTGATGAGAGTAGGCTAGAGATATATACATGAATACCAAGGTTGATAAGAATATTGTAATACACTATTACTACAGAATTTGGATAATTCATACAAGTTACGTAAATTTCATTTGGCAATGCAACATTTTCCATCCATTCATCTCAAACCCAATATTCAGTGTATGTGGATAATTGATCAACTCATAATTGTTGGGAACTGAATAGAAAAAAATAGTATAGTTCATTTGCTTTTAGTTCTAAAGAACTTATTAAATGTATAACATTGTTTAAGGCATAAGTAAATGATATAATGAAAATACTTTTTGTCCACAATAACTTCAGATAAATTAAAAAGTAAATTAATTTATGTCTCAAAGGAATATGGTATTGATGATTGAGTTTGAAAACTATAGGCAGTATAGATATATAATTATCAAAAATTGAACTCTCAAAGCACCTCTCTGTGTGCTTGCTTATTAGAATTGAAGGTTTGACATTGTAGAGCTTGTTTGTAGGTCGATCATAATGTGGATTAAAAGAATTTGCTTGCTATTTTAATGTAATTGTTTTTACTATCTCAACTTATTCATTTTAATTTACTTTAATGTGTTGTTCAGCTTGGAGGGATATGAGATTCACATTGTCATTCGAATCAAAATATTTCGACAGCAAATGTAAACAACGATGTTTTGTTATTAGCCTATTTTGTAAAAGGCTATTGATCCTAATACAGCATGTTGGGTCCACCTTTCAACCAATTACAAAAACACTTGTTTAAAATGCTGGCAATCAATCATGATGCAGCGTGCTTGGTCCTCTTTCCAACCAATCAATAGGCGTTTCAATTTATCCAATAGAAGCATTTACTTAGAATGATGGCAACCATATGATATGCTGGGTTGATTTGCAATCACAAGGCATTTCATGTCACCCAATAAGAGCATTTTTAAACAAAGGA
Source organism: Conomelus anceps (assembly GCA_948455865.1). Lineage (NCBI taxonomy): Eukaryota > Metazoa > Arthropoda > Insecta > Hemiptera > Delphacidae > Conomelus > Conomelus anceps. The sequence goes on from OX418216.1 coordinate 33,674,206, forward strand.
AAGGGCAGAAAAATAATTGGTAAATCACGAATATTCATATATAATCAAACACATTGAACACATTTGCAAGTGTTAATGGAAAAGTTTTTGGGAGTGCACAAACTAATAAATTATCTCAATTCAGTTAACAAAACGAAAATTGTAGTGAAAATTGTATATGAATACTAGGAGTGCAGCAGGAATTCTCCCGAAGGCATAAGTTATTCATAAGTTGCTCCCCGAGTGATAAAATATAGAATCATACTTTCCATTTCACTGCTTTCCCAGGAGCGAGAAACCTTTATTTCCATGAGCACTCACGTTTCCCCTAAACTGAGGGAATATGGAAATTAGAATTCCTCGTGTGACAGAAGCAAATTCTCATATGGATTTGTGTTGTGGAATCAACTTGGAAATCTGCTTGTTTTATCAGAAAAGCATTTCCATCGAGATTTCAACGTTCAATAGTTTATCAAATTATCTGTTATTTTATTTATTTATTTTATCTGTTATTATCTTTTATTTTTTTATTATTGTTCATGGGAAACAACTATATCGCACAGCAACTATTTTTTGTTTCATCGGGAATAGCATATTATTTTTTAAACAAATCTATCACAATAGGTATGTTTTATCGCAATAGTGAAATTATCTACTTTCTATATCAGTTACTACAAGCAAAGACAATATAAATATGTCTTTGTCATACTTGTCTTTGTCTTGTCATGTCTTTGTCTTTGTCATATATGTCTTTGACTTTGACAATATAAATATGTCTTTTTATTGCATTGTCTTTGCTACAAGAAAGCAAGGAACTCACTAAATTTTACACTTTTACTCCTACTTTATTTTAAAATTAAAGCATTCAATTCATGTTTTCATATTCATGAGAAAATTCTATATACAACATGAAGCTCCATGATCCATCATAGTTTATTTTTTCCTTGTTCTGATCAAATCTTCAATTTTAACAAAATCCCGAAAATATCAAAAATTAAAAAAAAATATTTCTGGAATGAGTGTGAAAAACCTGGAATTTGATATCGGAGACACTTGAATTGGAAGTTATCAGATTAGTCGATTTTTGTAAGCAGTAGAATGTTCGAGAAAGCCAACGCGAAAGCATGCGGTCGGTGTGATTGCGTGAGGTAAAAGCATAGATTTTGTTTGAGATTAATTTTTCTCAACTGGTGGATTTAAAACTTAAGCTGTCTGATTAGCATAACGCTGCAGGCAACATGTGGTTAGGTGGGAATGAGAAATAGTGAAAAAAGATGTGAACACCTCAACGCTTTTTTTCGTAAGATGAAAAATGTTTTTTCGAAGAACAAAAAAGATTTCGGTTCGGACTAAGAAGTGGTTTTGTGGCTAAACATTGATTAAGCGATCAAAGGGACGGAATTATTAGAAAGTACTTCCTGTATTTTAAAGCCATTTATTCCCTTTATCGGTGCTGTACCATAATTAGTTCTATACATTTCAACAAATGTGGTCGTGATCAAAAAGTATGGGAATACTTCAACTTATTTGCATTGTAATCAAATTCTAATAATCCAATAAATATCCACTACTATGATTCAATTCAACAATTAAAACGCTAATAATTCAATGATATCAATGATGATATTAATTGAAGACTTTATCATATTAAATTACGTAATCTTAATATTTTTTGTAAATACTTATTTTACCACAATAAAATACTTACTATAATGATTTAGTTCATGATTCAAAATGATAATTTAATGAAATATTTATTGAAGGATTTAAAATTTTATTATTCCTGGAAATACAAGTTTCAATTGCCATAAATAACTACTGTAATTCCACCTAAAGAAATACTGTAACAACCAATTGAAATGATACTATTAGACAAGTTAATAATATTTTCTGGAGACTTCCAAAATACGGACATTGACAACGGATAATGATATTTTGCAAGAATCTGATTATATTGCTATTATAGTAGGCTACTGTTACGGGTTCTATGTCTAAAACAACGCTGGTAACACTTAAATTTATCACTTGCACTTTATTTACACAAATAATCACAACACTCACTGTTCAGTAATGTCTTACAGAAAAATAAGCAATTAAAAACAGATAACACGATATTGTTCAACTGATAATGAGTTTTTAATAAACTGTACAAAAATCAATTACTAAAAGTTAAAAGGCCGATCTAATATTAATTAATAACTGTACAATAAACTGTCCGATAATATTCAAAAAGAAACGTCGAAAAAGAGCACTTGAATTACGTAGCACTAGTCCGTAATACAACAAAAACTATTTAGCAGCTCACTGGTATGAATTAAACAGGAAAAAGAATTGTCTCTATAGTCACTGAGAAAGAATTATAACTATATATATATATATATATATACAATATAGAACTGACACAATTTGTTTATCACGACGAATTTACAAAGACAACTGAACTAATTTACACAAATGAGTTCGCCTTAAATAGGTTTCTCAAATATCGAGCAATTTCTACATTTTTCTATCATCTTCTGAATAAATAAATCAAGGAAACTAGAACTTTCTACTATATTCGATAAGACTCCATTAATTTCTAATCAAACAAATAGAACATTCTACTAATTACTAAGTAAACACTATAAAAGTGTCAAAAGCAGTGTAATTAATTGCTTTAAAGTAAACATTTACTTAGCAGATAACACCGAGAACCATTGTCTCTTCTTTCTTTCTATTCTCTCCAATTTCACATTCGCTACACTACTATTATCCAAAAAGGCCGCGCCCCCAAGGGGGTCTGGGGGTAACTCCCCAGCCAGAGGGGGGTTTACGGGGGTTCCCCCCCCCCCCCGGAAAAGTTTTGTAATTTTAGATGCAAAATGGTAAAATTTGCGTTTTTTTAGCAAGTTTTTCAAATAACTCATAGAACTCCTTTTAGGTAGCATAGCTGCTGATTGCGCGCTCAATATTCGGTCAAGACGATTATTTAAGCCTTAAAAAGTCAATTTACCTACAGAAAATAGAGATACAACTGAAAGCTATTTGCGGCATCATCGTCAGCGTGATATACACAATAATAGTATATATATAGTATGAACCGGTATGAACGTGTGTTTAATAATTTGTTAACAATTGGCTGTTATACCGTGGTGCACGTTGAGGCCGACCCTTGAGCACGGGATCTGTAGGTCTATTGTCTATTAAGATCTATAACAACACAAAAATGAATAAAAACTTCATAAGTAATTTAAGTTTACATAATATAGTGAATAGTGGACAATAGTTTAATATAGAGTTCAAATTGTCATTTAATTATGTACAGTAAAAGATGGGTTCACACTGATGTAGGGCGGCAGTTCGACGCACAACCACAACATACGAAAGCGCACCGCTCTCTTCCCATACTTCTACGTGACGAAGTGTGAACTTAGAAAAGCCAGAAAATATGTTTAATATTTTTAAATTCAAGTAAGTAGCCTACCACGACTCCATTACAAATGTGAATAAAGTTTATCTTACTATTCAAAACCAATTTTGTGCCCCTATGCTTCCTGCGCCCTTGGCGGTGGCCTCTGCCGCCAATGCCTTGCTACGTCCCTGCCACCGAGATCGGAAATCAGGTCTATCTTTATCACTTTATCTCTCTTTTTGTCTCAACTATCCCTATCAATTTACTCTTTCAGAAATCTATAAGGCCTTCATTCAGATGTTAAATCGAACACATTTCATGTAAAAGAAGCTGAAAAAGAAAAAAGACATGTTACAAATCTTTAACTAGCGTAATTATCTAGTTCTATCATGAAATAAGTGAAAATGTTCATGAGAACACGTTCCTCAAATTTGAATTGGGATAACTTGGTCGTTTGTCAATAAAGCAATATTTTCTGTAATTGGGAACAATATTATAGTAGGCTAATTGTAATGAATTCAATTCAGAAAAAAAATTTAGCATCCAATAGCCAAAACATACTATCAAGACATAAAATCTGGTTTTATTGGTCGAGACCTTTTGATTTTGCACGGTAGTTCTCAATTTGCTATTCTTGTGTGTTTTGGTCCAATAAAAATCGAATTTTATGACTTTTGGGTGTGTTTTTATTTGTTGGATGCTGCAACATTAAATTTTTAGAATTGAATGACTACAATTTATGTTGGAAACAATATTGGTCTATTGAATTATCTACAATTTATGTTGGAAACAATATTGGTCTATTGACAAAATCAAGCTAATTCAATTCAAACTTCAAAAACGTGTTTTTATAGACATTGTTTTATATATTTTGTGAAATAACTCAATAATTATGCCAGTTGACTAATATTTCATTAGATTATTCAGCTTCTTTTACATAATTCTAATCATCATAATTATCTTATATTTTGATACAATAAACTATATTAATCAGACAACTATAATTGAGACAACTGAAAGAAAAATTATTAGAAACTGTATAGGGAAATGGATCATCCAAGAAGAAAGATACCAGAACATCTCTAATGAAGAAGTGTATCAGAGGATAGAACCACTAACGAAAGTCATCAGAAAAAAGAGGATATCTTTCCTAGGGCACATCCTGAAAATTAAAGATACAAGACTACTGAAAAGACTAACAGAATTTTACTGGAAGAGGAAAACCCAACCCAAGTGGTTCAAAATTTCTATAGAGGACATGAAGGAACTGGGTATAGAAAGAAAAGATTTAAAACTGAAATCCAGAAACTACAATCTGCTGAGGAGATGAAACAAAATTCAGAAGAATAGAAAACAACAGAAAAAAGATGGTGAAAAAATATATTCCGAAGCTGAGAGAAAAAGTAGATCTGACCGCATGAAGAACTCCATAAGGCAAAAAGAACAGCCATAAGTGAACTTAAAGTGGTGCCCTGTGGCCGTTCAAGCAAAAAAAAAGAAAAGACTATATTGAATTATGAGTTGATTGATCATTGCTCTGAACTCTTGAATCGATATTTTCAAATTATTATCATCAATGGTAGGATTGCCAGTAGAAAAATCAGTCAGCCAGAGAAGACTTCTCTTTCCAAAATACAATTTTGACAGATTGAGTTCTTTATTCAGATAACAAAAGGCCAACTTTTCAGGATCTATGAAATGAAAATATCTTCGAATTTTTCTCATATAGAAAGAAATAAGTCATGACGATATCATTTGATAACAGCTAGTGATAATGATTACTAAAAATATGTGTTGATAATTCCCACCCAAGTCTATCAATTAATTCAGTTTCTGTACATAGTAAATCAAGGATTTAAAAAAAATCCTTCTATTGATTTATCAAATCTAAAATAGCATTCAATCACCTAGTTTATTTTATTTTGACTAGCTATAGTCAACGTATTGGCTAGGTCCTACCCTGCGTTCTGTCAACGTATGCTTTAAAAGCACAGCCTCATCTTGTGGCGCCAGTTTTATTCTACATTCTTTTACTGAGCAGTTCAGAGATAGGTTGAAAATCGAGAGGACACACAATGGGTGGGTTTATTGGGCCATAGCCCTGTCTATGTCTGTGGCGGCGTCCCCTCCTATCCTTCAAGTTGACAATTGAGTTCACAGTGACATTGGGTTGTTCGCCAAAAGTATGCAACTCGCTAGAATCAGTAGAGAAATCAGTCAGCCAGAGAAGACTTTTCTTTCCAAAATACAATTTTGACAGATTGAGTTCTTTATTCAGATAACAGAAGGCCAACTTTTTTAGGATCTATGAAATGAAAATATCTTCGAATTTTTCTCATATAGAAAAAAATAAGTCATGACGATATCATTTGCAATGATCAAAATTGTATAAATTGAAAATGTTCAATGAATTTTGTACCATCACATTTCTTGTGGGCCGGAAATTCTTTTTAATTGAGAAACTACCCTACCAAAGGGTAGTTTCAGCTGAAGACTTTGTGAGGGGGGGGATTGGAATGTGCCAACCTTTTTGCATTGCAAAACCCCAGTGAAGTTCCGATTTTGTGCTTCCTCCAAATACCTTGTCGGCAATATAATTATCTTGCATACGTTGAGGATCTTGCATAGCCAAGTATGCTTTCCAACATAAGTTAGTAGCTGCTATACGTAGAACATAATAAATGCTTGATGAAAGAATTGGCTTGTTACAGTTTCCAAGTCTAATATAATGCAGGCAACACTTGAAATTATCACTTGAACTTCATTTTTTATACAGTCATATTAAAAGCACTATGAAAATGTGCATTTATATCGGGATTGGCTATTTACTACATTCAGTTGAGTGCTGTTTTATAATTACATCGTTTGAAATTGAAAGTTCAAATTCCATTGAAATGATAAAACTGATTTTTACTGGAGCGATCGATGCAATACACACATTGCTTCTAATGAGGAATGTTCAAGTATGAAGTATCATCGATATCATGACAAAGTAATCTCTTGTCGGTTTCGTTCACTGCATATTTCATTCCAGTTCAAATAGCAATAAATCCATGTTGAAATACAGACATTAATAACTAATTTTCTCTAGTTCAAATAGAGCATTTTCCAAATGTGAGTTCAATGATGAATTACTTTATGAACTAGGCCTTGGGCCAGTTTTATGCAACGCGTTTCCTGCCAATAAACGCACTTGAGCTCGGTGCCAAGATCATGTGTTTCTGCCACGCGATTCCAACGCGACAAAAAATGTCAGTTGGTAGAGATGGTGTGAAAATGTTAAAATTCAGAGGCCAATAAAAACCACAACTTTGCTGATAAATTGAAAAAATGTATTATGTAGGCCTACTAAGGTGAATATGGGAGTAGTTACATTTTGGGGACTTTGGCACATCCTTGACCTTTGACCCTGACCTTGACCCTGACCTTTGACCTTTGACCCTGACCTTTGACCTTTGACCCTGACCTTTGACCTTTGACCCTGACCTTTGACCTTTGACCTTTGACCCTGACCTTTGACCTTTGACCTTTGACCTTGACCCCGGACCGGAAGTGACATAGCAGACCGGAAGTGACGTAGCTTACCGGAAGTGACGTAGCAGACCGGAAGTCAAACCGGAAGTGGCCCCCCTCACCCTAAAAGTGGCCCCCCTCACCCTAAAAGTGACCCCCTCACCCTAAAAGTGGCCCCCTCATCCTTAAAACGGTTCCCCACTCTCCCAAAGTTGGGGGTGGGGGAGATCCGGTTACCGAGTATATATATGGTGGACATCTGGCTGGTAGATTCATTGTATCTCAGCAAACGACTGCTAGCTCCTACAGTGAATCCAGCTAAAGACTCAAATCAATAACAGTAAGTACTTGTTTCTTTACTAATGAATATCCCTTAATTGCTGTAGTGTATAAACCTTCCCTCCAAATATTCCATAGCTATTGCATGAAATCTAACCTCAAATGGCTAACCATGATATCATCCAATACTATTACATGAAATCTAACCTCAAATGGCTGACCATGATCTCATCCAATAATATGTGGTCTACTGCATGAAATCTAACATCAAAATGGCTGACCCATTGTTTCACAATGCTGACTGCAAGATTATGCTAATACCTGTTCATTTCCAATTACAGATGTCATCCACTAATGCTGCCGCTGATGCCATCTACAACACAATTGCAGCCCAAAAGCCACTAGACCACATATCCATGAAAGATCTCCAGCCAGGGTTCCCATACCAAATGGTGAGCGCAGAGAGAGTCACTACAAAATATGGTGAGAAGGTAGCTGTCACACTGGATTCCAAGAACACACACATGCGGGTTATACTACCAGAGTCGTACAGCAGGATAACCTCCAAATTCGTCCCTGCTGGTGGAACCATTGACATGAAATCATATAAATTTATGTGCCATCCTGATGGGAAAACCCATAGAATCCAATTGATAAAAGAATAATGAATCTCTCTCTCTATGTATTGTGAAATAAAAATGTGACATCTGCAACTGATTTGTTATTCATTCTCCCCTATCCTAGTATCAGTAGTCACACCTAGTGTCCACTTATGCCTAAAAGTGTTCATCACGTGCTCACCTAGTGTTCACCTAGTGCTCACCTAGTAATCACCAGTGTTCACCAAGTGTTCACCTAGTGCTCACTTAGGCTTAAAAGTGTACACCAAGTGTTCACCTAGCTCTCACTTAGGCTTGAAAGTGTACACCAAGTGTTCACCTAGTGCATACACAGCTGCACTGTTGCTTCATGGAAATAGGTTGAAAAGAAAAGTATACTTTACAATACATTGTTTATTAACATAAACAATCGCAAGTATGAAACAATACATAGAAATTGGCTACAATATTGCCCCTTTCAAAGTCTCTGGTAACACCATAGGTCTCTGCCGACCTATTAAGAGATTCCTTTACACAGCCCACGCCATCAGTCACATCGCCTGGTGGCCATAATCTAGGATGTTGCTCAGCTTTACAAATTGATACCAGTAGAGCAGGATCGCCTGATTGACCATCCTCAATCCTAATGCATCTGACACGTCCATCCATAGCGTTGTAGTCAAAGCCAGCAAATGTAATCCTTCTTCTGCCAATCAAAGATAGACTCTGGTCACCACACTCAAAGTCACACCACCAAGTCTCATCACTGTTGTTGAAATCAATCTCCAGCTTAACATCCTTGCTCCTCCATCCAGGCACTGAACGCAAGTCCATTATGGCTACCAAGCTATACTTCAACTTGTATACTGATGTCAATGGAGTTCTACAATTGTCAAATATGACTGCTACCTTGAACGGCAGTGTAGTGATACTGGCCATTGTTGTAGACTGAATGATGCTCAGCGAGACTCAGCTACTTCTTATATACTAGGAGAGCAGGTGGTGGAGGAGTAAATGATGATGCAATATTCACATTTCATTCTTTATTGATAAAAACAAACTTCGACAAAAATGTCTATCTTTTTGTAATGCCTGCATAATCCAATTGTGCAGGATGTTTACTACATTGAGTGCACAAAATGGCGGTACATCTAAGCGTCCTCTTCTTCTATTGTCACCAGCCAGCTTCATCTTCACAGTCTCCAAGAAGTCGAGCAGGTAATGTTCTGGGCAGTAGACTGTAGTAGTCTTCATCAGCACCTCCAAGTTGGGCGTCTCATGAAAGAGGTAGGGCGAACTCAGGTCCACATACTCCACATTCTCCTTGTTGTCCAGCTGCAGTAGCGTTTCCAGCAGGGAAATCTTCTCATATCCGTAGACCAAGATCTTGATTGGTCGTCCCGAGTCACTGTTCTCGTGCAGCCATCTTCCAACTGTGTCACATACAATTTGCTTCAAGGTCGAATATGAGAGATGTGTTTGGCCGGCTCCATTGCCCGACCATCTCAGTCCATGTTTAGCTCTTTGTAATTGATTGTTATCAACCAATATGCTTGTTTTTAGCAAAATGTCTGGGTATGGTGACTTGAAAAAATAGTGGTGTGTCAACACATGATGCTCATCGTCACGTTCCAATATTGCCATCTCCTTGACAATAAACTGGTTATTCAATCCCTCAAAGCCTTGAAAGTCCATCAGGTAGATTGGTAGTGGTCCAAAAAGTTCTGTAGCCCTGCTTGGCATGATGCCATCATTGTCATCATCATCAGTGGAAGCCTGGTTGAGGTCGGTTGTACTTGTAGAAGCATCCTTCATCAATGATTTCTCGTGTTGAGTGTAGTAGCCTAGGCAGCAGCCCACAACATCCTCTCCATCGCTGGGTGGCAACTCCCCCTCCTCCTCTTCCTCCTCCAAAAAGCGTAGAAGTCTCCTGGACATGATGTATGCTTCACTCAATGCTTCATGCAACTATGACCATCCTGATGCTTGTCGACCACCTTTATATCCTCCACTGCTATCTCCCTCTCTCTCTAGACCGATTGAACAAGACCAGTCATTGGCTGATACTCCTTAACCACTTCATGTATCAGCAGACAATAGGCATGTGTATTTCCTGGAATGTTCTCACTTGCTTCAAACTCAACTCTGATGTCAATGCTTCCCGTCTTGAGCGATTCATTTTGACGTGAACAGTCAATGGGAAACAGTAACATCTTACCATCCCGCACAGCTTGTTTCTCAAAAAGTGGGTTGCTTGCTCGAGCATCATCATGATTGTAGACTCCATTAAAAGCTGCATACATATTATACACTTGGTTATCATCACCATTGATGCTTTCATATGGATAGTACTTGTTGTTCAAGAACACTCGAACGTCTTTCATTTTGCACATGTCAAAGTATGAGCTATTCACAGTAGCTGCTCCTCTTCTTCCAGTCTGCAGTCCAATCACAATGTATCTTGGCTTCTCCAGCTGAGTAGTTGATTTGACAGTCCACGTATGTTTTGTGGTCTGTGGCAAAGATGGGTACTCGTACAGTTCCCAATGTCGGAATGGCATTGAGATGGGCGTGTTCTTTTGCACCAGTCTCAGCAGACGCATTTTTTCCTCATCAGACACCTCTACATAGGGCATCCTCCACAACAGTTTCTCAATTGTGACCTTGCCTGCTGCATTCAAACAGTCTAAAGTGTCAGCACTGCGTCTCAGCACCAGCTCCTGTTTCACATTCAGCATAATCTGTCTATAGTCCTCGGCAAATCCCAGCAGATATCTAAGTGGCACATTCATGATGGTTGTGTTGGTACCATCAGAATCAAATGTGCCAAACCCTGCCTTGGCATCATACCTGTAGCCAGCTCCATCCATCTTGTGTTGTTCTTCTCGTTCAAAGGTCATGGCATTCTTCATCAGGCTGGTGATTCCGGGGCTACGTATGCTGTCCACTACAACTCCATTGATCTCGTAGCGTATCTCGGAAAACAGGTGGCCAAAGAATCCAGAGACACAAGGTGAGCCTACCAAGGTTGTATTTAAGGCATTGGTCACCTTGTACTCCATGTGCAGATAGCTCTCTGATGGCAGTGTATAGATGTCCTGCTGCTGAATTGATATCCGAATCTCATCATTGGCACCAAAGCCTGTAGTATATGGTGCATGAGAATGATATTCATAGCCAATGATGCTATTGTCTGCTGAAGGACCATGTACTGTCACATCCAATACTCCCATTTTTCAGTGTTGTTGTCGTCTTCCTCCTCTTCTAACTTGATAACCTTTCTTCTGCAGATATTTGATGCTGCTTGATGTTAACTCCACAGAGTCCAATGGTTGAATGACATCTTTCACAAATAGCGGCCTATTAATAGACTCTTGTTCTACCCCCGTGGGGGACATTGCTGCTTCCACATCCAATCCATGATTCCACTTGCCAAATAATAGCACCATCACTTGGGTTGTTGTCGCAAATGTAAGGCAATGTTTATTGGCTCCTCTCTAAAGTTCACCAGACGTCCGTTCTCATCAACAATCTCCAACGTAATGTTACCAATCTGCTTGGTGTCCACTGGTAAATAGATGACATTCTGTACAGTCACATTCATTTTATACCCTGGATCAACATCTGGGTAAAACTCATAGATCACATGATCCTTGACTCCATTTGAGTAGGATCCACTCACAATGTTACACTTTATACGCAGCACATTGGGACGACTGATTTGCACTGTATTACTACCTCTAGTCTCAATGTTAGCATCCACAACTTGGTTGAATCCCAGCAGCTTTCCTATTGAATCAGGTTGTCTAAAGTCTATCTTGGCATCGCATAATACTAAACATTTCAAGGTAGAGGGGTCCACAGCCATCTGAAACTTGACTCCATGCTTCTTCATCCTTGCCTCAAGCAGGTTGGCAATTGTTTGAAATTCAAAACTACCTTCTGGCAATAATACTTTTTGCCAAACCATTACTGGGGCAGATCTGGTTTTCCTTTGAATACTTTGGTGGGTGGTATCACTAAACAAATGCTGAGCAAACACTTTACCTGTAACTTCCTCATGAGTCATTGCATAATCCTCCTCCTCCTCCTCCTCTGGCTTGACTACTGCCTTCTGGTCCACTTTTGGAGCCAGAAAATGTATTGCATTATTGTAACGATTCTCAACATTTGGTATAGAGTTGCAGCTTGTAAAGCTGATGAGTCCAACTTCCCATTCGCCATTGCTTGTATCAAGTGGCGGGAAAAATTCACTCTTCAATATTGAGGTTTTACCTCCAAAGCATAGCATCATGGTCTTGACTGCTCAGTGTACTATTACACAATGACTTGATAAGAGTATAGACTAGAACCTTTATACTATGTGGATGGGAGAAAGGAAAAGACAAGTGTTGTACATTGTTATTTATTTTCATCAAGCAAAAATTTTAAACATAAATGTCCGCATATATGAGAGTAGAGATCCTCTTGCTTCTGATCATAGTTGTACTCGATCCTTGTTGCTGGACTCGATCCTCTGTGCATGTAGTCGATAAACTCCTGTGGTGGTCTCAGGTTGCCAAAGCCATCAAAGTAGTGAACGATGCCATCCTTCTTCTTCACATAGCACACCCAATGTGTGCCAGCTCCATCACTTTGGTCCAGGTTGATGATGCCACACTCTTGATCCAGTGGTCCATTAGCTGGTAGAGCATCTCGCATGAATACTCCTCGAAATTTCTTCAGCTTGAGACGGCAGGCATACTTGTAGAGGTCGGCATCTGTTAGTGCTCGGTCAGGTAGAGCTACAATCATCTTCTGCCGCCACATTGACGGCGACGCACCCCGTTTCCCGTCTTCTGACGCCTCAGGTACAGGCCTTGACCCTTGGTTGCTGCTGCTGTTCTCCTCCTCTGTGCAGCTCTCCCCTTCCTTTGTTGTTTAGCTCCTCCTCCAAACTTTGCCTTGGCCTTCATGATGTTGGTTACTGCTAATGCTGCAGCTCTCTCTGCCAATCCAGCATCTGAAGATGTTGCCACACTCCAAGCTCGTTCAGCCAAATCTCTGTCTGCTGCTGCTCTGCTCCTTGTATCACTATTCCTTGAGTAGGCAATGTCGTGCTGCTTGCAGGCTTGGTCAAGTTTGTTGACACCTGGATCACCTCTTGCTAATCGTTTTTCAAGCTTTGTACCTGGTCCACAGTACTGGTAGCCAGGAAGATGAAGTTCTACGGGCAGTACGTCTATTGCTTTGTTGACTATTGTACCCGCTGCATTTGTGATTGCAGAAAGTACTCCTTTTCCTCGGTACCTCCGTTTTCCTCTGCATACAGCCATCTTATGTCGATCAGCAGCCTTGTCATCTCATTTTATACCCTTAGACGGCTTGGAGATTCCCATAAGCTTTAACATTTTATCCCTCAGTTGTTCTTTACTCAAATTGAGGTTTTCTCTTGACGTAGTAACATCCAACATGACAGTGAGACACTTTTCAACCACAGCCTTTGAATGCTCATCCAACCTTCTCTCCAAATACTGTTTGTTAACTCCATCTGTAGCTTGAATTGGTTCTTGCATATCTGTCAGTATTGAATTCTTAAGGCTTGTCATTACTTGCAATGTATCCACATCTCTTCTCTTTGGCAAATGAAATGACATCATATCTCTACATGTAATCAGATTCACAGCATCATGATTGCTGCGTGGATTTGCCAAATTGATCATACGCCTATGGCGGGCATTGATGTTTCCCAAAGAATTCATGTTTACTCTTTCACTTGAGAGACTTACTGTCTCTTGTTGCAACGTTGTTGCCTTATATAGTGTGCAACTAGTATGCAGGTTTACCAACTATGTAACCACCTTCCTCCAGCTCTTCCAAGATTGAGTTGATTTCATTCTCATGTCCAGTGTTGCCAACTGCTTTAGACTGATCCAGCAGCTTCAGTCTGTCCACAAGTTCGTTGGGGTCATTGTAGTAGACATATTCAATCCTGTTGCCATCACTTGCCACCATATTGAAAGGTGCTACCAGTCCTCTTCCAGCAACTTTGGCTCCTTTTCCACTGACTGCTTCTCCTCTTATCAGATCCCTGATTGTCCTCTTGTACTTGATATTGTTATAGTTTGCAATTCTGCCATCTGGACTGTAGTTTTCTCTGTAGACATTGGTAAAGTCCAGAAGTAATTTATAGGCGTTCAAGTCGTCCCCTTCCAATTTTCCTTTGTCGGGCATTTTCATGAAAATCAACTCACAAAGGCCTGGTGTAGCTCTAAAAGTCTTTTCAATTCTACCATCTGCAGGATTAGACAGCACAATTTTGTTACCTTTAGGTCCAAAGGTAAGCATCTTACTGCCTAGATAGTATGAGTTGTTTATCACTTTTGGTCCAAATGCATCATCAGAGTTGTAGTCCTTGCGCACTGATCGCATAATGTACTCTCCCACTGGTTTTGAAGCCAGATCAGATTGGGCCAAGGCTTGTTGTGCCACATGACTGCTAGTATCAAGCAATTTCTCAACACTAAGGTTTTCCTCATCATCATCATCATTATCATCATCATCATCATCATCACTCATGTCCTGATGCTTCCACAATTGTCGTGCAACACTCGAAGTACTTGCAGCTGGACTTGCATCTTCACCTGTTCCATATGCTTCATAGATTGGTGACTCTTCTTCTCTAATATCTGGCAGTGGTTGCAGTCTATGCCTTATCCTTCCTGGATAGGGAGTGCTGCTGCTGGCTGGTGTTGTTGGTGGTGTAGGCAATATACGGGGTGCATCCAATAATGGCGTAGTCATTGGAACTGACTGTTGTTCTTGTTGTTGTTGAGCTGGTGGTTGAGAAGATTTGAGTGCTTCAACAATAGTGATAAGCGGATCACTGATTGGCTTGAAATGCTTCGCATTCTGCTCCTCTGTCAATTCCCTGCCCAGTGTCAGCTCTCTATGCTTCCGCTTGATGTTACGCTTCAGCTTGGCAATCTCCATGATGATTGGTGCAATCTCCTCCACAGTTTGCTTCTTCTTCTGATACATACTCTTCATCTATTTGTCCGTCTCACTTGCCATTCAGTGCTAGACTGAGCATAATCACTGTTGTGCTTCAACTAAAAATGTATCAAGTCCTTTCCTGTAGCGCCCTCTATTCTTGTCTGAGGACTGATCAATTACAAGGAATGCATGCATGGATGATGACCATATGTCATTGCACATTCTTCTGAATTCATCAAAGGTCATGTCAGATCCCACATGATCCCTGTACAAATGTTTCATATTCAGTTCATCTTGTTTAAACATGATTAGAAAATTGGCATTGTCACGTATCAACTGTTTCGGTATACGACTATAAGTCTGTGCCAGATAAAATGCATCAACATTACTGTGTCGACCAGTGGTAAAGTAACGTCTGATGGCTTCCTGTTGCTCGTAAATCACATCATCGAAAATTATTATCGAATTGGTGGGCAACTCATGTGGTGCAGGTATCTCTCCACAGCTGTCACACTCAGTGTAGCTCAGTTTAGGTCCAAGGTCTTCCATAATGGTGCGCAGTAGCTGATACTTTGGTTGAAATGCAGTTTTTGAGTAGAGATAGATATTTGAAAATGAGATTCCTTCACAATCGAAAAGCATGTTGAACAGTAAATTGGTTTTTCCACAGCCTGATGGTCCACATATAATGCAGCGCATATGGTTGGGGAACAAAGGTCCATGACGTTTCTTTGCATTCATTTCTGGGTCGGCCAGACCACAGCCTCTCACCACTTGATCAAAGTCAATTATATTGAACCTGTGACTCCTTTGCACAACCTGCTTCATCACACCAAATCTGCTCTATCAATCCAAGAGTCGTGACTGCGATCGTATCCTTTCCAGCGCACCAACAGTTTATTACCTTTCCTCTTCAGCACTCTGGCAATTTCAAAAACACTAGGTACTTTGGTTTTCACAATCTCTTCTGCATAGAATCCTCCTTGGACACGCTGTCCTCTGCAATCTTCCAACTCGTATGTTACAGGTACAGTAGGTCTCACACGTGTGACAGTGAACAGTTCATTTGTCCAATTGGGTAGGTAACCCTTGTCAAATGTCATTTTATACTTGCATATGCGCACCTTATCACCTGGATTGATTTTTTGGTGAACACCTGGATAGAACCTGTTCTCAGATTTGTCCAACAAGCTCTGCTGATACTCATGACGTTGCTCACCTAGTCTGGAAAGCAGCAATGTCTCATGCTCTTTTGTAACATCAACCGGTCGCATACCTATTGTTCTATGGATTCTTCCATTATACTCTTTGACAAGTGAGGTTAGAATATCTGTCCAGCGATAGGTTCCACGTTCAGTGAATTTGATCCACATTAAATGTTTAAGTGTTCTGTTGAAACGTTCCACTATTGAGGCCTTCTTATCTGAATATGTTGAATAGTGATTGATGTCATAGTGTTTCACAAGCTGTTGAAACTTTGAATTGAACCACTCTTTACCATCATCAGTTTGCAAATGGTTCATTGGATTCTGCTCAAATATAGGATGCATTGCCTTGACAACTGCATCAGCCGACTTGTTCTTTATTGGAATAGCATAAGCATACTTGCTGAGACAATTGATAATTGTAATAATGTACCTGTAACCTTTGTTCTGACGTGCATATGGTATCATCTCAACAAGATCAGCCTGATAGAGATCATCTAGACCTTTCACAGTTACCATACGTGTTGGGAAATTCCGACGAGCTGACCTGTGCAACTCTCTTGCTATTGTAGCCTTCTCCATACTGATAAATATTAAATGTATACATAATATATATAGTAGATGTCTATCCACTAGGCATTGAAAATGGTGCTAGAAATATCCAAGTCAGTGATTACGTAATGTTGCGCAATTATACACAGACATGTTTTTTCCTGCATTGGAATTGCGCCAGAATGTCAAGGCCATTGATAACTCTAGAAGCAGGTACCTGAAAGGGTCACTTTTAGGGCGAGGGGGGTCACTTTTAGGGTAAGGGGGGTCACTTTTAGGGTGAGGGGGGTTACTTTTAGGGTGAGGGGGGGACACTTTTAGGGTGAGGGGGTCACTTTTAGGGATGAGGGGGTCACTTTTAGGGTGAGGGGGGTCACTTTTAGGGTGAGGGGGGTCACTTTTAGGGTGAGGGGGGCCACTTTTAGGGTGAGGGGGGTCACTTTTAGGGTGAGGGGGGCCACTTTTAGGGTGAGGGGGCCACTTCCGGTTTGACTTCCGGTCTGCTACGTCACTTCCGGTAAGCTACGTCACTTCCGGTCTGCTATGTCACTTCCGGTCCGGGGTCAAGGTCAAAGGTCAAAGGTCAAAGGTCAGGGTCAAAGGTCAAAGGTCAAAGGTCAGGGTCAAAGGTCAAAGGTCAGGGTCAAAGGTCAAAGGTCAGGGTCAAAGGTCAAAGGTCAGGGTCAAAGGTCAAAGGTCAGGGTCAAGGTCAGGGTCAAAGGTCAAGGATGTGCCAAAGTCCCCAAAATGTAACTACTTATGGGGATATTCAAAATTCAATTTATACGATAACAAAATTTAAAAAAAAACCTCAAATATCCGAGAATTTTAACAAATTTATATTTTGGTTGAGACAGCATGGAACATAATCCAAGTCTTGAACATTCCACGCTAGAATCGAACGACATCAATCGCGTGTATGAATAAACCGGGCAAACAATTTTCCATTTATTTGAATGCATTTGAGCCTTTTTGCGACAGTATTTGAGTCGCGCGTTTTGATTACCAGCCGCTTCATCTTTGAATCACCTAACGACAAAAACTCAATAGTAATTACATCGCCGCATTTATTGTAGACGCTGTGCATAAAACCGACCTACGACTGATTCTTATCGTACTTCTATTCCACAACCGCAAAGCCAATAGGGTTGGGCTGATTCACCCCTAATGAATAGCTCATTGGCTGATAGAGGCTAATTGGATAAATGATTGGCTGATGCAGGTACAGAAATTATGAATGTTAATACAGTGTAATATCAAAGCTGACACTGTATTTCATTTTTTATTATTATCTTTACTCACTTATATTGGAGATAATGGAGGGATGAATTTCACTTCTGAAAAGAAGCTTCGTCAGCCTTTTCAAAAGTGAAATGCACCCCTCCAGTATCTCCAATATAAGTGAGTGAAGATAATATATAAAATTGAAATAAAGTGACATCTTTGATATTAGATTGTTCATCAAGTATTTCTTCATGGAAAACATCACAGAGTTAATACAGTGTTACTAGCTAATCATGACAAGCAATGAATAGGTTGAGAGGAACTATAACATTTCTCAACTTTTTTGAATTTATATAATAAATTGCTTATGATTTTCATCAAACAATATACTTAATGAATTTACCCAATGTGTACCGGAGACAGCAGCCTGAATCTTGATGCCTTTCTAAAATTCCATAACCTGATTTTTCCACTGGAGATTTATCTTGAAATATTCCAGTTCTATTCTAGTACACTACAAAATTTCTTATCAATATCGGAACAGGAGCTGGAAGAAGTGGGGCCATGCTACCGATTTCCAGTCGAACAATACATTTGGAAGACGGAAGGCAACATCAGATTCAGACAAGAATCTCCTCATTCCGATCCGTCAAAAGACGATCATCCGCTGTATCTATCATCACGACAGCCCGAGGCAGTACACTGTTCACGGCAGGAGTCGTGACAAACCTCTCTCACTTGCACACTACCTTCCATTTTCCATCTCTCTTACAAAAATATGATCTGGTACTTGCTTCCCGAATAAAACACAAACTCAATCCATCCATTCTCCATTGGGAATTATGATGTAGATTCTCTCACTCTCACACAAATACACACTAACATGAAGATGGGGCGAAAGAGGATGGAACATGATGTATCTCCATTCATAATAATTGAGAACAGAGTCAGGAGGAACTGATGTAGTAGTAAAAACTATTATGTGAAACTAGATATAAAGGTTTTTTTCACGATAAGACAATGTGTTATAACAGAAAACACAATACCAAAAAACATAACGCACTTGGAATCAATTGAGAGTTTGTCAATTCTACTGAGCTAAATAAATTTAGCCCCTTTTTCATACAAAACACTTTTTCTATATAAATCAAACAAAACATACAATCATTTGAGAGGTTGTCAATCTCTCTAGATTACCCAGAAACCTATTTTTACACACATTACCCCTTTTCACTAACTGCCTTAATTTCACAAATTTCCCTTTCCCATATGAACTACCCTTCTTTACACAAATTACCCTATTTTCCAAGATACCCTTCGACTGAATTCACAGGACCATGTTTTTTGAAATTTCACCCAAATTCATGGATGTAGAATGCTCTCATTTATTCAGTTTTGGAATTCATCCCAAATCTGAAAAGATTCCACAATTTAATTTCAACATTGATTCTATGGAATTTATAAACTAAAAGAGAGTTTATACGATCGTAATGTTCAGTCATGACCGCTCAAGACTGAGCTTGGATCCGTTATTCTTTAGATTTTTAAAAATTTATTTTGAAAAAACTAATTGTTATATTGAAGTAAAAAATATGTCATTTTATTTCTCAATGTGTCTTTTAGTTATAGAAAATTTATTAAAAGTTTAAAATCACTCATAGGTGAGATCAATTGCCCCCCAAAACCGAAAAATTTCAACTTTGAATCCCAGTATTTTACAAAATAGTTGATGAAAAAACTTTTTCTCATGGCAATAGATAACATTTCAAAGCCCTAATAACATCCAATACAAGAAACTTCGAAAAATTATAACCAAAGAACCTGCGCACAGCCTTTAACATTATTATAACATTATTTGTAAGCAGCAAGGGTGGTCGAGCGTGTAACGCTTCTTGTGTGGTTTTAGCTTGAAAGAAGTTTTCTTGATGCTTCCTCAAACTATGTAGTCTGGTAGGTCGGATTGAGTTGGTATACTTATTAATAGCAAACCTGTTTGTGTCTTGTAGTTGCGAATACAATCTTTAGGTGACTGCAGCTTCTAAGTTGATCGGAAAACTTTTTAATCTAGAAAGCAGTAAAGGCTCCCACATTGATTCAATTAGTTTTTCAGCTTCGTGTTTTTCAGTAGAAATCTTCTTAGCGTAGAAGATAAATCTTGTATTTCTTTAGGCTCAATGTATTACAAAATGTTGGAATGTCAAGTTAGAGTAGTCTTCATCCTTTCTCTAGCAGCGTCGTATTTGATTTTAGTCCCATCAGCGTGAGATTGTTTTTTCCTTTTCTCAGAATATATTGAAAAAAAGAAAATTGGTCAGTCAGTATAACTGTGATTGAACTCAAGATAATTTTAATAAACTAGAATAGGCTATTTTCATTCATAGTTCTATAATTTCCATCTTTATATAAAAAATAATGATTATAATGGAACTGAAATGTTATTTACTCAGGAGTATTCCTGAGGATGAGCAGGAGCGGTCCCAGCTCGGGAGTTTTGGGGGGTCACAAAAATGGGTTTCGTTTACCTTTTTTGCGAGATTGCCCTCCTTCCCACCCCCTCACCAGTAAATTTCCGATTTACCGCCCAGTGAAATTTAAAGGGGTATGGTTGAGCTACTTCCTTCTCTGAACTAGTGAATAAGATAAGGACTCAAAGTTAATTATCGATGATAGGAAATACGCGAGAAACTGCAAACTCCGGACTCAGTTTACTTATAAAAATTATAGCTCCATTTTACCTCAAATCAAAGATTTGATATCAATATTCATTTTCACCTTAGATTAGATTAGATTAGATTAGATTAGATTACTTTATTCATGGTAAATTTACAACTTTTTTCAAATGTGCGCGTACATACAATATTTTAACATCACATAGAAAGTAGACCTGGTTGATACTATTTACATTTTGTTATTAAAAGTGATCTAATGGGTAGAGCTAATGAAATGAAATTCTAAGTGATGCATTTACATGAAAAGGCGAAGTTTGGACAAATATTCGTCCATTCGAGCACTTAACCTTAAGAACATTTGGTTTCGTTATTTTTAAATTCAGCAAAGTATTAAGTTAATTCAATTGACTTCAAATTGTATTGTTATATTACATTATGAATTGGTAATTTAGATTGACAAAAGATGATTAAAATATAAATAAATATATATATAACAAATGATTATGAAGATGATATGAATGATGGTGAGAGAAGATGGGATGGTAATTAAAGATAATGATTTTGTACAGATTTTCTTAATGTATTGAGGTGAATGTTGAATCGTGTTTCCAGTATGCCATAGACTACAATAAAGGCATATTATTTACAAAGTTAATGGATAATTTTAAGATTGATATTTCTAGATTTTATTGTCATGCAGTTGCTCTAGGGTTGGACGGATGCAGTCATTTTCTCCAAAAGGTATTTTTTCAATGACGAGTTAAAGCTCACTCGACTCTCAAGGCACCTAATGAAGTTAGGAAGTACGTTCCAAGCACGACAGGCACTCACAACAAATGATTTAGTATAAATGGTTGTACGATGATTTGGTATCCTAAGAGTATTGTCACCTGTTCTGGTGTGCGAAGCATCATTCCTTCTGCCTTCAGACACGAATTTGAAATCATTTTAAAAATAGTTTGGTTTACCAAATTTAAGAATATCTTTGACAAGATTGACTATTCTGAATAATCTCTGATCAGGTAGTTTAAGTGTTGAGCTTAGTACATGGGATTGAGTGATTCTTTCATGACGTTGGAGAGAGTAAACAAATCGAAGACAATAGTTCTGACTGCGTTGCAGTCGATCATTTAGAGTGACGGTCATGTCATTCATTACAGAATTACAGTACATGAAATTTGGAAAAATAAGAGATTTAACAAGTAATAATCTGATACTTTGAGGAAGGATATCTTGCATTCTCTTTAAAGAATGCATAGCTGAAAAAACCTTTTTACATGTTTTAATAACTTGTCCTGACCAGTCAAGTGTTTGGTTCATGATTATACCTAAGTTTTTAACTGAACTACAGTATGGTATTACATTGCCATCTACGGTGATTTTATGAATAAGGTTCAAATCAATACTGCCAATCAAGCGTGAATAACCAATGATTATAGGTTGCGTATTTACAGGATTGAGTTTGAGTCCATTTTTCTTAGTCCATTCAACAATAAGTTCGATATCTTTGCTCATCTTGTCAACCGTTTCATTGATTTTTGATTTAGGACAACTGGAGTAAATTTGTAGGTCATCTGCATGAGTGTGAAAACTTGAAAACTCAATAACGGAGGAAAGGTCATTTGCATACAGGGTGAAAAGGAGGGGGCCTTAGTGAAAAAATCAGTTTAAAAAAAATTAAAACAGCTCCCCTTGAAAAGAAAGAAATTGTTTAATATTCAATGTCTTCATTTGCCTATAATTAATACTTATGTCAACATTATAATTATTTCATTAAATATAATTTCACAAGCTTTGATGGATTCCAAGCTAAAGTAATCCAAATTTCATGAACTCCAAACTTGTCTCACGTCGTTAGTCCATAATGCTTTTATATAAAAAGTTCTCCAATGATATACAAAAGTTAGGGTAAATTGTGATTTGTGAATATTTTTTTTCTATAATCATTGAGCATGTTTATTGAGAAAGTTCAGTTTTTTAATGAAATATTCACTTGTCACAGTGTAACATTGACTATAATAACGTGGAACAGTGTCTATAAATTAAACAAGTCAGTACGGTGCTGGACGGTATTATTGGGTTTTATTTATTCAGACAACTAAGACAACTGAATTAATTGCTTTAAGTGGTTAGATGAAATAAGGAAATATATGTGTATCATTGGTATAGTATACAGTATTAGTCATATAAACGTATCATAATATGTATCATTGAACATCTTCAATGTCACTCAAACAGTGAAAAAAATTGAAATATGTACAATGTGGTAAATATTAAACCTAAAATTCATTATCTAGAGATGATGTATTGTTCCTTGGCAAATCATAAAAATATAATGTCATACAAAATCACGAATACCCACTTCGAAAATGTATTGATGAAATAAATTGAACTACTCAAAACAAAATAAAATTGCAATGAGATTCTGTATGTTATGCTCTCAGTTATTTCATCATTTGTCCAATAATGTGTGATAATATTGTCAGAGCTAGAGACAGAAGTGTCTGACTGCAGAATAGACGGCGTTTGTATGGACTTGCATGATAAATGTTGTTATTACTTTTCTCGAGTGTCGTAAATCGTGAACGCCGGCTGTAAGACTCAAGAGAGGTGCTAGCTTGAAGTTGCGCCGCGTAAGAGGGGTGACTATAAATATTGATAATGCGTATAAATTAGGGCCTTATAATTGCAGGGCACTTGTTTGCTTTCATTTTGCTTTTGACAGGGGATCTCGCCCCTACCCCGCTGTGCACACATCATGTCGCCAAGGGAAAGGTCTAATATCACGAAAATTATCAGTTATGTTTCAACAACCAATAAATCACTACAGTATCCGGTTTATTCTGTACACTTCACCTGTTCAAAGTAATATTTATTCTCTCTCTTACATTTCTTGGCCTTTTTCAACTGCAGTATCAGTTTAAACTGTAATTTGATTTGGAAAATGGAAGATAGTCACGGAAATAACAGTGTTTAAGCTGCCTGATCTTCGAGTAAGCAATCGAAGATGCAATAATGTGTAAGTACGATAGTTGTAGAGATATTCCCTGGCCTAATAATATATTGTTATGTCGCTGGCTGGTTTTTCTCACGAGAATATTATGAGCAACCTGTTGGACTATAGGCACCATACCATGTAATGGATATTAAATCCTTGTTTACGTTTCAAATGTGAAGTTAGTGTTTTCAACTATCAGAAATAGCCTATTAAATACAGAGAAACTACACTTTCCAATTAGGAAATTGAAAGACGTCATGAATCATGTGCTTAATGTTGCCTGTTCAATTTATTGAATTTCTCCATCCGATCAGTAATCGTATTATTTCAAGTACAAAATCCTCAACTGTATCTCCAGCTCTTGTTATATCTACCCGCCTAACAGTCCACCATTTTTTTTTCAAACTTCATCATTGTATTCTTTTGAAACATTCCAATCACTAATAATGGGTGCTAATTTATTTTAGAAGATTTCTGGAACGTGATGTACATACCTGAATACATGTTTACATTATAATATATTATTTATACCTGGCATCTGGTAATAATTTCACATATAATGGCGTTAGACTGAAAACTCTGTTTTAGTCCTAGAATATCATGCAGCAGAATCATTGTATAATTAATTATTTAAATCATCTCTGCTGAACGAAAAATACTATAATCATATCAATATTGGTGTATTGGTGATGGTGATATTTTGGTAAATATCCATGATGAGTAATGCAGATCTCATAGCCACTAAAATAATAAACGCACGAGATATTATAGTTTTGACTGTCACGTCACTTTCAATCTATCAAACTCTATCAAAGTGGGTTGACATGTTGACAACCACTAAAAATAATATACTTACGAGAACTATTGTTTCGACTATCACGTCATATTCAACCTCTATCAAACTCACTTTGATAGAGTTTGACAGACATAGAAAATGTCAGTCAAAACTATAGTATCTCGAATTTTTATTATTTCAGTGGTTGTGACAACGTCTATAGTACTTATTATGAGAAATACTTGCTTTATTAACTTTTTAAGTGAAATCAACGACTTGCAGTCAAATTTTTCATTAAGAATAAGTAGTATTTTACTTACTCTGTAGGCCGAACGTTTTCGAATCTTCAAAGTAAGTAAAATACTACTTATTCTTAATAAAAATGTGACTGCAAGTCGTTGAATTCACTTAAAAAGTTAATATTAACAACGCAGTTCGTCATGGAACAAGAAATCCTATTTCTGTAATGAACAAAAAATCTGCACCATTTACACACATGCAGGTTGATCTTGTGGATGATTGAAATGAAATGAAATGGAAACAGTATTTATTAAGCGAAGTTAATTCACTAATTAAACTAATTTTAGGAAGAATGTGTCCCCAGTCACTGATTCACAAAACCACCCACAAATTCCAGAAGATTATGTGACTTCAATTACTTCATATCTGATTTTATAAGCAGTGACAATGTAACAATATTTTCCCCATCTCATAAACAAGGATAACAACAGAAAAATAAATAACTCTTCCAATTCATTGCCTTGTCTTCTGCAATTCATTGCAGTGGAGTCTTCGAATAGCAGTGACTCATCTGCCAATGGGCTGTAATAATAATGATTGCAGGAAATGCAGGCGCCGCCAGCAGTGCTCGCTGAACAGTGCATCCTTTGATGTGAGCCGATTTTTATCAGATGCGCTGCAATTGCATGTTATTTATAAAGACATTTGCATCACCACATCAACCCATAACACATTAAACCATCATAATCGACTATTTTGCACAGCCTATTTCGTCACTTGTAAATTTAGAGCTGGCAGTTGAACTGAATTGTAATTGGAAATAGTGTGGTAATGCAACTATTTTAAAAGAGAAATGAGGACGTGAGGAGGAAATGACAATTCAATACAAACGTGTTTTCAGTTCACCTGATATCTATAATAGGCTCTATTGATCCAAATAGTTGTAAAGATTTATATCTCGATGTAATTCATCATACAATCAAACATTCATTCAGCTCAATTCAACCTCACCAATGTAGATGTGCGCAATCGATTTCGCACACAATAGAGAATACCTTTAGCTTATGCATAGCAGATATCGATAATAAAATATTCATGACTAACATTTTACTCGGTCTTGCCCGGGAATTTGGAGTTTTTCTTTTCTAGTAAATATCTGACCGCTACGGTCAGAAAATTGAATTGATTTGAATTTCATGTTAAATTCATTATATTCTTCAATTTTTTCAATTCAAATAAGTTTTGAACCAAGTAACTTAAATCCATGTTTTTTATTGATTCATTTTTAATAATATTAATAGGAAAAAATAGTCCCAAAAGTCCCCGTTCAAGCCCAAACAACATTGGATTCAGTTAAATAATGACTATTTATTATTTTTAAAAAAGCACTTATTTATTTCTTATGCTGATTATAGAATAGAAATAATAGTTACAGAACAGAATTCAGATCAAACTATGAGAAAAAATTATACAAATTAAATAGTATCAACCAAGTTGGTTATGAAAATAGAAAACTTATTTGGAAGAGTTGACTTCTGTGAGAAAAATGATACCCATACCGAAATTGGAACCCATGTTCTCAAGCATTATGAACGCTATCAGGACCGATGGAAAAAATAATAAGCTACTGAAAGCTCTCTTGATACTAAGAAAGACAATAATTATGACTACCTTACGATTTATGATTAAGGAGGGGCAATAACAACAACAATTCTGTGGAATTGCGAAATTTTAAACATTAATTATGAAAAGTCTGAAAGAAAAATCAAAAATCGGGATTAGCGGTGCACTGAATCGACTTTCGAGTAAGCTATGTGCCAAATTTAGTGTTCCCAATCGTTGCCGTTTTTTGTGAAATACGTAAGACAAAAAACACAAACACACCACTACTCTGCTTAATTTAGAAATTGGGCATAATTTTCAATATTATTTTAATTTAATTTTTCTCCAATCAATGTAACGATAAATTGTTAAAATGAATGGAACTGACAGTATAACCAAGTGTACATCCAGTCTCAGTACGCATACTAAGTAGTTTTAGTTTATTTTAATAGATGAATCAAAATATCGTTTGTATTGACATTTCCTGATAGTCTTCAATAAAGGAAAACCATTTTATGTTTGGTCTTTTGACTGATATTTTCTCAAGATCCAAAAAATTTGAAATTGATCTTCAAGATGGAATTATTAAGTAAGATCAGTGAGTGAGTGTGTGTTTTCAAACTATTTCATAAATCTGAGATGATTTTCAGATAGTGGAAGACTCATTCAACGTAGAAAGAGCTACAAAAAGATTTTTTTACAGAGAAAGGCTTAAAATTAATAGCCTCAGTGAATGCCGCTCTCCTTAAAATATTGTGATTTTAAGATAAATCTAATTGAAAATAATTTTGGCGTGTAAATTGAAAAACGCAGACTGTACGTAACTTAGTGTGTGACAATTTTCAATTGAATTTGGTTGAATTGTTGCTTACAATAGAGTGAGATTCATTGAGAAACCATTTGAATTATAACTTTAGTTGACATTTTTACTAGTGTACTAGTGTACAAATCCTATCTTTATTTTTATGAACTTTTTTCTATAACAATTCAATATGAACTATAGAATTTTTGATCGATATCTATTTAGATCAGGATCTGGTAGACCACAATCTAGAAATTCTGAACACAATCAGGATCATGTTGCTTATATAAGATTACAACTACGTAACACTGAAATGCTAATTTTTTCTCATTTGCTTGAAAAAACTTAGACCTGTTTAATATATACTACACTATGATATTTTAGCAAACCGAAGATAAGAATGCTTCAACCTTAAACAATCATTATCGATCCACTGTTCCATTATTACGCCATTTATAATCCTTCAATTGTTGAATGGTGACAGCTTCTGAAGCAATGCATAAATAAAATCACACATTCCATCCAATAAAGATAGTAAAAGTAGTTCAGTCTTATGATAAAAATTCCATTTTTCGTCTTTATGATTCAAGTGTGTTTAGTGGAGATATGGAAGAGTTTATTTGAAGATAAAAGAATGCTTCAGTGGAGAATGTACAGTCTTAGTTCATCTATTACTTGAATAAGACCCTTAAAATAGTATAAACCCAACAATGCAAGGAAGACAATTTCAATTTAATTCTTGTTCCATAACGATCTGCGTTGTTAATATTAACTTTCTATCGTAAATTTAAGGACTTGTAGTCAATTTTAATTGTGAATCTTCTAGGTGAGTTTCCACTCGAAAACGTTCGGCCAAATGTGAGAAGGAATATGATTTATTCACTATTAAAATTGACTGCAAGTCGTTAAATTTACAATAACAAAATTGTTTTATCTTAAATATTGAGTGAATTTATTCACTTTATTTTCTGAATATAGCCAGTTCACTATTTTTTAGCTTTCAATATTATTTGATCTTGTCCTTTCGCTTTGACCAACCTTGTTCCCCCCCTCAACACCCATTTTTATTATAAACTAGCTATTGTGCCCGTCCTTCGTACGGATTATGTTTAGAAATAAGAATATGTTTTGGCTTTTTTGATAGCAACGATCATGAAGTTGTTAGCAGCTTAGGCCCCGTTCAGACGATACAGTTTTTTTTTGCGGTACGGTTTTTTTACTGTACGGCGTCAACTGTACTGTGATTTTCACACGGTCCGGCTTTGCTGCTTATTGTTGTGCTCTCCTCCTTCTTCCATTGCGCTTCCAGTTCAGTTTTATTTATTCCAGTCCAGGATTTTTTTTATTTGTGTAAGATTTTTTTAAATAAGTTACTAACTGAAGGTTTCTCTTGAATTTTGATTAAAGTACGCAAATTCTTCAATATTCCACACATTTCTCGCCGCGCTGATAATTTTCTTTCTTTATTTTTATATTAATCGGGTCTCTCATATATTAAAGAAATTAAATTTTCACAATTAATATCTTCCATTTCTGGACACTGGAATTCACTAATAAGAAGATCAATGCTGAAGAATATCAATGAAGAAGATCAATGCTGAAGAATATCAATGAAGAAGATCAATGCTGACGATCTGAAGACTGCTTCTAGCGTAATAAGCGTATCGTTTGAACATATCCATTACCGGTACAATACAATCATGTGCCACCGGATAAGGATACAGTTATTTTGCGGTACAGCTGATTTTAGCGATACAGTTTTCGCAGACAAAACCGAATGTAGAAATCGGCTAGAAAAGCTTTTTTACTGGATCCAGTCGAAACAGTATTGTGTGAACATACAATATGAAATGTACATGCAAACGAAAGCACTGCAAAATAACTGATATTAAAAAAGATATGATCAGTTGAAGTTGATTTTTGTGATTCGTGGTGACATTTTTTTCTATAAACTATATTTTTACTGAAAAACTAGGCTATCTACATAGAAAATGTATATGACATATTTTTTAGAGAATAGTTTTGAGTATTAAATGAGATGAGAATCACAACGATACCTTAATTAGTTCCCGAGTTATAAGCCTTTAACTGAAGTACTGCTCTTGCAATGTTGATAG
The DNA here is from genome assembly GCA_948455865.1 of Conomelus anceps. Taxonomy (NCBI): domain Eukaryota; kingdom Metazoa; phylum Arthropoda; class Insecta; order Hemiptera; family Delphacidae; genus Conomelus; species Conomelus anceps. Next base: position 33,703,126 of record OX418216.1, read on the forward strand.
AGGGGTGGTGGGGGAAGCAAGCGGGGTGGGGGTCGGGACTGGTTTTTTTGAGTAAGTACTATGTATACTAACATCCTGCAAAAATTCAGCTTTCCCCTAATTTGTTACGACACAAAACATTCATTGCCTGGGCTATGATACAGCAAATTTACTGTACCGCACAAAAACTGTAACGTGTGAACGGGTCCTTAGTAAACAACTTGGAACGTAAGCAATTCAGTGACAGGTATCGGAGAGAATATTTTTTGAGAACAGCTGATTGATATATCATGATAAATTACGTGATTTGTTCTTATGTGGTAATAAAACTTAGAAGAAATGTATCTAAAATCGCACAATACTTGGTTTTTAAACGTTTTTAATATTCTGTTTAAAAAAATTTAATTTCGTTTTTTATAGCTAAAGACATTGTCATAAAGGTTTTCAATACTGATAAATAACTTTAATCCCGATCGATGCTCTCGTTTTTCAGGAGAAGGCCGCGTAAAATGTATTCAAAATCGCGCAATACTTGGTTTTTAAACGTTTATTACTCTGTTTAAAAAAAAATTAATTTAGTTTTTTATAGCTAAAGACATTGTCAATAAAGTCTTCAATACTGTTCAATAACTAAAATCCCGATCGATGTTCTCGTTTTTGAGGAGAAGGCCGCGTAAAATGCCTTTGGGGCCGTGACAGACAGACAGACAGAAATTGAGATAAGACTATTTTCGGCTTATTTAATGTATAAAACGTAAAAATAACCAAAAAATATATAATTCTGATAAATGTACAGACAAAACTCTAATTTTATTTATATAGATCGCTGTTACAACGTCCAAACGGAGATACTTATTGCCATAAAGTGCTCTCGTGGACTTGTGGAGCAAATGAAATTATTGTATGATCATGATCTCTATTAGGAGTAATACACAAGTGTGCAATGATGAATCACTTTTATAGCTGTATTAACAGTAATCTATGAGAACACTTCATGGTTCTATTGAAACTATTTTAAACTTTAATTCTATGAATTGCTTTACTTTCAATCTACGATAATGCCCAATGATTTTATTTAATTCATCAAACTATGGAATTATTGAATTTCTACGTTGAAACAGACCTGCACAGAAAACGAAGATAACTGCTAGATAGCTAGATGATCACCTCTTGTTAGTCTACGCCTGTAAGTCCACTTATTTCTAAATCGAGCAACGACATTTTGAGAACTTATCACTGCAATTTATACAAGAAAATAGGAGTGCCACGTGAAATAACGTACTATTTAGTACACTTAATAAAGTTCACGTTTACTATTCACATAAATAGTAGGATCGAATATTATTTAACGTACTTTGTAAATGTTAATCTTACTATTCGCATTGAGAATAAATAATGATCAAACGACTTGTCGCTTGATATCATTGATACTTCCATGCAATGCTTTTATTGGAAGCTTGAATTGTGGTTATGGTAGGAAATGAAATATCACTTGCCTCAGCCTGAGGTCTCAATCGCTGATATGGATAATTGGATTGGATATGGATATTTCAACATTGTAACTGCCCTGATGAACTACGAACGAATTAAATGCTATTTATTCAAGGTGGAGTGAGTAAAAAGTAATGAGCAAATTGATATTGGTTCTTTGAGCGCGGCGCGTTCAGACATAGTTTGTTGATCGACTCTGGTGGTTGGGAGTTCGCTAATGCAGCTGAGCGAGTCTTATCTCGACGGTAATTGCTCTACTCTACTGCTTCTCCGTTTACCTCTTTCCTTTTGCAGCGATTCGATCCTATCACCTTCGCCATGTCATCCGAGATGTTACATTCCTTCTTGCTCCACCGGTCGATCGGCTTGGGTGTTTTTAATACAGTCCATCTTCAGAAGAAGATGAGCTCGATACAGAGACCGCTCCTGCGATGTTGATCAGATCATCTCTTTAATAGGACCAACCGTTTAGTTGCCTCCCTATTGAGAAGCTCTCCACTATCAGCAGTTATCTCTTGCTTTGACCATTAAAGACCGCTTCTTCTCTTATCGGCATCCCTGATTGAATAGCATGTCTGATTGTACCCGAATAAATTTATTATTATTTACCGAAGGACATTACCTGGCATTAGTTACGGTAACTCGATCTAGCCATTAGATGTGAGAAACAAACGGCCGTTGAATTTGCATTGAAATTGCCTCATAGACACTGAATTAGTCTGATCACACCTATAAACAAGGCACTCCAATTCGATTGCCTCCCCCTCCCGAATTGGAACAGGACAGAATGATTGGTTTCTAATTATGTAGCCTAAGATTTCTGGTAATGATCAATTCTCTTCAGAAATAAATCACTCAATCGATGAGCAGATCTAATGTCTCGATAAGTAAATCACTTGATCGTCTGAATAGTATACGTATGATGATGTGGATGAAGAATGTGGTATGATGTTTTAATGTGAATTTTACGGTTAGTTACAGGCTTGTTTGATAAAGGGAAGCGCTCTAGCTAAGAACTGCAATTGATAACGTGATAGTGAGAGGAATAAACTGATAATGGGTAAAACCATTTCTCGAAGACTAAAGCATGGGTCACCTAGAACGCGGATTTGGAATAAATTTCTGAATTCCCCCTGATACAGAGCTTAAAAATTGATTTAAAAACGAGAAAAGAATTTTGACCACGTTATTAATATTAGAAATTCCATTTGGCAGTCGTGAAAGTGCAATCAGAGCGCTTATCTCTGACCGCTACTCCTTTGGGCACGGGTTCGATTTCTGTTCAGCCTGGCTGAAGTGAAAGTTATTTCTACATCAATGTACAGGGTTGAAGTCCGTTAGAAAATATTTTGTTCGAAACCCGCATAGAATTTGCTATTCACCTAAGCATTTCCTATTATCGGAAATACAACTTTCACGAAACTGTATTTCAGCTAGCTGGACTACTATCAAATCAACAAGAATGCAAATGAGATATTCTTTGAAGATTGAAAACCTGTTTTGATGTTAATGAAAAATGATTCTGTAAATCTAGGAAATCTGTTCATAATGTTGTCGAAGAGATGAGATGTCTTTATTACTGTTTGCTGTGTGGGAGGGTCACACCTAAAATAGATTTGCATTGAAGCATAATTTGATTGAAAAATAAAACCTGAATTCTTAGCCATAAAGTTGTTTGCTCTATGCTATTTCAAGCTCAGTTATTGTAATTTTATTCATCTCGGCTGTGAGGGTGGCAAGTGATGGTAGTGATGATACCCGGTTTGCTCGATTGTATTGGCCTAGGCCGTGACTTGACACTACTAATAATGATAATCGACCTCACAGACCGGTGATATTATTCCCAATGTTGGCAATCTATCCAGAAATTTTATTACATACTTTTCTTCTGGCGGAGTAGATAAGATTGCTATCTCGAATATTCCATGATGATATTAAACTTCTTATAAAAATATATTGCCTATTGTAAATTGCTTACAAAGTTTCTTATTAGATTTTCATTATGGGTTTCACTAATATAAGTTTCTTATTTGAATTGAACAAGAAGACTGAATAATTTGAATTGTTCAATCAATATAGAACAAGATGCTATTTTTAACAACAACCTGCCTTAAAAATGTTTCAGCTTTTTGAGCTCACAGGGGGTTTGAACTTCACATTCACGCCTATATTTTCATCAGCCTATTAAGGGCTACAAGATTGCTATCAAAAATGTTATTTTCCTGTAAAAGAAATAAAACAAAAATGAAAAATCTTCTAGAAAAGCTATAAATGAGGAAGTTTCTCCAACTCGAACAAATCATTATTAGCCTACTATAAATTGTCCAATAACGCTATAAAACTTTAAAAAAACAAATTCAATTTGGGGAGTGATAGCCGAGTGCCGTAGCAGGTATCTGTTCAATCAGAGATAAGCTACGAAACTCCTGGTCATCTTTGTAACAGTGACCGATTGGATTGGCCACCCAAAAAGACTATGTTCTCTGCTGTAAAATCACTTCCCGGTGGTTCGGAACCCACCTAAAACTGTAGGTCAAACTCATCAATCACTATCATCCAATTCATTACCCACGCACAGGTCTCAGACCTATGTGGGCTTCATCCTCCAAAAAAAATCTTGCATAATATCTTAATTTGCTTTTCTGTGAGTGGTTGATTTTACCTACGTTTACGTAATAGAAAACGTCGTACATGAATTAACAAATAGTTATGCTCTTTTTCCTAATAATTGGACAAACGAGCTGTTTTACTAGTTAAAATATTATTTTCTATCTCTTTATTACCCCTTGCAGTTTGATTCCTCTTATCTCCACTTTCTACTCCTCAAATGGATTTAATTCATTCGAATATTGGAAAATGATAGAAACAAATTATGTGCATGATATGACTCGTTTTTTATAGTCTTGTAGCGTTATTGCTTTTAACCGTTTCAAAGTAATGTTGACTTTGTTGAAAGAAACCATCCCATTTACAGTGATGAATATTTAGTAGAATTAGATTAGAATCACCAAGCCATTTTCATTCATTTGAGAGATTGAAAACACTTTTTTCTCCATTCAGTTGGGGAGAAAATGGCCGCTAGCATTGAAGATGTTATGAGTATCATACGCCAATTTTCATGAATTGGAGAGCTAGAGTACCTGCATTTCATGTGAGCACCTAATCGTGGAAAAACTCTTTTATTCACAAATTGCGAGAATCAAGCTAAAAGCTAATTAGTTTGAAACATTTCGCTTAATACAGACAACACCCAGGGCGTGGCTGGCTTATTTGATGTTCTACTTTTCCAAAGCTAGCTGAAATTGAAAGGGATTAGAGAGGGTGATATACTTTTATAGCGAGATTCAGAAACGACTTTCTTCGTTGCACTATGTATTTTCTCTCTTTTAAGGGGTGGAAAAACATTCAACAATCTATTCTATCTTTATACATTTGAGTAGATCGTGAATCTAGTTTCTATTCCTTTAAAGTAAGAGGAGAATATTTGAAAATTAATACATTTAGAAAAATGAATCTCAATTGAGGTTGCAGAAACTCAAATAAAAAAGATCTGATCTCTGATCACTTGATCCGAGATAAATTTGATTCAAGATTATCATTGCAAAAAAAACAATCGCTATTTGATCGACGTTTTTGGTTTCACCAGAGATTTTAAAGGAAGTCCAATTTGTGAACATATTAATTTAAAAAAAGATGTTTTCCAAATCATGATTATAGTTTTTAGTCATATAACTGAGTTATGAGTTATGAGTCGCTAATATATGTAAAATCACACTATATAATGCAGAGTGACCATGAGAAATGGGGCATATTTAAAAATTGTAGTCAAATGCTTGGTCAATGTTAAACTAATAAAATTATTTTTCTCCTTAAAAATGTAGTGAAATATACTCCACTGAATTCTGTTAACATGAAAATATTATAGAATTTTATAGAGCATTTTTCTCAAGTGTAAAGCAAATTACTCGTATATCGATCTGAAAGCCGACTGTCCATACTTTTGTGGATTCTTTAAAAGTGCTGTTCTTGCCTTTTCCACATTTTCTGACGTTCTCAGGATCATTAGAGTTATTTAGGTATAATAATAAGAACGCCAGAAAATGTGAAAATGGCAACAACAGCGCTGTTACAAAATCCACGCCGATCTGAGTGGATTTTGCCACACTCATTTGCTTTACACTTCAGAAAAATGCCTCTATTCATGACTTTTTGCAATATTTTCATGTTAATTGAAGTCAATGGCATACATTTTACTACATTTTCAAGTTAATAAATAATTTATTACTTTCTCAGCATTCGATGAGGAATCAGTGGTTAAAAGCTCAAAAATTGACACTATTACCAGTGATAGAGGATTAAAAATGTTGATTGCCGTTTGTGCAACCAGCTGTGAAGCAAAAAATTGCAATTTTTTCAAATTAATGAATCCCAATCATAAATCTTTAATTAGTGATGACACATTGCCAACCATCAGTGACTAGATGGAATAATTTAAATGTCATTCATTCAAGAAGATCCCAATCATTATTTCAATGGAAATTTTTTTCTAGTTGAATGGAAAAATAGGGTTTTGTTTAACTACATTTAATGTTGGAGTACATTTAATGTTTTAATGTTGAATTGATTGTGATCTTAATTATAATATTTTTCAAGGATAATTTTCAATATAGGTCCCTAACGCCTCCACCACAGTGCAATTTAAGATCGCCAAACACTTATCTGGTTCCTAGATTCATTAACGTATACGGGAAGAGATCTCTTTTCTATGTACTCTCTAGGTAGGTTATTCAACATGCTTCCAATCAACATACGTGAATATTCGAAGAGTGACGTTATGTTTTATTTCATCAACAATAATGTGATTATTAACTGAAAGATTAAATAATGGTAAAAAAGTATTTGTTATGTATCTGTTTTATTTTTTTTCTGGTAAAATTAAAAACAATTTTCTGATATATCACTGCCGCCAGCCAGAGCAACCATTATAATTCTTAATTGTGTAAGATCCTTTTTTCTTCATTTTCTTGTTTTTTTTTTATTTTGCTACTATTTTTCTTTGTCTTTTATTCTATTTTTTCTTGCTTATAACTTTCTAGTTTTCTTGTAACTCTGTTTTTTACTGTAATACTTTATTACTGTCTATACAGTACAAATATTCTTATTTTTATTAGTTAATTCTTTTTTTATGTAATTATTGAAAAATTTTGGTTTTTGTTGTACCAATAATTATTTTGTATGGGCACCCACTGAAAAACCTGCCGGTTTAGTGGGACCCGTGATGTATTTTATTGAATAAAAAAACTGATTAATTACTAATGACGGGATGAAAGATGAGCCTTGCTCATTTATCATCGTGCGTATTGCACTAATCTCTTTTGGGACTCTGATACTTGTTGCATTTATGTAGTAAAACTGAAAAGTCGACCGTTTTTCTAACAGGCGCTAGTTGAAACTATGCTGGTAGCTCGCTGTTTCAAGACCTGGAATTTCTCGAGGGAGGCTTTTATTGTTCAGGTTAACATCCAAGTTTTTCCAAGTCAGTAAGTACAAGCCATGGAGCAGGCGTAAATTTTGCAGAATGAAATATGAGCAGCTACTAAGATGTGCACGCTTTCTCCAGAGCTGGCTGGCTATGCATGTGACACGGTTTATCAGCCTAAGTTTTCCCGGTGGGAAATATGTTCATTCTTCCATGTAGAATAACAGACCAGGTTTAATATTCAGACCGGAATACATTGATGGAGCTCATTCTTTTATTATGCAAATGTATTTCAGGCAAATTATTTTAAGTCGTACACCCATGCATAACCAAAATCAAATATTAGAGAAATTGAGCAAACCTACGCTAGACACTAATTCTAACTTGGCCAATCTATGCCTCCGCTTGCTCTGAATGCAACTTTTGTTGAGTAGTCAGAGACATAGATTGACCACATTAAATTTAACGTCATCCTTTGCTTAGTTTTGCTGAAATCATCCATACACAGAGTTAAAAAATAAAAGTCTGAGGTGCAGAGTCCAATCGAAAGTTTCTTTAAAAAAGGTTGAGAACCATCGATTCAAATACAAATTCGCTCTGTTTTAGTATGAATCAGATGCGAATCAAGGGGGAATTCGAATCCCGCAAAATTGTCAATCAACACTAAACAACGGTTTCATGTGTGATTTTCTATCCAGGCCAAACACTTTTTAGCCATCTTCCACCTCAATACCCACGCACAAGCATTGTGTTCATCGTGAGGATTATGCAGTACAAAATAAACTAGTGGAGGCTATGCAGCCAATGTCAAATCTATTTCAAGAAAGTTCGTCTAAGCCTGAAAAAAGACGGCACTAGAATTATTTATGATATTTGAATGCTCCTATTATTTTGGCCATACATTGATTAACATGAATTTGAAACTAGTACGTGCTAAAAAACGTTTTTTAAAATGTTGATCATTCCCTCACAACGAAGTATAATGAATAAAGGCAGAGATTCTGTTTACTGCCCTCAAATTTATGGTCAGACCTGAGACAGATAAAACGCAAATAATAAAATGAGATGACGTGTTTTTATTCTATAATTTATTCTGCTCATTCAAATTCGATTTTTTGTTTCGCAAAAAGTACTATTCGCTCAAATTTATTCCGGCTTTCACTAAAATGTACTTTGACTTCTAGTGAAACCAAAAAATGAATTTGACAGCAAATATATTCAAGGCTGAGGACTTATTTATAATTTCACTGTTTTATTATAAACCACCTGCGTCATGGCATGAAGCCTTAGGCCCTTATTATTAAGAGCTACTCTAGTCGCGGTCGCGCGACATCTGACCGTGCTCCACAATGCCAAAGTACTTGAGGGCATTAACAAGTTTAGTTATCAGCTAATTTTCTAACCAAATTGTTTCGGCTGGCATATCCTTAATTGTGGCGCAAGACCACGATGACGATAATAAGGCTCTAAATTTCTTATTGCGCCGGGCTGTATAGTGCTTTAACGACACTTCACGGCAGAATCTTATCGCTAAGCATTATTAGAGTGAATTTGTTTTCCCAACAGGAGAGTGCTCCTGCAATCTTTGAGAGATTGGTTGACAACAGAACTAATAACATAGTTCGTTTGACTATTTTAAAATAATTAATATTGCAGAACAATATAACATAAAAGTTCTCTAATTTCTCTAATTAACATTTAAACTCTACGAACATTATTAAGCAATCATCAGCTTATGAAAATATTTTAAAAAAAAACTACATTTTTACAACAATCAACTCTGAGCTCATACTACTGTATAATATAGCCTACGCACTACTTGATCCTTTCAAAATGAAAAAAAAAAACATCACGAAGATTAGCATCATCATTTTCTTTTTGAAATTGTTTGAGTAATAAGTATACAACTTTTGACTACTTAGTTCCTGATAAGACTGAGTAAGAAGCGAATGTATAATTTATTTTATGAGCCATGAAAGTTTATGATTAGGGTACTGAGATTTGTTTTTGCTGATCTAATTCAAGAACTATAGTTCCTATCTGTTTTATGTATATTACTCTTAGCTTACTTCTCCTTTTTCGAACATGGAATACAAACGTATAGGGTATGAGGGGGATCAAGTTTATGTGCCGAATGCAATGGGATTAGACTTTTTTCTGTAACCACAATACCAAATGGACCCCATTTTTTCTTTCATAAGTACCTCTACGTTTTCTTTACTTCTGTTATGTTTGTCATATCGCTCAACTGCCTCTCTAGTCAGAACAAGTCACGTCACTTCTTATCAAACTTTTCTAGATTCTTCCCCTTTTGAATACTAAAGAAAAGTTGATATATGAAAACGCAGTGTCTCGGCCTGAGTTTGGGTAATCGACTAATGTAGTTGTTCACTTCAAACTATCATCTTTGTTCATCTTTTTGAAAAGTATGCAAAATCATGTTGTTTCGCTACCAGCTCGTCCATTAAACTTAAAATGAACCTTTAAAAGCATGACGAACCATATAAGAAAGATTTGTCTATCCGTCTATCTGAAGGTTCGTTTTGTCGTCTATTTTCTGTCCTTTGTTCCTTTCTTTCTTCATTTCTTCATTTTCGTTCTTCCTCTATTTCAATCCCACAAATGGCATGATTTGTGTCTTATCCGAACTCTGTGTGGGGAACTTCTTTAAGCTATTTTTCCCGGTTACGTTTCTCTCATTTACTAAATAAGTCTTATACCTTTAACAATATGAAATTTGGATAGTTTGGATAGTAGCACCCTTAAGGAATATAGACTTAAAAATAAATACTTGAGAATTGATGGAGACGGAAGATTTTTTATATTGAGAATGTTAAGTATAGTATATTATTAACCAATCAATATCTAATGAGAGAAAACCAACAAACACTGAACACTGAGAGAATTTGGCATTATGATATACTATTAGAATAAAGTATGAATGTATGAATGTATGAACGTCTTCCGAACTCACATTCAATTTTCTCGTCTTCCGAACTCACACTCAATTTCAAAATTATGAGTTGAAAAATCTATAGAAAAATACTTAATACTATAGAAATTTAGATAGTTATCGTACCAAGGAATGATAAAAATGTATCTAAAGCTTTGATACTGCTATCTTCTAAGGGAAGCAAAATGGGTTGGTAAGTCATATTATACAAAGGGCAGAAAAAAGGGTGACATCAAAATTGTCGGTCCACTTTCTTATCAGGCGCTTCTTCCCCAGGCTAGTTGAAAAGTGAGCCAGTGTCCATTTGGCAGGAAGCATGGAGCCCTTGGGCTCATCCTACCGTACTTTCAAGACTATTATCTCTTGATATAGGTGACAACGACTTTCTCGCGTAAGACACAAATGTGATTTATTCTGAAATTTCCTCAAATTCATCCATTCAAAAACTACTCATCACTCAAATTGCTGCTCATCATTGGTCAAAGTTATGCTAGTAGCCTCGGGCCGATCATCTGTGAAGAAACTGTTTTGCATATATGGTAATAGGCAACGTGATATTATCTCCCAATGTATCTCTCGCACGCGTGTATACATGCATGCGCAGGCTCGCCGCAGTCGATAGAGTAGAGAGATGTGCCGCTTCCCGACTGCCCCACCTCACCATGTCACAACCCGTAATGAGAAGTCGTGCCAATCACAAAAGCAAAATGATCTAGATAATAATTCTCCCACTAGACGTGTTATACACGTTCTACACATCTGCCTCACTTCTTATTACTAGCTGATTTTGTCACTAGCATAGATAGAATCTGGTTTTGTTTTTAGATTGAATATATCACACTACATGACTTGAGCTTCGAGAAGATCAATAACTACAATAGCGGTTGTCAGCTGGAATCGGCTTAATAGATCGATTGGATTGTTAAGAATTTGATATAGTTAGATGAGTGATCGAAAGATTAAAAATGATGAGGATGAGTGAGTTTGAGAAATCATTTTATAACAGAATAATAAGGCTTTTGAAATGTTTTTCAACTTAAGGAAACGATCATTCTACAGCACGGGTAAACCCAGACATTTTTTCGGGGTGATATCAACTAAGGGAAGATGCCTCCTAAAAACGTTCCTTACCACCTATAAAAGACACAAATAAAGCTTTTTTGGTTTTGTTTGAAACTTTTGTAGGGGGAATACATCTCCTTAATCACCCCTCGATCTTACAGTAGCCTATTCATAATTTTTTTAGATTACGTCTTAGAGACTCCAGGAGACAAGTCACATCAACAATTATATAATCTTATTCTCTTATACATTAGTTATCATAATTACTTTATCAATTAGTTGAGGTGAGTTTACTTATTTATTTATCTATTCATTCGTTTAACTAATATACATTCAATGTGAATACAACAGTCTATTGCCCAAAACTGCTTTTCACAAAATTTTAAAGTAGGATCAAAATCTTAGGTTAGGTCGCTGTTTCACTTGAAATTTCACCTTCAAGCACAATAATAATTATTCACAATTACAAGTCTTTTGCAGATAAAGAAAATTAATTTTTCATTTCAAACAAAGCACCATCCAGTCCAAAAAAAGATTATATAATTTGGAATTTTGACATTTTTAAGCCAAAAATTTTCACTAGTTACTCATTACTATAATTACGGGATAAATTAATGATAAATTGAGTTGAGGTAATATTGAGCATTATACATGCATTTTTTCTGTATTTAATCTAGTGGATGAATAAAAGTTGCATAGGAGCCAATTTGATATTTATAGTTACTATTAATAGGATTTAGTTGATACTCAAGCATTGGAGCATGGTATGCATTTAATATTTAAAAAATGTGGAATCATTTATCCACATGATTTACATTGAAAATGGAATCAGGTAGAAGAAAGTAAAGCGCCTGTATTCTGTGGCTGCATGTTTGTGATTCCTGAAGTACCCTTCCTCCATCCTTGTCTACATCATTCTGTTATTCTGTTTATTACTTGAACAAGAGAGGAAGTCCACTACTCCACTAGATTCCGAACGGAAGAGTTGTTACTCGTCCCATTTCGTCAATATAAAAGAGTATTCAGGCCATTCAGAAATCAAATCCAATCTAAACAAGATTTTTATTGCTCTTTCAGGTAGGCTGCCAGCCTGCTTTGTCAGATGTCAGGCTTAGCTTATCTGGATGATTTTATCTACATCTATTGCCTCTTCGGGGCTTAGGCTACCTACCAAGCAGGACAGCACTAGACTACTGTTGTCTACTCAACATTCTGCTGCCGAGCTCATCTAACAAGTAGAGCAAATTAGTCAAGATATATTAGTCAAGATGTGGATAGCCTACATTTGAAATTTAAAAAAGAAAATTTCTGAAAATGAGCATTGAAAATTGGAGTGAAATTATTCAAATAATATTCAGAAGCTCAGTAAGATAGCCTTGCGCTCCTCGGCAGTAAAGAGTTTTGCGCAACTGCCGGGATTTAATACGACGCCACTGCTAATATTAATACGAATTACTAAGATCAATTTATTAATACTGATATCAATTCCATTCAAATCAATACACTATAGGCCTAATGTATAACTGCAAATATACATATACCAACTGTACATATACAGAAAATAAACCAATAACTTCGGGATTAATAGGTCCCCGTAGTCAGTGCATAAAAGTGCTTAAAGTCTACAACAAATTATTTTTCTGACAATTCAAATTTTCCCTCAAATTTCGTTTTACCGCTCATAAAAAAATATGATTATCCAACTAGAACTTTAATGCAAGAAACGTATTACAAACAAAATAAAAGTATTATATAACAATTACAATTAGACAGCAGTACCGAATTTGTAGAACATGCATTTCAGAACATTTGCAATCAATTCGAATATAGTATTTGCTATTTAAACAACTATTTTTGTGATAATTGACAACTCTTTTTGTATGGTAGATATTTATCAAATTTTTCTTTTTTTTTGAACGATTTTTCATATTTCCACTGGTAAGATTGAACTGAAATTTAATAAGATTTACTATATATTTGGTAATAGTATTTAAAGTTCTATTATTTAGTACTCGTATTTAATACCAAGTATTAAATACTTAATTTGTGAATTTATTCCTGCTGTGTTTCCGATCGCTATTAGGCTACTTGCGCTTAAAATCTTCCAACATCATCATTCATTACTGTATCCATTATTGAGAATCACTTTCAAATTTGAATGGTCCAAACTCTTGTTAGAATGAAACCAACACATTTATACGCATCATAAAAAGTGAAGCTGCTAGTTCAACTCCGAACAAGACCATAATTGTTGGACGGGGTTGCCAGTAAATTACTCAGCCGATGGATGCCTTTTGAAAATGAGCATGAGCAGGCACGATTAGCGGCGCGTTTCTGTAATCCTCGGGCTATTTAGCACCTCTAAAGCCGCCTCATATTGGAAGTATTAGGCCATTGTAATGTTGAGCAGTGTAACTTTTTAAACAGCTCGTAATAGAGCCGTGCACAATTGAGAATTAAGTGGGTTAATAAGACTTTTCACTTTGTATTAGTGGCCAGGTCTTGTTTTAAGATGGTCAGTTGCCCGATCAATAAGCGTGCGCTGGCAATGGGTCTCAATCTTCGATTTTGTACAGTTCAGTAAGTCAGCACGACAAGACGTTTAAACGATTACCAAGCGCTGCGCTTCAAACAAGCTGGATGAGGCTCGTCCAATCGAACCTGTATCACAAACGTGCTCACCACCACAAGAGCTATTAAAAAAACTGAAAAGAATAGAACGAGCACAACAACTGCAGACCATTCTTTGAGAACTAGAAATCTTGATGAGTTGTACATCTTGAAAACGATGTCTTGATGGATCACCTGTTCACCTCTCCTGGTTCTGCAGAACTGAACTCTTATCAACAAGATCTGCTTGAAGGTACGCTCCCAGATGTCGACCTGTGTAATTTATTATCGTTCCAATCAATTGACACGCTCATTTTTCTGTTCTGCTAATAGTTTATAGAAAAGAATCATTGATTTCACGTTTGCAGTCGGATGTGCCTTTCTTCTTGGAATATACGGTTTCTATGATGGCAAAGAATAGGGAATTCAATTTCTATTATCCTCGTGATTCAAGTAATATCAATCATCTTTGGGGCGAACACTTTGGGTCCGTATACAGAGATTCAATTTGACTAGCTGCTTGATGATAGATATACTACCAAACGGTGGTGGTTGAAAAAAATAAATCTGATATTGTCACAGCCTCACTAGGCGTCAAATCTGTAAAAAGTATAAACCAATTTGTCAGAAAAAATCTGTCAAACCACTCTTATAAAAAACATGAGTCAATATGTCACTAAAGTTTTGACTATCAGGGTATTTTCAATCTCGATCAAACTAAAACTAGGATACAGAGTACAGTGGCTTGATACACAGTATGTCTTTCATAGACGAATAATATTAATTTGTCGACTGTGAACCTCTCATTGGCCGAACTCTACGTTGGATGCCTCTTATTGGCTGATACTGAACGTTGTGTCTAAATGGGTGTCATTATCATTTCGTATCGGTGGGTCATTTCTGACTACCTGTCAATGGGTGTGTTTAGTATCAGCCAATGGTAATCCTCCAACGTTGACTTCGGCCAGTAAGAAGCTCAAAGTAAACCAATAGTATTCATCTAGGAAGAGTATTTACATACTGTATATTGTATAGAACTACAGTATTCTCTATTTTATTCTAGTTTGATTGAGATTTAAAATGACAGCTTTAAACTACAGTGTCGTGTTCTCTATGATAAAATTGAATGTGACATCAGTCTTATTATATATATATATATATATATATATATATATATATCTTCAGACATTGCTTACAGTGAATTGAATCTAGATTTGAATCTGAGGGTTGAAAGTCAAATTTTAGTTTAATCTACCAGTGGAAAGATGAAACAAGTAGAACAATATATATACCACACAGTTGGAGCGAACAACTCTTTTTGTGATGATTTATGGTAGATAATCATAATAGAGAAAATTATTTTAATAATGTTCTACTTGTTTCATCCTTCTACTGGTGGATTAAACTAAGATTTGACTTTCAACCCTCAAATTCAAACCTAGATTCAATTCACTGTAAGCAGCGTCTGAAGATTCTCATACAATCGAGCGGAACGATCCTCAAGCAAAATCTTAAGTATTTCTTTCTACTGAAAGTCAGTTTTATTTCAATAAAATAATTCTACTATCTAAAATTAAAAGCCTCAAAAACATTATTTTATTCCATGACATTAGGATAAAGGTTATGAACAGTACATTAAATAGCAGGTTTGAAGATATGAATTTCAAACAAACGTCTTTTAAGAGCAAACAAAGGAAGCATAACTATCGAGCATTCTTGTCTTGAACAGAATATAGCAACAAAAAGTAATTTTATGCTAATTGCAACAGTGTTTTGCATAATTACCGGTGATTGTTGACAATTTTCGGTACGAGTTTTAGAAGCACAGAGTTTTGTTGATCTTACAATCATGTCAGATACCGATCATGCTGCAACATGTAATTTGCCATCACTGTAACAGCACTACAGCATTCGATTAGTTGATCAGGGATGCATGACAGGAGATGCTGGAGTGAAAT
This sequence comes from Conomelus anceps, assembly GCA_948455865.1. Lineage (NCBI taxonomy): Eukaryota > Metazoa > Arthropoda > Insecta > Hemiptera > Delphacidae > Conomelus > Conomelus anceps. Next base: position 33,718,658 of record OX418216.1, read on the forward strand.
GGTGAGTCTGGAGATGAAATTTCTGCAGGCGTTGATTTGGATGTATAATTTGACTTGAGAAGGCGAGTGCTGCTAGTGATTGATCCATCCAACTGGTCGTCAATATCGCAAACGAGAACGGCAGATTTCCACTTGAACACTTGAGACTCTGAACAGTGAGCAGTGACAGAGTGGATGATAATGGCATTATTGACGTTCAAGCAGCCTGTAATTAACTCCCACTCTTCCTTCTGATTCGAAGAAGATTGGGCTTTCACACGGGTTAAGTCGCGATATCTTTCGGCTCGTCTCTCTTTCTACATTCAACTCTTACACCCACGTTATATTCGCAGTTGGGATTGTATTTGACGACATAAAGTAGTACAGCGTAGGCCTTGATTTTATAAACCTCAATCTCAAGAAAGTGTAAAACAAATTAATTTTGTCATCGGATACTCTCTTGACGTACCTCCGGCTTTAACAATGTTATTTATTTATTGTGACAAAATTACAATGAATGTGAAGGAGCAACAGACTCAAGTCCAAAACTGCTCTCTTCACAAATTTTAAGTAATTCAACAAATTTCTATTATTGGCATTGGAATAGACGACTTACAAGCACTTTTTGAACTTTCAATTTCTGCTCTTAGCTGAGAGCTGTGAGTCAACTGTACGGCAGGATAAGCATGTCAGGTGTAGCAAATGATATACTGAAGTGAAATGATAGAATTATTTAAATGGAATATGAGATGCTAATAGATGTAATGATAGATGTGCACTTAAAATAGTAGGTCCAATATGTTCTCCTTTGTATGGCTCAAACGGTTACATGCTAAACGTGCACAGTGATAAACGCGCACAACTGAAATTCCATGGAATTCTGTGCTAAACGCGCACAAGTTTTATTGAAGGGTCAAGAAAGGGCCTCGACTACCTGAACTGCCGCTCATGTAGAAATGCAAATCGGAAGTAGATTCGGAAGTATTATTAATCACTTTTAGATCATTATAGTGATCAAAGTGATCAATCAAATCATAAGTAATAACAAAACTATATACTTTGAATGGAAAGTGTAACACAATTTTTTTAAACAATATCAAATTATGATTTGATTATGTGGGGTTTCATCCATATTAATATTATTATCAATATCATTGAGAAGCTGAAAATGATCTTTGTAATAACTCCCTGGTACTGATACAGCTCAACTAGAAAATATTTCTTGAAGAGCTGATCAAGAGAAGAGTCTCCTAATTTCATGAGGTAATAAATTCAAGGAAGAAGATCCGTAGGAAGGAGACGAAACTCGTGGCTGAAGAACCTTAGGGAGTGGTTTAGATGCAGTAGCAATGAGTGTTATTTAGAGCTGCAGTCTCAAAAATAAAAATCGCCCTAATGATTGCCAACCTTCGAATCGGAGACGGCACCTAAAGAAGAAGAAGAATAAATTCAGTTCCATATCATAATATAGGCTCCCATTGTTTTGTAATATGAATTTGTATAATGAATTTACTTCCTGTCGGTTCACTATCAGAGCGGCAGTTCCAGGTAGTGGAGACCCTTTTCTGACCCTTTGATAAATCTCGTGCGCGTTTAGCACGACACCGCTCAATCGGCGAAGTGGAAATACCCGTAAGGGTCTTCCCACCAATAAAAGCCATTTATTATGATTATTATTACACTGTAAACATTTACAGTTGAAAGTCTATCCTAAACTGCATTAAAGATAACGATAGTGCTGACCTTGATAGGTCTGCTCAAATAGGTCTGCGCTGTTGGTTGGGGCGTCGCAACTTCAGCTTGCCGTCGTGGTCGTGGGTTCGATTCTCTCTCCTCCGCCTGGCATCTATGTGTAATCATTCACCTCATTACCTACGCACAAGACTCGTACTTATGTGGGCATCATCAGCAATAAAAAAATTAATAATTATTAATTAAATTTTTCTTTATTACTTTTAACTCTTTCAAATATCATTTTTGTAAAAGAGGCAGATTTGGAAAAACCCGTTGCTTTCCATTGAAATGGATAAGAAATAAAGTTGCTAAAGCTATATGCAGTTACATACCCTCAACTTTGTGAGACATACTTTCAAACTTCCGATAATTAAGTGGAATGTATAGCATGAAAGATAAAACTGGCTTACTACTGAAAACGGTGTTCTCAAAAGGAAATTCCTTTCTCGATTAAGTTTGATTGATTAAATTTGAAACAATTCAACATTTTATTCGTATATCTTCACATATGAAGACAGGCATCTTTCTTGCATGAATATGTAGGATAGTTTTGTTATGAAGATTTTTCCAATTCAAAAAAGTAATTACATGTTAGAATCTTTAAATTACTAGACCATAATATTATGACATAGACGAAGCATTCGTCTATGATTATGACCAATCAATGTGAAGTGTTGCAGGTTGCCTAGCTACTTAACGGTAGGAATAAGGAGCTACAAAAAATATTGAAACCAATTTCACGAAAGTAATGCATAAATTATGAATTTGACAAAAGGGAAGGCTGGTAGTCAACTTGCGGAACCAACTCTCATATTCGGAGATATCATGTATATTATACATTTTTACTTACATGAATTACCACTCGATAAGTTTTGTTATATTTATTAAGCTTGTATACGCTGTAAATACAATATTATACATCTCTCAAAGATACAAGAAATGATAAAGGAATGAAGCGCTAACCCTCTGATTTACTGTTTCTCACTTTCTGGAAAGTTCTGGTTCTAAGCGAAGTTTGGAGAGAATTAAAAAAAGTAATTGTTAAACAAGCAGACAGTTAACATTGAACACGAATGCTTCCTGCAAATGGAAATGAAGCATTCCACTTCCACAGTCCGAGATCATCTTGATAAATGTTACAAGTATTTCATACGATGTATTATTCATCTAACATCAAGATTACAAACAACAATGAAGTATCCTGTTGTGCAGTGGAGTAGCTTGAACAATAATCAAGTAAGGTGCATTTTTTTCATCTGCGTCCTAACAGCATGTTGTTCAGAGCAACGTGTTATTTAAAACAGCATTATTATTATTATAAAGGGAAGAGTTCAGTTATTTATTGGACAAGACACACAGCTATTACCTCACACCTTATCACCAGAAAGCACTGTTATTTAGAGAGTAAAGCATCGAGTTCTGGATCGGTAGAGGCCACAGAATTAGAGAAAGGTTATGCTCTGACAATTTCCAATAACAACTTCATACTAACATAAACTTCAATTAACTAATTATTGTCAATTATTTATAAATTCAACTCATTCGAACAATAGAGTTCTGGAATAAGTCTTATTGAATGTCAGATGATACACAACCACAAAAAATAAATAATAAAATACACTAAAAGGATACTTTGAAAAGAAAAGGAAAGGAGAATAACGGTTGCTAAGAGATACTTGTACTACTATAATACTAATACACTATTTATAAATTTATTTCACCTGTTTTCTTATAACTTTCCATTTTACTTCCTATTTATAATTTCACCTTAATTTACCTGACCATCCAATATTATTTGGCTCTCAAAAACCAGTAGTAATAGTAGCCTACTAGGGTAAGACGGTAATAGTGGAAAACAGTAATACAAATAAACCATGATACCTTAATACCATAAAACATAAGCCATAAAAGTGAGGTTGAGTAGTAGAAAAGACTGCATAGTCCTAGTCGTTGAGCGCGGTGTGAGGGCGATCGTTATGTTCAGTCACGAGCGATCAGAACTGCGCTTGTACGGGTGACCGGCTGCGATGACATGACTATTACTTTTATTATAATTTACAAATCCTATCTAAAGACTATAGACTTACCATTTATAACACCATTATATCGTCATTCCCCTCATTACCATGAGACTAGACTCAATAGCTGAACAAGAATGAAACCGTGACCGCCGGAATGGCAAAGCGGAATGCTTATGGAATGAAATTATATGAATGAATTTTTAATGAATTGATTCAATGAAAACAATTAAACAATCCGGTTTAAACTTGAATAGTTGATATTTTTCATCCCTTATGATATGTTACTTCACAAAATAGCTCTTAACAGAATAATTTTTGTAACCTTTAAAAAAAATGAATTTAAATATTTTTAAGGTTTAAAAGGTAAAGGAAAATTATTCTGATGAGAGCTATTTTGTCAAGTAGCATATCATAAGTGATGAAAAATTTCAATCACTGTGTTATTTAAACCGGTTCAGTTGTTTTTATTCAATTAATTCATCAAAAAGTCATTTAATTTCATTCGACAAGCATTCCACTTTGTAGAACAGCAGATAGATAATAGCAGAAGTTCCGTCTAATTTCAACAGGGACTTCTCAAGGTTATGGCGCTGTTTGGCAAAGAGATTGATGGAGGGAAAATGAGTGAAAATATATGTATGAAGTTGGCTGACTGAATTTTCCAGCTGAAGAGAGAGCTAGCGAGCGATCTCTAATGGTGAAATGGCAGCGGCGAGGTTGCAGAATGACGACAGGGTTGGCAATGTTCCACAGAGATTTTGTCTGTTCATAATTCAGTTACCTTCCGGCGGCGCCCGACAAGCCAGGCTAGGACTACCACTGCTTGACAAATACAATGAACGCTGCTTCACTGGCATGATTTTCAGCCTCCTGAGTTTACACTACACAAATGTCATACTTTACACACAAAATTGAGTTCTGGGTGCAAAAGAAACAAATAGATCTAAAATAGACGTTTTTTAAACTTAGATTGATCTGTATGTTCACTGAATTTTTATTGAAATACTATTCAATCATTATCATTATTTCTATATTGAAGTAGTATTATTATTGAAGTATTATTACAGTGAAGTAATAGGAAGTAAGGGCCTATAGTATATTAGATCTGTTAGATAAATACTCAAGTAGTGGCTAAGCCTGTATTTGAGAAATTGTGGCCCTTGTTATAAAGTCAACAACCTTAAAATGTTTCAATTAATTCAATAGATATAATGTTTCATTAAGTCGATTCAAAGTCCATTATTTATTTCATTTTATTTATTCTTTTTATTTCATTTATCCAATTATTTTATCCAGATAGTTTTAATTAGTAGTCAAAAAATAATTTCAGTGTTTTAATTTCAAATGTTTATTTGAATAAAATGAAACTGAGCTTTTCAGAAGAAATATAATAAAGGCCTATTTTGTCAAATGAAAACTTGAGCATCACCTACAAATATTTTAAACTCTTTTTGAAATTTAGTAATAAAAGCAGTATTTGGCTAAAGCCCTGCTGTTTCTCTAAACCTGAAACTCCTGTTGTTCGGAACCTACCTAAACCTCTAATTCCAACCACACAGGACGAAAACCACTAAAAAAGTTTTGCATACACCAATTAAAATAAATATAATATGAATAATTTCCATGTTACAGCATAGACAGTATTCAAAGTTTGATTATGTGACTGGTAGGCTTGTCGATATTAATAACGTAAAAGGCCTGGAAGGCTTTAATAAGCCAGTGAAATTAAATGGGATTTCCAAGATAACACTTCTATAGGTCCGAAGAGATACATGAAATCCACTTTAAGAGCTGTCAAAATATAAAGCACTTTTGCATAGGTAAGCCTATCATTCACCGGCTCTGAATGCTACTATTGAGGATTTCTGCTTGAAGCTTGTCTGCAATAAGCGAGAGAAGTATTTCACTGCTTCTCTCGGGAAATTTGGAGCAGGCCCTTCTTCAACTCGTCTTGTTTGCCAGTGAAGAGGTCAGATTGCGATATAGTCCCTCTTGACTACAGCCTGTAACAGCGACTTCCGCAAAACAAATTGTTTCCCATTTCTTTCCCAGAACTGTAATACAGTCTACTGAAGCTTGAATCTCAGATCGAGAAGGTTAAAATCATGGGTAGATTCTTTATCAGGATGAAATATTAGAGTTAGTAGATTATTGCTTTAATGCTTGGCGTGTGCAAAAAACTATTACTAAATAGTATAGGCCTATATTGAATTCTTCGGCCTCCGGATACCAGTTAATATAAATAAAGGTTTAAATACCTGCGTTTTAGTATTCAATAATTATTTTATTCACTACTTGTTTCAACCCTCCCATCATCAGGTGGTTGTGGACGTTATTATGCCATTGCCGATTTGGCAATTCGTCGTAACAACCACCATAAAACCGGTGAAACCGGTAGTGAATAAAATAATTATTGGATACCAAAATGCAGGTATTTTAACCTTTATTTATAAATAGTATAGTTTCTTCTATAACACTCATGTTAATACAACAATTTTATATAAAGTTCATTTTATTGCATTATTGATTCTCCTTCTTCTTCATCTTCTTCTTGGTGTGTGGCATCATTCAGCTTATATCTTTTTGCATCCATATTATCAAATCGTACTACATCATAATAGTACATGAACATAGTATTCGAAAGTATCAGAATATCTGATTTTTTTCTCGAGCGTACATATTTTTTCTCATACATACAGATAAATGAGTATGGGTACTGTATTATTTGATTCATTCAATGGTTTAGCATTGCAACATTCTAATCAAGAATACTATACATTATTTGAATCCAACCATCAGGCTCGCAAAAAGTAAGAAAGCAGATCGTTGATTAGAACTACAGTATACGTAGCTGTGAAATATATTTCTTATTCTAAAAACTGGTGACTGTGCCTGATACGTAATCTATGAATAATTATTTAATTAAACTATCGAACCTAACGATAGTGATAAATGAGTTGGAAAATCATTATTCAAAATGTAGGTTGAAGGCATGAATTCGTTTATTGTAATGGTAATAGTTATTTATTAGTAGCCATTCAACATTAATTACTTCTGTAGGCTATTCATAAATAAACATGTCAGTCTACTGCATGTAATAACATCTCAAATAGTGTTGCAGAATGTACGCACTGAGTAACTGTGATGTGAATCTGCCCTAAATCAAGATGTAGTTTTAAATCTCAAGTTTTTAATAGTGGAAATTATTTTTCTTGAATCCTTCCCATAATCTCAGAGATAATAATAATTCATTGTTTGTGGTACTGACTGATTAAAAGATTTTTAAATGCAGTTTTCACTTTAATTTGTATGAAAATTACCAATTTCAATCACAATATACTCCAAGAAGTGGAATATACTCCAGAGACTGACAGTCTCTGACAGTCAAGAATATACTGCAAATCTAAATTCTACAGAATCTATTATATAAAAATGAAATAAAATAATGGAATAGCTGATCGTATGATAGTTTTTATTTAGATCAAATGATTATACAAATTTTTATCTACGACCATGTCATAATGTATACATTACAGTTTCACAATTGATGCCAAAACAGCTGTCTTTTCGAAATGCTTTTTGAAACCCGTTGCATAATGAGCTCATTATAGTACAGGTTCTACATTATAACACGGGTTCTGGACCAATCAAAAGCATTTTTGATGGAATCAATATCGTAATTCAATATTGTGAAACTATCAGCTGATTTGATCAAACTGCTACACCAGCTGCTTTAACCTAACAATTTACTATAACTTCTCGTATTTGAGATGAGAGGTTAGGTATCTCTGACAGTCACAGGTAAAATGAAATTGTTTTAATTAAATGTATACTAGTGGTCGTAGATAAAATAGTGTATGCAACGATTTTATTTGGCCATTAAAGCACTCGTGAGATATTTATAACACTCGCATTCGCTCGTGTTATAGCCTAACTTACATCTAACTCGTGCCTTGATAAGGGTCAAAATAAAATCGTTGCATAAACTACTATATTCATCGTATAGTTGGTTCTGTTTTCGATATGATTGATATCGTGTATTGGATGGTTAAAAATTTTTAAATTTTAAAAATATTTGCTCCATTCCTCAACATATATGTCAAGGGGTGATTTATGGTGGTGTAGTCACTATAAAACTGAACTACCTTGTTAGGGAATTTCAAGTGCTGCAAAACAAAAAACCTAAAAATCGAAGGGGTTGGTTATTACAATTATCAAATTGCAGAAATTCAACTAATTGATTTTGAGAAATCAAAATAGGAATCTGTTACTCAATGCTGAATTTATATGTAGGGGCCAAAGATCATTTTTTTTTTAAATCTCAGTTATTCGATTATTAATAGACTTGGTTCACTTGATTTCTTAGTAATCTTCTTAAAGTGATTTCATAGGAAATCGGTGCAACATAGTATGATAAAGATGCGCCTGCACTAGTCTGTGACCTTCATGGCTCACTAAAGAGCTCTATAAATAAATTGAGAGCCCGTTAACAAGCTAAGATTTGAGAAAAAGATAAGTTTCAAAACGTAACAACACATCAACGGGAAATGTTCAGTTAGTTGTAAAAATTCAATTCAATTTTCACAGTTCCACACCATTTGCTTTCATGGGTCAATTATCAATTAATTTTTGCATGTGGAAGCGATTCTGGTTTGAAACGAAGGTTGAGTGAATGTATATATAGTCTCCATAAACATGAATGTGGAGTGCATTTTATTTTTGATAACAATATTGAAAATAATTTATCTATTCATCTGGATGTAGTTCATAGTCGAAAACGGAACACTGTTGAGAAATTGTATGAAATTATTAAAGATGTTATTCACGGTACTTAAATTTCTCAGTCATGAGAGTATTAACTGGAAATATTTCGACTTTACATCCATTCCGAGAACCCGACCTCTGTGGAATAGTGTTTAAAAATAAAATTGTATATCTTTCTAAACTGAATAAGACTTTATTCTGTCACTACCACATTTGTTTCTGAATGTACCAAAAACGATAATTTCGGCAGGCACGCCATTTTTAATCTCAACCAAATTAAAATACAGAGGAGTTTCATAGGCTACATACCAATGTGGACTGATTCTATTAGCTTATAAAGCAGGATTCCTTTCATATAGGCTGAGCTTCACCAAATAGAAGATCTGTAATTATTGGGTGAGGGCCGAGACACCCACGCCTACTAGTAACAAGAGTAGCAGGCAAATAATAATTATAAATAAGGTACAACAATAGAATAAATAGGTAGATCATTGGTAACTAAGTATTGTTTTCAGTAAAAATTGTGTAAAAGAATTTGCTAATTGCGACTACTTACGTGAAAATCGTTTACTATGAAAAAAGAGCATGTAATAAAAAATAATCTCTTGCAGGCTAGAGTATTTTATACATTCATCATTCTCATTTAGAACTACAAAGATGATCATTTTAAAACGAGAACAAGAGTTTGTTATGTTGAAGCATCTTTTAATGTTCCAGTAATTATAATTGATATAATGGTCAAATCCATTCAAAACTTCAACTATGTACTATTGTACTAGTTCTTCGGCTTTATTGATGTTCTGAGAGGGTGAGTGGTTTGGGACACAGTTACATGGGTCAATGTAAATGGAGGTGAAAGCCCTTGCTTTGTACCTTGTATCAAAGGATTCTGAAGATAACTTGAGAGTTGTAGTGTACAAGTGATTAAAGCTGAGTGGTCCGCAATACCTTGCCTTTCTACAACAGTATTTCAAAAGTCAAGTGATTACTCTAAAATGTTAAAACCTCAAAGACAAGATTATAAGGTTGATTACATCATAAGATTGATTCTCCATAATGCAGAATTGAGAAAAAATGGAATTTTGAGAATAATGATATATAATGATGATGATTCAAATTATTTTTATTGCTGAATTAAAAGCATAAAAATTAATCATAGGCTAGCTGAATCGTATCTTGTGTATCTCAATAGCTTGCTCCTGCTACATTAAAAATACTACCAAGATTGGTTAGATTACAAAATTTGTAAGATTGTCGATTATTTATGAGATTGCTCTCATTGTAACTTCAACCTACCCAATCCAATACAGGCCTGTAACTTAGGATTTTAATATTATTTTGCTTAGGTCCACCCTACCCATTTGAAACTATTATCACGGTTTCAGTTCATTTTACAGCCGCAGGATTTCTTCTAAATAGATAGTCAATTTCTGCATTTTTTTCTCTTTTTGATAAATTTGTTTTTTATGGCTTATATTTGTTTTCTTTCTGTTAGTCTCTTGTCTCCTTACTGTTCACAAAAATTGACCAAAATATTTTAATGTAATCTAAATATTTTGCAAATATTATGCTCCGTAATAAATATTGTTCCATAGCATCTATTATATTCTAGGAGATATAGATTAACTTTCAAAAAAATCAAGTGGGACGTGGAAAAATCTCTCTATACTATGCTCGGTTGTTTTGTGTGAGTGAATATTCAAATAATTGAGCATAACTCTCCATTATAGGGACACATACGCTCTCAAATCGCCAGAGATTTAACAAAATATTTAGGTTAATCCTGATTTACGATTTATCCTAACTTTCAGAATCACAACAAAGCGGTCTCTGATTCAGGTTCCCTACTTTGCTAGGCTCGTAGGCTGTCATTCTTAATGCACATTTTATGTTTTGCAGCCTACACTGAAGAAATTGAATAGCTTCCAATGACAATCTTTTGCAATGCCGCAATCATAAATCTTGTCAATCAATAAGATCAATTTGATACTAACTAATCAATACAGATCATCTCTCAATTTCTTTGGCAAGCTTATATTCCCTATTTTGTCAATCTTCCTAAGTAGAATATATATTTGCTAGATTTTTTCAATGGAGTGGAATAATAATAAGCGTATGGCTTTTATTGATGGGGAAACGCTCACGGGTAGCTCCACCTCGCAGTTTGAGCCATGTTACTACTACTTTAGGTGTGTTTCAAACAACCGGTCAAGTGATAATGGAGCTAACATTAAGTAATTGAAGCATAGTCACCCATGCTTCCACAAGTCTAGGACTTGCAAAAATATTTTATATTATATAACAACATAGCATTATTCTGTATAATAACTTGATTAAATAGGCCAAAGAGTCATATTATGCAGCTCCTACTTTTATATCTCATTTGCACTCTATTAAGAATTTTACTCATGCTTTTTGAAAATGTACTGAAGGTCAATGTAATACCTTGATGGTAATAGTAGTTGTCTGTTAATCAGCCAATCAGCGTTGAGTATTTCAGATAATGTTGTCAGTTTGTGCAGTTGTTTGTAGTGTAAATGATTTTCTGTTCTTTGGCTGGTAAGTACACTATTAATGTAAGATTTAGTTCATTATAAATCGATACGACCATTCAAAATGTATCATCACGCTATCGATTGGATTTCCAAGTTTCCTGTGAAGTATTAATATTTAATGGTAAGTCAATATTTTAGCAATTTCTCATTCAATATCTTTAAACTGATATCTCTACATAATTATTCTATGATATCTCAGTGATATTGAAAACGTCAAATAGTATGTTTATGGTATGTTAGAATCCTTGAAATGTTAACAAAATGAAAATAAATTCCTTATACTTCTCAATTTATTTGTGTATGCAGCATTAGATTTAGCATGTTTATTTTAGTCCTTCAATAGTTTTTTTTTTTTAGATTACGTCTTGGAGACTCCATGTAAGGAGTATAAGACAAGTCAGATTAACAATTATACTCTCTTATACACTAGTTACCAAAATTACCTTATTAATTAATTCAGGTGAGGCTTAAATTTGATATGAAAGGAACTCTTGTACACTATATTGTACACTAAATAGTTGGAAACAGCGATTCACTTTCTCAGTAAATTTATGATAAAATTGTTAACATGAAAAAATAAATCACTCACAGTAAAAATAATTCAAGCTTGTTTCGAAGAGTACTGAGCATCTATAACATGTTAGTCATCCTGTAGCCGGAATATGAACTGTACAGAGCACGCTCTGATGATTCAAAAAAGTACCGAATCTTTCTCACACTATGCTCATAGATAATAGCGCATCATTACTTGTGATCTTCTCAGTCGTATCTTGTCAGAGATGAAAGAGTACTCGATTTGATTACATATTTTCCACCCAGAAAATATTATAACACCTTTCCACACAATGATAGATTATCGTAGGTCGTGCCAGGTAGGGAAGATGTGTATCTCTGGGGGAACAGTTATGGGGGAACAGTCATTTTCTTATCATTAAAAAACGCTGCTTACTAACGGACAAAACAGAGTTTTCTTGTTGCAAGCCACCTGCCCCAGGCCTTATTTTCACAATGGAATGCCTCATTAACCCCTCATTACTTTTACGTGTTAACAGAATGGTAAACCTTTCCCATAGTTTACTCCCATCTAGTAATCTTTCTACCTGTTATGACTTGAAATTATAAACTTGTAGCTATTGGTTCATTTTATGAGTGCGCTCTCAATGCCAAAGTATACTACTGTTCCATCAGAGTACCAATTCAGTTTAATAGATTTTGGTTTGATTTTCTCTCAATATATTCGTGTATTGAATACAGTCAGTATAATCCTGTATTGCCCAGCATTGTAGAATGATGACTCAGTCTCTGAATTCTGCATTCTTTGTTTATTGATTTCCACTTGATAGCTGATGTCCTGTAGAACCAAAATATACAGTTAGTCTAGTCCATTACAATTTTAGAATAGTGATTCAGATTCAGAATTTTTAATTTTTTGCTGGTTTATTTCTACTCGACATCCTCTTGAATCAAAAACAGCTGTCAGCAGTTTGCCTTGTAGAACAGAGACTTGTACTTTTAATCACTTTATTAGTGATTTAATTATTCTGGACATCGTCCAGAATTGAGAACAGCCAGTAGCCAGAATTAGAAATCCTCAAAAGTTTTGCATTAGAATTGAATTTTGTTCATTAAAAAAATAGTAATAATATATTATATGAAACTTACAATAAATTTGAGGAGGCTCCTCAATTGCCTGTTGTGATAAATGAGTTATTATGCCTCATGGGATAGAATAGAGTGAAGAATACGATATAACTAAATATCAATATCAAGCGATATCAAAGGTTAATATAAAATGATAATATAGCTTTTATGTTACACTTACCACCATCATAGTAAAAAGTGCTCGGTTTATTTGTAAGTGGATTAGGCCTTTCCTTTAATTTAGAGTATCATCCAATACAGCAATTAGGCTTCCATCCTTTACAGTTTCTCATTGTAGAATAGTGGCTTAGATTATAAATTCTTTATTTGTTGATCGATTTTCATTCTAGAATTAAGTGATAAATGCTCTATAGTTCTGATTTGTCCCCTACCACTGGACACTAATTGTCGAGGGACCTCGATGTTCAACTTTTTTCGGATGGCACAATCAGTAATCAGTTCCATTCAAGCAATTCTCATTAGCGGCTTTTATATGTGTGGATGGTGGATGATGCATGATTCGGGCATGTAATACAGCTGAGTACTGTCCTGTTAACTGATCAGAACAAAGCACCTGATGCTTGATAATTAATCATTCTGTCCTCCTAGCCCAGGATTCCTTGCGGATCCAATGCGATTGTGTGACACAGGTAACAGACCAGAGAGCTCAGAGCTCACAGAGCCCAGAGACAAGCTATGATAAAATGGGCTGGTACCGTAGTAATGCGATTCATGTTGTCCGGATCTCCATCCCCATTGTTTCCAAGTACTATCACACATCAACATGCCTTCGGCTATGCATTTGCTTTGCAAGTAGAATGGCTATCTTCAGAGGATTTCACTCATCATCCGACAACAAGTTCCCACTATCATGTATCGAGCCACTGTGTAACAAGCAATCCAATTATCAATCAATGCTATAAAAAACTTGAAACTATAAGACATGCATCCGTTTTTAGGTTATCCTTGTTGATTAAATTCGATTGCTATACTATATACTAATAAGCTTCGGTTGACGTGTGAGGATCTTTGAATCTTCTGGATCTTTGAATCCGTCCCTTCATAACATAACATAACATATACTAATAACACCACATTTTATGTAATAATAGTCTGATATGTAACTTGTCTGGTCTACGTCTGGTGTCAGACCTATGTCAGACCTATGGTCTACGTCTGGTCTACGTCTGGTGTCAGACCTATGCCTAAATGTTACGGTGACCGATTAGATTGGCCAGCAAAAAAGACACTGTTCTCTGCTGTATAATTACTTCCCGGTGGTTCGGAACCCACCTAAAGCTGTAGGTCCAACTCATCAATCACCATCATCCAACTCATTTCCCACGCACAGGTCTCAGACCTGTGGGCTTCATCCTCAAAAAAAAAAAAAAAAAAAAAAAAAAAAAATCGGACCTGGAACTATCCTCGAGGATTCTCAATAAGAGGAATTAATAAAACAAAAACAATAAAAGCCATAAGCGTAAGCTTATTATTATAATAATATTATATTATTATAAAGCTGCGTTCTCCTGGGTACTCTTTGTAAGGGTGGCCGATCAAATTGGCCAGCAAAAAAGACACGGTTCTCTGCTGTGTAATCACTTCCCGGTGGTTCGGAACCCACCTAAAACTTTAGGTCCAGCTCATCAATCACCATTATCCAACTCATCACCCACGCACAGGTCTCAGACCTATGTGGGGTTCATCCTCGAAAATCTCAAATAATTATCATCTCATCCAGTTATTATTACAAGCTCATTTTAATGAATTTAAAATTACGAAATAATTTCTGTTATTGGATATATTCTCGAATGTAGTATCATTGACTGAATAATAGTTTTTTTTTATTATTAATTGAATAAGAATATAAAATTACGGAAAATTACTGTGATCCTTCAATTCATAGGCTAGTGTAATACTGGCATCGGAATTTTATATTTTTTCCAATTTTAAATTTATTTATTCATTCACACACTTAGTAACAAAGTTCAGCAAGAGCATAAATATATACAAAATAAATATACCTGTATATCCTACAGATACCTGGCTTTGTGTTGGGGTGCGCTGGAAAGAGTAAATGGTGGAGAAGTAAACTATCCAACTACGGTTTCCGTATGTTACTCCACATGATGTAATCTTATTGCACAACTATTCTCGTATCATCCTATCATCAAAAATAAACTTTTCAAGGAATAAGGAATTTGTAGCCTATATCTTCCCGAAATTTCATAGTAGAATAATTTCAATCTATAATTTCTAGGAGTAGTGGGAATCAGAAGTTCAACTGCTTAACACTTTTTATGCAATGCAAGCTTAATATAAAAATTCCTTGGTATCACCAGTAACTCCCAGACTTATAAATCAGATCTAATAGGAGTGGTAAAGGGTAAAGTGTTATGAATAACTGCAGTGATAAAAATAGCTCTATTACTAGATAATTCCTCGGATATTTAAACTTTTGTTGCATCCATAAAGAAGATCTGACATGTTTAATGGACTCAAAAGACAGTGGCGGACGGGCAACAGAGTAAGATGTTGAAAGTTAATCCTGAGCTGCAACGGTGTGGAGGTGACCAGTGACGCAGTGACTATGGGAGGTTCACTGTTCATTTTAATATTCATTGAATAATCAACACCGACTGCGGCAAGATAACAAGCAGGTAATTAATGCCTTGAACAGGTTCGCTGTGTAGCCTATGACTATAGTGTTCGCCTTTCCCCTTCACTAGACAATATCATCCCATTTATCTGTCCAGTCTAATTCTGTGATATGACAAACCACACTCCACCTTGCCGTACCCAGCAACATGGAAAATCTCCATGAAAAATTAAAAGATTCATAGACTCACGTTTTTTAACGGCCAAGTAATGTTCAAAGCCATTTATCATGGAATTAAGCACAGCTATGTTTCAACGTAGGAAAATATTCATTATCTCAAGTAAGGTATCGTGAATGCCAGTTTTTCTTACTCCAAATGATAAAAATTCATTTCATGGAACATGGTCAACTGGAATTTTATTGAAATCACGTTTTCAGCTTATTTTACTTTTCTGACAAACAATATTAGTTAGCTTATCAATATGATTTAAGAACTTGTTTGCCTGCTGATAAAGAAGCTACACCAAGGCTTCTTGAATAATCTCTTATTATCAACAGTGGAGTACTGGAGGTGAGATATTCTTCATATGAAAAATACAGTCTCATACCGATGTGAATATTTCTATTCTCTCTTGTGTCTCATACCATACAATTTTCCAAGTTAAACAATATTCTAACATCCAAGAGTTGCTCATCGTGATCAAGCAACGACTTTTGGTAAATTCACACCAATATATTATGGTCATCTGAACTCGTATTTTGAGGTATTTTAGTCACCTGGAGTATTATTAAAATAACGTTCTCAACTTAAATCACTTGTCATCAATTAGCAGACTTATGGTGGATAGACATCAATAATTTAAAGAGCAATAAATTATGGTATTGATTATAGGTATAGTAACGATACTAACGATCTCTCTGGATAAAAAAAAGTATGAAACGATGAGCTAATCATCATTAGATTCATCATTAACAAGTTCATATATGATAATATGAAGCCTTTCATACAATATGATATGAGGCCTTTCCATTCCATGAAAATTGATCATAAAGGTAGAAAACAGGCTTCTAAACGCCATGAAATAGAACCAACCAGTTATGGTTATAACTGCCAATGTGGATGAAAATCATGAAAACATTATGCTAATAATGTTCAAATGACCTACAGGGCTATAATGATAACAGCTTTTATTTAGAATTCATGTAGGAAAACACGCACCACATACCTGGAGCCTGACTCTGATTAATCGCAACAATAATTTATCAGTGAGTGATTCATCTGGAGTTGTTTGTCATTGTCTGCATGTGAAAAGAGCCTGATATCGGTGTCTAGTACCCATTGCGATCGTTCCCAAGTAACACATCAATTCCCATTCGATTCAAGTTAGACATCAATCCCGAGCCAGTAGACGTCTCCCTTCATTGTTATCCGATTGCTATGCTACTGTGACTTCCGGCTTTCAACTATTCTAGAACCTTCTCTCTGTGACCAGGTTCATTCTCTTGATAAATAACACAGTCTTTTTATTCTCAATGACAAACAATGTTCAACCTTAACAACCATCAAGAGCTCAGAGCTGGTTTGAAGATTTCTACAGCGTAAAAAGAGTCAGGGAGTCTCTTGAGCTTTTCAGTTATAATTAATTTATTATCGACCTCTGTGATAGTATCTAAGTACTTTTACTTTTAGTGAACTGAGTTATATGGACAATCATTAGGAATATAATGATATTCATATAGGATATTCTTCAATAAATCAAGTGAATTAAAAAAAACTGAAGTAAAACATAAGAAAAGCATCAACCATTTGTGATTTGTAGCATTTTTGTCATCTTGGTACAAAAGCGAGACAAACCACCATCTTACTTGTATTTCTTTCAAAATCTATCACCTCCGGTGTAGGCCCTAGTACGGCTACAGGTATCTTGTGTTTGGACTTAAGTTGTGCACGTTTGGCATACATGAACGATGTGAGCCACAGAGACACAGATGTATAAAAGTTTTTCCAGTCAATTATAGCCCTTCTAAAAAGCGAGTGTCAATCGATGATAGTCGAAGTTAAATCTAAGAGAAAAAGAAGCACTACTTCACCACTTTGAATAGTTTCTGAATAGATTCCATAATCGTGATTAGATCCATATTAGTATAGAAACCGTTTTAACAAGGAAGGAAGGCTTTATAGAAAAAATTGAAATCAAACGCAAAAGCGGACGACTGCAGACCATGATTTGAAAAACCCCAATTATCATGTTGAAGATAAATTCTTTCCTAATGCCATCAAGGTAACAACAAACCCTATTCACGAATGTATTTATAATATAACAATGACCCCATTTAGTAGAATAGCACATGCATTTTTCCATACTGGTGAAACGGTGAAATCCATTTTATTCCAACGTGAATTCGTGAAAAATTCTGTAATTCCAAATTATTTTCATGTCGAGAATAAAGTCTTTGTTAAGCTTATAATACTCAGCAAGATAACAATGAACTTTATCCACTGAAGCACAAAATGTGAGCTATAGTAATATCCAATTGAATAGAATACGTCATGCATATTGGTTGAGGGAGAGAGGGTTATTTCATTTTTACGTGAATTCGAAAAATGGTTTTGCTCACTCGTCGAGTCTATTTATTCAACAATGATCGAGTCCATCAAAGGGAACACCATCACAGGGCGTCTGCCTTATGGGAAATATTGACATGCGTTTGTGGCGGGAAGGGTTAGAATTGGGTTCGCTATATTGAATATTGGAATACACGTGTAATATTTGGGATACGTGTTGTTAGAGTATTCTGAGCTTCGATATATCGTTGGAACAGAGTTACGGAGATGCCTGATATCAAAGATATTGAATTGTGTCCAGGAAAGTTCAATACAGAGAGATCTGACCAGTAACAGAATCAGGTGATCAAAATGTGTGCACATACACATTTTCTATTTATTGTGAACATAAAAATAATTATTGATAATCAAAACTTAATATCAGAAATCAATATTGAATGAGTAACTCTAGCTAATAATACTAGAATTAGTAATAATAATGTAATACAGAACAGTAACCATGAATTTTCTACATGAACCGATAGTTTTGATTAATAGAATGGGAACAAACCTCTGATATGCATGTTATACAAATCATAACAAATCATAATGTATACCTGTAGAAGGTCTGCCATTGGCAGATGGCTTGCTCTATCTGAGGGTGGAGCATAATTATATGGAGCACCAGTGGGTGTGTCAATCCTCAGCCATCAGCCAATAACAGACCTCCTCCGTAGTTACAGTCTATAGGAGGCTTCCTTCCATTCTATTAGCCAATAGTATCAGTCGCTGTACAATGTACAGCGTAGCGTGTACAGAATGAAGCTTCTCTGCATGTATGTTTTAGTTTAATTTAAAATGAGAATGACATGACTGCCGAAAATCATTTCTTTGTAAAAGTGTGATTGAGAACATTAGGTCTTATTCTTTCTGAAAACAATTATTCTTACATCAAGGACTATCATCACTTTATTTATTATTTTCGTTCCAATTCACTGTTACTCTTGTTATTCATATTGTATGGATGTTATCCATATTTTTGTTTCCCACCATCATAAAATAGCATAATATGAGTTATCTTCCTTCATAAACAAGAAGGCTTTTATCGATGACTCATGTTTTTTTACGCTTTTTGTGAATATTCATGTTGAACTTTCACATTCTTTTTGTCTCCTTATATACAACTCTATTTGTACAATAAGAACAGTTACATTTTTGTATCCTTGTATGACTTCAGGTTTAGTAAGCAAAATATCATTTTTGAGTAACATCTGGA
This sequence comes from Conomelus anceps, assembly GCA_948455865.1. Taxonomy (NCBI): domain Eukaryota; kingdom Metazoa; phylum Arthropoda; class Insecta; order Hemiptera; family Delphacidae; genus Conomelus; species Conomelus anceps. Next base: position 33,737,772 of record OX418216.1, read on the forward strand.
AAACAAATGAGAAAAAATACATAAAGCAATTATTATATTGATGTTTGCCTACATTTACCTCTTCTTAGGTGATTGCAATAAATAAATTTAGAAGTTATATTCACAAATTCTTATACGGTCTAAATTTTAAATGACTCTTTGTTTCAGGTATGGAGCTTTGATGACACTGGTGATTTTTACTAAGGATATGAGTTTTTAAAGGTATGTGAGAGCTATAGTTTTGCAATAGTGATAGAACTTGAATTCTTATGACTGAGATATTATTCGTTTACAACCATAGAACATTAATTTAATACCTATAATACTTATTATTGTCATCAGGAGCCAAGCTTGAAGTTTATATACAGAAAGAAATTTAACTGCAACTCTCTACACATTCCATATTTGACCAGAGAGAATAGAATAGTAATGGAATATTTACTATTCTATACACTCTGTATTTTAGTTATAGAATAGCTACTATTCCATTCTCTCTGTATTTGACTATAACAAGAATAGACTAGTGTTGAAGTGTAGTTGTCAATATTTACAAGCACAACATAATGTCACCGATCTTCCCACTCAGTTACAAATTTCAAACCTCAAACATACATTGATAACAGTGCTTTTTGAAAAGGATTCACTTGAAAGGATAAATGCACATGAGGTTTCAATTCCAAATATAGATTCAGTTATTCTAAAATCAGATTTGACGAACACTGACCCTTTGCTTTTAATATTTTGACGTGAGGAAAGTTTGCAATGTCCATTTCGGATACTGAAAATACGGAATGCGAATCATTCGACTTCCAGCTTTCATAAATATAATATCTTCATCAAACTACCTCTTTCTCTTTTATCCCAGTTTTTCCTTCCTTTCCACATTCACACACACACTCTCTCTCTATCTCTCTCTCTCTCTCTCTCTCTCTCTCTCACACACACACACACACACACTCTCTCTCTCTCTCTCTCTCTCTCTCTCTCTCTCTCTCTCTCTCTCTCTCTCTCTCTCTCTCTCTATCTCTCTAGGATCTATCTCCTCTATCAGTAAGTTCAATTAACATTCCGCATTTGAATTTCACGTATAAAATTTATATTTTCAGTTTGAAATTTTTTTAATTATTTTAAATGTACCAGTGCCGTACATCTTTCCCATTTTCTTACATTTAACTAAATTTAATTAAAAATACATAATTTTATTAGTCAAATTGATCTGAATTATTTTGGAATATGTATTTTTAATTGCTAAATGTAGACAACATTAATGTATTATTTATACAGAGATTGTTGAAGTAGTTTAGTGGGTAGGATGCCTGACCAGCAATCAGAGGATCCGTGGTTCGGTTCCCGGCGCTCACTGAATATTCTTGTGTGTGACACTGATTGATTTTCATAAGCTATTCAATATAAATGTCAGTGTCTGTAGTAGCAGAGGTATTCACTATAATTTACAGCATTGAAAAAGAGGAGAATTGAATTCAATAAATTATGTTATAAGCCGAATTTAATCCAAACTGCAAAACTCCACTGAAAACACAGACATCTAGCCTTTTCCTTCGACTAAGGGTCAATTAAATAAATGGAGCTAAATTGCAACTTGACACACTTCCGGAGGTGCCTACCTTCTACTACATGGCTACCAAAACCGGGCAATTCTAACAAAATGGATTGGTCAGCGAGTGAGTAAGAAAGATATATATATATAAAATCAGAGGAAGAGAAAGAGATGGTAGGAAAGAAGAGTGAAAAAGTACTATTAGCGATTGAGTGACACATATACAAGTAGTAAGTTGCCCGATTTAATTAAATCTGGGCTTCTAAATTGTGGCATAACTTATATACAAATTTAATTTCATAATACATCTCTATCTTATTATCTTGGTTGAGTGGGAGAAAAGAACAAGTGGTTTTAAAACTTCGCCTATTCCTGTAATATATGTCATCAATAAATAATTTATGATCCATTTCATATAAATATCTCAGCATTTCCATTAAATTAATAATTAATGTTGTAAGCACCATAATATCGTCTGACCTCAATATCCTACGACTCACACAAAAGTGGTTGTACATTCTGAGACATCATTCTTTGATCCTTGTGCTGTAAATTCTTTCAATATGTAATAAGTTAGTTTCTCATGATTCATTGTAAATTTACACAAATAATATCATTTGTATCTGTATCGACATGTATCTCCCCTTTCTTCTTCTTATTCCTATTCATCATGTCTTTCTTCTTCTTCATTTCCTCCCCCTCCTCTTTCTACTTGAACTCTTACTTCTTCTCCGTATTCTTCTTTTACCTTCTACTTTTTCCTCTTCTCCATCTTCCTTTCTTCTTCTTCGTCTTCTTCTTTCTTCTCTTTCTCCTCTTTTTTCTTCGTCTTCTCCATCTTCTTTTCTTTCTTCTTCTTCTTCTTCTCCTTCTCCGTCTTGGCCAAGACTTCGCCTCTTTGTGTAATTCATCTTTCAAATCCAAGCTCTTTTTTCTTTTTTTTTTTAACAATCACATCATTTATTTCTGCTGTACAGTACCTTAATATATATATTTGTTGTATTTATAATCTTTCCTATTCAGACTACTCAACCATTAAGTTCCATATTATGGTTATGTTTAGACCATTATGTTCACTTTTCAAAAATCACTGTACATCACTTGAACTATGGGATCTGAGAGTTGCTAATATTAATAATACTTTTATCATTCATGTACATTGTAAATTTATACAAATAAAGCCATCTGAATCTGAATCTTCTTCCTAACTAACATATCAATAATGCACCTAGTTATTTTTTGTCACATGGAGCGCTAGAATTTCATCGTCAGAAGACAGCGTCAAGCCGTTTATATATTAGACTAGAGGAAGAAGTATTGAAGATCAGAGTAAGGGTTGGAAAGGCGTGTAAGAGAAAGAGAGAGAGGCCTATGTGTGTGGCTTTGACCTGTGAGTCCTGAACGTCTAGTGATAATGTTAGACCTGATGCGGCTACTAGACTGAGGACCAGCAACTAACTAATCCTGATGCTGATAACTACACCGCAGCCTCCACCTCCAGACTGAATATTATGCAAATCTAGCTTAGCAGTGCCTGTGAAGTGCCGGCCAAGAATCATTTTGTTTGCTTTTAGCTTAGGTCGAGGATGGTCTTCCAACTAAAAGCAAACTAACGAGCAAACTGACAGTTCGTTCGCTGTACTCCACTTCATATCCTGCTCCACACATTTTTAAAGCATGACCACTTATCGCCGTAACCTTACTCCTATATTTCTTATGTTAACCACCTACATCCGTCAGGGCATTGTACTATTCTACTGATCCGAAATAATGTAAATGTTAATTGCATATCCGCCATTGTGTTTATCCATTGTTCTCGAGAATTGGATGTTTTCGTAATAGATTGATATGCATTTAAAACCGAACTATCATTTATTTTATAACTTTTACATCAAATTCAATAAGTGTATATCTTGTACATCAAATCCAATAAGTGGATTATGAATACTTTAGGTTGATATTTGAATTTAAATAAATTTCTTTTAATTAACAGGACATTGCATTTTTTATAGACGATGAATAATGTGAATGCTCATTGTATATCTGACGTTGGGCATTGTAGGCTTTTCTTTGGACTCAGGACACTGAGCACGTGAAGATTATTGAAAAAATAAATTATTTAAAGCTTTTCAAGGACTTGGAAAATAAGTCATGGGATCAATGACACAGATTTGGTTAATTCAATTGAAGAATTTATTGACATACTTAACCAATCAACGCAAAAATTAATGTGAAAGTGACAAATTTGCATAACCCATTAAAAAAATTGGATAAGCTCTGGTTTCATCGCATGCATAAGATCTAGAAACAATATGTATAAAAATTTAACTAGATAAATTTTGAATCTTGAACTAAGAATGAAATGTAACAGATATAGAAATTCAATGAGATATCTAATTGAGCAACCAAAGCAAATTATTTTAAAAATAAGATAACGAAAAATAAAACAGATAGTAAGAAGCCTTGGAATTGCTTTAATATACTATTAGACACTGAACATAAAAAACAGATATCAAAAAATGTTTTTGAAAAACAAAAAATAATAGAGCAATACTGTTATCCCTCATTATAAAAAACGAATTTTTCAAACACTGTGACTTTCCAAAAATTCTGTGAAATTCTAGGAATGTATCACAAGCCATTGAATTTATTCGAAAATTATTTGAATGATAGAATACAAGAAATAACTATTGGAAACAAAACAGTCAGGACTAGCGTATTATACCACAAGGAACCGTGCTTTCTCCATTACTATTCTTCATTTACATGAATTACCTGCTCAAATCTACTGAGATAAGAGCTCTAATCTCATTTGCTGATGATACTACAGGAGAATAGCAGCTTTTACAGCTTTTTTCCTAGCAGCTTTTACAGGTGTTTCATCTTCATGGGAGAGGCGAAAAGTTGTTAAATGAAAACACCCCAGCACTAAGCCATAAAAAGAGAAATTTAATATAATTCTCCCCAAATGCCAAGACTCAGTCTACTAACTTTTATTCACAAATACATCATTCTTCTTCCTGCAACTTGCCCACTTCAATCTCATGTGTTCAAGAGTGAAAATACAGGCCATGTTCAGTAAATATAATTGATTCACAACTCAGGTGGAATTATTCATATGTATTATCTTGCAGTGCAGAACTGACCTTTATGAGTCGCGGCGGACGCGTTTCGAACAATGTTCTTCTTCTTCGGCGATTGGTTGAGACTGAGTAGTTTTCTAGTATGTAAGGTCTGGTGGTCGTAGGAAGATAGTGGGAGGAGTGGATGTGGTGGGGGAAGTGGGTGTGGTGGAGGTGTTTTTAGGAGGGATTTGTGATGATGTTGAAGAGGGTATGAGATTTTAAATTAAGTTGGTCATTGAGTATGAATTGAGGATGTGAAATGGAATGTTTGTAAATTTCGAATTGTTCAAGAGTATTGAGTTTTTGACTTTTGGGGGCAATGTGAAGGATGTGGAGGTTTTGATCAATGTTGGTGAATGAATGATTTTTTGTGAGTAGATGTTCAGCATAATTTGATTTTGTCTGTGGTTGGGTGAGGGCTTTTATGTGTTCTTTGAATCTGGTTGTGAAAGATCTGCCAGTTTGTCCAATATAGAAGCTGTCACATTCGTTGCATGTCAGTTTGTAAGTGCCAGAATGATTATGAATGTTGGAGGTGGTGGTGGTGTAGTTGGTGGTGAGTTTTCTTAAGGTGTTGTTGGTTTTGAATGCGACTGTGTAGTTGAGCTTTCTGAAGGTATTTGCTATTGTTTGTGTTGTATGATTGATGTATGTTAATATGATGTATTTGGAGTCTGGTAGGGGTTGTGTGGATTTTTGTTGTTTGTGAATGATTCTATGGAGTTTTTGTCAATGATGGATGGGTTGTATCCGTTTTTTGAGGCACTGTATTTGATGGTATTGAGTTCAGTTTGGTAGTCAGTGGAGTTCATGGGTATGTTGATGAGTCTGTGAATCATGAAGTTGAGAGCTGCATGTTTGTGTTGGGTTGTACTGTACAAAGGTAACACCAGACAAGTTCACACATTTCTCACCTACATCAAAAAAATCCACCCCAATCTCCCATTCACCTTGGAAACTGAAATTCATAATTCTCTCAACTTTCTTGATCTCACAATCACCAAAACAAATCATCACCATACATTCAAAATTTACATGAGACCTACCTCCACAGACATGATAATTCATAATCACTCCAACCATCCAACCCAACACAAACATGCAGCTCTCAACTTCATGATTCACAGACTCATCAACGTACCCATGAACTCCACTGACTACCAAACTGAACTCAATACCATCAAATACAGTGCCTCAAAAAACGGATACAACCCATCCATCATTGACAAAAACTCCATAGAATCATTCACAAACAACAAAAATCCACACAACCCCTACCAGACTCCAAATACATCATATTAACATACTGTATATAGTCATATAGTTGAAAATATATAAGTACTGTAATTATTGTTTTATGAATTTCAAAAGTCTAAGCTAAAGAATTATTCAACGATCAACGATATGAATATAAGATACAATTTGATAAGGATGATATGATTGCGATGTATCTACATGAAACGGCGAAGTTTGAACATATAAATATCCATTCTTGGAAAAGGATATCCATAACCTGGCTTAGGGAGATGCGGTGTGTCGTCACATCATTAAGTTATATCTGTGATACAAAAATATATTATTAAAAGTGGCTTTGGGTGAGCCTAGGCTCTTTACAAGTACTGAATTATTTAGAGAATTTGGTGTTCTCACTCTGGGGCAATTATACATCAAGAGTTTGATTCAGCACATTAATAAAATGTAGAATGTTTGAAAAGTATGGAGAATTAATTTGATGACAGAGCCTTAATTAAATCGTTCCAAACAAGACGTTCAAGGTTAAATTCTGCTAATAACACAGCTTGGAAAAATAGCTTCAAATTGATTTATTTCTCCTTGTTCTGTAAACGTTTATGACTTTTAGTACATACTATAAAATTAGTAATGGCCAAGCTGAGCTATAAGAAAGCTATGAATCAATATCGAGTATTTTCCAGAATTAGCTAACAGCCATCAGGAACCAATCAATATCAAACACTCACGTTTTCAAAATGAAGCAATACAATAAGTTTGAATAATAAATATTATTTAAATGAATAAAACTATCCAAAGCGAATGATGACTAAAAAGATTCTCAGATTTCTGTGCAATTTTTCCGAGTCACAGTGTATCCATCAGCAGTAAACTTGATCAAAATTATCCAAGATGAAAGATGCAACTGAAGAGATATTTTATCAATTCGTGCCACTGATTGTCTAACTGTGGTCTTTTTCTAGCCATGTTCTCATCTCCCATCAATCTTACGAACTTTCCCCGGTTATACGTTATATGAGAAATTTCAGAATGTCGCAACATTGGTTGTAAAATAAATGTATCTCTTTGAACGAGGTTGTCCCATAGAATAGGCCCAATCACTCACTAACTGCATCAGATTAACTGGTTTTCAATAGCTTCAAGGGTCATGACTCACCATTACAGAATTCGGAACTTTAATGGCAAAGGGGTAGGAAGGACCTTGCAATTTTTTTGAGAATTTCCATTTGTAAGCCCCCTTAAACGTTTCACCGGGGACCACCCTTGAATAGCTTTCTACAATTCAACACTGAGAAATGTTTGGATTTTTGAAATTATCATGTTAAAGGAATTTATTGAGTGCGCCATTCAAGAATAAGCCTTCACCATTTCATAGACATAGGTGTACAAGCTATTTTTAACAGCTAGGACGTTGAAGTATTCAAAGTGATTAGCTTATCATAAAAATGAAGATCATGCTGAAATTCAAATAGTTTAGGCTATACCCAACCACATCAATGAGAAATGTGTTCTGATCTGCTCAGTCAGGCCCTAAAATGGATAGAGATGAAAAACTGGAAGCACGAGATCACGATGAATGTATTAAAATAGAAATTAAAATGGAACGTAGTTTTAGCAAAATCAAAATAGCGCTAATACTATCCTGACGACTCTATATCCTCTATGCCTCTGATTGCTCTATCTGTAACTAAGATAAGAATAACGATACCACTAATGCCAGCCTGACTACTTTACATATAGAGCAAGCTGAAAAGCAGAAGCATGGAGTCAGGTTTGCGTAAGCGTTATTGAAGTTTTTATAAATGCACAAAATAATGTTCAAGTAAAGATCGAGCTTTTAGTTGCAAATTAAAGTCTTGAAGAGACGTTGATATTTTTTATGGGAACAGATCCTAACCAGCAATTGGGAATCGAGACATAAAACCACTGTGACTATACATGACGTAATGAGACCAATTTCCAGCTTTACAATTACTTTTAAAATACAAAAAGCATGTATTCAGCCTCCATTTTTATGTAAATTCAGCTGAATTGACAGAAGTTGCATCAATTTCGTTGGGGAAACAGAAAGTCGTTGACAGGATCCTTTTCTGGATACGAATCGTAGAGTTTCAGTGTGAGCGGTGAGTAGCATCGAAAACTCAAAAAGGGAAAATTCTGTAGTAGGAAAACTGCTTCAACATTGAAATTGCCGACTAGGAATGTGACGAGATGGAAGTTTTACTTTGGATTTGGAGCTGTGAAAGTGTGTTTCTGATGAGGGGGGTCATGAGTTGGTGGAGAAGGGGGCAGGGTCTCGGAGTAGGGGACAGTCACGTCGACGCACAGAGGCTGAGCAGCTAGTCTGCCAAACCAACTCGAAACGGAGACGTTCGGCGAGCGGCAAGTTCAGTTAGTGCTGGACCCGACTGCGTGATAGTTCGCGTACTGCACATCCACAACTTCACTCCCTCGCTCGACGCGTCTATCAATCTGTCAGTGGCTTATCTAAAAGCACAATCTACTCGTCATCCAGTGTCCTGCGTCTGAGGATTCTCTCCACAAGTAATCAACATTGACCTTGAAAATTAACTTCTGACACTCCTTTCTTGTTTATTAGGACTTGCTAATTACAAGATTAATCAACTGTTATTAGTTAATTACCCACCCACTTATTTCCCACCTACATTCATTGGATGCGTTTCTATATTATTTCGTTGAATTATCAATTGATTTGTTATCAATTAGTTTGATAATTCATTTCTTAGCTGGTCTCTTGTAACTATTTTGATAACTTGAAGAAACTAAGCTAATTTATTCCGGTTTGTGAATTCAGAAGCAAGATTATCCACTGTTTTATAGGTTACTTAGATGAAATTTCAATTTTGATGAATTTCCATATTGGGAAAAGAGAAAAAGATACGAACAATTCACAAATAATTTGAAATTAACCTCAACTCGACACTCTTTTTTTAAAGATTCTTCAATTATCACATAACTCATTTCCTAGCTATTCTTTTAAGACGTTTTTCTCATTAATGGTGATATTTCAGGGAATTTAGGCTAATGGTTGACTTTATTTCCGGCTGTAAAATATGCGAGATCATCAAAGCAATCTATACTGCTTTATTGACTACTTTGTAAAAGTTTTCGTATAGGGAAAAAGGAAAAATACGAACAATTTTTGGATTACATCGACAGAAAATTATAAGAGACCCCAATTCTATCATTTCCTCCCTATTAATTAATTATTGAACAAGTATCCAATCCACTTTTTTTTATTTTTTACGTTCGTTTATCAAGAAGATTGGAAAAAGTACGAACATTTCACAAATTATTTTTAATATATGGACAGTAAATCATAAGAAGGCTGTTCTATTTATCATTACTGTTCTATTTATAATTGATTGAGGTCCAAGTTAGCACATATACAAGGAAAAAGAATCCTATGATCATAATATTTCAATTACTTAAAATGTTTATTACTTTGAATCAGTTGAAGTATTGGACTTTTGATTTGTGATTGACAATAATGATTTGTGACCTTTATTTTCTGAAATCATTTCGTACTAATCAATCAGTTAGTATGATTTTAGATGTGTATGGTAAATATTCAGATATACATGAATATGCTAATACATGTGAATTTGTGAATATTCAGACGATAAGAGAATATTTATTTTACTATACTTTTTTTATTGAGGGATGCCAGACAGCTGCCACACTACTCATCCATTATATTTGAGCAACCTATTATTTTGGATTATTATGGTCGACTACAAAATGTAACGATTGTTGATATTGCCAGAAAAGTCTCTAACTTTGTTCTCCCTTATAATTCCCAACTTAGTCGAATAAACCTGAATAATTATACAATAATATATACAATCCAATGATAATAAATAAAGATATTTTCAGTTATGTCTATATCTGATCAAATAAGTTGATAAGTTGATTTTGATTGATTTCATTCAACTTTTTGAATAAATTTGAATTTGATGATGATGATGATGCTTTAGTCTACAATAAATAGAATGAGCTTCTGAACTTCTAAAAATAAGTTTTCTCAATCATGTTCATGGAAGTTTGCATAATTATTTTATATATAATTGGATCGGTTCCTGAATGGGAAATATTATACATGCTCTTTCAACCCACCTAGTCATAAATATTCGTCATCAATTAATTAGCATTTTAGTACAAGCGTTAGGCTAAATGTTTCAATAATCTGATGTACACTATTGATCTCATGGAATATTCTGAGCCAAGAAAACTCTGAACTTAAACTACATGATTTTTTTTCAAACAACTACATGAATTCGCTCAAGTTATTCCATAACTTCAACCCATAAGAATCACGACTTGGCCCTGATGAGCATGTTCAAAGTGAGTTCTTGGCTCGAAGAATGTTGTTCTGTTCTTGAGCAATCAATAGAAGCGAGTGAAAAAAGGTAAACATACTCAAGCCGGTAAGTAAGCAAGTTCTAACGAAAGTGCTAAGAACTAGGCTACATTCTCTCAGACCACACTATCTATTAAGAGTGGTTCAGAACTGTGAACACGGTGAACAATAAATTAATCAGGAATTATGCATTCGTGGAGGTATTTATAATCGTCTTATCACGCGAATATTCAACCTATATTCCACATGCTTATTACAGCAATATTCTATGCAGCAACACATTGTATCAATAAGTAGTTTCGTTTGGAATTTCGTTTGTCGTGATTAACTTTACGAGTTACGTTTCGATTAAATTCATAAATCAACAATAAATTTAATGTTAATATAGGCTACAATATCAATATCAAATATTGTTTGCAGTCACAGTGGTGTAATCGGATAGGGCGCTTTCCTATGACTGACTGACTGCTACTACTGCAATAATTGGTTCGATTCTCATTCAGTCTAGCATATTTTATGTAACCACCTAAAGTAATCGCAAATAGAGCTGGCGGGTGACGGTGACACCATCTGTTGGTGGTGTTGGTAAGATCAAGCTTTAAAATGCACATGTTTATTCGAAATTTTGGAGATGTGTCAATCATATGACTTTAAAATCAGGTTTTATTTACGTGTTAGAGAAAAACAAACAAATACTCATTACTTGTCCAATTACAAGGATTCAGAAAAGGTGCTACTCGTCTTTATTCCTTATTTTTGATAGATATTTTTTTTTAATTGTTAACTCAGTTGCGATTTATCATCGTATTCCTATCAATGTCGTTAGTCTATCTAATATTGAAGCTCACTTTATTTCATAAAGTTCATTTTCTTCTCGCATACTATAATTTGTATTTTCTTAATATGTCTACGTTTGTATCTGCTTATAGTTGGTATCCATCAAGGCTGATCTGCTGTTCTAAACTTTCTTGTCAAATGCTCGTCTAAATAAGCTGGAACTCGCAGTTAGTTTTAAAGTTTTGAATATTCTTCATCAAGAAAGTCACTCATTCTCTAGAAGCTGTCCTACCTGCTATTTATCATGCATTATGTTCTGTAATAGGGCTTATGCACTGTCATTCGTCACAATGTACAACATACTCCCACTTTCTTTTCTCAAATGTAAAGTACAAAAGAGTAAAAAATCGGAGTTATTTCACACAGAAAGTAGATCATTTGCCGTCACATATTTTACAGGAAGAAATCCATCCCATTATTTATCAAAATAGCTGTAGAAATCTCTTTTGAAGTTAGTAGATAAAACTAATCATAGATTTCTATGAATATTATTTACAAAGTTGGCGTTTTCAAAAGGCATCTTGATTTATATCAAATGCAGCCAACTCTGTAACGGCAATCTGGGTTTTTGTATACTGGAATAGTTCAAATTTCTCCATGTGGGCAGACTCCACTCTAATATGTATATTATATTCAAGGATCAACTTAGCTTCTATTATCAGTAACAGTTGACAATAAGTCAGTTGAAAATTGAATTTTATACATTTCTCTCACTGAAAGTTAGATTCAGTTCTCATGTTCCGTCTCTCTCACCTCCCGGAAATGAAAATCTAAAAGTTTGGATCTAGTTATAGATAGATCATTTGAGATTGAATTTAATCAGTTTCATTCAAGTACATATGTAATACAGATACATTTAATAATAGTACCATGACAAATACAGAATCGGTGAATATATCATAGAAGAAATCCCATAGAATTTAAAACTAATTTAAAAATTTGTTTAATAATCTTCTATCTGGATACAGCATATCAGTACAATAAATCTGGCTTGGCATACTAGTATAATTGGATCAGCCTAGTGAGGAATGGGATCGCAACTAACTGTTAAGCTATGAGCTAACAGCCAAAATCTATTAAATATACTATTATAGATTAATAGGCCCTACAGTATATCTGAATACAACAGCAATATTATTGCATAGCTTAAATCGTAAGTATTGAATAATTCTTCCTATTGGAAGGCTAACAATAAAAATATGATGTTCAAGATCCATCTTGTTTCCACTAATATATAATAAAACTTTTCAAATCACTTTTAAGTGGAAATTATGACTCACGTTATGGCATGACGGCCGTTTCACTGTGTGTTGGTGTGACGTGTTGTTGTGACAAGAGTCACATTTTCCACTTGAAAGTGTTTTTAAAAGTTTTATTATAAATTAGTGGAAACAAAATGAATCTTCAACATCATATTTTAATTGTTAGCCTTCCAATAGGAAGAACTGCGAGTTACAGATTTACTATATTAATCTATAATAGTTTACATAATAGATTTTGGCTGTCAACTCATACCTCAACAGTTAGTTGCGATCCCTTTCCTCACCAGGCTGATCGAATTATACTAGTATGCCAAGCCGGATTATACTGATATGACAGTATCCAGATAGAATATTATTAAACTTAAGTTTGAAGTTAGTTTTAAATTTCTTCTATGTGATTTTTTCTATGATATTTCCACCAATTCTGTGTTGGTCATGTTACGATTAAGATTTAAACCGATTCTATATTTGTCATGGTTTTTCAATTCAATCGACTTGAAATAAATTGCTTGAAATGAGTAATTAGACTGAATAACTTGAATTTAAACTTTAATTCATACATGGATTCTATTATTTACAATAATTAGAAATATCATTATATAATTCATTTATTTATTGAGACAAAATTACAATGAATTTGAAGATGCAAGGACTCAACTCCAAAGCTTCTCTCTTAACAAAAGTTCAATATGCTACAATGTCCAAAGTATCGAGGTCAATTCACACTAAAAATTTAGATTTACTAAATAATGTAAGAGATAATCTTTTTTCTATTGGAAGATAGATGAGGCATAGCACTCTGTTCAACTCTCAACTTTACCCTCATTGCCAGAGTTCGTACTTTTTTGCATAGAAATCCAATTCATTTCGAACAGATTTCATTTTTCAAGCGGTCGTTGCTAAGAGCCGTTGGAAATAGATCAGGTTTTCACCCCCTAACGACTAGCGAAATTTTGGCCGTTACCCAAATACAACAGGCGTTCATTAGCATTTCGCATCTCATAGCATTTTTATTGAGTTGTCAGCACTGTAACTGGTGGTGTAGGCCATTTAGTAAGCAGCGTAGTAATTGGACGCGGCTCATGTCAGCTCACCGTAAACATGTACTGCCTTTAGTCTTTAGTATTGCTTCGACTGTTAACTGAACAGCGATGCTCGTTTCGAGGAGTACAAACTACAAAGCAACTGTGCACGCTTCCTGATGTGACACGGAATTTGCGGGGTTTAACATCGATCACGTCTCCATTCACAACTGCCCTCTAATTAATTGAAAACTCTCTCGGGTCCTGACAACCATTGCAATCGGTCGATAAACTCTTGTGGCTTGTGCGTCATATTCGGAGTTTAGTTTCAATTTGACCAACATAGTCTGCTTGTGGGCTTTTTGTAACCAGTTTCTGATTCTTTGTAGAAGAGTATTAATGCTTATGGTGTAATGACCAGTATGATTTATAACCTTAATATCTTGATGCAGTAAAGATGTACAATAAAGTAATAAACATAATGGAAAATGAGTAGTTTTGAGAAACTTTTTGAAGTTACTAAGAGCTGGACGGTTCGAACACGTAATTAATAGAATTATTAAAAATGTTTTTAAAATTAAAAAAAATGGAGCATAAGAGTTGATAAACTCTGAAAATTATGAAATATCATGAGAGTCTTGCGAACTTCGCGAAAACAGGGAGAGCTGCGTTAGTAGCTAGTTCAAGTAGGTAGAATGATACATTTTTTGGAAAACATCCTTACAGAGTTTTAATATCTTGAAATTTTCCAAGCTGTATAATAATTTTTTATAAATTTTGAAGAAGTAAAACGATTTTAAAGGGAGCGATCGCTCGTCGAACTTGATAGAAACGAACGTTCGAGACTGCACTTGGAAGGGTGAACGGCCAAAAGTAACATGCCATTATCTGCTTTATTGTCACTAGTGGCGTTTCGGAACTCACCTAGGACTGAAGGACCATCCATAACATTATTATCATCATCCTACACTCATCACCAACGCAAAAGTCTCAGACTCATTTAGCGTCACCAGCACAAAACAAAATCGTGAAAGCTCGCTATTGGCTAGCTTCTTCCTTGTGTCTTAGTACACAACCAATGAGCGGCCTCCATTTTGTTAGCTTGCAAAAAGTATCTCTCCTGGTTATAAACGTAGGTGTTGGAATTTTGGTTCTAACTTTATAGCGATCAAAAAATTCATATGAACATAGGTCCGGAAATGCTTTGTAACAGAGTTACAGGTTGCCGAAGACTTTACTCAGAATACAGACCCCTGTCAAATAATCACAGAAATCACATGAATATTATTGGTGTATCATACATCACTCTCTTTATACTTAAATTTTCTACAATCCTAATTGATAAAACTATTAGTATGTTGGTCATTTGACAGGGTTATTCAACATCAAACATGTAGAAAGAAGTTTATGGACCACAATTTATTTTCGTTCACATAGAATAACACTCAAAAATGAGAAGAGATAGAGTTTTGAAAATGGTTTTATTGAATTTTTGAACTCAAAAACTGTACGAAACCACTGAAGTTATAGCTTATTTTTCATTAATAGAATCTCAGTGAGTCTTTACTGTACTCACTCTTCTAAATTCTGGGTAAAATTTTTAGCAAGCTGTAACTCAGTAACAAAGCAATTACGGAGGTACTTTTAGGCTAGTTAACTAGACCCATAGATTTACTCATTCAATGATTTTATTCGCTTTTTTATTGATTTTTATTTGGTCAGATTCTATGTAAAATACTCTGAAAGTCGAATAAAAAAGGTTAAATAAAAGCCGATTACAACAGTAACTTTTAATATATTCAACAAAATATGCGAAAATGGCTCAGAAAACACGTTTTTCTGGTTTGAAGTGAATTTATTTGTTCGATTATACAATGAACTTGTAGTTTTATCTGACACATAATTCAATAACAAAAAAAGGAGGAAAAGGGAGGAGGAGCAAGAGGAGGAAGAGAAAGAGGTGTTGGGAGACGAGGAGGAGGACGAGGACAAGGAGGAGGAGAAGGAGGCGGAGGAGAAGGACGAGAAGGAGGTAGAGGAGGAAGATAACGATGAAGAGGAGGAGGAGGAGAAGGAGGAGGAGAAGGAGGAGTGATGATGGTGGAGGAGAAGGTGGTGAAGAAGAAGTAGTACGTAGTTGTAGTAGTAGTATTTTCATATTCTTCTAACCCTCAGTTGATATTTGATAGTATGACCTCACTCTGAAAGAGCACAATTTTTACCATGCCTAATCTTCCATGACGGATCCAATTTTTCGGGCATCAATGGTCCTATTCTTGTCGATGATTATTATAATAGACACAAACTGATTGCAGTTGAAGAGCCAATAGAAAACTTCCACACTTCTCTAATCTTAACAGAATTATTGTTATACCTATTCCAGTACCCGTAACTATAAGAATAGAGCTCGTTACATGAAAGTAATTGTAACGTGCTATCAATGAAGTACTACAGTCGGCTAACACAATTATAATGAGGTAATGCATACTGGAGAGCTGGAGAGTCAATGAATGAATACACAAATTCATCTCGCCCCATTTAAAAATAATATATTCCCCCTTCTTGATTTTGGTATTTGTCAGAATACTCTTTCATTCACTGAAGAAAAGATATCAAACAAGTTAGCAACAAAAAAATTTATGTATCCATATTGATGACAAAGAATTTTAAAACACTTATTCAATTGACAGAAGAAACATAAGAATAATGATGCTACTTCCTTGAATGCTCAGATTGAAAGAACATTATTTTTAAGAAGAATCCTCTTTTCTCATTCAAAAAATTGGCTATTTCATATGCATTAGAAAATTTGGGCAAATGGATAATGATAAATTAATTTAGTTTAATATTGCGACCATAATATACCGTTGAAAGGCAGTTTCTCATAAAGAACTGTTTCAAATGAATATAAGATGTATTATAATATCCTCCGCTGAACTGCTCCGAACTCACCTCATTCATCACCTTTTTCTTTCCTTCTGGAACAATGCACCGGGCTTCTGAAAGACTTTTGTTCAAAAAAGGATGGGAGAGAGACTTAGTGCTGAACGAGGCTAATGGAAAAAGTTGAAGCATTAATCCACCAAAATGATCTGACTTGGTTGAAATGTGAAAATGAACACATTGTCCGTTCTTCCCAATCTATTCTTCATATTATTCAGCACTATTGGATGGCAATTATGTTTTGTTAAATGGTTATTATCATCATTCTATCATGATGCTCCAAGCTTAGATTCTTAGCAAATTGTCATCTTTGGGAACTAACGATGTGATTCCAACAAATTTTGAAAATTATCAGGATGTTTGCTCATGGGATTCGATCCAAATTTTTATTTATAGAGTTCGTTACATGAAAGTAATTGTAACGTGCTATCAATGAAGTACTACAGGCGGCAAATATGGGATTTATCTTATGCCATGGATCTTAGGATTCATATAACATTATCAATTTTATGACTGATGTGTCACAATGATATCCTGATGACAGATCTTCAAATAAAATGTTGGCTCAAAAAAGAAACATATCTTGTAACAAAAATTGGAGTTTTTCGATTGCTACGAAATTCCATTATCAATCTCTAATTGATAATTCTTCTTCCACTGAATTCTATCTTCAATTATTTCTACTTTAAATATTTAATGGCTAGTTTAATCCTTTCAATTGTCCACAACAACAAAGAAATTGGAAATTAACATGAAGATAGCAGAACAGGGAAAACTACTTCAAATTATGTTTCCCCAGCTTCCTCCACATAAATTTCATAATTTCCAAATTATTCTAATCATTTGAAAAATGTTCATTCTCTTAATGTTGACACTGATGATGAAATTACAGAATAGTGTTGACACAAGACGAATTGTATTACTTCACCCGCAATTCAGAACCCTATCATTAAGTCCTATCAAACTAAATAGTTATTGTTCATTAACAGCCTTAATTATTACTGTAATTGGATCAACTCTCACCCACGGTGTTCTAAGTACTTTTTGGGGTCGAATTCCTTTTCATCCTTCAATAATAAATTAATAATTCTTGAAAAGTTTTTACTTGAGAGATTGAGAAATTCATTGAAATGATATGATTTATTTGGATAAGTTGCAGTATTTTTTTCCAATTATTAATTGAAGGTTTTAGAGCAAGGACAAAAGTTTTCCATATCCTGAATATGTCACAAGTCCCTCCTACTCTGTCCAATGATGATTTGAAAAAGTCGTCCCTGTATTTTAATATAAAAGATTATTTTATTCTTCCTTAGTCATCATTTAAAATCGAGTCACGTGAAGCGAGAGCACAAAAAGTTTCTCCATTGGCGACCACAACAAATTCGGCGTTGTATCGCAATCATGCATCTCAATTCGAATGGCGCTATTGAGTGGAAATTGTCTGTCGACACTTATTAAATATCTATATTGAAAATGCAAGACGAAATATGTTCTGCATGCATATTTGAGATGTAAATTTCTGTAGCAACAAGCACAAGGTAACTTGTATGAAACAAAAGTATGCTATGCAAAATAGTCGAAACTTGATTGCATATGCATGAAACCTCGCACATCCAAATACATAACTATGTCAGGTTGACTCCTCCCACGCGAAAATAGATTTCTTTTTCAGCTGCATGTTTGTTTCTACCACAATGAATGTTAATGTTTAGCAGTTCAAAGAATATTGTCACCAATTTAATTTTGTCATCAAAATATTCAAACAAACAAGAAAAGTGCATTAACATTCAATTTGGAACTTCAATAACACTATTACAAATTACTGATAATAATCGGAGTTGCTTGAGCCGTATCAAGTGCATCACTTCATGTTTTTTAAGGTGAGTTTAAACTGCAAACAAAACCCCGTAACAAAACACTGTCGCAAACATGTAACGGGACAAATCCAGTAAAGAACACCATAAACACAATAATAAGATATGATACGACGATGCTACAATCTGCTGACTCTGTGTTACGGAGTAATGTCCAAGACGGGGTTTGTCCGCTGTCTGGGCTACTCTACCTTGAATATATTAATATTTTATAAGAAGACTTGAAATTGTCACAATGGAACCAGTGTCCAATTGAAATCAGTGAGATACTAGTTTCGGTTATTACACGATTATCAATCTCCCATCTTTTATTCATTATGGATAACTACCATAATATCACCTTCGCCACAACAAATAAAATTAATATCTTCGAATAGGCTATTGATCAATATTTTTTATGATTCTTGGGAATATTAGCTGAAGGTAGAAATGAATTGAGAACCATGAGTGGTGTTCTATAGTACTGTGCTGAAAAAGACTCTCAAGTGACAAATCTTATTTAGCCAAGAGCTAATACGGTACAGTGAACCGTTTTTCCGAGTTTCCTGTTGACATTGTTGAAGTTGACTTTTAGGTTTAGGCTCTACCCCGGCGGCTCGTAACAGTGATGGAGCGGATAGAACTCTCAGAGGAATAAAAGTTTGCAGTTCGGACACCAAGTGATGGTCTCAAAAGTTGTATGATGCTTGTTCCAGATCTCTGGAGGTGTGTCAGCTATTCGATTTGAAAGAGTTTCTCTCACTGTCATGTTGTTTGCAATGAAGTGGTCTGCAGAAAGCATTGATCGTTGTCTGTACAACAAGAGACATGAATGACATTTGCGAAAATATCCACGAAACCCATCTTATTGAGATTAAAAGCAGCAATTTTCTCTAGAATTCAGAAATATTGAGATAATATGTTATTCCACTAGTAATACTTGTAGCTCATAATAATAAATAATAATACTAAATTGGCATAATGTTTGCTTTGCTGCAGTATTATTTTTGCAAAAAATTCAATTCGTTAATACGGTAATATTGTGGTTTTAATCACTAATAATAATATGTTATATTTTACATTATATAATGTGTAGTAGGGTTCAGGCTAACAGTTCCACGACTGACATTCTAAAGAAATCTACCTACTAATGGGATTTTATTCAGTAATGAGTGATTCCTTTTTTTGTTTTCGTGAATACAAAGAATCTAGAGAGACCTAAATTTGTAGGTCCAACTCATCAATCGCCATCATCCAACTCATTACCCACGCACAGGTCTCAGACCTATGTGGCTATGTGGGCTTCATCCTCAGAAGAAAAAAAATATATTTGGACCAATTCATTTCTTTATTTGAGCATCTACCATAGCATAGATATGGGTATGATTGGATATGGTGATGTAGCGTATTGAATGATCAAATTTCAAATGAAATGAGACTTTTGATGACTTTATCTGATAGGTAGTTAATATTAAGCTAATCCTAATCGTCAGTAATGAATCCAGATGTTCTAGAGGATTACAATGTCTATCATTAATTACACTTGCTCTTGATGAAGATTTCATGGCTCAATTATTAGAATAAGCTCATGGAATTAATTTGTCAATCTAGTGCCGTTGCTACGAATTGTGATATTTGAAGATAATGAAAATATTTTGCTCTCCAGTAAATCTTTGTGAATGAAATACTGCATCATTAATGTTTCTATCTTACAAAATGTTTTCGCTTCCTATTAAAACCGAACTAGTAAAATACGTAGCCTATCGAGAATGACGGGAACGATCCATCGGTTGAGCCAAAACTAACATTGAGAGGCTCTCATTTGGCAGCGTAGCCAAGTCATGATGTTACACTTTTTCCAGTATCGTTGAAATCATACTGTTTTCGGCCTAAGAATATTACGAAAACCGTTAACAAAATACTTGGTTCACATAACACATGCTCTTCATAAACCACATGTACAGACGACTTTCAATTTTTCATGTAGCTCTTGTCATAAGGGAAATTGATTCAGTCGTTTGATGTTCAAAATAAATGTTATCGCTCTCTTAATCGAGCTATTTGTAGTTGTCGAGTGTATTTAGAGTTAGGAACTGGATTATTTTTTTTTTACTCTCAGGCTACTAGTTATCAACAGAGCTATAAAAAACCAAAGTTTTAATTGCAGGAATCTTCCTGCTTTATATGTTCTTCCAAAAATGTATATTTAATTTTAGTTCGGACTCGTTTAGTAACAATTTTATTCGATTTAAGTAATTTCCCAAAATGGAAAACTTCGAAATAGAGACATTAGTTCATTTTCCACATCTATGAAACTGCATTTACCAATAATTGAAAATCAAAACTTAGCAGCATGTTCATCTGTTTCAATTTCAATTTATCAACTTTTGATAATTCCAACGAATTTGTTCATTGGTGTTTATTATTTTCAAATTTCTAACCAAAGCTCTCTTATTTTTCCACAATTTGTGTTTAAACTTAGCTACCTTTAGACTTGAAACAAATGTTTACATCCTTTCCATAGCTCTTGTCAACATAATATGTACAAATAACAATATCGAATCCAGATCAAGATAATGTTTAAATATTCCAATTGAACACAATGTACACATCAAAAACCTGTATCATATCTCTAGATGCATTCCAAATGGATCCTCCATGATTTATTCAGATGAAGAGAAAGCAAAAGCAAACTATGAATGTGTCTACACTCTTCTTCAGATTAAATACTGATTTATTCAAGTCTCTGAGGTGAATAATTGAAATTTCTCCAACAGTAGCGTGTATAAACGGTTATGAGAATTAAAAAATAGTGGCTCTTCTCATTTATGGTAAAATATTGTTGAACAGTGCCTCTGGACAGTATTAATAATAAATTCACTCTTGCAGCCCAGTGAAAACAGTCTGTTCAGTATCTCTGACTAGAATAACGCGAATTATTATTATTTGAGCTTGTGGCTGGCAGAGAGTATAAATTTTCGCTGTCATGTAAACCGCAAACGATCTGTCGACGATGTCAACAGATGCGTCCTTTTTATTGTTTGTTTTGATGAGAGCAGTTTGTGGGCTACAAAATTGGCCGATCAGTTCCAATGTATAGAACAGAGAGGCTTAGTCCACTAGTGAGAACTGCCCAGAACACGCATTATAAAAAATCACCTCTCGATTTTAATGCGATTATCAAAATGCATCACTTTTTCATCACGCGAGGTTCTTTCGGTGATCAAATTCAAATTAATTTCGCTGATCCTACTTAGTTGAATTAAATTTTAGATCACCATGCTGTAAAAACAATAATTGAAATATTCCACAAAGTTGTCTCAACCCTGTGCGTCATTAGTTGTAACTACTAAATGTGATTCTTGTCTCTGATAAAATATTCAGATACTTTTTATCTTTTATTTCATATGAAAAATATTAGACCTAGGCCCTATTTCATAAAACTTACATCCCTTGAAATGCAGAGCTTTCTTCTCTCAGTCCGGGAAATTTAGCCTAAGTTCTATGAGATCCCCACCTAATTTTCTGTTACACTTATACATGGATTTTACATCATTTCATCTATTGAATTTTGATTCATATAGATTAGCTCTTTAGTTTTTCTTTATCCGCTCACCCGTGAGGGATCAAAATAAAATAGCTCATAAATTATTCCACTGTGAGGATATGCACATTGTAATCTCAATGTCCACTTCAATTTTCATGTTTATGTTTATGTCATTTCATTATCATTTTGTATTATCGGTATATTTGTTGAATTTGTGATTTTGAATAGCCTGGTGATTCGTTTCCCTTGTGAAGCAGAACAGAATAGATCTACTTTCAGTGATGAATCAAAATGAAGGCCAATAATAATTAATATTATCCTCATTACTGTGTTGATTTTTTTCAACAATGCAACCGATCGCCCTCTCAAACGGGAACGTTGAAATCATAATAAACGTTGATGTATTCATGATGAGTAATGTTTAGCGAGTGTGTTTATCGAGCTCATTTTCAATGGACGTATCATCTTCTCATCTGAATATTTAATACCTTGTTATACCCAATCATTTATCGGTAAATATCTATTTGAAACGTCCATGATTTTCACCTGGATCGTTCCAGTGCGTGATCCCATAGACAATATCAATTTTCGCTCAATGATTACGGTAATTATGTAATTTTACCACGATAAAATGTTCTCAACTCTGTTTTTATAGTGCATATAGGGCAGACCAAATTTTGTGCACAAATGATGATATGTTATTCTATGCAACCTGATTGGAACAAATTGTGGACGTGAATTCAATGATGAATAAATTTCTCATCAATATCAGTCTTTATTATCTCTTGATTAATTTTCATTTCAACTGAGATGAATAAGAAGTTTGCTGGCAGGAAATCATTACACTAGCCCATACTTTTAAACTTCCTGTTCATACAATTTTAAGAGCAAGGAAGATTACTCCATTTTTTAAAGGGGTTCTTGAGCATGACTGACCTTTTAAAATTATTAAGTCAATTTGTGATGACTACAGAGGAAATCTATTTCTAGAATTATGATTTTTATCAAGAATAGTTGTTATGTGCAGATTAGTAACTCGGGTAAATCGGGCATGATTAAAGATTGAATAAAAAGTAGTACAAATGGTACAAATTGAGAAGGCAATCTAGGTAACAGACTCTCCATTTTAATGGAGAAATAGTATACGTACATCTTGTTGAATTGAGGTGTTCGATCTTTGGTTCTTGTGTAGCAGGGCTTTCTACTTCTTTCTCTGATAGATAACTCTGTTCATTGTTTCCTTTTTTGTTCTCTATGGATATTGAAGCTCTTTCAAACCACCTCTTGATAATGATTATTATTTTAATCATTCATCTATTTTCTCATTATCTATTAAATCAAACTATCCACCTGAACTAATCTAATTAACTTCATCCTACATTCTTATTCACTGAAATTTTATTTACTAATGTTTGAGTCAAACTCCATTTTTCAACCCACTATTTGTTAACTTTTTAACACTTCTATCACTTCCCAATGAGATGAAAACGAGAATTATATCATGTTGTTAATATTTTTACACATTTCCAGCTATTTCTGAACATCTCAGCATTTTCATGAAGTAGATGGATCACAATTCCAAATTATTTACCTATTCCTATGATCCTTTACCATTCATTATGCTTATGAATCCTCATGCTGTGACTCTCAATGAATTTACGTTTTCTGTGATGATGAAATACCCTACAAGAAGATCGACAATATATAATATTCAAGATATGCTCTAATTTGTCAAAGCAGTGAACGTATTTCTGATTGCTACTTATATTGAACATCGGTTCCTGTGGCAACAGTCAAAAGCTCTACTCCCGTATTGTATAAGTCTCAATGCAAAAGGAGAAACTCCCCTTTCCCAAACAGGTCTTCAGCACATGTTTATACATCATATAACGATTTCCGATTGGTGTTGCAGTGTGTGTCAATGTGTGAGTAGATGTAAGATTATTCTTCATTGTTGTTATTGTTGTAGTGCAATAGGTGGTAATGACCTCCAGAGTACAATAGTACCGTCAATCGGTTGTGGGCTAGTAGAGCTACACTCCTGATCCCAGATAGGTGTAAATTGACTCTCACTGAATGGTATTTTATGTTTATTAGCCGTATTTATGACACAGCTATAGATTTGTACTATGCACAACACTCCCTAACATTGTTAAAGAGCTCTCTATCAGCTGCTACCGTTTATTACCTGTTAATTTAAAGTCGTTTAAATTCATACTCATTTATTCTAGAACATGGTTGGTATCTACAGAGCAGTAATTTAGTAAGACATTTTCATTTGCTATCTGCAATAGGAAATGATCGTAGGCTATTTAGAAACTGAATTGTTCTCCAGGAATGATTTGTAGTCATGTTTCCTTTTAACCCGTTAAGTCAATGCATACCTGTTGAGTCAAGCATGTTCCATCTTGCTTCAATGTAACAGGTTAAAACCCTGATATTTTCTCTTATTCAATTGATCTGAAGCTGAACCTATCAGTGAATTGTCAATTACATCAATTACTCACACTGATCATTTTCAATATTGATTTGCTTTTCACCTATTCTGTCCCAAGTTCTCCTAAATGTTGTCTGTTTTCTTCTAGAAAATATAAAGCTAGTTATAAAAGCCAGTTATATCAAGTACAGTCCATATTTTTCTCAATCTAACAGGTTGAAAACCCTAGATTTTTACCGTTTTATTCAATATTGATCTGAACCTATAAATAGAAAATTAAAGGTTAAAAGGTTACTTTCGCCTTAACAACGCAACCAAGACATCCTCTATCTCTTTACACGTCTTCATTGGAGGCGCATACGATCAATCAATCAACAAATAATGAGGACAGTTAATCAATCAATCCTTTTCTATAGTACGGGCTTCTTAGCACTAATTTCCCTCATCCTGTCATCAGTGACCAAGCGTTTCTTCCTATTTTTCACTTCATCACATGCATTACTCACACTAATCAGTTTCAATTCTTTTCGTCTTTTCTTTCAACCTGAACCGTACACACCGTCCACTGGCCTGCTCTTCTAGAATATGTTATGTATTTATATATAACATATATTTTATGCAATAAACTGCATATGATTTCAACTTCTAAGTTCTATGTTAATGATGTATACCAAGTTATAAAAACGGATACACGTATTGATTTTTAAAAGTATATGAGGAAAAATAATTTGCTTTCAATAGAAACATTGAAATGCATACAAAAGCATTTTGAAGTGTTTGTTTAGAGTATTTTTTGGCGCTGATGCTCACTAATTCTGAAACTTGTAAATTGGTAATGAGGTGATACAAACACGCCAGGCTGAACTGAAATCGAACCCGTGACCACCGGGATGGAATTTGAGTCAGAGTTAGTGAGCAGTAGGCAGTCAGCACGCTAGATGCAACTCGCAAACCACTGGATGTTTATAATGGAAGCAATGTAATAATTATTGTAATGAGACAGGGAATCGGGAAATTATTCTCGCCAGAATTCAGAAAATTGAATGTCCATGGGTTAGAAAGAAGTACCCTGCATATTCTTGAACTTCTCCAAAAGAAATAAGCTACTTGTTTACTATAATATTACAGTCAGTAAATCAGTATAATATTAATTGAAACAATTTCTTCACTGTTTCGTAATTTAAACTCTATTGGATCAAGCAACACAAAGGAACGTTTTTGTGAAGCAAGTACTTCTTCTCAGGATGGATTAGGTGAGTGATTAATACTACAGCAGTTGAAACAAAACCTGAACCTCCTCAATGCGTTTCATTTTCAATTCAACGATTAAGATTTATGCAAAGAGCTATTGTTGTTATTGGAAATTTATCATGACAGCGTTCCAACAATAAATATTGCATTCTGCAATCACCCCCTTGTTCAAGTGCCCCAGCCATTTACTTCGCAGGCAAATACTGTACTACAACGCATGTATTATCCTATTCATACAACGAGCCGATGAATATTCACGAGGCAAGATTCTACATAATAATCCACGGATAAGGATCTACAGCAATAAATCGAAACTGACATGCAAATTTATTGGAAATGGATAGAACGGGGAGAGTTTTTCAATGTACATGTTATCAGACAGATCCTCAATGTATTTAATTTTTATATGTTTTTTCAAAGTAGTATATAGTGGAATTCAAATCCCAGACAACTTGTTTCATGAAATCAAATCAAGAGAATAGATTTCAATTCAAATTACTGGATCATCACACTATTTACAATGATTGAGAGAACAAAAATAAGTTACCTGTAAAAATATATGTTTTCAACCTATAGAAATTCATGGAAATATCTGTTTATAAAGATATTATCCAATGTACAGCAGATCATCACTCAAATCATGCATATATGGCAATTATCTCCATCTATCACGAATTTATCGCCATCTCATCGGATCGTTTCCAAAACTTCCCAAGTTTTACTTATCATTGTAGTGGAATCAATATCACCGATGCATTATAACTTCTATTTGACTACTTCGAAGGCTGGTCTTTACAGAAAGAGAGAGAGAAATACCATAGAGAGAGAGAGAGAGAGAGAAAGACAGAGCACTGAGAGAGCGTGGTAAAAATTTTTGAAATAAGATTTGAGGGATCGCATGAGTAGTACATTGAAATATCTCCTCATTTCTTGTTTCGTGACAGAAGCCACGATAAAACGGGGTCGTTCGGCATGCGAATCGTTGTAAATAAATGTGATTGGCTGTGAGGACTAAGCCAATATTCATTTACAACGATTCGCAGAGGGTAGTTCGTTATTTGAAGGATGGTCTTTTCCGTGGAGGCCAGTCTCAATACTCCAGCAAGAGATGGCTAGTTTGTAAAGGAACAAGATCTTTAAAGCTAAATTTCTCGTTCATTAGTTCATTGTAGTGAGCTTTAGTTCTTTAAAAAGAAGAGTTTCATCTGAACAGTAGAAGAAGTAATAATTTTCATATAATGAATGGATTGCATAGTATGGATAGTAGCCCAACTGAACCAAATACTCAATTAAATTTGTTCAGTTGAATTAAGTATCTTATCACAAACTTTTGTCCATCTCTAAGCAATTTCAGTCAGAAAGCCCAAAAGTTTTTTCTGATGATTAATTCTTTAGATGCGTGTATGAGCTTGCGACTTGTGTGTTGGTAATAAGATGAATGATTAAACAAAATATTCCAGGCTGAACAGAAATCGACATGGAGAAACAGAAACATGACTATAGGAGACAGCCAGAGTACAAACTGAGATAAATGCTGTAACCGATTACACCACTGAGGCTACCAAATTACATTACTTAGCTAGTTTAGTAAACTTGTTGAAAAAAGAGACAGTTCAACGAATGAACCCATTTTTGCTCATTTCTAACTTGCCCAAGCAAGCTATTTCAATCTATGAGACAAACGATAATTCACTTTTCATTCAAATCTAATTTAGAGTGGGAAGATTTAGTTCCATACTTTTCAATGTCAAAGCTATTTCCACCTTCACATTAGTTATAGAATCTTATATAAGATAATATGTTCATGATAATCACACTAGTTGTGCCCTAATGTTGACTCTTCATAAACGACAGTTTAAAAACTAGAAAGAAAGGCAGACTTGTTTCATGAATTTTGCACTTTTCGATCACAGAACTGCGCAGCTTATTGTGTTGTGTTGGATGCTCAGTGAGTGGGTTGTGATCAAATAATGATCTGGAAGATTAGTGTTCTTGAAAGAAGTATTTTGAAAGTTCCAGCATCGCAGCAAACTGTGTTATTAGAAAGCTTTTTCAACGTGGCCATTTTTCAAACAGCGGGATGCTAGGTGGATAAATACATCGTCGAAATTCGAACAAACAATTTCCAATTTGCATGAAATTAAAGATAGTAAGTACGTACTCAGCAAGAGCATCCGAATGGTATGCTACGAATGAAGATTGAATATCACCAGATCAAGTTTGATAGAATGTTGTGGGAGGTTAGAGGAGTCCACGAAGCGTTTGGAAAATGAAGCGATGACCGTATTTTGAATATGTCCAAAATGTGATGATATACAGAAACTTGACAGAAATAGCGACGAGTTACGACCCATCCAACAAAATTGAGAATGCAAAAATAACACGATGCTTTTACTTCCCACGGACGCTTACACAAGCCATGCCATGCCATGGCCACAAGCCATTCACGCATAAGAAGGTGCTGTGATGAAGTCTATCATAAAACTATATTGAAGAACAGCTAGAAAAATGATGGCTTTCTTCTTCCCTACTTTGTAATCACATCAATCAAAATCGAAACCTTCTGAATTATTTTTCACCTTCTTCTTCTTCTTCTTCAATGCCACTTTATTTTTAATTTTTCAGTGTGTGGGATCAGTTTGTTCAATACAAATGACAGTGTTATGAATTATTTTCTAACATGCATGTAATTTAACATGAGAAATAACACAAGAGTTCAGTTGAACTCTTTTGTATCAGATTCAAAAAGCAAAAAAGGGCCAATTCTAATAAAATTGCTTTTTAACTTTTCACCCTTCTCATTACTTTATATTTTTACTTATGAAACATTTCCCTGATCATATTACAATATTCTTAATTTTCAATAAATGCACTGATATTTCCTTTCTCAACTATGAAATTATGAATAATGCTCATCATCGTTTAATTTATTAATTTATCATTCTCCTTGTTTTTATTGATTGTTATTGATTATACTCGATCAGACAAGTCGAGTTGGATAGAAAGAACTGTGGAAAATATTTTTTTATTCAACAGTTCAACTGAGCCAGTTTTCCTTCATTTTATTTCCTTGATTTTCCAATTTTCCTTGATTATTATTTTAATATCCATTACCATCTCTCACTGAATATTATCACGTGACTTGATGCAGTATCCCAGGAATTCACAATGAATCAACGATGCAAGAAATGCATGAACAACTTGTTAAAATGAAGGAAAGGCACAGTTGAACTGTTGAAGAAAAACATATTTTCCACATCTCTTTTTATCCAACTCGACTTGTCTGATCGTTTCACTTTTTCTATTGAATGCAGTTTCAATAAATTCTATCAAGTATCGTGTTAAGAAATCCAACAAGCTATGTGGATTGCATTTCAAATTATCGTTATTAGTATTGCCGTAGGCTTATTGCATAAATAACTGGTAGTCATGATAGTATTAGTTCAACACGCACTTTATTACTCTTATAAGCTTTGCTTCACAGCTTTTTATGAGTGAGGTATTATCTTAAGAGGCTGTATATTAATGATTCATAGAATCCACAAACCTAAACTAATAGGTCACTACAAATCTGCACAATCCTAAATAATATACAGGATTTTTAGAAATAAAATCAAATAGTTTTAAATTAATACTATCAAATTATTTAAGATATTCAAATTGCCCATCAAATAAATTATTATTGTCCAGCAGGAATCTCCACTTATTACTTTTTATTCAATCCATTTTTTGAATTGATTTGTGAGCATATTTGGAAGAGAACAAACTGACAACCATACTAAAACCGATCATTTTTGAGGGTCGAACTGCACGAACGATAGGGCATCGTCCCTAAATAAATGATAAATTCAATGATAACTATTGTTGCTGTTACTCTACTACTCTAGCAGTTTTTATCTAATACTCTTGAATTTTTATAAGAACCCAACTCAAGAAACTGATAAGATGAGGTATACCCGGAGGTCGAACTTTGGTTTTGTTTCTAAACAGTTTATTTTCCACAACAAATTGTAACTTCTAATTCCAAGTAGCCTATTCACTCTTGTTGATAACTTTGACTTCGAATATCTATTCTGGACAACTTGGAACCGCGCTTGTAATACAGCCTAGAACGAATATCAGTCAGAGTAATTAAATTTGAGCTATGTGTATTTGGTAATGACGTAACCAGCCAACGATGAACTTGTTTCCAATTATAAATTCAAATTTCTCGTATAATTAGTTATCTGCGGGCCCTATCTCAGCTGGCAGCAGGAACTTTTTCGGATGTATTTGGGATGCTTGCGAACAGGATAACTATGGAGATACTGGTATGAATATTTAACTATATCACGGTTAGTGACTAGCCGGAAAATCGATTGTCTGGAAAAGCTTTGCTGGAGCTATATAATTTTCGCACGTTCTGCCGGTTTCGAAATAAATTAGCCCTGCCAGGCGCGCGACCCGTAAAACTTATATTCGAATATGGCCGTTATCGTTTCGTTGGAATGACCGCCGTTTGAAACAAGTCTGAGCAAAACTCAGCGGAGCCGAAACTCAAACGGGAAATGATGTTAATTTAGGGTTGACTACCTTGGCGCTGGCTAGCATTGCAGCACTGGCCACCATGTTCACTTGGTCGAATCTCTTCCAGCCCCAACCCCGTGAATATTCGCTTACACACAGAAATGCATTATCGAAATCCATGAAATCTCCTAAATCCTACTGTGTCAGCAGAAATTGAAAATGATGAATAATCTGTAGACTACAAAAACTGAAAATTTTCCATTAACGACTGCCATTGTATTTATAATATTTATAATCCTATTGGATTTGTATTTGGGTATGCAAATATTAATAGGCTTCAAATAGTGCTGTTGAAATTACTTACTTTATTTTTCGCATTGAGGATCAATTGAATTGGAAACTCCACATTGTAGAAATAAGGATAATTATTTGTTTATTATCTATCATTGACAAACCAATTCCAGATATCAAGACAGATATAAACTTAAACTACATACCAGCAAACCAAATATTAATTCATTAGGCTACCTTTATTTTTTCTCTTTCTTTTATTTGCTGAAGATGTCCACAAGAGTTCTACATTGTTACTGTTACTCTACTTCACTGGTGGTTTTTATCTTCTAATCTTTTATTGAATGATCACCCAAAATATTCCAGGCTGAACAGGAATCGAACCCATAACCGCAGGAGTAGCAGTCAGTCAGTGTTATATCAGATATAAAATCTAACCGATTACACCACGGCAGCTGCTCATTATTATTTATCTTATGACTGCAAGTCACATTCAAAATTATTTATTGTTTTGGGTCAGGAGGGTCAATGTCTTCTCCGACCGCCGTATTTCCCAGTTCCTGGAGCTAAACTACATACTTCAAGCCATCATAGTAGGCGGTTGAAATAAGTTTCTGTGATGCAAAATACATCTGACTGCAATGAGAAACCAACTTATCCCTTATACTGTATATCTAGGAAGCATTGTTAGTGTTGCTAATTCGTACGTCGAAGTAGGTGATTTTCGATGATCCGCCGCTGGTATGGTCCCAAATCTGGCAACACCGCAATTTCTCCCAGTCACCAAATTTGATGGAGTGAAGACGTGAAATCCAATATGAACTGTATTGATTGGATTTTGCTATAGAATACTTGGGTCTGTAGATACAAGTCGATAATAATAATACAATTTCAACTATAATACTTTTTTATTTCCTGGATAAGATTTTCCAATCTATTCGACGGGAATATAAACAGATTTTGCACTTATTTGCAGTAAAGCCATAAATTTTAGCATTTTAACTCTTGTGTTCCCAATCCATATTCGACTGGATATAATTGTCCGACCAAATATGGAATGAAATAAATTAAGTCTATCCTACACCGCACCACCTAACGATCGGTTGTGTTGTGATCAGTTGAAGTAAGCATCTTTTTTGCACACTGCTTATAATAGGCATGAATCATAGCTGCAGTGTTCAATAACTTTAAGTAAAAATGAATTTTTTAATGTTTTTCAAGTGCAAAAACTTCACCGACATCTAAGTTACCTTAGGGGTATAGAACGTTTATGTACTTTTTAAGGACCTTTCCACCGATATGAAAGCTTGTAATTACAAATGTTATGGACTCAAAGCGATAAATTAAACATGGTAACGTTGAGTCGGTCTGCGATCGTGTAGTGTAAAAACGTTCGAGATTGCTCCATCTGCGATCTGGCTTGTGGCTACCTTTTCTGTCAAGTCTTAATTTGCATGTCATCGGTGGTAGCATGACACATGTACAGGGTGGGCGTAATTTCAAGTTTGTTTGCATGCAATCACACTAGTGCCAATTGATCTTATCCAGGAATTACTTTATGGGTTTGCCGCCTAGGGTTGATAGTTGCTGAAGTCGCATAAAGCCCTGGAAGGTCGAAGGTCGTTGCAAATCGAGAAGAAGGCGATCATCCATTAAGTGCTCCTTCTCTTGACCTATAGCCAATAGTAGGCCAGGGCGAATTGCCAGGATTGAAAAGATAAAGGATAAAGAAGGGAAAAGTAAGAAGAGCAAAAGCAACCCAAATGAACTGAGGGCTGGCAGAACGACTATTGTAGCATTACTACAGCTTTACACGATGTTATTGTAATCCCTTCTTTATTACGGTTACGTTCGCTCGTGTAATAAACAGACAATAGAACGCAGAACCGGCTTTGAATGAACTTCTGTTCTGCTCGATGTCTACAAATAAATCGAGTAAGCGTATAAATAAATTTATTGGGTCACCGGGGACCTGAAAAGAAGAATCAAGATCCATTAACTTGCCGTAAATACATTTTTATTCACATCTTTTACTTGACATTATTAATTGGCCTTTTCGTAACAGCCACAGCAATAGATTGGTTTATATTCAAGAAATTCAATATCAAGAGAATGTAGTATTCTTATTGCCCCTAAATCTGATTAAACGCCACTCCAGCGATGGTGGATTCGATTCAGTCTTGCGTCTTTGTATCATCTTTCACCTAATT
Organism: Conomelus anceps; assembly: GCA_948455865.1. Taxonomy (NCBI): domain Eukaryota; kingdom Metazoa; phylum Arthropoda; class Insecta; order Hemiptera; family Delphacidae; genus Conomelus; species Conomelus anceps. Next base: position 33,770,225 of record OX418216.1, read on the forward strand.
TTTTAGTTTGAATGCAGATCGAAAGAATATGAACTAATATTCTCAATAACAGAATATTAAACTCAGACTATTTTGGAAAAGCCTACAATTATCATCAATTTCTTGGCAAATTATTTATTCAAAAGTCTCAAATTTATCTCTCAGACTTGTTTTGTACATGATTTTTTTGTAAATTCAAGGGTAATTCGAAGGGTGCAGTATTTATTGAGTCCTTTATAGGATCACAGGGGAGCTTAAAAGAATCAAGATCCATTTCACGCAGTCGATACAATGTCAGTCAGTAGGGAACGAAATATTTGGTTGACGCATTTTTATTGTAACACGGCTGTAATGATTAGCTTTGTTCGACCTATTAAATCTTAATTGGAATCTCAACATTTTAATTGATCTGCTCTTGGCTAAGCAGTTATGAATTGACGTTATCAGCTTTATTATTACAAATCTAGTGGTTTGGAACCCATCTATAAAATTGTAGATCCTTCATGGTGATCAGCCAGTGACGTAAAACTGTAAGGGTCTCCTCCTCATCAACATTATTGTCATGTTGCTATTGGAATTCGTCACTTTTGCAGAGCATAGGAATACAATTGGGAGTACATTGGAGGAATACATTTTATACAATTCATATAATTATAAAATATGATTTCCAATCACAGGGTGGTTGAACTGAAGTTATTTTGGAAGATGTTACAATACTATCAAATTGTAAAATATACGAGTATACAATTTCTTTTTGAGGATGAAGCCCACGTAGGTCTGAGACCTGCGCGTGGGTAATAAGCTAGATGATGGAGATTGATTAGTTGGACCGGGAAGTGATTTTGCAGTGGTAAACAGAGTATTTTTGCTGGTTAATCGGTCACCCTTACAAAGAGGGCCCAGGAGATCGTAGCTTATCTTTATCTCATTGAACAGATACCTGCCACGGCTCACGGCTATTCCAGGATTTATTTCGAATTTCTTCTGCAACAAATAGGTCTTCATACTAAAGACTGCTAGTATAATTTCTAACATAAGGAGAAAACACGAAATCGATCTAATGTTGAAAAGAACAATTATTGGTTTTTCTGCACTTTGTCAGTTTAGGTGAGTGAATCTCCAAAACATTGGGTAATAATATATTGGAAGGAGCATCAGAGGAAAGTTAGAAAATATGCAATATTTTCACTTCGCACTCACGAAAGCTTGCAGTTTATTTTAAAGGGAAAATTTTGATAAAACCTAATAGACCTGCATCTGTTATTTCATTCTTGTCGTATCATTGGAAAAAGCAACTTGATAATGAATAATATCTAGAATCGACACAAGAGACTCTTCTAGCTTCTGTTCTGTGAATTAATTTTGAGATCAAGTTTGAAAATCCTTTTCTTTGGAAATATTAGTGACTCAAACTTAAAAAGAAAAGTTTTTGGAAGTTGATTTCTTGAATTCAGGCTTATGAAGTCAATGTGATAATGAGTGCATAAAATCACAAAGCTCTTGTCAATTAATAATTTCGAATCCATTCGACCTCCATAATTTCTATCTCCATTACATCGCCAGATTCAATAGAGAGAAGCTTGACTGCTTCATCAACTCTGAAAACCTGAATGGGTGGAAACTCTCGTTCACTGCTAACTTTCGCGTAATCTGAAAATAATTAGGAGTATTTTCTATTCCTGAATACATTGATAGAATGCCCGAATCAATCAATCAATTACCGAAGACTAATCAATTAACAGATTCTATCAATCATCATGCTTCAACGATAATGCTCATAACTTTACAGTTCTACTAAATTAGACAAAAATAATCGGAGTAAATAGTAATTTTATTATAAAGTGAGAATAGCATTGTAATAATAATTGTTCAAATTCCACGCGTCACCGTCTCAAGCGTCATGGTCAAATGGCTTTAATGCAGTAAGAAGCTTAGAGGTGTTAAGCACCTCAAGATAGTATACACACTCACCTTAGGTCTGACCCAGTCATTTGTGAGAGTAGACTGTTGAAAACAGAGCTTCAGAATTTGATGTTGTAGTTCCATATAACTTTTTCACTGAATATTTAAAAATAAATAATGCAGTAACTTACTTTTCTAGTGAATAAGAGCACATATTTATCTGTGTGATGGCCATTTCACATTGCTGTAATGTTTCCTTGAGTAGGCCTCCAGCCGAGGAAGCATTACAACAATGCGAAATGGTCATCACATAAAAAATAAGTTAAGTGTTCAAATTCACTTGGAAAGTGTCTAAATTAATTATTTATCTTCAGAATTTATTACGGTGGGCTGGGCCGTGGCATACTGATGGCTGGCTAATTCAGGAAATCAATCGCAACACACCTCACTCCCAATTTACTTTGAGAGTTTACTTTGTACCAAAATATACTGTTGCAGTTTGATGTGTCACCCACCGTTGGAATCGATTAAAGGGACATATATTTTACGTACATGCAAAGCCCAAACATCATTCAACTATTAACAATTTTATTTTGGTTCGTATCTATCTGAGGTTTATAAGAGAAATAATATAAGTAGTTTTCATTTTGTAATATTTTACATCAAATTGTCATATGTCTTGTGATATTTTTCAAAGAAGACTATTCTGTACGGCAGCGGTTCCCAACCTTTTTTCTTCTGCGTACCCCTTAGACCTTATTTCACAGACATAGTACCCCCAAAGTCCAAACTACTTTTTTACTTCACTATAACAATATTATAGACGGTTTAATGCCCATTTATTGCAATATTTGAACAACATATCAACGCCTATGAATGGAAATTCAGCTAAAGAAATAAAATAGTAGGTAACACAATAATTTCTGCTGAACACCGATTTCTTTTATTGAGGTAATCGAATGTAATATGCTTAGAGATGAATATTATAATTTAAATTTCAAAATTTTACTAAAATATAGCCTACATAGAAGGTAGTGTCAGAATAGAATACATTATAGATAGAATAGTCGCACAACAGAAACTGCTCACCACTAGCATAGAACAACCATTCCTTAGTCTATGCCACTAGACAATGAACATCCGCCATTATGGATTATTTTTTGCGCACCCCCAACTAGGACACTGCGTACCCCTAAGGGGTACGCGTACCCCAGGTTGGGAACCGCTGCTGTACGGTAACAATACATTTTATGGTAACTTTATTGAATATCTTCTGTTTTATTCTGTTCAAAGATCTAGACTTGTAGTAGAATAAACTCAGATCTCAGTATTCTTATATGTACTAGTTTTTTCCGTGAAAAATTATGCCTTAATCCTTAGAAGCATGTAAAATGTTACTCAATATCTTTAAAAATCAGGAGTAGACCATCTCTCTCATTCTTGAAAGCATATTTGTTGGAATAGCATCTCTATTATATTTTTTAGAATTGTGGAACTATAAACTTCTATTAACTGGCCAATCAGTACACGTTTCTACCGATTTGTAGTCTTGTATTATTGTTAAATAGACTCTTCGCTCTAAGACAATTTGTTGGTAACTATATTTAATTCTACTTTGGCATTTGTTTCTCACAAATTTTTTTATAATTTCAAGCTTCTCAGATTATTACTCTATACGATTTAAAGCCAAAAATTGGATCAACAATATGAAAATTTCATGTAAACTTCTCTCGAAAGCTCATCCAATACTTTGGATAATTGCATTTGATAACATAAAAATATGGAGATGCGCATTGATTTGGAAAGGTTGATTAAAAGAATGCTTTGTCACAAGGGATGAAAGCTTATAAATAGCCAACCATTCAAAGAATACATCTCAGAGCTTTCAGCTTTTATCAAGCTGTTATCATTTATTTGTCAATGATGTTGCCAACAGGACTTGTGTCACATGTATTGTAATCAGATTTCCAGTTCATTTTCTGACTGTCATCTGCTAGATGATATGATTGACAGCTGATTCCATTGTGTTGGACAAGAAGGGGTGTTGACATGCTGTTGTTGAGGGCACACACGCACACATCAACATGTGCGCTCGCATCCTTCCGCGCGAAGATTGAAAACCCACTCGCTGGCATCATACCGCGACGTGGCTCGTTTCATTCTCAATTCCAAAATGTTATATATTTAGAATTGCGACAACACCCGCACCCGCCACTCTCAAAAACGAGACATCTGCTCCACTCTGCTCCGTTGCTCCGTGTAAATGGTTTGCCGCCACTTCTTCTGCACATTCTTCCCTCATTCGTCCACATCATCCTCCAATGACAGGCTGTCATTATTCTGACAGTGGTACAAAGACGAGTGGTGGGACAACTGGGAGCTTTCACATTTATATATGCAATTTCGTCATCGATCGCACAATGAACTCACGGTTCTGTTATTTTGCTTTTGAGTTTCCACTTTCAATTCTGAACTGATGTACGTGAGAAGTGTATTAAAATATGAGAAATACATACATTGAAATATAAAACATGAGGGTTAAACTCTCGAACATATAATGCTTTAAAGCATTGAATACAAAGACTTCCAATATAAAAATACACATGCAAACGTAAAATTTTGGGTATTTGAATACTAAAACTTCCAGTATAAAAATATATTAATACATTGAACTACTCATTTTCTACTAAGAGAGCAATCTCTGTGACCTTGAAAGTTGAAAATATTTTCAGATGAGGGAACTGAAACCACTCTCAATGATGTTAAAGATATTGACAAATTAGACAACTGAACTCTTGATTTTGGGAATATTGACAGATAAAATAAATCATGTCGAAAATGAATTATTATCGCCCGATAATAAGATGAAGTACCTCTCAGATAGTACCTCTGTTGATTCACAGTATTCACAGCGACATCATTCCCAAATATCAATTTTAAAAATCTGTAATATCAAAATTATGCACTGGCAATAAGAAATGCATGACCATGGAATGGTTAGTCGGTAACGTTCTCATTACTATCTACTCAGCCTGATGTTGTGCACTGTAGGCCTATAGACCTATAGAAAAAAGTCTGTTGCGTACAAAACCTTGATGGGCTCTTCAGCCCTAAGCCTTTTTATAGCAGGCGTAAATCTAAAACAGTGTATCAGACTTCTCTCTTGAGTAACGACCCACTATAATTTAATAATTGAAATGTTGGCAGTTTAGTGAGTCCATTGATCCATTTATATGATGCTATATTTCTTTTCAAGTCGTTAAATGATTCCAAGTAATGTATTATTCACAATGAAATATATTTTTTTGGTGAATGGAATCGAAGAATTATTAGTAAGAGACAAAAAAATGGAGATAGTTGAAATTCATTCATACAGGCTAAATACATAATGTAACAAATGAATGAAAATAGAGGTTTTTAGTTTAATGTTGCTTCTATTACTGTATTTAAATTAGAGTTCAAATATTTACAGGTTATGCTTGCATGTTGCTAAAAATTTTCACTCGAAAAAGTAGTAACTTTCCTTTTTAGAAATGAGAACTTAGTAATTATTTTTGAAAACTCAAAACCAAAAACTTTTTTAAAAGAGTTTAAATTAAATTTAAATTTTTTTCTGTCTGTAAACATAGCAAGTGTAATTATTGTGTTATTACTGTACATAAAGATCTGATTCATCTATATTAAAACTATAATTGGGAAAAATCATGTAATTTAAGACTTTAAATATTAAATAAATTTTACTGGAAACTGTCACAAGCTGTAGCTACTTATCAGACGGCTTTATTTTTTCACATATCTTTGCATCCTATCGTTTTAAAAGGTTCTTAGTAGGGAACTACTCATTTGTGGAGCTACTTTGTTATGGTATGTTATCTCCATCGTATCTTTCGCGGATTATTGAATTGATCTTTTTTTATTGGAGTAATAGGATTAATTTCAAATAAGCCCGGTACTTCTAGTTGGAATCTAAACGTGGATCATCGAATTATTTTCCTCACACCTGTGGCAGAATCTGCTTATTATTCCGAATTATAATACAACTTTGCGTGGCTAATGGGAGCTGCGCTCGTGGAAGTTTGCTTTGACGTTTCTGTTCTGAGGAGAATATTAAGTTAGGCAATTCTCGAGCTTCTAGCTTGCAGACAAGCATGTATAGTCTACAGCCTAGCCTACATCAGCTCTACTATAATGCCTGATGCCTCCTGGCTGCTTTTCAGACGTCTGCCAGTTCATTAGACTCAGGTGGGAGCCAATTTGTGTCATTTCTCTTTTTCTTTCCAATTTGAATTCTGAAACTACGATGGCACATTGCCAAAACTTTTTCGCCAAATTTGAACAATTGAGGGAGTTGACCTTTACTCTTCTGCTTCTATTTTACGCTAGCACACATGACAATAAATAAGTTCAGGCTAATTTCATCTAGTCTATTTATTCCGATATTCAGTTAGCCTGCTTTACGAGGTTTGCTCTTTAGACCGAAACGCACTGCTGAGGTAACTTATAGCCGAAATCGGCTTCAAAAACGTGGCATGCATATTAATAATATTATTGTGAAAAATAATTCCCCCATAAACATTCCCAGATCATTTCTTCTATCCATGGAATACTATCAATACTCTGGAGTCATAATAAATTATGTAATTCTTCTATATTTCTCTGAAGTGGATTATGGATTAAAGCCCTGCTATAGATTCAAGTCCTGCGCAAAATAATCATGAACTTCGAATTTCTCGTTTCTTTTATAATTTTAAGCCAGCATCTAGTTTGTATTGTATGAGCTATATTTTGAAATGAAGAGAATATTACACTTTGAATAATAATAGTGTCACAGATGTAGCATTAATTTCAATACTGTAATTATTAGCTAATTTTGGAATCAGTGAGTTTTCCGTAATAGATTTTCACAGTTTAATAGGAAAGTAATCTTCATCTTCGAACATGTACAATATAGAAATATTCAAGCTAGCACCCACACAAGTTTATTAAATCAATACTCAAAAACGTTTCTACGTGTGATGTAATCTAACAAATACTTATCTCCAAAAATTGATATTTCTATACGGAGTAATATAAAGCACATCACAATTAATATCGTCTTCTCAAACAGCATAATTTAGTATGTACAGATTGTCACATATTCATGCGGCTCTACTCTCTGAAACACACATAGGAATTCACACATAGGAACTAGGATCGATCTAATTCCACTTTTATTGATTATTATAAAAATTATTATTCCAGATCCAACTGAGGATCGAACATTAAAAACGCCACTGTAAAGAGCCATATAGGTTCAACAGCCTATAATATACGAAATTAAAACTTTTGTATCACCTCCAATAGAACATGTTGGTGAATTCAATTCAAAACATGAATAGAATTCCATTCATGTGATTATAAATTGAACTTCGCATACATTTTCCTCCTTGGTCGAAGATGCTCAAAATAAATCGTTTCAGAAAGGATCTTCTTTCAGATGCTGTGACGCTTCGAATGAGTGTAACTGATTTTCGATTCCATAATGATTTATTACAAACATTTTACAGACCCGAACAGAGTGTACAGTTGGAAAAAATGATGCTTTCGAATTCCCTAATAAGATTTTTGCTTCCATTAGCTTTTACAACTCGAAATTGTTATGACAGGCCAACGGGAGAAGATGATGCTCAAAGCTGAGAAGAAAATATTTTACGTAAATTTTAGTGAATTGCATGTAGCGCCGCTATCTACATTCTCTTTGTGTTATTTTTGTCGATATTTACTCAGGCTCTCCCTACAAAGAACAGTTCTAATAAAAGTCAATAGAAGTTTTGTTCAGTATTAAATAACGTTTTACTGAAAACAGCGTTCGAATTTCTCGCGATGATGTAGACTTATTATTAGTTTATCCTTCGGAACCTTTTAAATATTTATCTGATCGAAGCTGGAATTCTATTGAGGTTTTTATACTTACATTTTCTATCAGTCAGAATTCTACGCCATCCCAGAGCTGGGCAATCAAGATATTCTCTCAACTTGCATACTTTAAAATCAGACAACTTGTCTTTTTTGTATTTGTGAGGAGGGATCTCTCTTTTCATCGTTCCTCTCTCACTTATCTCCTGTTCTCTTGTAATTCCCATTTTATATCAACTCCCGTTTCTCATTCCATCATTCTTTCACAGCTGGATTACAATATCAAATAGGAACCATTGCCTCAAGTTTTATCAGGGAACATTTACGTTCTATTGGGCTCTCCATCCCACACGCTCTTTAATTCGTTCGCTCTTTCTTTCTCTATTCTCTCTCCACTCGGATGCATTATGCATTTTCTTTCCTTCACCATTCATACAATGATACGAGAATGAGAATCGATTGGTTGTTTGTCAAATACGCCTAGCGCAATTTAGGTTTGTCTAGTCTACTGCTGATGATGTTCACGCATAAGAATCTGGCAATTAAGAATACATAAAACTTTATGACCGCTCTATTGCCACGTTCCTCAATGTTCCATTAGCTTGCCTCCAATTCAAAGTAGACGACTCTGTTCAAAGCCGCGTGTTGAAATTGCACTGAATCTGATGTAACGAATAATGGATGTACATAAAACAAATTCTATATTCTCACTAACTGACTCACTCGCACTGACTCACTCATTCATCACCGTTTTTCGATAGCCACTCCGTCTAAAAAGTTTGATTTTCAGTTGAGACCTAGATGCCTGCTAAAATAAGCCATTAATTCACGGTTTTTTTTAACTAAGCGACTTTTTTAGTTTTTCTCAAGATCTTAATGGCTGAGTAAGTTGATATTTTAGATTTAGATGTGTGTTAACTCCTGCTAACGGTTTGAAAAATGTCCTCAAAACACGCTCGAAATTGACGTTTTTTTGCAAACCAAGCTATTTTTAAGTTTCTGTTTACTGCCCAAAATTGACGAGTTTTGAAATATTAGTGTTTCAATCTAATATTAAAACTGGCACTGTATTTCGCTTTCATATAATGTTTACTCACATATATTGGAGATGCTTGAGGGAAAAGATGCTTCTTTTCAGAAGTGAAATGCATCCCTCAAGCATCTCCAATATATGTGAGTAAACATTATATAAAAGTGAAATACTGTGTCAGTTTTAATATTAGATTGTTCATTAAGTATTTCGTCATGGAAAACGTCACAGATTATTTAGAGCTACGTTACCAGAAAGTTGAAATTTGGTACACACGCTTACGGTTATCAATGACACATTCAAATTCACAAAAGTTCCCTTCAAAACTTGTTGATATGCCTTAGTAATTAGCCGTAATTTAGTAATTGATGGCAAGTAGCAAGTAATTAATACTATTAATTTTATATAATTAATTACTTTGGAAATATTGTTGGGGAGTACTTCAACTGCATAATATTACAATAATGATTTAAGATTAGCAAATTTATGCACAAGAGATGTACTACAAAAATTAACGTATTCTTGATGGAACTTGAGAAATATAATTATAGCCCTATGAATTCCTAAGCTCTTTATAAATTTCCTTATAGCCGTATAGAATTCTAAGTTTAGTTGATATTTTATTATCAGAGCATCCAAAATTAGACTGCCAGTCGGAAAAATATCGAGGAAAAGATTTACAACCTCCAACCAAAAATAATATCAGCCAGCGTTTTCCATTTCATTCACTTTGAAAGGAGTGTCAGAGTGTTGTCTAAACCCATTACAAAAATGTAACAGAAGCCAAATTACTTCCAGTATTATACCAGTGGGAGTGGAAGGCCCAATTTTGAGTTGCGGACAATAAAATTCGAGTGAAAATTTTGATAGAAGGGGTGTGTTCAACGTTTGGAATGAAGTGTTTTTAGAGGCAGTCAACTCTTCATTATGGCCTACAAGGGGCGCCGATACTTGTCCACGATTTTATTGCTTCTGGTGAGTACTCTACTGTTTTATTCCTCTGTTGACTGTTTTACTATATTACTAGCATTTTCAGAACGATATTATGACTTTTCTATTCCTTGTTCTTGGGTACATAAATATTCATCACATTTCATGCAACACTTCTAATTATTCAAAAGTGAGGTTAGAGTTCATTTAACACTACTTGACTAAATTACTGTTTACAGTTATTATAAACATCTTTCAAGATTTAATATAAGTTGAATAATTTGTATTTAGTGATTTGATATTTGTATTCTGTAATTTGATCATTCTGATATACTTCTGATAAGTTCATAACTGGAAGACAGTTGCTTATCAAAATATCTAGAGCAGCCGCTTATTCTATTTCATCGCTTCAACAATTCTTATTATAGCACCGTACTTCCTAGTTTTTACTTTTATTATCTTATAGAACACAAATTTAATTTTAAAAAATCCCACGTTGTAAAAAATATTGAGGTTATTATCCTAATAGTAATGATACCTTATTTTCAAAGATCGAATCATAAACAACTGAGATCGGTGATCTTTTAGTTTTAGACTATTTCATCCTTATTTAAACTTCCTTATTTACATCCTTTCCATCTTAATTAAACTTTATTTATACCAGTATCTTTTTTATTATTAATTCTGTTACAGTTTATTCATTCATCTGCCTAGTTATTTATCTGTTAATGTAGCTATCTACTTTGTTTATCATTATCTATTTCATCTGTTTACTTTTAATTTTCTTATACTTTATTTTCAACTGGATAATTGTTTTGTGTTATGAGTGCAATAATGGGGCCTCCCTGGTGCCCTTACAGGTTGTAATTTTTCAATAAATAAATGATATTTTCATCTTTTTATTGTGAGGGAACCGGTCAGAAAAGCATGGTTTTCTCACCGTGCGTCAGTAGTTCATGAGACATTTTTTGAAAATTTGAAATCGTTCAATTCAGGATTATTGTTGAACATTTCTAATAAATAAAGCTCTTTAGATAAAACCACCAATTTTCAAATAAAACATGTTTGAAAATTCTAATTATATTAGGCCGTTATTTTTAAAAATATAAATATAAATTAATCTTGATATTTTTATTTTGGAGAGGACACATTTTTCAGTAAATATACCACATTTCAAGAGAAAACCTCTCCGTTCGAAATATATGATGATCTCTCTCAAAAGCCTAAAATTGTGGATAACGGGGAATTGTAACATTTTTTCTGGGAACATTTTTTATTAATTCGAGCACATAGGATACGTTTCTGGTATTCGAAGTGCGCTTTTACAGAACATTCTGTATATTAGGCTTAAACTAGTTTCTAACATATTTTTGAAATTTAGAATCCTACTCACAAGATTCCTCCTTATTCCTCGAACCGTCTGTTCATTGAATAAATAAGAATGCTGAAAACTATGGAAAATCAATGGACATGGATCGCATCGAAATGGATGGACTATAGACTATAAGAGGTCTACGGGTTCTGCATAGGGTAGGAAGATGGTTCAGTCATAACCTGTTAACGGTTAATGCTGAAAAAACCAAATATTTGGCTTTTTCTGCGAATATTAGAGGACAACCCCCAATAAATAATAAACTTAAAATCCATATTGATACCTGTAATTTTAATAACAGCCATAGCTGTACTTGTGTTATACTGGAAAGACCTCAGTATGTGAAATATCTTGGTGTAATGGTTGATCAGCATCTTAAATGGAATTCACATATCAATTACCTAATTTCCCGACTAAAGTATTTGATTTATCAATTTTATAAAATAAATTAATTAAAAAACTTAGCAATAATCAGACTGATATATAATGCTTACGCTGAATCTTTGCTTCAATATTGTATTGAGGTTTGGGGAGGTGCAATGAACTCTCATATGATAAAGCTATTTATCATTCAGAAACATATTATAAGAGCTGCTTTGGGTAGACCTAGACTCTACTCCAGTAGGCTCATTTTCAAGGAACTTCAGGTCTTAACTTTAAGGCAGTTGTACATAAAAAAATTGATATTGTTTATAAATTGCAATAGAGATGTATTCATTATAAGACAATTTACTTACAACATAAGACCGTTAACAAATAACATACTCATACCTAACTGGAATAAAAGTATTTTCAGGCACCAAACACATCATATTTGCTGTAAACTATTCAATATCTTACCAACTGAACTATTATCATTTAATAATGAAAAATCATCTATTTTTAAAATTGTAGAATGGGTCAAAGAGAATATCTTCTTTAAAATAGGAAATTTAATCTAGTTTCTTGATCTTATATGTGTTATTTGTATTTATTATCTGTCCTTATTTTTACTTATGCTTATTTTATTATTTCTTATTGTAGTTGTAGTGATTTTTACTATTTTATGTTTCCTTGGTCGGTCTGGCGCTCAAGCTATGCTTTGCTGGGTCGAAATATGGGTAACTAAATAGTCTAGAATCTTAGTTGATATCTTTATTCAAATTGGTGTATTTTTGTTTTTATTGGTAAAATAAATCTTATTCTTATTCTTATGACCAATTCTAGTGAACTAAGCTTTATGACCAATTCTATCTATGACCAATTATTCTAGTGGACAAATTTTTATGATGAATTTGTATAACCAATTATTACAATGAAAAATCTCAGGACAGATTTAAATATACTCATCTTTAAATTCGAAAAATTCTCACTTTATTCATAAGGAATCAACTATTCCTATTATTTATAACTCAGCCTATGCAATGACCAATGATCAATAATCAATTTACCCGTAAACTAAAGGAACAGATGAAATATACTATACAAAGTGATAGTGTGATTCTAATTTCTTATAGATTTACATCACATTTAGATCGTTGAACCTTCACAGTACCGTTAGATCAATCAGCATCACAGAGAGCAGTTGAATACGTGGGCTGACTTATGTTCACTGCGGGACCAATGACTAGGGAGAAATTCCGCACTGCTCATTTGTTGATGAATGCTCGTGTCTCATTAATAACAATAATAATTTTCGTCTGACAGTTTTTGCACCTGTCACTCAGTCACTCACCTACTTGGTCTGCGACTGACGACTGAGGTGACTGAGGTGTTGGCAGACAATCATTCAGCCTCTGCTAGCTAGCTAGACACGTCTGACTCGCCACACACTATTTCATTTACTATTAAATTATTAAATGACTGATAAAAGTGTCACCTCCACCAATCATTCTGGTATAACTGATAAAACATCGACCAATTATTTCGAAATTATTTTACACTGTATTTGAGACAATCCTCCTAGTGCTAGTATGTCTACTTACTCTGTAACCCCAACAATAGACTTATTACAAATCTCTCCATTTTCTGTGCCCCAACGTTATAGTCATTTTCGTTTAATATAATATATTTTTCTTTTTCTGTTATTCATTTATTTTTAATTATAATAGTTTTATCTATTTTTAAAATGCTTCTTTTTAGCTTTAGTTGAAGTATGGAGGGGTAATTCTCTAAAATGACAAAAAGTGGGTCTGGGATTGACCTCTGGGACTGCACTTGGAAGGAAGATTGGCTGCTATGACAAAACGTTATCAGTTTGAATAATATAATTTAGTTTATTATTCTACAATACACCAAACGTATAATTGCGGATGGTTTAATTGATAATAAACTGATAGAATTGTTGCATTTTTACTATGTAGCACATACATATTTCATTTGCATCCACCTAATATTAATTTAAGATAATCAATATTATCAATTATTTGAATATAAATTCCACCCGTTTTTACCCAATATTTAATTTTGGAAGATTAACCGATAATATTTATGGATTACAAATTCACCAACAAACCGATAATTGGTTTTGTTTTGACCAAACTCACCATACATAGTACAAAAGACGTGAGTGTCAGAACTGAAACGTATGCATTTTTCCCGCATAAAGAATGGGGTCCGAGGACTTCCCCAGGAAATTTTCTGGAAATCGGTCTCATGAAACAGCATTTTGAGCAGATTTACATACTTTATTATAGTTTGAAATATTTGACTTATAGTTTGACTTCCCAAAAGTGTATTTTATCTAGTGTCTGTGTCACTGCCAAGGGGGGGGGGTTTGGATCCTTAAAACTTTATCTAGTGATAAAAGAACTTTAAATTTATGTGAGAGAAAGAAGAGGGAGAGGAGAGAGAATAAGGACAGTCTCAAAATGAAAAGTTATCACATGAAACGTACAAAATAGGGGGAATTGAGAAAATAGGAATAGGAGGGGGCGAATGCTGAATGAGGTAGAGAGTAATTTCAAGGCTCATTTACTTTTCAATTGCTTCCCATTAGAAAGAATTCAATACAATCTACCTCTGCGAATAGAAGTTGAAAGCAACATTTTGTTTATTCAGAGCTCAAAATTCTGAGCTCGATTCCAATGGAGTTTACACTTCTAGTATTAGCAAGCTAGTCAAAATAATTTGCATGGAACTCTCATTGATTGGGGAATTAATTTTCTCTTATGTATATATTACTATGTTTTGGACCAATATAAATTATTGTTGAAAAATTCAAATTTGAAATTCATTAAATTTTGTGCCTGCCCAGGTGTGAGAAGTTAGGTGAGGGTTGGAAACTATGCTTTTTCTCCCCTTTTCATCTTTTGACAATATGCTCGATTCTATAATATTTGATTTACGGATCCAGAACAGCACGTAAGTCACAAGGAACCCCACAAATCAGAAAACCTCAACTGAAAATTTTAAAAACTCATCTTCACACTATTTTTTTTAAGGGGAATGGGATCTCTGGAAACATAAATTTCAAATGCGAAACACAACTTTTGAATAGGACAGCCAAACTATAAAGTTTCCTGAAGAAATTGGAAAGGGCTATAAGATAGATTAGCAAGATTCAAGCATTCAGCATGAATATCCAAATTGTATAATAGTTGGAGTGAAAGACTCATTCAATAATCAAGCCGAACAAAACCAGCTTCATTCGTCTTGGTCCTACTGAAGGTGTGGGGTGTTCGTGCATTGTTTTTGATAGATAAATATCTTCAATGTCTATAATTTCAAATCATAATAATTAATGACCATTGAATGCTCTCTTAATACAATTGAGCGCATGACATGAAAGCACTTGAGATTGATTCAATAGAAAAACGAGTAAAAAAGTACAAAGACACACTTGAGAACATTGGAAGGAACCTGGATCATGTGCTAACAAAAAGGAAGTCTACTGAAACACATTAAAACTATTTCGCTTTTAAACCACTGAAATATTCTTGTAATTTTTCGATAACTTATCAATCAAAAAGTGAAGCATCAATAATTATTTTGTAGAGCAAATTAATTTTCTCTTAATTTATATTGATCTCATTTATGATATTATCTATCGGTGAGGGGGGTAGAAGGGGTAAAACTCTTCTATGATCAAAAATTGACTAAAAACGATTGAATGAACATCAAGATCAAAATTTTCTGTACCATCAGCTGAACTTAAACTGAAAAGTTCATACACGCTCTTGTAACTTAGCTAGGCGGAGGGTCTCTCTGCCAATCAAAGCCAAACGTTTATTTATTTCCAATTCTATCCTCAGTACACTAACTACACCTGCTTCAACTTGCTAATACAGAAGCTCTATGGGATAACACCGCTGTAGTCCGACAGTGGCATTGCCTAAAGAAGTGCATTGAAGCAATGAGAATTTTTGTTCAGCCATCTTTGGGTTTCAAAACCTACTTGTTATCTTCACAATGAGTCTAATTAGACTGAAAAGGTTGACAAAATAAAGTGTGAGAATGCAGCTGAATGTTTGAGCACCGTACGAGTGCACTATAGAAAGGATGCGTAACCTGTCTTCACAAAACCAGACGCATCGCTTTGAACGATTACAATGAAGGATTCATTGCTCACTTTTGTACGTACAAATTTACTAAGTTTTATTGTGTTTTTCTGTGCATGAGAACATTGATTTTATTTTTGTGATGAAATTTTCTTTTTGACTACACTAAATTACCAGTCGTATTCTGAAAACCTAATCATGGCTCAACACTGTACGTCGATTTATAGCATTCCTAATATTTCTTATTACAGTGAAAAACAGTAGTAACAAAAAAACAAAGCCACAATCATGGTAAACATCCTAAACGAACTGAGCAACAAAATAAGAATGAACAATAAACAAAGTTGGTATCATTCAACCAAATGAACGGGGTTTCTTCTTCTGGTTCTTTTTTATAGATGAAATCGAGAATATCGATTGATACCTCTATTCCGATCTACTTATCGATGCTCAATAAACTTCCTGCTGTTTTCGAGGCCGTCTTTTGTTTTCATCACAACATTTCCGACATATTTTTCTTTTGTCCAAGAAAAGTTTAGAGTGCTCTAGCAACTTGAAAAGTTCTCGATTTTCATTATAAATCACAGTTGCCGGACTGTAAATGGAGAGTATTGTTGAGAACTGTGGAGAAACTACTTTCTTTATGACATACCCAAAGAGCACTTTTTACTCTTGGAAATCCGGATTTCACACATACCTTTGTGATACTTACTTGGTTAGAGTGGTGGAAATTTTGTACCTGTGAGAGTCATGGCAATATTTTCCACTTACCAACTTTTCTACTCAGTTAATTAAGGAAATTACAATACGCTAATGAGCCTGAAAGTGAAAAAAATAGGTCTCACAACTCATTATGGAACGACTCGTTCAAATTTTAACAATTTGGCTCTGACTACTCAGTTTGGGACATCCCAGGTCCTCGTAAAAGGTTACTAGAAAAAATATTTTGTTAGTGACAACAAAAATGTTGCATTTGAATAAACTGTAAGTCAGTAGCGGCGCGTCAAGTTTTTCACTGGTGGGGCTGATTTTTAAATACACCTGTGGGTCGGTTGTTAGGGCTATTTCAGTCAGAATATTGTCAAGACGAATCCTTGGATTTTTTCAAATCATCTGTTGAAACGGTACTGTCTATTCTTAACAGACAAGTTATAAAACCTATGTTGGAATGGCCAATTTGTAAAAAGATCAGGATTTACGGTATAGGCTAGTATTGTCTTTCTTCGTAAGAAAAAAGAAATGGATAAAAATACTGGCAATAATTACTGTGCAGTACAGTTTTTGAGTGTTCCCGTGTCAGTGATTATTTTAACACAGTCAAGAGGAGTGTAGAGGATAGGTCAATGAACTAAATGAACTAAACGCCAGGCTGATGAAGCTTCTTTTCAGAAGTGAAATGCATCCCTCTAACATCTCCAATAAATTCTAGTATCACATTAATAACAATCTTACCACTGTAGATGCGATCTTTGGCTGGACATTCAATTGCATTGGTTAAATTACTGTTACTTTCCTCGTGTTTTTTAATTTTCTCACTCAACTGTTTGAGATCCTTACAGCCAGTTTTCGTCCAAAGATCATCATTTCCCTTATTAACAAAACATAAACAATAAAAACAAAATAAAGCTAGTTTTTCAATGCTTGGAGTTGAAAACCACAGATTTTTATTGAACCAAGAGGTACAGAAGTCTCTGTTTTGCTTTGTGTATGTTACAACAAGCTTAAAATCTTTGGGCTGATGTGTGCCTAACTCTTTAATTTGTTTTTTACCTTCAATGGCAACGACGAAAACTTTGTGCAAAGTAAACTGTCAACATGATTTAAATTCATTGCTACATTAACTTACTAAAAAAGTTAGTAATAAAAAGTTAGTTAAAGTTATTAATTAATAAATAATGCTATTAATAGTTCACTTTCCATATGGGTGTTGTCCAGACAACGAAAAACGCACTCTTCCAGCGGAGCGCTAACTGTGGAACGGAGCCACTGGTCAACATAATGACAACTGCTCAGGGCTGAGCCCAAACTTCAATTGCCTTGAGCATACAGCGCTGGAAAGTGGGAGAGCTGCCAGCTGACGTCACCCGTCTATAGAGCCAATGTATATCAGCTCTGTATTGCCAAGACTACTTGGAAATCAGCCCAACCGGACCAGACCAATCTGCGATCGGCTACTACCAGTTGGCGTGCAAATTAATGCACTGTTTTCTTATTTATTCAGTGTTCATTTTAATGAACTAATATTTGTTTCTTTTGCGGAATTATAATTATTATTGCCCTAATGGGCGCGCCGCCTGTGCTGTAAGTGCCAGTTTCCAGTAGTCCTCAATAAATAGGCACCATGCATTGAAGAGAAGGTTCAAAAAATGATGATTAATGTATACGTGTCAAACACAGAAGAAGAAGAAGAAGAAGAAGAAGAAGAAGAAGAAGAAGAAGAAGAAGAAGAAGAAGAAGAAGAAAAAGAATCAATGTATGATTTACTTTGCTAAATGATTATTGCTCATGAAGCCAAAACAAATATTATAATTAATTGTAGGTAGTAATAATTACTTTTCAGAACAATTTCAATTGACTGGTAATATTATAAGCCAAAAGAATTTATAATGAAGATCTAATAATATAAATAATGTCATCTTACAAGTTTCTTAACATAAAAATGTCAAGTTATATTAGGCCTATGTGCATTGTGCAGTGTGCAGTCCCGTCTGCAAAGCTCAACTGTGTAGTCTGGCTGTTGCTCAACACAGAAGACTGTTGATTCCATAGTAATGAAGATTTATTGCAATCTACTTGTGAGCTGCTAATGGATATTCTGTAACGAAGATACATGGCCAAGGGTGTGTTAGAAAAAGACGTTTAACGATCAATTCATCAATAGAGGATGTGCAAAGACATGATACGGGAGAGTATTTGCGAACTTCTATCATCTATTTACAGAGAAAGATTTGATAACACAGATCAGCGCTATCAAGCATGATTATTGAAATTTCCAAAAGTAGCATATTACATGAAAAAGGGGGTTAGGTCCGTATTAAAGTGTAGAATACTGTAGGCTTTGTAGAATAGGTTTCAACATTCATGATAAATTTAATAGTGATTCTATTTTACAAGGTAGGTTTCATCTGTTATAAAATATGTGGTTTGGGATTCTTTTATGAGATAAGATTTATCTTTTATACTAGATTAAAAGAATAACTTTTTAAACCTTCAATAACGGATCTCTCATGAAATGTTTCACGCGCTCTATTATCGGAAGATAAGATAGCTGTTTCACCACAAACGAATTCGTATGAAATACAAATTATATAATAATAATAATATATCACTATAATCCATCTCCACAATAATGAAGCTTCTGAAAACAACTACCTAAAAATGTTGGTGATAGAAGTAGGCTAAACCATTGGAAAATGAGTCTTGATGGTTCATCTATGGCTAAACGTAGTGATGATGATAACTAAAAACAAGCGTCTACAATAAAATGTTTAAAGTAAGAGTCCGTTCAGTTTCTTCAATTTCAATCACTTCATGCTGACAATATGAAGTAAATATCTGAAGTTTCCCGAGTTATCGTGTTTTTGGATACGAGAAAATATCGAAATGATTCCTCTATTTTGCAGTACGGTACAGTATTTTAATTTTTTCTTGTTTCACTTTAATGTTACATTTTCTTTTTATACTCTAAAATACCTTATTCGAAGCAATTCATTGTAAGTTTGTTTCTGCAAGTTTCTCAAATGTGTTCTGTGGGAGAAGTTGATTATTTTCTAAAAGGGGATTTGAGTATTGAGGTAGGGGGCTGGGCACTCCTTACTAGCATTACGATGAAAACCTTTGGCCCCGGTGCCGCTAACACTCAATTCTGACGTTGTTTAAAAATGCGGTATTTTCAGTTGTCTATACAAAGTTTACACGAATAGCGAGCATAGTCTCTCGAACACAGAGGAATCAGGTTAATCTCCAATCTCCATATCTCATCACGTTAGGTTGGAAGTCATGGATATTTCATGGCACAAAATTCAAGATAATCTTACCGACTTAGTAGTAGGAACCTTGGGTATAATTCTCATCTAGCTGTCATAGCATAAACTTCTTGAGCTGAAAATATTCGCGTACTACTTGCTAACTAACAAGCCAATGTCCTTGATCAGTGATTATAAAAGTGATTCACGTTTCGACGCACATTGTTCAGCTAACAAAAATCGCATTAGGTAGATTGTTATTATCTTGAACAAATTGATTATAATTAATGCCCAACGGCTCAAAGTGTACCGCTTGCTTGTTTTTTACTAGAGGATCTAAACTTGTTCCAATTTCATTTTTTCAACAGGGAATTCTTAGATACAAGGTAACCGTCCGATAGTCATTAATTTTTAATACGTTGGCTAATAGTTTGAACATAACGAAATAGATCTTAACTTCTCATAGAAGAATCAATTTTAGCCAACATTGTTTTATAACCATGACAAATCGTGGCTTATTAATCACCTTTATGCTTCTTCGCAAATCTTTTTTTTATATTCAATGTCTATAAATAGCTTCTCACATTTATAAAACTTTTTTCAAATTCTCTTGAAAATTTTGTTTAATATGAGGCTAAATTTTTATTTGATGTTCATACAACTTCTTACATGCATGGAATATTCTACACATATTTCTTACAAGAATTATATTTAATATTAGGCTACATTTTTGAGAGTCCAATTGCTAATCAATTCCTTAGAATCTTCATTCGTGAACAGTAAGCAATCAACCTACATTGTTAATTCACTAAAGCAAGTTTTTCAATAATTATTGAAAGCTTACGAGGAATTTCTAGCACAATTTTCATGTTAGAATTTTATTGCTCATTGTTCAGTTTTGATTAGCTACTCTGATGAAAATTTATATTTCAGATTTTGAATATCTCCCAGTGCCCATTTCCCATCACCTATACTTCAATTTATTGTTTAATTGAATGTATAGTATAGTACAGAAATAGAATCATGAACTGCGATTTGTGTCCCAAAATAAGAATCATATTATAAATTGATAATATATTTTGCGGAATAACTTGGAATTATTCTCATTATTGGCATATTTTTATTTTTCAGGTGAGTAAACGGATCCGAAAGTGAGTGTTATGGAGCTATCAAGGTAAAAGCTGTAATGACCTTTTGCATGATCTGTAGGCTATTCATTTCATTAACTGGCCGTCTTTTCCTAATCATCCCATGAATAGTTCAAATACCAACGACCACTTTAAAAAAATTTCTCTCACCCTATTTTTTCGGGTTTCTCAGTTTTAATTCCTTTTCTTTTTTTCTCTTTTTTATTCAGGCTCCGCACCCCTGAACTTTGACCAAATATGCATATTTAGATGTGAAAATGTATTTTTCCTACAGTGACCCGAAAAAGTGATTATTTTTGCACAAACTGTAGTACGCAAAATAGTCTATTCCTGCACCAGTGCGGGAAAGTAAATTTCAGTGCGCAAAAGTACTTTTCCGCACTCCAGATTTGCAACCTAACAACACAAAATAGTGAGCATCTAGCCTAATACGCAGGTTCCCTATTCTGCATTCCCAAATAGATTGGCTACTTTGCTTTAGCTACGAAATACAGTCAGCTCCTCAACTGTAGTTGTTGTTGAAATCGATTTGATTCGAAGATAGGTTATGTGAGGAATTGCCAGGTTATGTATGTCTTGTTTAAATTACTTTATACGTTACTGTAGGAAAAATTGAATGTGTAATCCGATTGCAAAGTATTTCTGCACTCGAGAAACTTTTTTCACGAGCCGAAGGCGCAGAAAAACCCCACTTTGCACTCTAGTTACACAAATAGCTATTTATGCATTGTATAATACACTTTTCTGATGATACGACCTTTTTGCCTTCCGACCGTACCCTAGTCACAAGGATTGGGGGGGGGGGAGGGTTCCGCTGTAATATAAACAAATAGAATCTACTAGGCTTGCATTCATAATTAGGCCTATGTATTTTCAAGATTGTCTCGTTACATATCTGCCTCTGCATTGACATGATTTTTAATCTTTTATTTTAACTATTGAAACTATTAAATTCAATTGTTTTTGCCTCTTTAACTTTTGACTTGATCTGCAACCCTCTGTTCTTGTTGTGTAATTGTTTACATTAGTTTCAGATATTGACTAGTAACTGTTATGTATCGTTTGATTGTAATATCACAGACAATTTAGTTGAAGATATTGATTGTCTGGTAATATGCATAAACCAAAAATTTGAAATGGAATTCATGATAAGATTGAGGACAATCGGGTGTGTAATGTAGGAGGAGTATTCTGAATATTGATTGGACTGCTTGACAAACTTATAATTCATTATTCATTTCTAATACTGCAGGACAGTAATTCGGTATCCTCATAATATTCAGTTGAAAACATGATTAAGCTTTATTAAATTGAGTTTAGAATCATAAGAACGTTATGGAACTCAAAATTTCATTTGAAAATTGTATATATGAAATAAAGTCAAATAAGAAGTTAAATATTACTGTTTCATGTTGAGTGGAATGCATCAAGTATTCCACTCGTAGAAGAGTTGAGCGGAGTTTTTATTTTTGTGCCAGATATGATTTTGGAATGGGCGAATCTGGTCCGTTGGAGGCTCTTCTTAGTTTGAAAAAGGTCAAGTTGCTTCTAGAATGAGATACTTTAGTTATAAATAGACCGAAATGGTAACTTGGATCCAAACACTCGTAACAGAAAAATATACTCTCTCATATGCAGTATATTGAAACATCGAGACGTACGGTATAAGTAGATGTTTCAACAGATATAAATACCTCTGAATGTTATTAATTAATGGATTCATTGGGAAGAGAAATATTCTCATTAGATAACAAATCGGGCTAGATTCTAGACTTGAAGTACTTCCTCAGCTATGCATTTCATGAAATTTATCAATTTCTGGTGAAATTGAATTTCATGCGTGATAGTGATAGATTAGTTTTAATATAGTGGGGGAATTATCGGAATTAAACAGCTATTGAGCCCTGAGGTTAGGAAGACTTGAAAGCAAGTATCAGTCTTCAAACCACAAATTATCGATATTGGAGCACCTTGAGTGAACTTTGGATTTTATAGAATACCTGACCAAATAGTTAATGTAATACCAAATTATTACTCAGTCGATAATTTCAATTCGGGACTATCTATTAAGCCTGTCAGTTAATCAATAAATTCTACTCATCTCAACACTCTATGTGGGAATGCGTTCACAGTATGTTAATAATAGTCGATGAATAGTATTAATTTCTATTAAAAGTTGATATTTACTTTTGGTGTGTGAAAGCTCTTGTCCTTCGACTTTCCATTACGTAACAATTTGAAGAATTTCAGAAACAATTCAATCTGTATCAAGAATGAGGTAAAAATGAATTAAGAATATAATCATTAAAAATTTACAAACTATTTGAACGAATTTTATGAAAGACCAATTGCGTTTTCAACGTAAATACTTCAATCATATTATAGTAAGTAGTATAAGAGCAATCAAATCTTTTCATTTCTCGATCAAGGTATTTGAAGGATTTGAAGTTTCAGAAAACGGCTAAAATTTGAGGGGAACTTAACAGTACTAAAATTGAAAAATTCAATAGTTTTTAAATTTGGAACAATACTATTGGAGAACAACAATGGCTCTGATATTATTGGTGATATCAACTGGTATTGTACTTAGTCAAGGATTTGAAAAACTCAACAGTCACATTTTAAATTGTCCTAAACTGATCCTGTATGGAATTAGGCCTATACCCACACTCATAGTATAGTAAACCTGCAACAAGCAACCGTAGACTAAACACAATTGAAACTTGGAAGAATAGATTCGATTAGGCAAGCTTCCTGATTAAGTTTCAAGGTAATTCGAGAATGTTCGGGCTTTCTTGGATTAATCAAGAAGATGGCAGAGATAATCTTATTTAGGTGTGAATTTTTTCTCTTGAGAGAGTGAGTTCGGCAAGCTAATTGCCTTTTGTAGTTATTAAATAAATGAGACGCTTAACAAACAGATTCAATTTGGCTCGTTGCTACTTTCCGCAACTGACTGTACAAAGGAGCGGAATTACATGTAATAGAACTCGCATTATGAGAAGAGCGCAATAAATTTGAGCCACCCGCAACGCATAAGAGAGAAGGGTGAACCTTTTCCTGGCACGCTGAATATTAACTCCCTCGCAGCCACTTTCTAATTTCAGTTACATAGAGAAATTTTCGGATTAATAACACCGTTGCATGAGAGTTCATTCTCCGTGGATGCGTTTTAATCGTAGCCACTGAATGTTTTAAACGTAACAAAATTTTGTAGATTAATCCTTATTATTTTACCATCAATTGCGTTTTAGGCATATTCACTTTTTGAAAAATTAAAATTTTGAAGATTAATCCTTATTATTTCACCATCAATTGCGTTTTATGCGTATTCACTGAATGTTTTAAACGTAATAAAATTTTGAAGATTGGTTCTTATTCACGCATTGATAATTCTCATTCAAATGAGTGATACAATGATTGAGTGTTCTTGGAAAAACAGTAGCAATCTCATGTGTGAACAGCCAAGCCGCTTCCTGTTCTGAAAATATAGCTGAAAATTTCCATAGGTCTGTAGAAAGTTGATAATAGCATCGTTAATTGAAGCTTTTTTATAAAGTATAGAGTAGCTTTTCTCAGCCCGGCATTGAGTGGTATTACCAAAACAGTTCACAACTTGTAATCATGATTTATTCATCTTTAAATCATCGGTGGCGTATTATGGGGGGGGGGGGGAGAGTACCAATATGTTGTGTTGGTGGGTGGGGGTGGTTAGGCTCTAATTACTTTGGAGTATGCACCAGGGGGTGAAGTCCTCTAACAATAAATTACGCAATATATATAGCTATTTAAAACGGAAAACTCCCCCAAAAACTTTAAAAAAAATTCTCTAAAACCACATTTTAAGCGATTCTAGGCATGATTTCATCCAATTTAACATTTCAACTCACGTTATATGCCAAAGTAAATTTGGCTCCAAATTAGTGTTGAAATAATGTGTAAAGTGTATATTTTTGTACTTTGTGCTTGGTGACTAAATTGTACGAATGTGAAATAAAGTGGTTCATTCAAAAACTATTCATTTCAAAATTAATCAATGGATGGATGCTGAATTTTAAACGATTAAATAACCTAACTTTGTGCATTTGAGAAAATATGATCTGTTGAAACGAATTACCATGTTCCGATACCATGGCTAAACGGCGAGGTAGAAGTGGTCTGCTCTAATAATTACTCTAATAAAACCACTTCTACCTCGCCGTTTAGCCATGGTATCGGAACATGGTAATTCGTTTCAACAGATCATATTTTCTCAAATGCACAAAGTAAGGTTATTTAATCGTTTAAAACTCAGCATCCATCCATTGATTAATTTTAAAATGAATAGTTTTTGAATGAACCACTTTATTTCACATTCGTACAATTTAGTCACCAATCATTATTATTATTATTGAATTATTATTATTATTATTATTATTATTATTATTATTATTATTATTATTATTATTATTATTATTATTATTATTATTATTATTATTATTATTATTATTATTATTATTATTATTTGTATGCAGTTGTTGCGTTATTGTTAACGGAAGATCCAGACCCTCATTGTATTAGTAAAATAAATTTTAAACAGGCCTTCTTGAAACACTCTGCTATTCCCACCTCATTGGGGTACCGTACAAAATCGTACTTGAAAATGTATTTTAAAGGGGGACTCGGGTCTACTCCCAGGAAATTTTTGGAAAAATTTATCTCTCCAAAACCACATTTTCAGCAGTTCTGGACATATTTGACTCTTCTGTAAAAATTTGTCGCACAAGAAATTTCTAAAATGTCTTTTGTTTCTGGGTCTCTTGAACCCTGGGCTACGCACCATAGTTATGCCACTGGAACTCACCAATATAATTATAGATACAACTTATCCTTATCGAAGACAATGCATAATGTTGGAAAGCAATAGGTGATTTCTTGCATGCCTTTTTTTTGGAGCATTTAAACTTAATTTACTCCAAGTTAGCTTGAATATACAGGTTGAATATATGCATAATGTTGGAAAGCAATAGGTGATTTCTTGCATGCCTTTTTTAGAGCATTTAAACTTAATTTATTCCAAGTTAGCTTGAATTTACGGGTTTTATTTATCTATTCATGTTCAAATATTTACAGTATTTTGAAGAAAGATAGATTTATCAGTTACATTAGAAGCTTTAAGAGTCTGCCTCATCCTTCAATCTGCTGAATATCACGGTATGAGAGAGACCTATGAATCATATGTGTGGAGTCGATGAATCTATTGTGGAATAAAGCGATTTTTCATTTGATTTTCAAATTAATACTGGTTATAGCATAGACTATGAAAACCAGTATTGAATTAACATCAAATAAGAGAATCGCTTTATTCCAATAAATGTTGAAAAATAAATAGTTAAACAAAATAGGAAAAGCACACTACTTAATACGGAATATTACTACTTAAAAGGTTTGAAATATCAAGTTGATTTTCGAAATTAATGAGCTTTGTTTTCTTAATACGGAATATTACTACTTAATGCATGACAGTTACGAAATATAAATTATTGGAAAGAGCACCCATGGACAACTTTGACCTGAGAAAGGACTCGAAAAATGTTTGAAATATCAAGTTGATTTTCGAAATTAATTGTTTATTTTTCTTTCAAAAACGTTAAAACTCATTCTTACTCCACACGGATGATGTTTCTTTAAAAGTGGTATGAACAGAGTTCTCGTATTAAACAATAATAATTCACTGAATTCGAACTCATCAATGTTACAGAGTAGTTCAATATTAAACACCGTTAATTATAAATATAGCTCATCCTTATCCTAGGCAGGAAAAGATCCATGTTGAAAAAGCCTTGGTGAAAACTAATTGAAATTCAGTTTTTAGGTATGCATCAAAGAGAAGTATCAGTGCCGCTCTAGCGGTAGCAAAATTCTTCAAGACTAATGTTCAGTAAAATTGAGGGAAAGGGATCCATGTAAATGAACCATTTCTCATTAGAATTTCTAAGAAACTTCAAGTTAGCAGACGAGAAAGCATATTTCAGCACGTTACATATTCAAGAGAAGAGAATGGTATCTTTCCAAATAGCAGAAATTCTTTGAGGTTTTCAGCGCTTGTTGTGTGAGGTGGAGCAAAGCTGCAAGGTCCATACTTTATTCAGGCGGAGTAAAAACTGGCGTCTCCACTGGGAAATGCGAGAATACGCAGGGTTGTTGTAAATAAACTCCTCTGCAATGGACTGTATTCCGCAAGAAGTGCGTTCGGGATTACAATTTATTTATCCTCTAGGAATGTTTGTTGCTCATTATCCTGAGAACGTATATGCTCTTTACTTCATTGCTTGCATTCCACATATACTTATGGAAATTACTAACACTTCATGAAAATTACTAACACTTCATGAAAATTACTAACACTTCATGAAAATTACTAACACTTCATGAAAATTACTAAGTAACATCTTTAATACATATTACTAACTCTTTATGGAAATTTACTTGTTTACAAAAATCACTAAGTAGCATACGGTACTAATGGAAATTACCAACTCTTCGTGGAAGAAGGAAATCGCTAAGTTATTTGGAATTTTCCAGCTCAAAACAAGTTCTCAACAAATTAATAAAATGTCATTTATTTAGTGAGAAGTTGGTAAAACTTTTTTAATCGACTCGTGGCACTGAAGTTAGAACTTGGGACTCATAATTCGCGAATGCAAATTATTACATAAAATACAGTAATTTGCTAGAGGAAGATATTAGGGAAGCGAGCAATTTAATAAGCAACATTTTGTTGTGAATCTCATCGTAATAATGTTGATGATAATACTGCCTGTAACCAAGGATGCCCCCAAACCCCCCCCCCCCCCCCCGGGGGGTGATGGCACATTCCCCCAAAAACATAATATTCTACAAAAAATCTGCCTTCCTCCAATGAAATCTAAATGGAATTTTTGTGTAGTGTATTATCAAAAAATCCCAAAATTGAATAAAAATATCAATTGTCTAATAGAAATATGAATTATTTAATTTCAACATTTTCTTTAAATTTCCCTATCCAAATAGTTTCGGTATTTTTTTAGAAACTAGACTGATGAATAAAAGAGTAGATTTCTGCAGTATTGCAGCCCTGAAATAATTATCAATGTTAAAAATAATCATGAATCTTTCGAACTAAAATACCTAGGGTTGGAAATCTGAAAATACCAAACTGTATCTCTTATTGCAAGCTATCTAAGAAATAAAAAATAATTCAATATAATATTGTAAATATGTAGGTAGTGGATAGGCATAGTCCAGTTCATTTTGAAAAAATTATTGAAACCCAATAGTATCAGTGAAATAATTAATAATAATTTATCTTTCAATAAAATAATGGGTGGTAGACAAAATCTCAGGTATTTCGGTGTACCACACTGTAAGGTTTCCAACGTTTTGTCTGAAATATCCACCTTCCTCTTGTAAAATAGGGGTTCATTCCTTGGGAAAATTTTCAAATGAAAGCCCTTTAAAACCATATTTTCTAGCAGTTTTGAACCTATTTTTCAACTTTCCCAAAGAAGCATTTTATTATGACTTTGCGTAGGAGTGGTACCGTCTTGAGTTGAAAACTCGCTCTTGAATTCATCCATGGCTTTCGTTCAAAGAGCTGTTCATAAAGTTCAATTAATGTTCCTATGAATACAATTTTGATAAGAATCCATCGACTGAAAATGTTAAAACATTCTCTCAGCTACGAAAGAATGCCCTGTATAGTAAGATGCTTTTTTTATTGCATCCTACATGGGTCTCTTATTATAAACTAAAAATTACATTGAATGAAGAAATTCATTCTCCATTGAACAAATCTTTGATAGATGTTGAGGATATACTCGCACAAATCATCAACGTCCACTTGCATTCAGACTTAAACAATCTACAAAAATGTTTGAACAGAAGAGAACAGACAAACACAATATAGAAATCATTACTCACATTATCGCATAGCCATTATCGCATTAGTGAAAATTTTATGTGTCAACAAAAAATTAATTTCTTGATTCCCCACAAATATTGAACCGATGGCGCAACTTGTGTAGCCCTGCCGTGGGTAGCCCTGCCTGTAACCAGAATAACCTACCGTCCTGGCTGCCTAAAAACTGTCGCGTCAGAGGCCCTGAACTTATTCAGGTGCGACCTGATAACTCTCACATCAGATCTGAGCCAGCCTGGTTACACGATATTATTATTTTACTAGAACTTGACTTTACTTTGATCAAGCAATCAAATAAACTGTGGATGAACCTTTGTACATAGTACAGAAATTGTAACTAGATGTAAATGATTTGTACTTGGTGCATTGTCTTCTCTAGCAATTCAGTGATTTTTTATCATCACGGTTCTTAGATGTATTAGATAATAGAATGCCTGCCAGCTTTCCACGTATAGACGTTCAGTTCAACGTAAAAATATACAAAATAAAGCATGGAGGAAGGTCCGAGACCTGCGACCTCACCTTCCCGTTCCCACACTGACGACAGTTGTGCTGAAAGTAAATAGAGGCGCTTCACTTGTCTCCATTCAGCCTCTATATTTCTATACATAGTTCTATATCTCGCCGCTGTGGCTCTCTTGTCTATCTCACAGCCGAATCCTTTCCTGCTTAACACTCGCATCTTCTTCTTCTTCTTCTTCTTCTTCTTCTTCACAAAGCTGTCTTGCACTTACGGCTGGCTCTTTCAACCAACTTTTGTTTGCTCACCGTATAAGCACAAGTTGTGGAAGGCATTGCACTATATTGGGAAATAGTAACTGAGTTTTATCTCTCAGAACGTTTGGAAACAATTACAAAATGTACAAAATTTCCTATCTCTTCGCCAATAGACATAATGTACCAACACATTGATTACATTATCACTATTTCGGAGATTAAAAAGTTTCAAAAAAATATTTTAAATATCATGTAATCAATAATTCAATGATTAAATTATCATAATATGATTGTATGAAATTTAAAAAAATTGATTGGGCTGTTCAAGAGTTCTTGGACTCAAGCTATTCAGGGATTTGTCACAATTTTATTGAATTGCTAGACGCTAACAAGATAATTATGGCGGTTAAGGCGCCCGATCGGCAACTGAAAGATCCGTGGTTCGATTCCCAGCGTTGTCTGGATATGTTTGCATTGTGGCATTCATCTAATTCCATTAGCTAGTTGTAAATGAACACAGTAACGGAAATCTTCGGCATAATTTACAGCTTTGAAGGAGTTTCGGAATAAATTATTAAACTCTTGAACTGATCATGTAGATATTTAGGATAGCATTTATATTGTCTCAACAATATTCAGGAGAAGTGAGGGGAAGTGATAGCCATGAGCCGTAGCAGGTATCTTTTCAATCAGATAGAGATAAGCTGCGTTCTCCTGAGCTCTCTTTGTAAGAGTGACCGATTAGATTGGCCAGCAAAAAAAAACTCTGCTGTAAAATCACTTCCCGGTAGTTCGGAACTCTCTTAAAAATGTAGGCCCAACTCATCAATCACCATCAACCAACTCATTACCCACGCACAGGTCTCAGACATATGTGGTCTTCATCCCAAAAAAAAATTAATATAATAAAAATTTAATGAATATTATTTATATACCGTATTTTAAAAATAAATTGTTGACGAAATTAAAGTTAGAAGGTTGAGCTGGTTAGGTCACGTGGAAAGGATGAGTGACTCAAGAGCCGTGAAAAAGGTCTTCAGAGAGAACCCAGGAGGAAGGAGGTTGAGAGGACGCCCTCGAAAACGCTGGCTGGAGGATCTGGAAGAGGATTTGCGAAAGATGGGTATCAGAGGATGGAGACGGAAGGCTGCTGATAGGGAAGAATGGAGAGGCATACTGAAGGAGGCCAAGGCCCTTAACGGGCTGTAGCGCCAAGGAGTAAGTAAGTAAGTATTTTAAAAATATTTATATATATATTTTTTTGAGTATATATATTTTTTTAAATATTTATATATGTTTTTTTTATATTTTAGTAAGGAATAAAGAACAACAGATGAAATTCAAAATTTCTAATCAAACTATTGAACAAAGTTGCTTCTTGTTGGCACAGTATTAACTGCAATTTAATTGCTAGAGCAAAGGAAAATATTTGAAAAGCAATTGAGGATTTCAATGGATGAAGAGTTAGTTGAGAGTAAACTCACTTTTTGGCATCATTTAAATCTGGGATGGAAAGTAACTGTTTAATGACAATAACATTTTTTAAAAAAGGGTGCTCCTCACTTCTACTTACAGCCACATTCTTGATAAATGAGAATTTTAGCGATGTAACAATGCCCGATGTGATTGAAGGGGTCTGTAATAGTTATCGGTGTAGATGATAGTGTAGGTGTCAACTGTGTGTGAATTGGGAGAAACGGAAATTGTTATTTATTTATTGAAATTACAATAAATTGTTAGTTTTACCGCTCGAAATGGCTGTAATTCGAGGAGACCGTCATAGTGGTCGTAAGAGCTTACGAGTACAGCTGTCAAAAATTGACAGCAACTAGCTCACAGATTAATTTTGGCTTGTAAATCTTCGTAGCCATGATGACTATACTACCCCGATTTATAGAACAATCCGAGAATGAGGAAGCAGAGTTTTCTGGCCGCGTGTATTGGGATTGGAGAGGAAACATCCGATCGAAAATTACTAGAGGTACTTTGGACCAGATAAAACATTTCGAAGAACCGGTATCCAATCTATACACGTGTAAACCGATACTACTAGACCCGGCAAAAGATAGAAAGCTATATTCGGAACGTTTAGCTGTATTGCCGAAACTTTTATTTGTCTAATGGGGGCCTGCTGGCAATCCCCAGGGGGGGCCCTGCATCGTGTATGGCCGAACCGTGTTCAATTTGCATAACAAGACATCTATCCTCTGGAGCCCACTCGTCCTCTTCACACTCCGGGCGAGCTTTTAAAAAGCTGATGTAGCTGCACTACTAGCTACTCACTGCTCACTACTCGCAGCTCAGTTCTGCTAGCTCCCTTTCAACGCGATCGGCACGCTGAACGCATTCTTCGCTCGGTCATCAGTTCATCGCGCTTTCCAAACATCCACTTCAGTTCGCTGTTCGAAAAATATTTCCAACCAAGTGAGTCCGACAAACAACATGATCTTGGACCTAGAAATCTTCTTTGGTCTGGTAGAGAAATGTCTTCAGTGCACTAGCCCCTGCTTCAACCGGTGCCCATGTATTTCTGGGGGTATCGGTTCGACTTGAGTACAGTGTACAGACCCTACAGATCCAGCATATTATTTGGGTTAATATTTTCACTTTCGATTGACTTGTAGAACAATTTTAAATTAATAATAATTTAATTTTTTCTTACTTACCCCATCTGAAATGTCTATGACCGTTTATTTTTTATTAGCATTCTCTGACCTCCTATGAAAGGGGCATATGGATTTGTCGTTGATTTGAGTTAAATGATAAAACTTAGGGTGTCAAGATTTTGAGTCAGTTGCTTTGTCTCTCATAATGCGCCCTAAATTCCCTAAATTCTCCGCTTGAATAAGCAAATACTTCCAGTAGCTCTCTTTTCAATTAACTTCTTAATTTGTCACACGTGAGTTCCTTCAGACGCATTGGTAATAAATTGTACATCCGTATACCCGAACCTTTTACCCCTCGCTCATACATGGTTGTCTGGTGTTGATTGTCTTTCAAGTTACTCCTGTATATCGGTCCATAATTATGAAATATTTCACCTGTATTAAATTTGTGCTGTGCTTATGTTTCTTTATGAAGCAGATGGTTTCGAGTATATACAAGCATGGTAGTAGGAGAATTTCTAGTTTCCTGAAATACGGCCGACAGCTAGTTCTAACGGATTCACCTACCATTACTCTCAATGCCCACTTCTATAATTTGAAAAGTTCGATTACGTGGCTTGAATTTCCCAGAAAACTATACCATATGTCAGTAAGGAGTGAAAAATTGTAAAGTAAACCTGTCTCAAGGCTCTATCATCTAAAAGTAATTTCAAATTTCCGAGTACGTAAACTGCTGAATTTAATTTATTTCTCAGATGTTCAATGTTCAATGGTCATGATGGGCTTTCAGCCCGAAAAGATATTCTGCAGCAAGTAAGAAAAATTCAACTTCTTATACTAATTTAAAACCGTAATGCACTGCAGTATAAAGTGCAAATATTAACTATTCTAATCTCAGATCGTCAAGGATAAACAAATACTAAATTATTGTATTGGGCTCCACGCCAAATGATGTTGGAATGCAATTGGCAAGGCATTGTTAAAAAGGTGTACTTTTAACCCCGGTGTCGACTTCTATGTTTGCCATTACGTATGATCTATCAATCATAATTTTCCTCACCTCAAAGAAAATGTGCAACAATAATGTTACAAAATGATTAAATAGACTTCAACGATCAGCGAATATCAAGGATATACAATTACGTGATTCAACTCCGAGATACTGTGATCGAATTTTTGGAGAATCAATTTGATTCAAGAACCCTGGGGTGCTATCAAGATAATTAATTTAATTGATATGCATAGAATTGATATGATAAATAAATGAATGTGTTATTAAAGGAAAGAATAAAAATAAACAGAATAAATGAATGTGATATGAACTGAAAAATTAATTCAAATCCACGGGTTCTGCGGTCCTGCGATCACGGGTTCGATTCCCTTTTGTGTCTGACATCATTAATTCACATTATTACTCATGTACATATCTTAGCTCGTATTTTATGAACTACCTTGGGACTCAAGGGAGACTTGAAAAGCATTCACTTCAAAGGCTTTTCAAGTTTCTCTTGAGATAAGGAAACCTCAAGGTAAGTTAAAAAATACGGGCCTTGGACTCAATATTATCAATAGAAAAATCATAGCATATTGTACATAAAACAATGGAATGGGATTTATTTCCACTGTGTGTATGTATTTCAATTTTTTACGTTAGGTAGCGTTTTTTGCTATGGAATAAATTCAAATAAGAATTGAAGGCAAAGGCACAGAAAAGTGACAGTTGCATTGATGTAACCCATATTGTTAATATCGTCATATTTATTCATTCCATTCAGACTTTTCAAAATTTGAATTTTTTCGAATATTTTTCATATAACTTTATTCCCATGGCTTTGACATTTTTTGGGAAAGAAATGGAAAGTTTCAGTCATGAGCTGCGAATATGCAATGAGTCATTGTATTGGAAAACAGTGGCTGGAAGGTCTATCGATGATGGAAATAATATTTTTGGTGCCGAAAACTATGCAGTTGATTGGAATCATTCGAGTGTATCAGTCATTTGATGGAGTCTTCCCGAGAGATTCTCTCTGCCAATTAAAAATTTCGCTCGAAGACTTTTTCTTGTAATTATCAACCAGAGAGACACAGTATGCGAGTAAAGTATAGAAATAGCCTTCAAGAGATACAAAACAATAATTTTGAATATTTTTGTTATTTTACATGTAGAGTCAAAATGCGGGATAATTTGGAATTATTTTTCAAGTTTGCTGACTGTCAAATTTCATAAGTTTGAGGAATTAATTTATCGAAGACTTTAGAATTGAAGAATGCTTTTCCCAAACCTACTGAGTGAGATTAATAACCAATTGAAATCGACAATATTCCAAACAATATTATCAAACAGTATCGTTTTTTTTCTGTGATCCATGCCAATCAAAACAATCACATTGTACTTTTAAATTTGCATTTTCGAGCTATGTGAAATTATCAAAATAACGCACACTGGAGCATTCAATCTGACGAAGTAAAATTTTTGTAGATGGGAGTTCCAGCTGAATTAGAAATTGTTCAAACTCATGAAAACTTCCCGTTTTCAAATAAATCATTGTGAACGCTACCATTATAATCATTCATCAGCTTCATAAAAACTCCTCATTTTTAATTAAATCCTGGTGAATGCTATTGTCATGCCTCATTTTCCTGGTGAGTGCTATCTATTATTCGGTTACGTCAGAATTTGTCTTATGCAATTAGTTTATTTTGACAGTCATTTCTTTGTAATTTTCTACATTGTATATTTGTCTCTTTTGTTTTTTTACTGGATTGTAATTTTTTTATTTTATATATCAAATAAAGACATTTTCTATCTATCTATCTATCTATTGTAACGTAACAGCATAATTCATTTATTTGCCATGAATTTTCATAAAAGGAGGAGAGAGCCATTGTTAGCTATCAGAAGAAAAATGATGAGGTCAGTGAAAAATTCATGACAAATAAAATTGTGCTGGAAAAACGAGTGGCTCGGGGCAGTCGGTATGTCGAGTAAGGGAGCTGGCTACATCTACGGCAGATGACCCGCCCCACTCTTCCCTGCTGAGCGAGTGACTGTTTGTAAGTAAATAAATTCTTTTGTTAATTCTTGATAAGCTCATTAGCATTTTTTTTTTTTTTTTATTATAACATTAAAATAAACATTTAGATTCTTTTTCTGAATTCAATCTGAAGTTATTTTAATAGTAGCACCTTTTTCTCATGAGATTAGAGTAGTACCGGAAACACCTCTCGTATGCCAAGCGTTACCCCATTAGTAAGAATTAACAAGTATTTTTACTTACTCATTAATCCGTAGTGAAGGCACACCTGTTATACCTTTGCTATACCAACTATTCTTTTACACTATATTATGCTATCTATTATCAACTCTCATTTTCCTTCTGATATTGAGATGATCATTCTTAATATGGGATTTTACTCTCTGTGCATCATACATCATGTAATGCACATGATTTTCTAATACGTTGATAATTTAAACTTCTACTTGCCCTTCTAGTAGAGCTTTCGATTCATGGTGTAGATATTATGAATCAATCGGGTGAAACGTTTAAAAACAAAAATCTTGAGTGAGTGTCTTTGTCTCTCTGGACCGAGTGATTTATCTTCGGTAGAACTCTTTTGCTCCACCAAACCTGAAAAAGGAACAATAATTTTATAATTTGATAATCTGATAATTTGATTATCAGTTAGTTAAATATTCAACAAACTGCAAGTGCAAATCAGATTTGCAAGTAAATTATGTAACTGCAAACTATTACAACTAAACTACAGAGGCTTTAACAAAACACTTGAAGATGTAGCTAATGGAAAACCTGCTACTATCCAACTATTATGTTAGTTATCATAAGGGCCCGGGCTTACCCTTCAATTTTTGAAATTTTTATCAATTGTTGCTATTATTTTGATTGGCAATCTTTGATTCAATAATTGATCCATATTATACCCCTATTTTTGCTGCTCGCGATGTTCCCAAATGTATCAAGACCATCTACATATTATTATATTTTCAGTCACGCGTAGTCAAAGACGAAAGAGCTACGATGTAGTCATGCTTTTATGAAAATTACTTTGAACTTGGCAGTCGACTCTCATTTTATTTTGCCTAGCCAAACTTATTACAGAGAAAAAGAAGACGTATCGAATTTTTGTGCAATGGACCTCTCATTGCTAGCGTCTAGTCGACCGTAATCAGTATGAAATGATCCATCAAATCATTAAATTCGTTTAAAATTATTACATGAATTAGTTTTTAAAATGTCTTAAAGAAATCTATTAAATTATTTCTAATTGGGGCACCATTTGATGAGTGCAGGGGGCCGTTACCCCTTAAGATATGCCAAAAATGAAAAATGCGTGTATTGATATTATTTTATTGAACAAAATGTCTTTATTGGAATAAAATAATAACATTTAACTTTAAAACATAGTAATAAGGAACATATCTGAGCCAAAAATCAAGTAATTTAGATTGATTTTTTCAACAAATCTGACAGATTTTTGACCCCCCCCCCCCCCCACTCATAGGTTGAAATGGTGCTGCTGTTTCTAATCTGCATACATTTCGATAAAAAATCAGTTTAGTTTGAAACTGTTGACTGACAAATAATGTTAAAAATGCTCTATCATTTATCAGTGATTTGAATCTGAGTTCCGCTTTTTCCATTCATGAGTTTGTTATTTAACATAAAAAGCATTCAATCATAGAGATGAAGATCGAATGCTTCAGTATAAATAGATGTGGCGCTCAGTTGCATTGGCTCTGTATGCATGCAGATTGGATTGAGCATTCTCGATTTGAATATGAATCTGTGCGCTGCGATTGATCGACTAGAAAACGGGGATAAATCTCCTACTTCCACTCCGACAGACTGAATATCATCCGTGGTAGACGTAGACGTTTCTAAAAAGTATTATTGAATAAACTTGATTTAGACTTTTAATCTGTTCGAAAGTAAGTTTGAAACTGTAGGCTACTTGCTCACAGAAATATTATAAGTTTGTGATCCTTTGAGTAAGACTGAGGCACAAAACTTTGATACATAAATTGAAAATACTATAATTTAATAAGTAATTTCCCGATGAACTGGAATTTGTTTCAGCTTCTCGAATCTGAAATTAAACAAATTAGTAAACATACAACTGATAGTAAACAAAAGCAAGTAGTATCGAATAGCATAAGAATCTAAAAATCATTAATGAGAGTGAGAGTTTTTTATTAGTTGCTCCAACAGTCAAGCAGAATCATTGGCAAACACACTACTTTTGTACAGATAGCCACCCTTAGCCACACAGAGATTCATAGCCACACATCACGCGAAAAAGGCCATCAGATTTAATCAAATTATGTTGGCCCTCTGTGTTGAATTAAGACCACACTACATTATGTAGAGCACAGACTGAATTATGTAGCGTTGCCTTGGTTGAACGCGCCTGCGTTTCTATATTTTGGGTCACCCTACAAATACTGTACAATATAGTATATTATGTATAAAATTATAAATACAGTATACTAGACAAATACTACAATACTTGTTTTATGATATGAGAGTTTATTAACAGAATGCTCTTTATTGTTTTTTATTAGAACTTCGTGTGAAAAAAGATTCATTTGTAAGATTTTTACAACTGATTTTTTAATATTCACTTTTTTTAAAGTAGGCTTCACTCAATTTTTCTTAATGATATCAATTAATTTTGGAATCTATGTGGTTCATTCATACACATAATTGGGCATGTGCATAGTAGGCACAAATGAAGTAGCCCACTAATCTAAAGAATCATGAATTTTTGTATGTTAGCTTTATTTGTAAAGTTTTTTTTTTGTGATTTGCCGCAGGGTACTTCTTTATATTCTAGCTATTCTTGCAGTTTTGTACTATATGAAATGTTTATGATGTGCTGAACCTACTGATATAGGCTCTGGTAGCGCAGTTGGTTGAAGCGCTTGCCTGAGATAAGATAAGGCTCTTCAGCTGGCTTCGTTTCCTGCAACCTTGGGTTCGAATCTCATTCAGCCATGGATGTTTTTCATCATTCTCCCATTCACCTCATTAACCAAGCAAAAGTGAAGTGATAGCCGTGAGCTGTAGCAGGTATCTGTTCAATCAGATAGAGATAAGCTGCGTTCTCCTAGGCACTCTTTGTAAGGGTGATCGATTATGAATAATAAGACGAAATTGTCACAACCACATTTATTAAAACTTTGAGAAACTAGTTTCGGTTGTTACACCATTATCAATCTCAATCAAACTGAAAACTGAAGTACAGAGAAGCCTTATATATACTGTGCATGGAATGATACTATTGGCTAAGAGGGAAAGAGGCTGACCTTAATCGGACGTTGTGATTGGTTGTCAAGTCACGCCCCCTGGTGGGAGGAGTAACAAGCAAAAATACGAGTCAAATCAATAACTAAACACTGTGAAAATCAAGAAGGTAGCAAAAAATTGCAATAAGGCTGGAATTTAATCAAACTAAAATTAAAAAATTTTTAAAAATTAGAAGCTCACTGAAGTGCAATCAAGGTCAACTGAGAAATACACATAAGAACTGCTTTTTAAAAATAGGCTGGAATTATAATGAAACCAAGTTAGTTGTATTGAATTGGTTAAAATAAATTTGGTCATTTAAATTAGTTATGGAATCGTTTTTTACCAACTTAGTTATCTCCAAAGCTTCTAAAATGTTCAATTGTCTGCCTTTGCCAATCAAATGCAGAAATTCAACTTTTTCTTCAGCCTTGAACTTGTGTCCATTATTAATGAGATGTTCTGCAAAATTTTAATCTCCTTTTTGGGTTTTCCAATCCCTGATATGTTCATTTACCCTACATTTGAAACTTCTACCAGTCTGACCTACATAACAAGCATTACAATCACCGCAATTCAATTTATAAACCCCACTTTTATCCAGATATCAATTTTGTCTTTACTACGCCCAAATAAGCTCTTTGAAATTGGTTTGGTTTGGAAAGCTACATCAAAACCGTTCTTTTTCAGTTGTTTTCCTAATTTATCAGAAACTGGGCCAAGGTAAGGCACCCAGTTTCAGTTACAGTAATGCTAGCACTGACTGCTAGTCTCATATTTATTTTATTTAAGATTTTATTGACAATGATTTCCTCATATCCATTTGTAATAGCTATCTGTTTAATCGTACTAATCTCTTCTTCAAAGTGATGATTGCTCATTGGAATGGTTAAAGCTCTATAAATCATACTATTGAAAGCTGCAAGTTTGTGCGATATTGGGTGACATGAGTGATGAGGTATGATTACATCGGTATGAGTTACTTTTCTAAAAATAGAGAAGTTGTGGGTTCCGGTGCTATGGTCAATTCTTAAATCTAGAAAATTTAAAACACTATTCTCTTCTAACTCTATGGTGAATTTACTTAATTTACTTAATAATAAGGCTTCTCTGTACTTCAGTTTTCAGTTTGATTGAGATTGATGATGGTGTAACAACCGAAACTAGTTTCTCGAAGTTTTAATAAATGTGGTTGTGACAATTTCGTCTTATTATTCATTATGGATACCTTCTACAATATCACCTTCGCCATTACTAAGAAAGGTGACCGATTAGATTGGTCAGCAAAAAAGACACTGTTCTCTGCTGTAAAATCACTTCCAAGTGGTTCGGAACCCACCTAAAACTGTATGTCCAGCTCATCAATCACAATCATCCAACTCATTACCCAAGCACAGGTCTCAGACCTATGTGGGCTTCAAGTTTTCGGACGATTGTGGGCATCATCAGCAATAAAAAATTAGAAAATATCATTCTAATGGTTACCAGATTTCAGAGTAGGCCTACAAGTTGGTTTTTGATAGCAAAATGCAAAGGCGCACAAGCTTGGATTAGCTTATGCAAAATTGTTGAGTGTTGTTCCATTATTCTGTTATTTTCTATTTTATTGAAATTGTATTCTGCGAAATGATATCTTGTATCTAGTTGAATCAAATATATGTAGTCTGTGAGATGAGTATACTAAATAAGAAGGCCAAATAGCCACACAATAGCCTACAATCATGTACAATGTTGCTGAAATTTAAATTTAAATGGAGTGAATCTTCTTTTAGCAGAAAGCTGAAAATTGTTAATTTAGTTCTTGCTGAAACAGTAAACAAACATAACACCGCGTCAGTATGCAAATGTACCGTACAACTCTCTGAAAACGAGTCTGTTGATATCTAGACTAATTTATGCTTGTAATAAATTCAGAAGGGCTTTTAAATCAGCTAAAGCGGAGAGGCGAACAATATCTACGTCTACACTATATAACTCTTATGCAAATCAACGTCTTTGAGTGCCCAGCTGTGGGCGATATATTCACTATATATTAATAAATACTTACAGTGCATTCAAGTTTCGAAGTGTTTTTCCAATTGACCATAACTAGATCAAAAGATTAAATCCACTAAAACTCGTTGAGTATTTTACTCATTATGAATTTAATGAGACACTCATGCTTTCAGGCTACAGATAAATAATCTACCTTAGCCAATCCACCAACACCGGACAACACATAGTTGATAATTCCAATCAAATTGCCCTAGCATGTTAAAGATCTTTACTGGGCTTGGATGTAACACTTTATCTCTTTATCCAACATCTCATCTTCTCACTTATTTGTTGAGAACATTCATGTGAATCAAAACCCTTTGTGTCAGGATGCATATCAGATATCAACAAGTTGTATGCATGTTTTTTGAAAGCACATCGATGTTTTACAGCTCGAATGAAGAGATTCTCCCCAGAAAGAATGTTTTTGGTGTTTTGTGCATCTACTTCAACTACCAGTTTGGGAAAGCTTTCAAGTTTGGATCTCCATGTATAACAAGTTTTCAAGTCAATCTCCAGCACAATCTATGCTAATGTTCAAGATAAAGCTATCAGCTATGCGTACATTTATTAGGAAGCCTGTTGCTTATGTATTTAGCTTTAAAATTCACAAACTTCCCCTTACCACGAAATGAAATTAGAAATTGTGAGTTCAAATTCAGACTGTCTCTAAAACCCTAGAGCTCATATTTTCGAATGAATTTTGTTGAAACAAAGTCTAAGGCATTCATTTCATTTTAAAATTAATAAAATACGATCTTTGCACAGGAGTATAATATTAAAGAAATAATAAGATAAGTGTCTTTCTTTGGTGAGAAATAAATAAATAAAGGGTGTGTTGGGACGAATCCTCTAAAATGTTATAACAGCCAAAAAATAGCAGTATTTGTGGCATGTATGAGAGGTGAGAAGCTTATATTCATTATGATATCCTCAACATCTTCTTCTTCCCTTCCAAATATTAATAATATAAATATTAACAATAGCTGTTCAAATTGAATTTTAGAGAACTAAAACAAAAAATATCTAAAATCAAAGAACAAACTTTTGTAACTAAACTAACGGTATTTTGTGTCATTTATAGAGGTGAGTAGCTTATTTCGAATAGTTTATACTTCTCATCCCCCCCCCCCCAATATCTATCTACTTGATATCCTTCAAAAAGATTCAGGTAATTTGTCCTGATTTTCTACTGCAAGTTTTCTTCTACCAATAGACAAATTTAAAATTCTTGTCATTGTTTCTAAATAATTCATGTCACACCGAAAATGGAACATTGCCTTCATTTCAGCAATATTTCAATAGATTCAATTCTTTAATCTCATAAATTTAAGTCCACTTCATTCCTTTTTTCTTTACTTTTTTCTTTCCATCTCTTTATCTTTTCATTATCCTTATCCTTAATAGCTTTTTTTAAAACGTTAGACAAGGAAGCTGGAAGTCTTGTTCTATTTTATTTTTATTGTGACTCTATCCCATGCTCAGACTCCAGTCTTTGTGGGATATTCCACTATTTTATTGTTTGTATCTAATCAAACATTTGTATTTGTTTTTTCTGTGGAAATAAAGTTTCATTTCATTTTATTAACATCTCACAGCAATATACTATGATCTTATGTAACAAACAAATAAATCAAAGACATGTGCAAACCCTCAGAAGAAGGTCTTAGCTCACTGAGCTTCCTGTGTTTACAATTTTGTACATTGTTCTATAAACCGTGCTAGAGAAGGTCGAATTTCTTCTGGTGGAATCGTTGCAGGCAAAATGCGACAGCAAACAAGCCGATAATCTCCTGCATACTTTACACTTGGCATCCCTCTCAAACCACATCCTCTAACCAGGATGCTCATTCAGCCACCCATTCCAAGCTTCCATATTTAGTCTGAAATCCCTAGCTGTTTTCAAGCCGCAACTCCTAATCTGTAGGGATGAACCTAAATTTTTCTGGGGGATATCAAGGAAAAATATGTTGGGGGGGTATAACATCATCAAATAAATTTTGACCACCCATTGACCACCCATGCATCAGTTATTTTTATTTTACTTGAAAATGTTGAAGAGGAAAATATTCTATTTATGTTGTAGGCTATAAAAAATGTAATTTTGATGTTGAAGATCCATCTTGTTTCCACTAAAAAAAACTTAAAAAACAATTTTAAGTGGAAATTATGACTCACGTTATGGCGTGACGGCCGTTTCACTCTGAGCATCATCAGACGACCCACAGTATACTGACTCAAGGTATGAGAAGAAATGTAATTTCTTCTGTGGTCATCCTTTTGTAAACTATTGATTATTTATTCATTTCCAATTCCTCAAAGTGCTATTAATTTTTCATTATATTTGTCAGTTTAATAGAATGTCAGTTACTTCAAACTAACTATTGATTATTATTGATGTTTTAAATATATAATACAAACTTGCATCTGCAACAAACCATTAGTGAGTAGAATTGGATGCATTTCAGGACCTGAGTCGATAAGTAGAGGGTGATGTGAATAAAGTTGAGTACACACTTACGAATTAAGTGGCTTGAGTCAGCTCAGTCGACTAGAGCTCTATCGGAAAGCGAGACAGGGTAACAGCAGCTGTAATTGACTCAAATCTTTATACACATCAAATAACATGAATCCCACGCACCGAGTCAAGAATATGAGACTCAACTTTATTCACACCACCCAGTGAATTTGAAAATGTGGGAGTTGTATAATGGTGAAAATGTCACCCTACACCTTCAAATTCAGTATTCGCTGTAGACAGGACTCAGGTCCAGGAACGCGTTTGATGCTACTCACAAATGTTAGTTCTGCTGTGAATGAAAATTTATGACATATATTTACTTACTTACTCTCAGAGCCATCTCTACCGAAGTTGATATTTAGCTCCACCATTAAATCACCTCCAGGTACATCGGTCCTCTGAAACATACATTACCATCAAAAAAAAATCTGATATCAGGCTATTTAAAAACATATTCAGTAATACATTTTTGTCATTAGCCTATAATACAAATTTAGTGTTGCACTAATTGTGTACCATACTGTTATAATAATTTTAATTGAGGTATCATAGGAAGTGTTATTTAATTCATGCTTGGTTTTTTGGTTATTGGAATACAGCAGGCTTTAATAGACTACTGTATCAATCATTTTTGTACTGTACTCATTTCTATTATCATAAGAAGTGCTATTTTTCTGTATCACCCACTTTGGGGTACGTTAAATCAATGATTCTTCTTTTGTGGATGTTCCTAGCGCTTTCGCCAATACTCTCTCATTCTTATTTTATGTAAATATGTCACTAGGATTTTCTTTAGTTAAAATTAATATCATTTGCTGTACAATTGCTACCTATGCGACGGTAATAAACATTTGCTATTTAAAATCATTTAAGAAATTTTTTAAACTTGCATGAATAAAGTGTTCTAATCTAATCTAAATTCTCTCCGATCTTGCCTTTTTCCTCTCCAGGGAACTCTACAGTTCCCCTTCTGTATTATCATTAGAAGTGTTATATTTATTTTATTAATATTAAATATATCATGAATTCTATTTTTATAATATATAAATCCTATTTATCAATGATAAATAATATTAATATATATCATATTCTATTATTTCAATTTTAAGAAGTGTTATATTATTTAATTAATGCTTGTTTGTCTATTGAAATACCATACAAAAAGACTATGATGCTCATTCAAACGATGAACCGATAGTACAAACAACGAACCATTAGTGTGTCCCAATTTAAAAACAATATTGCTTTGTACA
This sequence comes from Conomelus anceps, assembly GCA_948455865.1. Taxonomy (NCBI): domain Eukaryota; kingdom Metazoa; phylum Arthropoda; class Insecta; order Hemiptera; family Delphacidae; genus Conomelus; species Conomelus anceps. Next base: position 33,814,299 of record OX418216.1, read on the forward strand.
CATGGATTCACTGAAACAATATCTCATTGGACACAAAATTGGGGTTTGAGCTTTGAGTTTTGAGTGGTCAGGTTGCTGTGTGTTATGATGTGTTTGAGTAAAGAGTAGTAATGTTGACAATGTTGTCGATTGCAGAGTGTGGGTTGCGATGGCGTGATTGGCTCAGAGCGGCGGTTCGACAACTGCGGTGTTTGTGGAGGCAACAATAGTACTTGTCGTGTGGTGTCTGGTTTGTTTACCAGACCTCAACTGCCCCTCGGCTACAATCTCATCACACAGATTCCGCGCGCTGCCTGCAACATATCCATATCGCATCTCAAACCCACCCGCAACTATCTTGGTGAGTAAATCAAGTTCACTGATCCACAATTTTGGTATATTTTTATTTGCATTTTGTTTAGGAGCCCAACTAAAGTTGTAAGTCCACCATATTTCCCATTATATTGTTTGAAATGTGCAGTGAAAATAATACCCCTAAGGGTATCCTTGACAATAGAAGCTGTATGCTTACATGAGCTGTCCTGTATTTAATGGCCAACATTTTACCTAGTTACAGGTCAAAACAAACAAGTTTCATCATACAATGTGTAGTCCTATCTTGCTTAGTGTTTTGTTTGGATGTGTTTTTTGGAAAATAATTACAAAATGGAAATCTACAAAATGGTTTGAGATAGATATCACGTTGAAACTTTGCAAGTCCAATTATATTTTTGAGAACATCGTAGATAAAAGTTTGAATATAATATCATTTACAAAAAAATAGTGGAATAGTTAGTATTTAGAAGTAGTAGTCCTGCTGAGAACTACTAAATTTATTATTTGAACTGTATAATATCAGGAAATAATTGCTCATTAGCCAATGAAAAAAAAATAACTTTAAAACAAGAGATTATATTCAATAATAATAAAAATAATGATAAAAACGGTCCTTTTTTACTGCAAACATTTTGGTACTGACTTGAACATTAAAATATGTAAACTTTCAAACCATTTGTAGATAAAAATTACTTTTAATAGAACATAGTCAGACAGACTGTAGTAAACAAGACTGGACTATGGATTATAATTATTAAATTTAGAGATAAGTAGAATATAAATGCAATAAATTATTTTAAGCACGTTATTTAAATAATTTAGGCAGAGCACGCAAGAGCTATTTTAACAATTTGTATGAGAAGGGAAATGGGAATACGACCCACCATTCACAATGCTGGAAAAATGGTGAAACCCAAATTTAAGGTGGGTATTAGTTTTGTTATTAATTAATGGTTTATTGAACATGTTGCAGCACTAAGACGTGTTGACGGCACCTACGTTCTGAATGGCAACTGGGCGATCAACTGGTCAGGAGACTATGAAGCTGTGGGAACTAAGTTCGCCTATCGCAGGGATTCTGGAGAATCCATCACCGCCCCAGGGCCTCTGGACGAACCCATCGACCTCATGGTAGGTACAACTTAACTCTTTACTTCGTATTCCAGCTTTTCCGCTGTAAGTTGGTTCGACTGAAAAACTTGATCCCCCATTACTATGAAATTGATACGTAGTACTATCCTTGAACATTATATTTACGAATAAATTTGTCGGATTGGACATGCGCTACAATAGTATTCCACATCCACCAAGTGTTATCTGATCGATTCTCCATTAGTTATCGGGTAAGCTTCAATACCATTATTATGTGAAAGCCAATTATTATTTCTCAAAGCTGAAGCTCACTTTTCTTATATGTTAATTAGCGTTAACTGGATGCTTATGTTTTACTTTTCCTTTTTTGCCAACTTGAAAATATATATTGTTGTCTTAAAATGCATGCGACTGGTATAAGTCACCACTATAATTATTATTCATTATATTTTTGGTACACCACTTGCAAAAGTGAACACATTTTCTTTCCCGCATCAACAAATCAATAAACTTTAAATCGACATTTAACAGCATATTTATACTGAAATCTTACTGATAATGAAGCAAATAAATGTGTATTAATCAACAATCAATTTACTTTTAAAAATGCTGTGGCGAACCACATGAACGTCCACCATCATTGTATCCACGCGCAAGTCTCAGACTCATGTGAGCATCATCTGCAAGAAAAACTCAATAATAATTCGGTATCATTATTATCTATGTAAAGAAACTTATTTGCAAATTTTTATAAATTCCAAAATCCATACGATCATTCACTTCTCATCAATGAAATAATTAGCAATCTAATTTATAAAAATGTTTCAGTTCTATGATGCATATTTTACTTGAACAAAATTATTACAATATTATAAAATATAGCACCGACATGAAATTTCAATGAGTAGAAACAATGTTTATTTAGTAAATAATAATTAATCTATGTTAAAGGGTGAAAAACTCATTTTTGGCCTTAATCAGGTCTCTTGTTATCAATAGTCACGATATTCTTTGGTATTAATGACTAGTGTATTCCATTTATAATCTTGGACTTATTTCATATCCTATTCTCTCTTTAATTTCAGTTGATCTATCAACAGCCGAACTCTGGTATCAAATACCAATATCAGCTTCCAATGTCGCAAACCGATTCAATGCTATTTCCTCCACAAGAGGCTCCAATCGCACCTCCACTAATGAACCAGCCTACAGGTATCGATTGTTTCCTCTTGACATTCCTACTATTACTCTAAAAAACGTTCTTGTTACAAAACATCTACAATTCATTATCGTTTGATTCCTTTACTATTGATATTCTACACTTTTATCTTTAAACACAGCCCATTCTTTCTTAATGAAAAATTTTCACCTCATAAGTTCCTTCATTACTTGAATAAGCCGTACTGAACTGTGAAATTTATTAAGAATCTAATATTTCAATTCACTCATATTTCATACGGAATAACTATGAGCTACTACACGTAAAGCCTCTACATATTACATTAGACGATTACACTCTTGTATAATTAATATAAGTCCTTATTACATTAAAACAATCTAATCACATTTACTAATGCTGAGTTATTATTCTTTTTGCAAAAAGCTACGATTGTTTTTGAACTGCGGACTTAGGTGTTTAAATGAATAAAAGGATAGATACATGAATATTTCTGAAGCTTAAAACCTTGTAGAAAGCCTGAACACATGAATACAAATATTGGAATCGTTAAGTTCGTTCAACTTTAGGGTGAATAGAGTACAAGTAGCAAAATAATATTGTTCCAATATTGAGAAAAATATTTTTTCAATCTTGTGACAATATATTGAAAATGTTTGTCAATATTTTTTGAAACCTTCAACCTTTTTTGAAAATATTGTAGCAATATTGCTCAATGTTGGGAAAGTGTTTTATCAAAATATTGGAAAATATTGACAAAAGCAAAATAAAATATTGCCTCAATGTTGAAACAATGCTTAATATTTGTATAATCGTTTTGGTTTTTGATTTGCATTACCCTTTCACTGTTACTTATTAGCATCAGTAGGTATTTTTTATTAAAATGGAGACAAATCAATCAAATTCCTATTCAAATCAAAAGAAATTGGAGTGGGATGACCTATTGAGGTTTAAATCGCTTTCTTTGGAATTCAAATAGTTCTACTACACCAATATAAGGTAATAGAGTTTTAGGGATAATGTGGGAATTTGCAGCTGAGTAATCTACTCAAATTTATAAGTATTCAATGCCAACAATATTTTAAACTGTAAAAAGAAATTCGAAAAAATGCACTATGAAACAATGTCGCATTAGGGCATTCTGGAGTTTCAATCACCTTTAAAATCTATTTTTCAAGTTCTCTATCATTCTAATTTCAGATGGTTTGAGCCTTCCTAGTGATGGAGCATCAACTGGTAACTCTGTGGACTCTTACAGGTAGAATTTTATTTAATTAGAATTATATAATAAATAGTATCCAATCGGATCATGATCAATGAAAAATGAAGAAAATAATTAAATATTAAAGTGCATGATCTTTCAACACTCATAAAATCATAAAAATTGCGAACAAAATTAATTTTATTCCTTCCATACTTCATTTTCATATTTCTATAAAATGCATATGTGAATATATTATATTTGATATAATTTAAATGTTATTAGTTCATTATTCTATGTAATTTGTATCTTCCAGAATACTTTTCACAAATGATACTCTTCGATAACATTATATTCTGTATATTCATCTTTCCTATCTCACTTTTGTAGGCACAAGCAATTACATCCTTACAACAACGGAGTGTATGAAACTGATTCAGTTGGACTTGCCGATGAAGCTGCCAAGCCACGAAACAAGCAAAGAAGGAAAAAATTCAGCTGGAAATCCACGAGCTTCACTGAATGTTCCCGGTCCTGTGGCGGAGGTGAATATGCAAATCACTCACACTTCATTTTTCTAAAAGTGGTGCCTCTTCAATCCCAAAAACTGCACAAATTTATTCAATATAACATTTTTTCAGCAAACGTATATTGCATAACCTACAAAAGGGGGTTGCAATTTTTTGTTATGCAACACAAAAATATTCAACTCATGATAACGAGTTGAATTTACATAAAGTACAGTAGCCTCGTAAATGCTTGGGGTATATGGAGCAAGGAACATTATTGATCGTGGTTCTAGTTCGATGTATATTGTATATTGTAGTGCTCACTGGATAGCAAAGTCATTTTGTGAGAGATTCTAAAGAAATCTATAGCAATTAAGAATAAAACCTTTGACTAGAAGCTTCAACTCTAGATAAAAAAGGCAATTTGAATTCCATCATAGTTATAATGAATCCAGCAGAATTTCAAGAACGTGGATTTAAAGTGAAGTTGCATAATTATTCTATGAGGATTCTTAATTGCGTGTACTTTGGGGAAGAATAAGTTGGCTTTTCTATAACTGCAATCACAGGTACAGAATTTGAATGTACTAGAATTACAAAGGTAATTCTGACAAACGAACTCAATTCCTTCATAAAGCACATTCTGTCTAGAAAATTTTGATTGAAAGAAATATTCTAAATACATTCTTATTGCTTTCTTCGTATTCAAGAAACAGATTGTAGGACACAAACACTATATTAGTTTAGCAGTATAGAAACTTGATTTCAAATTATTTTATAGTGCTCACATTATGTAGTAAGGTACATCATACATAAATTATTTTCATGTTATGAATATGTCTGCTACTTTAGCGTCTCAATTTTCATATTCTTAAAAACTTGTGTTTGAAAAATATCATTGTTTTTTAGGTGTACAAACACCCATTATTGTGTGCATTCGTGAGCACAACCAAGCTGTGGTTTCAGAGAAGAGGTGCGCTGGTCAAGATAAGCCTCTGATTCCTCCCGTCAGATGTAATGTGAAGCCTTGTGTAGCTGAGTAAGTATAAGACTTGTAGTAGCGCAAATTCGTGTTAAAATTACTACTCAACTATTATTCATTTCGTGGGTATCATAACCATTCATAGGGCATCCCTTTATATTATTATCATAGACATTGAGTTACACTCTTTTTAAAACGAGTGAGATAAAACGAGAGTTTTCATGGTTGCACTCACAGTAGCTAGAAAGTAGATATTCTTTTCTTTTTCTGGCTAACTGTGGTTGTACTGTATGATTGATTTCTTCTTAATCTCTGGACTTAAGACTGAAGATATAATTTCCTTTTTCTAATAATAGTTATTCTCAACATACACTGTTCTCAGTATATTCTGCAAGAAAACCAAGTCACACTAGTTTACCGTACAAATTCCTCATCATACCACTTTCATCTATAACTCTTCCTTCCTCAAAAGAGGCCTGCAGGGAGTACAGTCTTCTTCCTGTTCAAATTTTGCTATCTCCGTTTTTGTTTGAATTCAAAAATATTAGATTGTTTACATTTCAAATAATTAATCTATTCAACTTTTGTAATACAATAAATGTACTTGGAATAATTGACAAATAGTTCTCCATAGATTATCTATTAAAATATTGTTATTTGAATTGGTTAATGTATTTTGTCAATTCATTGTATTTTTAACTATTGTTCGCCAGAGGTCTTTCAAGAGCTGGGAATGAAAGCGAATAAATCTATATCTATATCTAATTATATGAATATTTCTATGAAGCTGTGCATATCAACAGCAGTAGATAATCTACATCTTGATCTTCATTTTTCACTTCATCATCATCATCATCCTCTTCTAGTCGTTGTAGTATTGAATATTGAGAAACTATCTCAACTTTTTTTGATTGTTTAAATCTTCTTCAAGCTATTTCGGGAGGTTTTACAATCTTATTAAATTGTCAAATAATAAATTTCGAATGCTTAAGACCTCCGCCACTACGGATATTGACATCTGCATTGAATAGCTAGTGGAATTTTTTTTTTTTTTTGAGGATGAAGCCCACATAGGTCCGAGACCTGTGCGTGGGTAATGAGTTGGATGATTGTGATTTATGGGTTGGACCTACAGTTTTAGGTGGGTTCCGAACCACCGGGATGTGAATTCAATCAATGCCACGACACAAATATATTCATTCATTCTATGCATTTACATTCAACATTCTAATAAAATTGTAACATCTCCTCAATAACTTGAAGTGTATTGCACGGCTCGTTTCGGCTAAATATCAAATAAATTCTACTTTGCAGAGGTTGTCTAGTGGTTAAGGTGCCCGACCGGAAATTTGAAGATCCGTGGTTTGATTCCCGGCATTGATTGAATATTATTGTATTGTGGCATTCATCGAATTCCATTAGCTATTATTCAATGTAGTTGTCAATTTCCGCAGTAGCGGAGGTCTTCAGTATAATTTATAGCGTTAAAAGGAATTTCGAAATTAATTATCCAATTTAAATTATTATTTAAAAAAATTAAACAATAATAATATTCCTCTGGAGTCCAATGGTTTGAGGAGAAGAGGGCGACGGAAAGTTGTGGGACAGTAGATGGATGGGAGGATTGGTAGAGATGGAGAAATCGACTGAGAGAAGGAAGGCAGTGAAACACTGTAGAATCCTGTACATATATTAATATTCTTCTGTATTTTAACTGCATTGTGTTTTAATGTTTTTCTACATTCTAAAACTGTTTTTTTTCTGAGGATGAAGCCCACATAGGTGACATAGGTCAGAGACCTGTGCGTGGGTGGTAATGAATTGGATGATGACGATTGATGAGTTTGACCTACAGTTTTAGGTGGGTCCCGAACCACCGGGAAGTGATTTTACAGCAGAGAACAGAGTCTTTTTTGCTGGCCAATCCAATCGGAAAGCTTATCTCTGATTGAACAGATACCTGCTACGGCACAGTCGGCTATCACTTCCCTATAATATTCAATGAAACTATGTTCACCATGTATGATTTAGATGGGTGGGTGGAGAGTGGAGTGCATGCTCAGTGACCTGTGGAGAAGGGGTGCAGACGAGAGAGTTGGTGTGCAGACAAGAGATCACCGCCGACCTGATCATGACAGTGGCCGAAGGTGCCTGCCTCAAGCCGCCATCACCTCATCTGCAGAGAACACGCGCCTGCTTCCTGACGCCCTGCTCCACTGCCGATTCCTCATCAGGCGCGCCTGCTTGGTTCTACACTGAGTGGTCTCTGCAGGTAAACTTACCAGCCTCAGTCATCGATTAGTTAGTTGATTCTACAATCTTTAACTCAGCTTCAACTTCAATAGTTTGATTGGGTGGCAGCTCTCCATCTCGATCTGTCCAGAGCTAGTTTCTTCGTGTACACAATAGCTTTTACCCCAAATATAGTTGGTAATCTGTTTAAGGTGTCGCAGCCGGAGTCTTCCACTAACTAATATATTGCTGCACAATCAAGGCTACCATGAGTAGATGGTAATAAATATAAAGTAATAATTCATTTCCGCCATACAATAGTGCCCTAGTACTATTATTAGTACTTGTACTTGTAGTGATTTTAAAATCTTATGAAAATGTTCACTTGTATATACTACTTACTTACTCCTTGGCGCTACAGCCCGTTAAGGGCCTTGGCCTCCTTCAGTATGCCTCTCCATTCTTCCCTATCAGCAGCCTTCCGTCTCCATCCTCTGATACCCATCTTTCGCAAATCCTCTTCCAGATCCTCCAGCCAGCGTTTTCGAGGGCGTCCTCTCAACCTCCTTCCTCCTGGGTTCTCTCTGAAGACCTTTTTCACGGCTCTTGAGTCACTCATCCTTTCCACGTGACCTAACCAGATCAACCTTCTAACTTTAATTTCGTCAACAATTTGTGACTTTCTATAAAGATCACATAGTTCTTGGTTGGTTCGAATTCTCCATTCTCCGTTATCACAAACTGGTCCATATATCCTCCTCAAGTTTTTCCGTTCCCAAATATTTAAAAGGTCTTCACATTTCTTTGTTAGCACCCAGCACTCTGCTCCATACAAAACAACTGGCTTTATAATTGTCTCATAGATTTGAATCTTGATTTTTCTTGATACAGTTCTGGATCTTAGATGATTGCTAAGGGCAAAATAGCATCTATTCCCTGCAGCTATCTTTGATTTTATATCTGCTTCGACATATTCACTTGTATATAGTAATTTTAATTCATAAATTGTAATGCATTAGGCCTCTAGTTTCATTTGAGCATCTACCTTAATAGAAAAATAAAGTAATGGGTTCTGATGACAGGACAAAGGAACAAGTAAATGTTAAAAATTGTTATAACTTCATAATTTTCCCCTTTTTCAAGTAAAAATTCATAAGAGTTAGATCGGCTATTAGCCTAATCATTGTTATTGATTGACTGTGGTTATTATTGTATTATTTTTATAGATAATTTTTTAATCATTTACAGTCAATAGCAAATCATCAGTCATCCTCAGCTCATCATCAGAGCATGACGAGTGTTTCGCATAGTATTACCAATATTTGGTATTTTAAGCTTGTTGTACTCGCCAAAAATAATAGGAAAATCACACAAACTGAGGTCCAGAAATGCTTAATCGCCGAATTATTTTTGGCGGAAGTTAGCGCTATCCCCATCAATTTACTTATTCAGTAATTTTAGTCAATTTACTTAGTCAGTATCTTCATTTTGTTTGTAAATTGGTCGGATACTATGTAGATAGTTTAAAAACGGAATAAAACAAGTTAGAATATGTTAACTAAAGGATTTTTGAGATATTCAACAAAGTATGCAAAAATCTAGTGTGGATCTAAAAAACAAGTTTTACTATGTAAATGAGTTGAAAAATCTAATAAAACAAGTTAAAAATCAGTGGCTATAGTAATTTAAGAAATATTCAACAAAATATGCAAAAATCCATAAGCACGGTTTATGGATTTGAAATCGATAAACTTGATTATTGTGCAATAAAACAGTAGTTTTCTCTGACAAAATTTAAAGAAAATTTTATTCTGGAGAAAAATGTATAACCCAATAGCAAAGATGAACATATCTATATTCTACAAAATTGGTTTTTATTAAAACAAAACACACTAGTTCTGCGCAGTTTGTATTTTGATCGATTTTAATGTATTTGAAAATCTTATTTCATGGAGTTGATGTGTATTGGTAACACTACATGAAACATTCTATATACATCTGAGTCTGCATCTCCCATTACATGGTTAAAAAATTCCATGGATCTACTACCTACTAAAGTATATAATCTACTACACATTCTCTTCATAAAACATGTCTTATTGAGATTCTGAGAGCATCCTGAGCACGCTGAATGATTGAGCATAATCACTTTTTTCAGTGTTCAGAAGGTTGTGGAACAGGTGTACAAACAAGAAAGGTTCATTGCTCTGGGGGTCAGTGTGATGCTAGCAGTCGACCAGAGGACAGTAGAGCCTGCTCAAGTGACAAACAGTGTGGACCTAAATGGTTTTCTGGAACGTGGACTCAGGTAAGGTATCAACAAGAAGGGTGTGGTGAACCACAACCATATTCAACTCATTGTATTCAATCAATTCAACATTAAGCACTGTAATCTGATTCGATCTAAGTCTTACTAGTACTTCAAATTATTTATTACTAACAATTATTTGTTTGGTCAATCCAATCATAAAATAACAAGCAAAAAACAAAACACCAACACCACTGACAAAAAATACATCACAATGACATACATTAATCCACAATCAAACAGACTAGCAAAAATCTTCAAAAAAGCCGGCCACACCATCTCATTCAGAACAAAAAAACAAAATAAAAAATGCACTTACACTCAAAACCACACTGAACACAAACAAATACGATCTCCCAGGGATCTACAAACTGAACTGCTCTGATTGTAGCAAATTCTACATAGGACAAACAGACCGCACATTCAAACAACTTTACGAGGAACATTTTCAAGCCCTGAAATCAAAAGCTGAATCGAATTTTGCCGACCATATCATTCAAACTGGACACACTTTTACTGAAATCACTACCAACCTATACATTCTACATATAAAATCTAAAGGAAACGAACTCAACACCTTGGAACAATTTTAAATATACAAACACACCACACACAATAAACAAAACATCCTCAACGAACAACTAAATTTTAAATCACACAAGCTTTTCGATCACATTTTACAAAAACCACAATTCTTCTAACCAAAAAACTGACATCGATGATTAAGGAGGACGCCTCTGAAAATGGATCTCAAAGATTCGAAAGTGCTCGGCCTACAGAGTAAGTAAATTTTATTTATTCTTAATGAATATTTGACTGCAAGTCGTTGAATTCACATAAAAAGTTAATATAATAATGAGTTGGAACATTAGTTAATAGATAAAGAAAAACAATGAAATAGATTGCAATGGCAGCTTACGGATGAAAATATGAAGTAAAGTCGTTCTAACAAAACCACAGAATTTGCACATTAACAAACGTATAATTGAATGATCACCTTCATTTTACTAGATTAGAACTAGTGTCTAAATAAATTATTGTGAAGTTTCTGAAAAATTAGATGGGAACAAAATTAACGTGTTAAGATGTAGTATATTTTTTCCCGAAAATCAAATTGTGTCATTGTGCAAGAGGTGAAACTTTGTTTTGGAAGGTGAAGTTTGACATAACCTACACAAACAAATTTTTGGAGAATTGAAACAATTATGTGTGGTATTTCAAGCATACAACGTCAATAAATCAAAATCACGGTGATATTGCATTAAATTACAATATATATGTACTGTCGGTTTTGCCTTTTGATTTCGCAAATAATGAATGTTCATTTTTAGTATAGTTTGTATTTATTGACAATAAAATAATATCATTAAAAATTATTGGCATTAGAAATTATTGATATTGACATTAAATCGAACAAATTTGAGTTCTCAATGATAACAACATAAGTAGAATATAAGAAAAATCATCATTGTATGATGATTTGATCAATATGATAAAAGTTCAATATGATGATTTGCATTATCTTTTAAATAAGTTTAGTTTATTTGATTAATTATTTCAGAAATACAGAAAGGCGCTTTATAGTTTCAACAAAGAAAAGAATTGAGAAACACATTTTAATAACCATGTTTCTTTAGTGTTCAGCAACCTGTGGATGGGGACGCCAAAGCAGAACAGTTCTCTGTGTTGAAACTATAGGAGGAAAACAGCACATTGTTCCTAACGAGAGCTGCAACGACAATGAACGACCAGATATCGAACAAGACTGCCAAATGCAACCATGTGGCTCACAGTGGTACACAGGAGAATGGGGAACAGTGAGTCTTCCACAATATTATTTGATTTCAACATACTCTCAAACACACTGGAATTCACACTTTCACTTTATTTGTTGTAATAGTTTTCTGACAACGAATTATTTGTCCAATAAACATTGGACCAATATCTATCACAATAGCTGTTGTTCCAATGTGCTAGTTGTACAATTAATGAAATTTATTGACCAAAACTACAACAGACAAAGTGGATGAAGAACATAAATGGAAATACAGATACTAAATAATTTTTATGTTGGGTCTTTATGCAGAAATATTTCTGAACTTTTTGCTGGGGTGTTATGCATATTTTCATTTGAAGGAAATTTCACTCAAGTATTAATTTGTTTTTAATTTGGCGCATACATTTAATAAAATTCCAACTCTTTGTAAGATGAAAATAGTATACAGTTAATGAGGAAAAGTAACAGGTTTATCTTTTTTCCATTTGTAGTCAAATTATGCATTAAATTGTGAAAAAGATCATACATACTGGAATATACAGATCTTGACTAATATTCATGTTTACTGAACATACCATTAGAATAATTTATTTACAACTACTGGATTGGGATCATCAGTTAGAACCAACTCAGCCAACCAACTATTAGAATCATCAATTAGATTCAATTTCTAATATGATTCATTTTCCAGATTGAATTCATAAATAAATTTTTAGAATTAAAGTGGAATTGTATGATCTAATAAAAATCTCTATTGTTCACTAGTGCTCAAAGCCGTGTGGATTGGGAGTGCAGAAACGAGATTTGCGATGTCTTGATGAACACGAGCTATTTTCTACGACATGCAGTGAACAGAAAAAGCCAGCCGTCAGGCGCTCCTGCAATGCTCAACCTTGCACAGGTAATGAGTAATTACTTTTCAATGTTTTTCGCTATTCTTCTAATTGCGACGACACAACCTTCTAATTTTGACATAACCTAAAAAATTTATGTCATGACTTATCCATACTAATCAATTATTGCTTCAGATACATTTTTTAATAAGCAATAAATGTTTTCTCCTGATTTTTTTTGATAAAGATATTTTCATTTCTATTGATAACCTATTTACCATGAATTCAATTATTATTAAAAAGTCTGGAAGACTTTTGTTTCATTGTCAATAAGAGAATGAATAGTTGATTTTCATCCCCATTTAGAAAATCATTCTCTCAATTTTAAAATAAATATTTAATTTCTGAGAAACGAATAGAAGGTTTTAATTATTTAGTTTCTTCATTTTAATTCAATTTAAAATTAATTTTACCTCACAAAAAACAATTGACTATTCAGATTAATGATTGTAAATTTCTCTTTCATAAGAATATTGAAACGTTTTTCTTATAGATTTGTAATGAGAGAACTAAACTGAGTTTACAAAACTGACGTTTTCTATGGACAGATAGTCTTGAAAATTACACAATATATTTTGGAATGTTTAGAATCGTCAACAGACAACATTTTAGCAATAACCGTATGTTTCCAGACTGTCTCTCAAAGTTGAAGACAATTTATTAACAACTGCTATGTCTATGATTACAGTCAAAATCCGGTAATTATTGAGTCAAGAAAAATAAAAATTGGGGCCAAAGCACTCTACTAAATTTTTTCATGTAATTAATAATTACAAAATATAACTTTGCATTTATAAAAAAATAAACTTTTTTGTAGGTGAAAAGGATGTTACAAAGACAGAAACAGCACCTGTTAATGACAGTAATAGCCCAGGGGAGCAAGCTTCAGCTGACAATACAGGTATCAATTTTTTGAATGTTTATAACTTACTAGTAGCTTCTTTTTGAAAACCTTTTTCATTTTTGAAGCCTCTTCTGTAACATAATTATTTATAAACTACCAACATGAGGCATTCCCCCATTTTGGAATTCAATTTTCATAGACTCAAGCTGATAATTATAATCTTTTCTTTCCCAAATTGAATAAATGAATATAAAAGAATTAATTTTCATAAAATACCTTGCTGAAGATAATATCAGGTTTCAAATCGTTCACACAAATCCCAAGGATCTTCTGATTGGACACGAAGAAGTTTCTCTGATGGCTCATCAGAGACATGCTTGATCTTTCTATTTTGCTTCGTCATGATAGATCTGCATGTATATAACTGTGACACCACTGCTCCATCTGAACTAAGATAACAACTGAAACACAAAATTCTGGATTAATTATATTGTTTAGTATCAACGCTTTGGATCTTTTTATTTCCAGACGTTGATATTCGAGTGAGTTTTACGCAAATATGTGTATTATTCCTCAACAAGATTTTTCAGGAAGATGGTTTATTATTCAAAATCTCATTAATTAATGTAATTTTATCTCTCATTTTATAGGTATGATGCATTATTGAATAAATACTCTATTGTACTTATTTGATCGATATTAACAATATCTTGCCACATTATTTTTTTGCATGATGAAGTTTCACCCCACATCAGTTGAGTTTTCAATTCATATTGGAAATTTATTGACATCTTTAATCTTAAATTTACTTCTGTAATGCTAAACCTGGAAGTGCCCAATTTGTATAATACATATTTTTGAGCTCTATCGACTATTTACATCTCTATAAAAGACAGTTTGAAATCTTCAGAAATAATTTTGTAACCAATAAAATATTATGCGCGTTGCATAATAATTTACAAAGTACAATTTACAACTAGTATCTTCTATAAGATTTTGCAGTATTTACAAATATGAATACTAATAATATTAGTTTGTAAATTAAACAGGTCTCTGGAGCCAGGAATAAAAATTAATCGAATGTAAATCTTGCAAACCCAAGAATTTATTAGAAATTGCAGCATTGAAAATCAAGCTGAAAAATCCAAAATGTTACTACAAATTGTTACTAATGTAGTATTAAAAATATTAAATTAATCAATAATTTTCAGATAATCCTGACTGCACTGATGTTTTCCCGAACTGCCAACTTGTTGTACAAGCACGACTTTGCAAATATAAGTACTACAGGAGCTCTTGCTGTCTGGCATGCAAAAACAAGGCTTAAATCTGAGTCAAAGTCAATGATAATTATTACCTTCTACTGAACTGTGATTTGTTTGTGTAATAAGTTTAATTTTGTTCTCATATTAGTTTAATTTGAATCAAATGTGAGCAGATGCAGCTATTTTCTATTTTGAACAATTTTTCATGAATGGAGATAAATACAGGCAAACGCTACTCTATTAGTAAAATATTTCCTATTTTCTGCCAGTTACCAAATTGAAACTTCATGCAAGTAGACACTGATAACAAAAAACGTTTTTACTTTTCTGAGGTGAGAGATTGCACCTAAACCGTTCAAAATTTTCAAACATTACTCAATTGGTGATTCATTTTCTTCCCAGAGTTGATAGTGAAGCTATCTACTAAATGTACTACCTACTGAAGCTATTTGATAAAAATGCATCCGTATAAAAAAATATACATTGAATAATAGCTTTTGGGGGTTGCCTAGCAAAATTGATTATCACCCATCCCCAAAATACTTGTTAGAAAGTTGTTTCCCAGTACATTGAATAAATTTCCTATGCATTACAAGATTTTTAAAATGATTGAGTCCATTTTGAAGAAAATCAAGTGTTTTAATGAACAAAAATTAATCTTATTAAAATAGCTATATTTATATTGTATGTGAAAGTTTGTTTGTATGTATCTGTGGATGTTTGAGGTTGTACGTGTGAGTAAGAAAGTTCCAAGATAAAATCAAGTTGTAAATTATTGTAAATGTATTGTGAAATAATTAATAGTGTTGTACAGTTATAATTTCTCATTGTATTTGTTATTTATCTATACTGTATTTAGAACCCCAAATGTACTAGCAAGCAACTAATAAGGTTGATCCAACAATAAAAATGATGTATTATTTCTTCAAAATGTTATCGATAGTTTTCATAAGGCCGCAGCACATTACGTTATAGAGGGCCTTGCGTAATGTAGCACAACTGTCAATCTGAGTTTGAAGTCATTGTGATTGCAGTCCAAGCTAACTATAAACAGTTTTAACCGTTCCAATTAATTTACTTTACAAAAAAAATATTACATTTATTAAAGCACTACAAAATTTAGAAGAGAAGATTAATACATCATTGTATGATCAATTTGCATTATCAGACTACAGCACATACTTTGTCGTTCCATCATTATCATTTCCCCAAAACTATCTGAATCAGGGCTTTTACAATGATCAATAATAATTACACGTATGCTTTCACCTTCAAATTATTATAATTATTATTATTTATGAATTCTAATAAGTGCTACATGAAAATATTGCTTTAGAAGCAACGCTCCAAGCTCTACATAAGTAATTTATTCCAATATCATGGTCACGAGTGAAAAATCATTACTAATACATCCCTTATTTTATTTTTAGATCATCAAATGTATAAACTGTAGATACTACTATAGGTGTAAGCGATATAAAAAGAACCAGTATTTTTTAATTTGATCTTATAAATGTACTGTATTATTGTTTGTATGTTGTAGATAATGTAGATGGATGAATAATGAATAGGCTAATACATTAGTTTAATCAGAATATTCAATTACCGAATTGAATAAAGCCCACAAAATACACTCAGCTAAAAATCAAAAGATTCCTTCAACTTTTCATGAAACATTAGATGTCATCAGGTGCATTTATGCTTGATACATGTACATTTTAATAATCACTAGTCGAAATTAATGTATTACTCTAATATAATATAGCCTAATATAATATTATCACAATGTTTTTAAGAATTTAATATATTAAATCGCTGTAATACTGGTAGAATGATTGGAATAATTTTAATGTATTTTTATCGTAATTCTATCACCGTCTTATGCATGAGTATCCTCAGTTATGAGTTTGCAAAGCTTCCCCATTGTGCAAAGAACATAAAAAATCGTTTATAAAATGTGTGTTGAAATAAGGTGAATGATTTGAGAAGTTGTACTTCACCATCAAATTGTATTTGTAAAAATATAGACCTATCAACTGGGTGGAAATAGTTTATTTGGAGTAACTTTTTCATAAAAAGCAATGAATTTCTATTCATTCTTTGTTTTTGGAGAATGAAGTCCATATAGATGTGAGGTCTGTGCTTGGGTAATGAGTTGGATAATTATGATGATAAATTTGACCGACGGTTTTAGGTGAGTTCCGTACCACCGGGAAGTGATTTTACAGCTGAAAAGTCTTTTTTGCTGGCCGAACCAATCGGTCGCCCTCACACAATCCAATAAATTGATTAAGTTTAGAGTGAATAATCCATGAACAATGAAATGAGTTGTGTCCATTCAAATTTCAGCAATTCAAGTAATTTCTTGATGTTTCTGGATCTATCATATTTCCATCATAATTATTCGAGGCCATTTTTAAGGATATAGGTACGAGTTTCATCAAATTTTAACATGAATGTGAAAATCGATTTCGCCAGCCATGTCTAGCGGAAAGTTCAAGTTAATGAAAGTTTGTTTGACCTTGAATGATTTTCTGGTACTGCATTAAAAATAATTATGAGGTAAACATCACTTGAAAAGCTATTCACGTATAAATCAGTTACCTATATCGTGAGACGATATGTTATTAATGTTATGTATGACAGAAGGTATGAGATTTATCTTTGCATTGCATTTTATTGAAGAAAGCTTTAGATCAATCACATTAAAAATATGGTTTCAAGTATTACTTATGTTGAATAGATTTTTAGTTGGAATATTTCGTATTTAGTTTAAAATATACCAACTAATTATTTTGTGCCAATAATCAATAGGTTTCCTGTTAAATTGATGTATTTTGTGATAATTTCAAGTTCATATTGAATTATGTGTTTTATATTATTGTTGTAGAAAATACTCTTAATAAAACTTTGTCTTTTTATGGATTTGCTCGCTTATTCTCTTGATATCAAATCTCAGCTTCTGTGGTGTGGACCTGCAATTTGAAGCCTCATAAACTACAATGATTGATTTTTTTATTTTAAACACATAATAATGCTTTCTATGCATTTGAATTACTTTATTTTATGAGAAAAATAGCTAAATAATTGTCTAATAACAAGGTTGGCCTAATAGTTTACTGGTTCTATATTTGAAAAAAACTAAATATTATGACGTATGAACCTGGAGGAAGTTGCATCACACAGTGATGAATAAACTCACATAATGAGTGATTTGTTAATTTTAATATTAAAGAGAAAAATCATTCGATCTATATATATATATATATATATATATAGTGCTACAATATATTTGGGTGAGACTAGATTAACATAAATGCAAAACAGCATTCTCTAAATATTATCTAGTAAATAATGAGAAGAGAAAGATTGATAACTAGTGTGAATCTCATTTAGGCAACCTCAAACAGAGAATTCGTTAATTTAATTTCGAAAGGAGCTATCATTCAAACTATTACTGTAATAGGCCTTTGGTGTAAAGAGGACAGTGGCGGATCCAAGGGGGGGCAAAGGGGACAATTGCCCCCCCCCCCCCGAGATCCAAGAGAAAAAGAAAAAACGGCATAAATCTAATAGAAACTAGGACGAAATTATGTAAGCAACAAAAATTGGCTGTTTCCAATTTGTCTCTTCTTACTTTTACTTTTTCTCTTCTTATCTAAATAATAGATATCAATCAGAGTGAGTACAGGACATGGCAGCTATACCACAATCATCTGAATGGAGAAGGGTTACTTGCGGAGTGCCACAGGGATCAATTTTAGGCCCAGTTTTGTTTACCTTTTTATAAATGACCTACCATTTAACATAGACTCCAAACTAATTTTATATGCTGACACTACTGTTCTGGTTAAGGGCAAAGATAGATCAACCATCCTCTTGAAAGCTCAAGAAATTTGAAAGCAGCTTACCGATTGGTTTCATAGCAACAAACTGAAGCTGAATGTCAAAAAGACAAATTTTATTAAATTTTCAATGATAAACAATGAATTCAATCATACATTAATGCTATATTCTGGTATGGAATGCCATTCGACAATGGGAACTAAGTTTTTGGGTCTGGAGCTGCAGTCAAATTTAAAATGGGATAATGAAATTAAAAGCCTTAGGAAAAAGTTATCCCATGCGGGTTTTTGCTTGAAGACTTTGAGAAATGTTTCGAACAAAAAAAACAGCCTTAGCCGTCTATCATGGGTATTTTATGTCCCAGGTTCGTTATGGTGTGATATTCTGGGGTGGTAGCGAGGGGAATATCAATGCAATATTCAGATTGCAGAAGAAAGCGTTGTGAATAATTGAAGGATTAAGTGCAAGGCAGTCATGTCAACCGATTTTCAGAAAATTAGGACTGCTTACAATGCCGGCACTGTATTTTTTTGAGATTGCCGTGTATTCGCATAAGAACCAGAGTAATTATGAAAATAATATAATCGCTCACCCATACAACACAAGACATGGAGAGTCAACACTTCGGTACCCCATGCATAGGCTGACTCTGATCGAGAAGGCACCACACTATTCGAGAAAAAAGATTTTAAATTGTTTGCCCAAAGTTTTAAAAGGTTACGGTCAAGACAAATTCGTGAAGGAACTCAGGAAGTTGCTTATTGATGCCTGTCCTTACTCTCTGGCTGAATGATATGGGGTTTTTCGGAAACAAAATGTTGAATAGAATCTGTTTTCTAATATGTTTTTATAGATGAACGAACGCTTGATGAATGGCTGATGAATTAGTTTAGTTGAAGTGAATTGACGTGTCACATGCTGTGCGAGCCTAGCTCGATAGATGCAGCTTAACGTGACTATTTATTTTTATTTTATTTATTTATTTGTGTAAAGCCATCCATGTTACTTGTGCAGAGGGAATTCTTTAATGTCGTGTTCTAGATATTAAAGAACATGGGTTCTTTAACCCGCTAGTACGCAAGTACTTCAAGCTTCAAGTGAAGTAGACTGACTGGAGACGGTGTTGAGCTGTTGAGTGTTCCGACTTCCGACCGAATATTATTCCGACTGCCCCCACTAGAATGGTTGTGCGCCACACGCGCATTCTAGCGGCAACTGATATTTTATTGAATCATTACCTTATTCATATTATTCATTTTTCTATAACTTATCTAAAAAATGTGCTCAATAATTATTTAGTAAATTGGATGAGAACTCATTTGAAATTTGATACATAACAACTTAAAAACTTAATTTATAAGAAAAAATACAATGACATAAATAGATATCAGGTAAAACGGTAAGGAATGCAAATTACCAATACAAATACAAATTTGTACATACATATTGATAAAACAGTGCTATCCATGACAACATTATGAGATGCACTAAAAACTCTGTCAAAATACACCATTTTCTATTGAAAAATCCAAAAATTTTCCAGGGGTGGCCCCCGGACCCCCCCCCCCCTTTGGTTGGGGGGTATTACATACCCCCCAAACCCCCCGGTGTTTGCCCCCCCCCCGAAATCACCTCCTGGATCCGCTACTGAAAGAGGACATCACTGTTAGAGAACTATCACTGATGCATAATAGTGTTATGGGTTCTAATAGCTAAAATAAGGCTTTGCTTGCTTTTGTAGCACTACCCCCGCCTTAAGAAATTGTTCTGTCCCAGAACAATGGCGCCTTAGATGGATGATGTCTTCCTTCACTGCTGACCATATCCTCCTTGACCCTCCAAGGGTTGTAGATGCAAATGGTGATCTGGATACCAGTGGATTGGAACACTTTCTTGCAGCATTGGCTTCACAATTGCCCAGTCCAAGCCATCATAACCACTTCCAAGCCTTAGTATGCCAAGTTTCCTCACTCCTAATGTCTGCATCTTGTCCCTCAGCTGAACCAAGCAAGTCTGCAATGTGTCATATGATGCCTCAGCACTTCTGGTTCATGATTTACTGGAACAATAACCTGTTGTTTCTTCCAATCCCCTACCGCATTCTCAATCTCCCTTTTTAGTACTCCCTCATCTTCAACAATTGAGCTCCACTAGGCCTTGTGTTCACACTTGGTGAAAGAGGTGCCACTTCCTGCCAGGCTGGTCTTCCTTGTCCAGTGCGTTTCCAAGCCCAAAGATATTTCAGGTCAGGATCCTCTTCCTGGTTCTTCTGGAGCTGGTCACTGCTCTGCAAATCAGCAACCACTGTTGTTCTTCTCAGCATGCCTTCCTTGCTATCATGATGTGAGCAGTACTTGCAATCTTTCTCACATGGCCTTCTTGAGAGTCCATCCATTTTCATTTTAATTTATATATTTTTCTTTTATTTTCTTCAATTTAATTTATTCTAATTTTGTATTTATGTTCAATATGCAATGGGTCTGTCAAGACCTAGTACAGATAATAAATAAATCAATCAATCAATCAATCTGCATTCCCATGACTGGTTCCTGCTCGATGAATTCACTCAGTCATACTCAATCCAGTGTGCCACCTGTCCTTCAGGAGTCTTGAATCGTAGGAGCCACTTTAGGGCTGCATGATCTGTTCTCAGCAGAAAGTGTCTTCCATAAAGGTACTTGTGGAAGAGTCCAACTGCCTTAACTACTGCCAATAGCTCTCTGCGGGTGACACAGTAGTTGTGCTCTGGTTTTGACCAAACCTTACCCAGGTAGCAAGTAAGCTTACAGAAAGCATTGCCCTTCGTTTGGCAGGAAAAACTTTTTTAACCAAACTTGCCAAACACGTGAGGTAAGCATTCCTCGGAAAGTATGCCATAAAAAGTCTGCCACTAGTTTGTGGATAGCTTTTGTCGTCGAACACTTGCCATTTATAGAGCTGGGACAAGCTAGCAGACAGTTTTTAAGGATCTTAGAAGAAACTCTCCCGATTCTCCGCTAGAAAGTAACCAACGTCACACACTTTTCGTTCATCACATTCGTCGATTCGTGCCATTTTGAAATAGAAATGTGGAACTGTTGTTGGTTTTTGTTTGGTATAAACTTACTCGTTTACACTCATAACACTGTTTCAGTCCATTCGCGCCATTGTGTTGTAGCTTGTGGTTGTTGAGCTGTCGTTGTTTATGTATTTGAAATACTCGTAGGCCTATACACTCAATACATTGTTTTAGTCATAAAACTGTTTATCTTCAAAGTTATTTTCGCCAACTTCTATCAGGTAAGTGAGTTTTGTATAATTTTATCAACTTTTTAATATAAGCCAGCCCTTATATGTAATAATGTAAGAAAGCACCGTTCCTATACTAAATTCCACACGCCTTTGACTTAGATTCTTGCTCATAATGTTTTAAACTATTTCCAATTTATCTTTTCGAAAGAAGCCTATTTTTCAAATGTTATGTCTTTCAAAAAGACATTCCTTTGGTCAAAATTAATTTGGTAACTACCGGTACCCAATAAACTTTCAGCCTTGTCCAGGTCCACACTCTACACATATAGGTTTGGTTATTGAGGGTGCTTTAGCTTTTAAGAAGAGTTTTTTAATTCATCTCATTCAATATTTCCACTGGATACAAGTTCCACATCTGAACCTTTACCGCTCATTCCCATATAGCTGAAGATTGAATTGTATTTTAAACACCTGATCTTGAACAAAATAAAATCAGAATGGTCTAAGTTTACCAATAGTTGAACTTTGATTTAGGTACTATAAATTTGTTGATTGATTGATTGATATCGTACTCAACCATATTTTTATCAGTTTGGTTACTCGAAACAAGGAAATACTGAAACTAATTACCCTATAACGGTAAGCTTGTTGGAATTAGGCTACACTATCGGTAAGCATTCGTAAATTTTACGACACTTTTTAAAAAATATTCAAGGCTGATGTTGAGGAAATTTAAAAAATAATTCTTTCTATTTTTTACAAATGTGTATTATGTCTATTATGTGGGTGGTGATTGGTCATGCGGTGAGCGTGGTGTTCAAGTGATCGTGATGTTCAGTCACGACCGCTCAAGATTGCGCTTGGATGGGTAACCGTGCTTCAATGACTTGATGTTACAAGCTTTATTATCACTTACCCGGTGGTAAGTTTATTATTATTACTTACCCGGTGGTTCGGAACCCACCTAAAATAGAAGGTCCACCATGTTCCCCGTAACATGGCTCAAACGGCGAGGTGGAACTACCCGTAAGGGTCTCCCCACCATTAAAAGCCATACGCTTATTATTATTATTCTTATTATGTCTAGAAACATTGAAAAATATTTATTTTGAGTTTGATTTACATATTGGATAAAACTTTAAGGGTTTTCAACTAATGACAAGTTATAAAGATTTTTTTTTTGTTAAGATTTGTATGTAGTATTTATCCCATTACTACTGATGTAAATGAAAGTTCATGATATAAGAAGTTTGAAAAAAATATTGACATTCCGTTTTCGATGTAATTGCAAAGATCTCTGACCTTTAGTCTTGTTGAAAAATAAATACAGTTATACTATTACTACATTCTACATTTTACTATATACGGTACACTATTTATATTATTCACTAAACTTTTTAACTACAGTTGAACCACTGTATAACGAAGTCGATTATCCTGAGAAAAAAATCGTTGTAGAGAGGTTGTTGTGTCAAGAATACTGCCACCCCATCTTACAGATCTTATAATATATTGCTGGCGGTAATTAAATGAATACACAATACAGTATAATATCGCGAGCGTAGGTAGGGTAATAGGTCAATGTTAATGTAGAAATTTAAAGATTCATGCTGTTGAAAACTATAAAAAACATGTTTTTTGAATATGTATAGAATGTAATAAGCTACCAATCATAGTTGGTTCTGGAGTGAACAATCATTGGAAATTTGCTGTCACTTGTGATTAGCGTTCACTTCAGTGTTACCAAATAGCACTATATTGATCCTTCAGTAGTATCGTTTTTTACTTTTATGTTGAAAAGTAATTTTGGTGGTTTGTTTCATTTAAATGAATTTGTTTAGCAAAAGTTCTGATGATTTAAAAAAAAATAATTTGATCTACTGATTCTTTAGTATTGATTTGTACTATTTCCAGGTTAAATCAATGTCTGCAGTAGGTGGGTGCGATGCATATGCCTTAACACTCAGCATTTTGAAGCATTTGCTAAAAGATGATATGGCGGAGAATTTTTCCCTCACGGGGAAAAAAATGGGGAATTTCCCAACAAAGAGGAAATTCTTAGACACCAAGATGTGCGGCTTAATTTTTGGTGAGTTAATTTGAAAGATAATTTTAAGACAAATCTTTTACTAAACCCATGCAACTCATAGAATACCGGTACCGGTATCTAACTCACCATGCTACAGTTGCAATTTTGAAGGATTTACTTGAATATCTCAAATATTTATTGATAAATTTAAACCAAACTTTATTCTTCGTTTTTAGCTTGAACAGTTTGGTTGCTGAAATCATAAGCTGTTCGCCTTTTCAATTTCGTTCTAAAAGACACATTATTTCTCAACTTCTATGGGGCTAAACATCTCTTAAATGCTTTGTTTGTCATTAAAAACCCTTCTTACCCTTTAGTAATGTAGTATAATGCTAAATAGTTGGGTCTAAGAGCAAATAGGCAGACTTTATTGAATAAGTTTACCGTAGTCACATCCCACTACATAATTAACGAACACAACATTATTACCATAATCATTATAGCTTAAATAAGTCACAATCCAATTCAGCCTTCTCTTTCAAATTGTCAAGAAAGATGAAGGCCTACATCAGTGGTGAGGCTTATCTTGACAGAACTTATTATATGGCTTTTCTTCTAGTTTAGCTTTTCTGTATATTGATTTAAAACGTCCCAATTTTCACATACCTGCTGCAGCAAACCTGCATACTCATGCTCCTCATGTTTTTATGGAGAAAATTAAAAAAATGAAATTTACTGCTATGTTAGGTTGATGTTTTGAGTATGCAGTTCTGCTGAAATGGGGGTATTTATTAACTTTTCATGTGAAATTTAACGACTTGCAGTCAAATATTCATTAAGAATAAGTATAACTTACTTTATCTGTAGGCCGAGCGCTTTCGAATCTTCGAGATCCATCTTCAGAGGCCTCTGAAGATGGATCTCAAAGATTTGAAAGCGCTCGGCCTACAGATTAAGTAAGTTATACTTATTCTTAATGAATATTTGACTGCAAGTCGTTAAATTTCACATGAAAAGTTAATATTAACAACGCAGTTCGTCATGGAACAAGAAATCCAGGGGTATTTATATTGAAAATGTCTACTTTAAATTAGAACAGATTTTCAGTTGATTAGTAGGTAAGCCTCCAGTATGGAGTATTATATGAATGAAAGATAAAAATGAAATTTACTGCTATGTTAGGTTGACAAAAACTTGTTTTGAACCGTTTAAAATTCGCCGAGTATGCAGGTCTGCTGCAATGGTGGTATTTATATTGAAAATGTCTACTTTAAATTAGAACAGATATTCAGTTAATTAGTAGGTAAGCCTCCAGTATGGAGTATTTTAAGGTGAATATCAATGAAAGATGATTCATTTTTCAAGTGGAGATTGGATACGCTGATAAATCTCTCTACATAAATGATTATGTAAAAAGCCTCGCCTCACCACTGACATACATACATACAATAAACGTTATCCCAACCTTCCCAAATTTCATTTGAGCATGGCCGTTTTCCTCCTTTTTTTCTTTAAATGAAGTCTCATCCAGATTTATGTTTTAACAGAAGCTGTAAGGAGGCGACATAAGGAAATATCGAACGATGTTATGAAAAACACAATAAAAACTTGGTTACAACAAGCCACCCCCAGGATTCAGAAGAGGTAACTTGATTGATGCTATATTTTTATTACAAAATATTTGAACGAGTGTATATAGCGAGTTCTCTTAGTTTTGACTCAAGGCGCTTGGCCTTTTCTGTATGTTTGTGAGTTTGTATGTTGACCAATCAACTTCAAATTTTAAACACATTTTCTTGGAACCTTTATACATACCGTATCAAATTCGTTTGCCAATGAAATTGGCCTACTCCTTCATCCTTTTTGAGGCGAAACAAGTATAGGTTCTCTTCATTATCTTTGTTACATATCATTGTTATATAATATATTTTTTGTTACATACAAAAGTTACTTCCCATCCATAGATTGTCACATATGTAGAGTGCCTCTTTACCGTACTAGATAGGAAAAATCAGCTGGATAATATTTGAGATAGGTATTGCGTAATGTGATGACAATATCTATGCATATAATATATATATGTAAGTCAACGGAAAAACTTTTGCCACACTCCAGCTGTTTCTTCCTATCTTGTACGGCTATAAGGCCCTATAGTTATCTGATTTCTTCGATCTAGTGCATTATGCCTTTCTATCAAGAGTAAATGGTCGATTAAATTGGAATAGTTACTAGCTAAGCGAGTAGCAAATATATAAACATTACAGACTGACAGTGCTACAGGAGATGGTCATGCCAAGCTGAATTATAGAAAAAATGAAACTTCCAGAGTTCCCCCCCCCCATACTATGGAATTTCAAAGACAATAAATTGTACTGCAACACAAAATTAAAATTGAGGTTTACCAATAATTATTGAATAAAATTTCATCAAAATAGTTCACAGAAAATACAATATATCTCATCTGAAGTGATATGTTGGCAGCCTGCGCGGTTAAATGTCAGCTTTGGCCACAATACTATTGTACTTTGATGTTGGCTACACTGTTAGATACGGTAGTAGCTATGAAAAGCAAATTCAAAGTAGACAGGCTCTCAACAGCTGTTTTTATGTGGTAAATATATCTACTCTGGGAAAATGTTTCAAGTTGGAACAAGAGTATATTATTGCCTAATCCTTGAATGAAGACAATTTCGATATATCTACTCTTTTGATACACTAATTTCATTGCCCTAATATATAGGTACGGTATCTCTCTTTTTGTAGAAAATATATTATATTCATGGAAACATGACATGATGTCCAAAAGTAGACTGTGACCCTGATCTGCCAAAAAAGGTTAAAATTCAATTTAAGACATGCAATATTTTTCCTGAAACTGCTCGTAAACTAGTTATTTAATTACTGAAAACTGATTTTAAAATTCCTCTTTATTGCTTGGCGAGCGGTAAATGTTAATACATTACGCTCTTAATACATAAATAACTATTATGTGACTGAGGTTGTTGCCTTCAAATTCATACAATGTATAAGTATAAATATAACAGAGTAGCACCATCCTGAACACATTTTATCATAAAAAATAATTTCTTTATTGACGATTGCATTCAAATCAGGTGTATTTGGTAATCACATTTTGTGTAATTGCAACTGTAAGTGGCGATCACAAAGTATATCTGTGGGGAGTATTTGACAATCACACAGCATAATTTGGCTAGTGACATTCATTTATTTCCTTTATCTTGACCAGGAATGACAATAGGTATGCTTCATATCGACTACAAATGACAACCTCTATGCTATAGCTCTGTCAGAAATGGCAGTCAATGAGCTAGATATCAGTCGGAAACGGCAGTCGCTGAGCAAGGCATTGTCCAAAGTGAAAAATTCTCCAACTTAATTACGACTTAAGGTCATTTTAGAATTATTTTTAATGTTGCTAGATGTCCAAAGCAAATGTTTTTACTTCAGTCTGTAATTTTGTCAAAGTGGACATTTGAACTTCTGAAACATATTATTGAAAGTCTTGCATACCTAGTGCTGTTGCAGTAATGTTTGTGCTGAGTTCAATGCCAGGCTATAAAAAAAGGTTGATTTATTGATTTTGGACAACAAGATACAGCTGTTTTTATTTTAGTCATAGTAGAGAATTTTGGACAAGGTTAAAGACAATACCGTTGGCCCAAAGTTTCTCCTCGCACAGCCAATACTGCTGATTGATGGGTGACGGCGGAAGGGGTACTTTTATAAAAAATAAAACATTAGTTCAATAACAAGCATACTAAGTAGAATAAACTAGATTAACGAGAGAGCAGCACTTCTTTGTTTTTGACACTAAAAATAAACAAAACCAGACTACTAACTTTTATAATAATTATTATCTGCTTAGTATGTTTTTAAAAGTTTAGTGGTAGTTCTCTAATGCATTTAAACTGTGGGCAAACTGCTCTTTTTAAATACCAGATATATTTACATTGTAATAAGGGTAGTGATTGGTCATGCGGTGAGCGTGGTATTCAAGTGTTCGTGATGTTCAGTCACGACCGCTCAAGACTGCGCTTGGATGGGTGACCGTGCTTCAATGACTTGATGTTACAAGCTTTATTATTACTTACCCGGTGGTTCGGAACCCACCTAAAACAGTAGGTCCACCATGTTCCCCGTAACATGGCTCAAACGGCGAGGTGGAACTACCCGTAAGGGTCTCCCCACCATTAAAAGCCATACGCTTATTATTATTATTACATTGTAATAAATAAATAAATAATAAGGAATATTTTGTTTCCAGGCAAAAGAGGCAGGCGTCGCAAGAGGATCTCCACTAAAAACTGATCCATTACCATACGTTCACATGAATGAAATGTTAACATAAAAATAAACTATTATTACTATTTTAAATAAATAAACTATACTATTTTCTAACTCCTGAGTTATTCTAACTCAACTCTATATTTTTATTTTCTGCCCTTATTTATTCATTTTAGTTCATAACTGAAATGTAATCACAACTTGTTTGTTCATTAAGCAAACAAATTGCAATTACATTTATTTGTAATGAAATGCTTGTATATTAGTTATTAAAAAAATTGCAGCTTTTTTAATGGCTAATTTTAACAAAATAATAGACTTCAGGCTAGTTTGGTCAAAGCAAATGTAGCTAAGTTTGTCATGTTTATTTTAAGTGTTCTGTAAGCTTACCCAGTAAGCTTGGTAAAGGCGTTTTGTTCAAGTGTTTTTTAAACTTTTGAGGAAAGCTTTTGTGGCAAAGTTTGTCAAAAGTGTTTAATTTAAGTGTTCTGTAAGCTTACCCAGTAAGCTTGGTAAAGGCCTTTTGTTCAAGTTTTTTTTAAACTGTTAAGGAAAGCTTGTGTCAAGTGTTTCAACTGGGAACTAGAAAGCTTTCCTAAAACTTTCCAAAAGTTTGCTTGTTTGCCATGGCAAACTTGGGGCAAGTGTTCCAAGCTGTCACGGAAAGTTTTCAGAAAGCTTTCCTCAAGTTTTTTTTGCTACCTGGGTACTGAACTATCCAATGACTGTCTCAACTCCTTCCTGCTCCTGAGAAAGTACTGCTCCAATGGCTATGTTGCTAGCATCTGTGTCTAGGATGAATTTTCCTTCTGCTCTTGGATAACCCAGGATTGGTGCATTTATCAGAACATGCCTTAGCTCATCAAAAGTTTGCTGACAGTTCTCATCCCAAATGAAGCTGCTCTTGTCCTCAGTCAATTTGGTCAAGGGTTTTGCAATATTGGAGAATCCTTTCACAAACCGCTGATAATATGTGCAAAGACCCAGAAAACTTCTCACTTCATGCTTATCCTGTGGGACTGGCCACTGTGTAATACCTTTTATTTTCTCTGGGTCAGGGGCAACTCTAAAATCTGATACCACATGTCCAAGGTAGTTGACTTGTGTTCTGAACAGGTTGCACTTCTTTGGATTCAATTTCAAATTTGCTTGCCTCAGCCTCTGGAAAACTTGCTCCAAGTTGTGTAAGTGGTGCCTAAATGATTTTCCTAGGACAATGATGTCATCCAAGTAGACCAAACAGGTTTCCCAAGATAATCCTCTCAACACATTCTCCATGAGCCGCTCAAATGTAGCTGGTGCATTAGTCCAAAAGGCATGACTTTGAATTGCCAAAGTCCTTCTCCAATTTAGAATGCTGTTTTCTCCCTGTCTTCTGGCTTCAAACCAACTTGCCAGTAGCCACTCTTGAGATCCAATGTTGAAAACAATTTGCATCCTTCCAGGCTGTCCAATGTGTCATCAATCCTTGGCAATAGATAGCTGTCCTTCTTGGTGACATTGTTTAACAGGCGATAGTCAATGCAGAATCTAGTTGACCCATCCTTTTTCTTGACCAACACCACTGGAGACACCCAAGGACTGTTTGAAGGCTCTATGACCTCATCAGCCTCCATGTCCTTGATAACTTTCCTTGCTTCCTCCCTCTTGGCTAGTGGCAGCCTTCATGGATTCTGTCATATAGGCCTAGCATCACCAGTATCTATTGCATGTTGTACAATGTTTGTTCTTCCTTTTGGCCCTGCACCAATTTCGAAGATATCCTGGTATCTAGTAATGAAGTCTTTCACTTTGGCAGCCTGCTCTTTTGTAAGATCCTTGCAAGTACTAGTAGCAACTTCCTGCAGTTCCTCTGGAAGACCCTTGTTGACTGTTTGAGACTTCTGGACCTGTCTTACCACTGAAGAGGCTGTTGAGCAGTGTCCAAGAGTGCTTCCTCCTTTTAGGGTAATCTTGAAGTCGTTCACATTCATAATGCGCACAGGAAACTTGTTGCTGTCAGGAATAATGTTCTTGCCACTAAGACTCCTTTATGCAAGTTGTCTTCTTGACCTGCTGGCTCCAGGAGTGCACTCTGTCCTTCTTCCATGTCATCCTGCATTTTCCCATAGGTTACAATCTGACTCCTTGCTGGTAGAGTGACATCAGTCAGTAGTAATACTCTGCTGTTGCTTGGCTTCCCTGGGTGAATTAGAACCTCTTCTTCCCCAATTACAACTGTCTTCTTGTCCAAGTCCAACTTGAGCCCAAACTTGTTAAAGAAATCTATCCCAAGTATAACATCCTCCTGAATTTCTGCCACTAACAACTGATGTTTAAAGGAACTGCCACCGATGAGGAGGGTAGCAGCTGTATCTCCGTAAACTGTAGCCAAGTCCCCTGTAGCCATGTGGAGTGTCCACCTCATTGACTTTATTCCTTCCTTATCAAGGACTGTGCTCTTATTCAGGATAGTCATTGAGGCTCCTGTGTCAAGAAGTAATTGCCTTGCTTGTCCATTCACAATACCATCTATGTACAGACTACTTCTGCTGCCAGCAAGAGATGCCACCTCTGCTTTCCTTACTGGGGCCTTCTGCTTTTGGGTTGACAGCTGCCCCTCCCTATCAACCCTTTTTAGTTCACCTGCTCCTTCTTCTCACCTGGTTTTATGGTGCACTTACTCCTTATGTGTCCAATCTTACCACAAGTCCAGCATCAAACTTCCTTCTTCCTGGATCTCAATTTTTCTAGGACCTGTTCAATGATCTTCTGAATAGTGCTTGCCTCCATCCATTCAGCTTCCATAGCCCTCACCTTGGAATGACCTGTTACTGACTGCCAAATTGCTTCAAACTCTAAGGCTTGGGCCAGAGCATCATTCAGTGTCTTCGGTCTGGCTAGTTTGATAGACTGCTGGGTCTCTGGTATCCTTAAACCATTCAAGAATTTTTCCACTGCAAGGCTCTCATAAGTGTTGTCATCTGCAGATGGATATGCAGTCCAAACAAGTTGAGCAATATCAGCTTCAAACTCTTGCAGTGATTCATTAGGCCTCTGCACCCTGTTGTTGAGCTGGGACTGGTACAACTGCTCCAGGTGCTTGTTGCCAAATCTCATCTCTAGGCGTCTCCACAGCTCATTGAAACTCCACTTCTCAGCTGATGGAATTGAGTGAACAATTGCCAATGCTTCACCTCAGAGATTCATCCTCAGGACATAGGCCTTTGTTGCTGGTGACCAACCCTGGAACTCTGCTGCTGACTCAAAAAGCATTTGATAGTCTTCTAATGGTGTCTTCCCATCATAGGTTGGCAGCCCAGT
This sequence comes from Conomelus anceps, assembly GCA_948455865.1. Lineage (NCBI taxonomy): Eukaryota > Metazoa > Arthropoda > Insecta > Hemiptera > Delphacidae > Conomelus > Conomelus anceps. The sequence goes on from OX418216.1 coordinate 33,845,608, forward strand.
ATGCTGGGGAAGAGTTACTGACTGCTTATCTTCCTCCTTCCTTTCCAGCACTGACATCTCTGAGATGGTTAGGTCAGGAATATCTGAAGATCTATTCACTTTGTCATGTCTGCTTGAAGATCCAGCACTGCACTCCAGCTTCTTGAGTCGATCTTCCATTGTTTTCAAGTCTTCTTATAGTCGATCTTCCATTGTTTTCAAATCCTCTTTTACCTTACTGACTTCTTCATTAACAGAATCAGCAAGATTTTGAACTTTCTCTTCCATGGCTTCTTGTAATGAGGTAATATTTTCTTGTATTTCACCTTTCATGGACGTCATATTCTCTTGAAGTTCACCCTTCATTGATGTGAGGTTCTGCTCCATGGATGTAAGTAATTTCATGTCAGTAGTCTCAAAGAGGTAGGTTGCTGGGTCTTCTCCTTCTGCCAATAACGCCTCACGAAGCCGGTCCTGTAGAGTTGACTTCTTTCCAGATGTTTCCAAATCACGGTCTTCTAGCTTCCGTTTCAGATCAGCCACTTTCAAATCACACAATGTTTTTTTTTTTTTTTTTTTTTTTTTTTGTAGATTACGTCTTGGAGACTCCAGTTAAGGAGTATAAGACAAGTCAGATCAACAATATTATACACTAGATACCATAATTACTTCAATTAGTTGAGGTGAGGCTTAATTTTCATGTGAAAGGAACTCTTGTACACTATAAAAAGCTTTATCAACTAAATATTTCTTCAATTGATTTTTAAATATTTCTATATTTTCAAGACTCTTCAAAAACTGCGGTAGCTTGTTGTAGAATTTCCTACCAATATAACTAGGTTTTTGTTTGAATAGGCTACTATTGTGACTCACCAAGTGATAATCTCCTCGGCTTCTTGTATTATAATCATGTACATCAAGATTTTGGTTAATATCATTCGTTTTTACATATAGAGTAGCTTCATACACATATAAGCAGGGTACAGTTAGGAGACCAAGTCTCTTGAACAACGGCCTACATGAATCTAATCTATTTACTCTTTCTATACACCTAACCGCTTTCTTTTGGATCTTAAACACCCTATCAAGATTTTGTTTTGATGAATTACCCCATACTAAGATAGCATACCTAATATGTGACAGTAAGAGCCCATGGTAAGCTGTAAAAAGTAACTTTTTGTCATTCAATCTAGCGAGCTGTCGCAGGACAAATACCCCAGATGAAATTTTACTACATATTTTCTCAATGTATGGAGTCCAGGTCAATCGTCTATCCAACGTAACTCCTAGAAATGCAATTTCTTCTTCCTGGTCTAATTGATTATCGTTTACAAACACGTTTATAGCCCTATCTTCATTTAAATTATGTTTGTTTTTGAATTGAAGGTATTGGCATTTTTTACTATTTATAGTTAATTTCAACTGGTTTAAAAATTGGACAATGGACTGCACACCTATATGGGCACTTATTTCTAAATGATCTAGAATGGAATTGCTGAAAATGAGTGATGTATCATCAGCAAATAAGAGGGCTCTACCACTAATTAATTCTTTAGGTAAACGGTTGACATATAACAAAAAAAGCAATGGACCTAGTATTGACCCCTGAGGCACTCCAGCTTGCACCTCTAATTCATTAGATTTATTCTTTACTATACTATTACCAACTACTGTAGTTAGTTCTACACATTGTTTTCTCCCAATAAGATATGATTCAAACCATTTCAGTTCAACCCCATTTACACCTACATTTTGCAGTATTTCCAATAAAGTTCTATGATTAACACAATCAAATGCCTTTGACAGATCTAAGAAGATTGCAGTAGCTTTATCACCTGAATCTAATATATCTATTAGTTTTTCAACTAGAGAAACTATGGCTGTTTTTGTTGATCTCCCTTTCTGGAAGCCATGCTGTTCATCACAGATAAAGTTAGCTTCTTGAAGGTGCAGAAGTAACCTATTTAGAACTACTCTTTCAAAAATTTTACTTATTACATTTAAAATACTAATGGGCCTATAGTTTTCTACCTTTTCTCTATCGCCACTTTTGAAGATTGGCAAGATCTTCCCCTCTTTTAAATTATCTGGAAAAACACCTTGTTCTAATGAATGATTGATCAGATGAATCAAAGGGTCTAACAATTGATCTTTACATTCTTTCAGAATTTTACTGGATACCCCATCCATTCCTACAGTTTTTTTATTATTTAAACTATCAATGATATTTGACAACTCGTCTTGGCATACTGGGTGGAATTTTAATTCGTTCTGAATCCCCTCAGTATTCCTCATGTTTGCATCACTAATACCTGTATTAAGAGATTTTTGAAGATCCTTAGCAACCAGTTGATAATATCTGTTAAAGAAATTACAAATGTCTACACTATCATCAATATATTTTTTATTTTCGTTAATTATTCTGGGGACACTAGTATAAGCAGCATCTACATGAGCTACTTGCCTATTTTTGTTTATTACATCCCACACTGCTGTGTTAAAGTACACACTATTATTCAAAATTTCAGCTGTTTTCTTACATTTCGCTCTTTTCACTTTTTTCATATAGTTTTTCTTTAGAGCTTTGTAATTATCTTCACTTAACATATTTCTAGATAGTTTGAATTCATCATATGCATCTTTAACCCTATTTCTTTCTGCAAGGATATCATCAGTTATCCACTCTTCAATCTTGTCTAATTTGTTCTTTACAGGGACTTTTTTAACTGGACAACTCATAGTAATATGAAACCTTAAAATATTAATGAAACTATCATATTTGTCATTTAAACTATTGCTATTGTAAACCCTACTCCAGTTTTCTTGTAGCAGATTCTGCTTCAAACAATCGATATTCCCCTGTTCACATTGTTGAATTTCTTTCATTACTCTACTCTTTTTAATTGATTTATGACCTTGCAACCCCACCTCTAAGATTTGATAGTCATGATCAGATAGTTCCGAGCCGCCTAATCTTGTTTTAGAGTAATCTATATTAGTAAGGATGTTATCAATTATTGTTTGTGATGTTCTTGTGACTCTGGTATATTCATGAACTTTTATTTCCAAGTTATTCATGCAAATAATATCCTTTAAATCTTCTGTCATTTTATTCTGTGTTGCAAAGTCTGTATTGAAATCTCCCGCTACAATAACGTTTGTAAAACGAGTAGTAGTAATCTCTAAAAGCCTATTGAATAGTTCACAAAAATTGTTCCATTCCCCATTTGGTGACCTGTAAATACCTAACACCGCTACTTCGAAATTATTGTCGATTTTTACTCTCAAACCAGTAACTTCTAAATCCATTTCCACAGCAAATTTCTCTGCATATTCTAAATTAAATATTTGCATATTCTTAGCATTTTTAGTGAAGATAGCTACTCCCCCACTTCGATGAGATGTCCTGCAATACGACGTTTTCAATGAATAGTTTGGAATATTAAGTTGTGACAATTCATCTTCTTTTAAACCATGCTCTGTGAAAATAGCTATATCAGGAGCCTCTTCTTTAAAAAATACTTCGATTCTATCTATTTTGTTACGAATGTATTGAATATTCTGATGGAACACAGTGAGTACCGGTACTTCCCTATCATCCCTTATTACTTTATCGTTGCTTTTGCATATTGAAGTAGATTTACTTAATCTCTTAGAATCTTGAGAGCCTATCAGATTGCTACAAGAGTTCCTTCCACTAATGCTATCCTGATTTTTTGATCGATTAACGTCTTTTAATACAATTGAAGATATGAATTTATCATCTGAAACTAGTTTCCCTTCCCGGTTTTGAGCCACTTTACTAAAAAAGGTTCGTTAGATGATTGTTTAGGAGAATTATTGACAGTAGATTGCAAACGACTTTCAATCAGCTCTGCCAGCCTATTACAAAATATTACTTTGCCAGATTGATTTAGATGTAGACCATGATTAGTGAAGTTTTGTTTTTTCAGCCTTTCATTTAGAAAACAAATCCCCAACTGCTTAGAATTCTTATTTTTTAGGCTGTTCATTGTATTATGAATTGATTTATTTGTTGACTTAATGGCTTCATTTAGCTCTGGCCTATCAAACCTATACGGAATTGTACTTATTATTACATTAGTTTTTTGGCTGAGTGGCACAATCTCTTTAATTTTTTCATTTATTTCAGGAAGATGTTTTAGATTAGGTTCATTTATATTGTTTGAGCCACCCAGTACTATTAGAAAATCGTTTTTTCCAAAATCTTTAGTTTGTTCCTGTGCTGACTCTACGATAGCGTTTATAGGGGCACTTGGTTTGAAAAAGCTCTGAACTTCATACTTATTTTTTAATCTTTTATTTAGTAGGTCACTACAGTCTCGTCCATGACTGGATGTCAAGAGCAGTACTCTACCTTTCCTATCGTTATTTGCCCTTACTTTAGTTTTGGTTGCTGTTTGCAAAACCTGACTATACGTTTTTGTTTGACCATTTCTATTTATTTTTTCCCCATTTGATTTAGGTTCTACTTTTTTTGTATTGATCAGAGGTTCAGATCTTACATTAGCCAAGTTTATTTTTGATTTTAATATTTCGATTTCCTCTGACATAGACCTACATTGACTCGTGAGATTTAGTATTTCAGTTTTATGGTCTTCCTGCTGCAATTTTACAATAACTTCCAGAGATTTTATGTGATCCACTAACCCTATTCGTTCTTCCTCAGAATTTTTTAGTGATGTTTCTAATTTTGTTTTCAATTTGGTGTGATCACTCAATAGTTTAGCAACCTTTTCTTCTACATCTACAGTAGCTTTAAGAGCTGTTGGAGATTTTTTCGTTAATAATTGCTGAGATCGCGTAGCTACTTGAGTTTTAGTTGAACAATTAGATTTAGATGCCTTGTTTGGACTCATTTTCCTAGCTAAAAATTTTTTTCAATTGATTTTAGTTAAATGTTTAATGAAATATTACTTAATTTATTACAATTGTCAACTTGAGACTATTTAATTACAAGAAAATTGATCAATATCGGTACACCTAACCTCGAAAATAGAATTTGACTTTTTATTTAAATACTTTAACTTATATTAGACAAGTTAATGATGTAAATTATTAAGATATTATAAATACTAATAATAATAAACAAAAATACTACTTATCCGTTCGAATTAAAATTCTATGCTTCAAAATTCGCAGAGCCTGTTCAGACAACGTATGCACAGTACCACTGCTACCTAGATATATATGTAATTTTGCCAGCCATTTTAAATTAAACTTGAAAGAAATCCGAACTTCTGACACCAATTGTTATGGGTTCTAATGGCTAAAATAAGGCTTTGCTTGCTTTTGTAACAATAGGTTATCCTTATAATCAACTGGAGAAATACGATATTGTTAGGTGTGAGTCTAGAGGAAGCAGAATCATACACATACACAGTATCATTATTCTAAAACTTTTCCACCATATTTGAATGACATTAATAGGTAAATTTTATGATTTTCTGTTTCATTATTTGATAAAAAAAAAAAACAATTTTGTGTATTGTGATACAGGCAATGCTGTGAACCGGTATGCAACCACTGGATTTGAAGTTTTTTTATTTTTTATTTTCAAGAGGTTTGCCTCATAGACCGCTCTTCAGCTTTGATCAGCTCATACCCTCTGGCTATATCCAACAACTCCTCAATGGTGTGAGCCTCACCTGGTCTGATGTACAACTTATACCTAGGCTGTAAGTTCTGATAGATTCTAGCTAACTGTCTTGTGTGGTCGTACCCACCACGACGCCACATTAGGGTCTGTAGAACCTCAGCATAGTCATCTACTGACTCGCCTTCAGACTGCTTCCTAGCAATTATCTGGCTATCCAGGTCTTCATCATAAGATCTGGGGTAGTACCTGGCCTTGAAGTCTTTTACAAATTGAGACCATTGGTTCCATTGATGCCAATTATTACGCATCCATAAGGTGGGTCTTCCTCGTAGTAGTTCAGGCAGAGCAACCAGTAACTGTTCTCCAGTGTAACCATAAGCAGTTTGTAATTCACCTAGCCTTTCTAGAAAACTAGGGGCATCGGTAGTCCCATCGAAAGTATGCTTCCAGCTTCGAACTCTGTCGCACACTACCCCTGAATCAAACATTCTAACTTCTGGGTGTGGCTCTGTCTCAACTCTTAAGTATATAGGTTGAGTTGTATCTCCTCCAGCTTGACTGGTATTGGGTTTTTGGCTGGGGAGGCGAGCAGTGGCCTTTTTACGATGGTGGTCAACTAATCATCTCCTTAGCTCTTCCACTGTGCCAGCAGACACCAACCCCCTCTTCAGCAAGGCCAATAGCCTCCTCTTTTCTCAGTCTGCATATCCACGAGACTCGTACATCAGTACCGGCCCCAGATGAATCATCAGAGTCAATCTGTGGGTCTTGGGGTTCTTCTTCACAATTACTCATTGTGCTTCTGGGTTGGACCACCTCAGGCCCCACATTGGGCACCAAAGTTGTCACAAACTCTCGAAGTCTCCTCGAGAGAGGGTGACGACTTCTCAGGGGTTGCTCCTGAGGGACTGAACTCAGTTGGTGTAGGTCGGGGCGGAGGAGGTCGGTCCAAAGTCGTCCCAAGGGTAGGGCGATTCCTCCCTTGGAAACAGTTCCCCTGTGGAGGGTGGGTACGCAGTCTGTAACTGCGATTGACTGCTGGCTGTCTGAAACGGCTAGCCCAAGGGTGTAGGGTAATGGGGAAGGGAAGGACTCGCAGTCTGGAACTGCGAGGAGGAAGCAAGCCATCTGCAACGGCTCGCCGTGAGGATTGGGTACGCAGTCTGTAACTGCGGATGACGGCTGGCTGTCTGAAACGGCTAGCCCAAGGGTGTAGGGTAGTGGGGAAGGGAAGGACTCGCAGTCTGGAACTGCAAGGAGGAAGCAAGCCATCTGCAACGGCTCGCCATGAGGATTGGGTATGCAGTCTGTAACTGCGGATGACAGCTGGCTGTCTGAAACGGCTAGCCCAAGGGTGTAGGGTAATGGGGAAGGGAAGGACTCACAGTCTGGAACTGCGAGGAATGGACATAAGCAGTATGAAACTGCTTACTCGAGGTCGAGGAAGGACGCCTGCTGTCTGAAACAGCGAACATAGGAGACAAGCTGTCTGAAACGGCTTGCCGAGGTCGGGGAAGGGAGGTTCCCCAGGGTGACCCTACCGGGAGCTCAACTCAAGAGTGAACTCACTGTTCACTTTTGGAAGAGGTCCCGGGAAGAAGTGATGCTTAGTCGCCACTCCGCTGCTTAAATACTCCCCTCTGCGGGTAGAAGGGAGGGGGGGAGTGGCAATGATGTGCCCCAAGCGGGGGTGGCGCGGACCGGATGCGCGGCCGGTTCCTCCGCAATCTCCGCGATCACTAGGGGATGTTGGAGGGCGAGCGCAGCTTCCCCCCTTTTTCCCCCTTCATCACAATCACTCTGTGACATACTTTATACTGAAGACTTCCGCAATGGCGGATATTGACAACAGCATTGAAAAGCTGATGGGAATCGATGAATGCTACTGTACAAAAATATCAGTCACCACCGGGAATCGAACCACGGACCTCTCAATTGCCGGTTGAGCGTCTTAACCACTAGACCATGGAGACCTTTCTGCACAGGAGCATTCATTTTCAACTTGTCCATATCGGCTCGTATCTCACAAGTTAGTTTGAAGTGACTGACAATTGAATAAACTGACAAATATACATAAACAGAGTTTATTATGATGTTGAAGATCCATCTTGTTTCCACTAATATGTAATAAAAACTTGAAAAAAAAACACTTGTGACCTTAAGTCAGTGTACTGTGGGTCGTCTGACGATGCTCTAGACAACAGTGCGAAACGGCCGTCACGCCATAACGTGAGTTAATTTCCATTTAAAAGTGTTTTTTATTTTCAAGAGTTTATTAATTTCGAATTCCTTTAATTGCTATTACTTTATACTGAACACTTCCGCAATGGCGGATATTGACAACAGCATTGAAAAGCTGATGAGAATCGATGAATGCTACTGTACAAAAATATCAGTCACTACCGGGAATCGAACCATGGACCTCTCAATTGCCGGTTGAGCGCCTAGCAATAGCAAAGTAATAGCAATTAAAGGAATTCGAAATTAATAAATTCTGTTTATGTATAGCCTATTTGTCAGTTTATTCAATTGTCAGTCACTTCAAACTAACTTGTGAGATATGAGCCGATATGGCCAAGTTGAAAATGAATGCTCCTGTGCAGAAAGGTCTCCATGGTCTAGTGGTTAAGGCAACATCGAGCAACTTCGGTTACATTTTTCAGCTCCAGAGCGATGCTCACAGCTGATTAGGAATAAAATTGGATTGCAAGTAGGAGCGTGAGTGGAGTCGACTATCCATCTAGCAGTACTACTAGCAGTACTGCAAGTTTTTTTTTCTTGAGGATGAAGCCCACATAGGTCTGAGACCTGTGCGTGGGTAATGAGTTGGATGATGGTGATTTATGAGTTGGACCTACAGTTTTAGGTGGGTTCCGAACCACCGGGAAGTGATTTTCAGCAGAGAACAGTGTCTTTTTTGCTGGCCAATCTAATCGGTCAACGTTACAAACAGGACCTACGAGAACGCAGCTTATCTATCTGATTGAACAGATACCTGCTACGGCTCGCGGCTATCACTTCCCTTAAGTTTTAGAACGTGAATGCCTAACTTTACTCACCCATACTTTTAGGCTATGTATTTTCTATATATAGTGATATATATACTGTATATCATAATGAAGGGCCTATTTGATTCGCCTCAAAAAGGATGAAGGAGTCGGTTAATTTTATTGACCAACGAACTTGACCTGTCTAAAGATAGGCTACCAAGAATCTGTGTTTCAAATTTGAAGTTGATTGACAAAGGCGTTCAAAAGTTGTTGTGGAACATACCCACAAACACCTCGAGCCTGAAGTCAAAATGAAGAACTCGCTTCGCTCGTTCAACTATATACTACTACTAATTGTAATATAATATCAATGACTTCGGCTCACTGCTGTATTTCGCCATGTTAATAATGGCCCAGTAAATTTGAAATCCTGAATTATTTTATTGCTGTCTACTAAACAACAGATGTAAAATGGTCATAATAGAGTTAATGAAATATTAATTTGAGCTCACAATAATGTAAACTTTGTCACCTCAAATAAATTGATAGTATTATGCCAAATGCAGGTTTTAATACTTATTATTATTGACTTACAGTACCGTTACGTATTTGATTTTACTATAATTATTATGCACTATATTCTGTAGGCTGAAATAGATGACTTGAAGAAAATAATACAGTATATTCCTGAAGAGTATATGGTATTCTACAACAGATTTATTTATTTAAACTCATAATCATATTTTTAATACTTTATTATTGTTTTTGTCATCTATAAGTATCTTATCAATAGATTTATGTTATGCTCAGTAAGTTTCTGTGTTTCAATTCACTCAAATTCCCACAAAACAGTTGAAATACATTAAAAATATATTGTGAATATTGATTGAGTGGAAAAAGGGAATGAGTCCAAGAAATTTAAATTTAAATAGCTAAACAATTTACTTTTTAAAGCGAAAATTTTTTATACTAAAGCATGCAGCTTAGTTAGAACAAAAAATCACCAATAGATATCGAAACTGATGGAAGTCAAATAAAAATGGTATAATGTTTTTTTTTATTTTCTGAAAAACTAGGTGCAGTGGACTCATTCCCTTTTTCCAATCAGTGATTCAATGAAAAAAATATCAACTTGTTGAGAAGATGACCTTGGAGAAAAAACCGGGGATTTCACTTGAAAGATTCCATATCTCAAAAATAATTTTAACATTTTCTCAAACAATAGCATGATATTTGTAGGGCCAAGAACTTTGATAAAAAATGTTCAAAATTCCACTGCACAGTCTTAAGCCTGTAATTTTAAGTCGCCGTTATATAAGTCCCATGATGGACTAACAATATATAATATCATGCTGGCCCAAAACTTGCTGAAAAATATGGAAACAAAACAAAAGTTACTTCTAGCAGTCTTTAGAAATATATTTTTGTAGGCTATAGTTTTCTACGCCTACCATTTATGCTAATTCCCGGTTGAATATTAGGCAGGTTGATGCAGGCCTAGTTTTGATACATAATTATTTAAATTTTAGAAATCTATCCTACAAGCAAAAATTTTAAAATTAATGTAATAGGCTTACAAGTAACAACCAATTTCAATATCGTATGAGCAAGCTTTCAGGTTATGGTACCTTTATTTATTAACTATCTTTTAACTATTCCAAGACAATGTTGGAAATGGAAAAATGCTAAGTAGAGACTTTACCGAAGTATGTAGCCTATTTAAGAAGGTGCCTATGCTTTACAAAGTAAGGGTGAGCGATTTTACTTATAATCTCATAATAAGCTCCATTATACGATTCAAACAGATGGAATCTTCATGGCGGCGGCGGGAAATTATAATGCCAATGGCCACACTGTCTTTATAGAGTCACTGTAGATAAATAGGTGATGTGTAGCCTCTCAGAGAATACAATGTTGTTGAGGTTATGAAAATATCTTCATATTCTATTGTTGATATCAAAACAATACATATTAAGAAAAAAAGGTGATCATTTATTGACATTTTAAATACTACATACATATTAAATTATAAAAAATAAACATTTATTGGCAGTTTAAATCTTTTTGTTTTACATAACAGATGGAAGGATTCATATTTTCAAACAATCATGACTGCTGTATCCAGACACAATCAGCTGTCATTCAAGGTCATTTTCTTTTCCACCCTAGGGCGGTAAACGTTTACAGACTTCGTCGGAAACCGAACCATGAAAAACAGCTCTTTACGTCCTAGTGTGGCAAAAACAGATTTCCACTATAAGCTATAGGTTACTTTAGGCTAGTGAAAATCAAATCATTGGCAGCTGTTGCTATTTACATTATAAAATCAAAACATTGGAAATTATAAAGGCTGATGCTTAGCCCAATTATAAACTTTAGATTTTTCAGTGCAAGCTTTAACGTTTTCATTTTTGATTATTTTGAAATCTTTTCTTTCATTATGTTAAAACGCCGAAATGAGAAAAAACAGAGAAAAGTATTGATGGATTAATGCATCACAAATAATATTATGAAATCTGTTGAAGAAGAAGAAGAAACATACCTTTTTTTCAAGAACTGCCAATGTGCATTTATTGTGAAGATATGATGTTTATAGAAACCAAAACAGTTGAATGGCGTGTTCTAATCCATTCTGATTAGAACAGAAAGGATAATCACCATAGCAAAATCAAAATACTGTGAAATGGTGGTAGGTATTGATGTTGAACTCACACTGCTCTGATACATAGCCATCACTTGATGTAGATTTGTGGGTGGGGGAATAGCAGTGATGTATCCAGGATTATTCCAGAGGGCCGATCTATATACCCAGGCAAATATGTTTCATTCCATACAGCGTTGACTCAATGGCTGAATATTTCAAAAGGTATTACGGTATATTCTCAACATTAAATGTTATACCTAATACCTACCTATATCATATTGTCATTCCATACCGAGATGGCTCTATCGCTCTACGTTTTCCAATATTGATGCAACAAGTTTTGCTTTTATAATAATATTTCACAATTAATGTGCAAGTTGTAAAAAGTACTTTAACAATCCATCAATACTAATCAACATCGATTGATGTAGCTAAGGTTAAATCAGAATGAATCTCAATCATAATATTCAAGAATACTGAAGAAGAATATCAAGAGATGGTTAGGTACCATAGTAGGTACCAAATAATGTTAGAATGTAAAAGATTGCACTCCTTGATTAGAAAATTCATCTCAGAAGGCCTATTGACAAAACTTCTTTCATAAAAAAATCTCAATTGCAACACAATAATTCAATACAAATGAACAATGGAATCTTCTAAAGCAAAAATCATAATATTCTATAAAAATAAAATTCAGTCAAATCTGAAAAATACGTTTATTATAGTATAATTATTATTTTTAATAATACAGTAATAAAATAAATAATAGAGTTATGGCAGTAAGCTGCTTGATAATACAAAAATATACAAAGACAATTTATTAATTTTTTCAATAAAAATTCTTAAGCGATAAGTAAAATAGGTATTTCGATAAATGAATTTTATTCATTAACACTTGAAAGATGGAGCAATAATAATTCAAGTTGCAAGAATTTACTTGTTCTATTCGCACCTACTAAACTATTACCTCATATTAATTTTAAATAATTCAAAGCAAATGCGAGATTTTCTATATTATCGGTGGTTGAAGATGTATTGGAGAGCCATGCGTCTCAAATACAACATATACCAATAATATAATTGATATTTGTTTGTATTGTTTGTAACAATGTAGAAGAATTTTTTGTTTTAATCCACATTGGTGAGTGAAATTTTTTCTTATCATTTATCGTAGGGTTGTGAGAAAGGTTTTTGAGTGGGTGTATCACATTAATGTTAACTTATGTATCAAAACCTCTCAACCACATGGCTTTTGCATGATCATAGTATCACAACCACTGTACAAAAGACGAACATAATAAAACATTTCAGGAATTCATAATAATTAATTAAAAAACAATATTAATAATAATTTGGAGCACTTTATTATCTGTGATGGCGAGGCTGGCTTGAGTCCACATTCACTTCATTTTGCAGCCTCGGAGGCAGCTCTCTGTAAATTGCTTCAGGCACATCGTCTGAAAATATTGCAAATCAAATGGAAATTACCAAATACAAGGATGTTAGGATAGAAAAGTTCAGTTTTACTAAGACAATGCTCAATGTAGTATGCTTAAGAAATGCAAGATTCTACTAATTAATGTGATATAAAAAACCGAATCATTATAGTCATTAGTTTAGTTAATTGTGACCTTTCCAATAATCTGATAGTTGAAAATTATACTATTTATTTCTGATAGACAAGGTCTTAAGTTAACCAGATTGATTGGAGGAAACGTTTCTAAAGACAGTTCCTAACTATAATTTTTGAAAAAACAATCTTTAATCTCTATCTATAAAAGGATGATACCCTGACTCACTCATCAACGCAGAGCCAAAACGACTAGGCCTATGAACTTGAAATTTCGTATGAACAATCCTTATAGGATTTCACCGTGCAATAAGAAATGATTTTTCAAAATTCGCAATTTTAGGGGTGTTTTTAGGGGGTTAAAGTTTTGCCTATGTAAAGCACGGGTACATGGCTAGCTAGCTTACTGGAATCGTTTAATCATATGGAAAATAATTTGAAATTTTTCGATCTGTTGTACACGCTGTTTCGATGGACAAGCTGTGCGTTTTGCAAATCATCATTCACCTAACCTACTGAACTTGCCGGCCAAACAGCTTAAAGGAACAGCTGATAGAAGTCAACAGTATTTAATCATATAGCAGGCCCCTTAGCGGCGTTATTAACGCTGTCTGGAACGCAAAAACTTTGCATGTAGGATACCGTACAGTCGGACCCTTGCAGTATGTAGGAAACATATATGACAGGGTATGATGAAATGTAATTATGCCGGGTTGAAGACATCTGTTAACCAATGCAGCTAGAAATTTTAAATGTATTCTCAGTAGGAGGTGGCGAATAATAAATAAAAAACCTAGCTTCTACCCTAATAGTTGTGGAAGGTTTAAATTTGAAATGTTCATTGAGAGGTGGTGAGTAAGGTCTTACTGTGTAAGAAAACAACGAAGGAGGCCTCTCTGATCAGCTGGAAGAGCCCTAGGACTAACTTCTTCTCTAATAGTCCTAGAAGGTTGAAATTTGAAATGTAACCTCAGTGGGAGGTGACAAATAATAAAATCAAGAATTTTTTATGAGAACGCAGCAACGCGCGTCGGGCCAGCTATCTTTAATATGGTATCTTTAATACCATATAATTATATATTAAAGTGTGAAATGAATGTATAATAAACGGAATAAATTTCTGAAAATAGTTTTTATAATAGTATTATATTATTATTAAACTATCTTTCTTTATTCATGTAAGTTTACAAATTATACATATGAATGGTTAAAAACAAAATTATCAACATCACATAGATACAATAGTAAACTCAGATAATGATATTTTTATAGTGCATGATATTATGTACAATGATCTCATTTGTATGATCTCAATGATATTTTATTAACTATGGTAATGACAATCTAAGTGATGCAATCACATGAAATAGTGAAGTTTCGACAAAGATTCGCCCATTCTTGACACTTAAACAGTATAGTTCAAGAGCGAGTTATTCTATTTGCTTTTAGTTGCAGTTATTTTTGTTTCAGTACGTTTTGTTTCATTATCTCGATAGTGAATGAATGAGTTTGGTGAACACTGAAGAGAAGTTTATATTGCTTCTAGCCTTGTCCAAATTTACGAGAGCATGAGGTACACTGATTTATCGAAAGCTTATTATTAGAGCAGTCTCCCACACTTTAAAGAGCAATTATATCACTCTAGTTAGATTTTATATTAGTCTAAACAGCTTCCAGCTTTAGATATACGAAAAAGCGAAATTCAGTACTGTAGCTTTTTTGCTGATGATGCCCACATGAACCATGGATAATGAGTTAATGATAATAGAACAATGCAAGTTTGGAACGGGAATCGATCCCTGACCATCGCCACATGTGTACCAAATGTCAAATTTTTGGTCTAGGGGTTCCCGATAATGAATGCGGTAATGAATGAGTCAGTAAGTCAGAGGGTACTGTATTCAAACTCTTTTGGCCTTTATAGAACAATCCAATATCAAAACTGACACTGTATTTTAATTAAATATATTTTTTTCCCCCCTTTTACTGGAGATACTAGAGGAATGCATTTCACTTCTGAAAAGAAGCTTCGACAGCCTCTTTTCAGAAATGAAATGCATTCCTCTAGTATCTCCAGTAAAAGTGAGTAGAAACCATATATTTAATTGAAATACAGTGTCAGTTTTGATATTAGATTGTTCAAGTATTTGGTCATGGAAAACATCACAGAGCCTATATATATTTTGATAGATGAATTTAAGAAATGGGACTGACCATTACACCTGTAGACAAGATCAGACCAGATGATCATCTCCTGAGAGAAGCAGAAGACACCCAAACGACCTCCTCTCAGTGTTGAATCGAAGACGTTGCCTGAATCAGCGACCATGTTCTCACCCTCGAAGATCCTCAAGCGAATCAGTCCTATCTTTGGTCGATGCAAGAGTAGCCAGCGGTAAGCCACTTTCTCCTTCCAGCCCACGTTCCGCGGGTCCTTCCACAGCAGTTTCACCTAAATAGCACATACGTTTCAGCATAAGTACATGTAAGAGTGCGTGCCAATTAAATGGATTGCATTTTTTTCAATTGAGTTGATAGAAGTACAGTGTTCAGTGTTTTGCGTTTAGCATTTGGAAGTGGAACAATAGCCTCAGTAAATGCTCGCCCCCCCCTCCCCGGGGCGCTCTTCTTCGCAGCTTGGAGTTATATTACATGATTTTTTCGACTATTCTTCAGCAGTGTAACACTAACAAACGCTTGGAACGTTGAACAACGTTGAATAAAAATATCCAATCTTTTGGGCAGTTTAGCGTGATTATTATTTCCTGGAAGGGAATAGATTTCATATTTGTTGAAACTCTGTACATCTAGGGCATTCTATCAATGTTGACATCTCTGACATTTTGATAAAATTGATTCAATTCATAATAATACTATTTAATTGGTAGTATTGTGTCCTTGGTATTCGATAATTCGTATGACAATGCTATAAAGTAGGGTGAAACCTCAGATAGTTTTAGTATAATTGGTTGGTACTGCTTTTATTACCTATTGCCTAATATGGAGTATTTTAATCCATATTCTGAGCTTCTGTCTTAGTCATCAACAGATATATCAACAGCTCCAACAGATTTTTTCCAGTGCTGACAATATGTTCACGAATCTGCATTTAATTTTGAATGTTAAATAGTAAAATTTATTCAATATTTTTGATAAATTGTAAATACACAACTCACAAACACCCTTCATGACTTTCAATTAAAGCATTTCATATACCATATCCATACTGCGAACAAACACACGGACAAAATTTATACGGTAACAATTTCCGGTGGCAATAAATTGGACGATATTATCAATAACTCAATCATCTTATTTAGGTGGGATAGAATCAGCAAGAGATTCTTCCAAAGACGTGATGTAGAAGATAATACTTTTTTTTAAATTCAACTTCTCGGTGAACATTAAATATGAATATGAACGCATAAATATAAACATAAATATTATATAAGAACTATTCAAATGTCTAGAAAGCCGCACCTGTTCTTCAGTGTCTCCTGTGTGCCATAGAGAGTTGCGCATCACCTGCCCAGGCCCCGTGGATGATTGTACAAGTTTCAATTGGATACCAGGCTCTGCAACTGCTCTGAAAGGAGTGGCCTGCCAATATGTTTGCGAGCTCTTCTTCCACATGACCGTGTAGAATTTGTGGTTGTCTTGATAACTGATAGAAAGAAATACA
This sequence comes from Conomelus anceps, assembly GCA_948455865.1. Lineage (NCBI taxonomy): Eukaryota > Metazoa > Arthropoda > Insecta > Hemiptera > Delphacidae > Conomelus > Conomelus anceps. Next base: position 33,862,093 of record OX418216.1, read on the forward strand.
AAATACAATGCTGAGTCCATAACGAGGGGTTTAGTTATAGTAGATATCAATGAACTCATTTTGAGGATTCCTAAAGTCAAGAAAAACTTGAAAAACAAACAGTTGAAATGCTTTTCAAGTCTCCCTTGAATTGAAAAAGACTGGTTTGTGAATACAGGCCACAGAGTCAAAAACTGAGTGGTTGTGGTTGAACTCGTGTTAAAAACTAGAGAAAATGCCTATTATTATTTGAGTAAAAGATGGGCTTAACCAAGGAACAGACTTCCTTTATTGTTGTACTGCTCTCTTCATCCGGGCTGATAAGGCAATTATTGAAAAATATAGAATTTTTCATTTCTCATTTTCTTTCAATGGTGGTGATCACACTGTATTCGAGCAAAGAAAATCTTTTCATGGACGATTTCATCAGTTATCTTATACAATGAAAATAACAATAGTATTATATATCAACTAAAGTATTATAGTTATGTATAGCAGTAACAACTATACTGTTTATATATCCACTACAGAAATATTTTCAGGCCTACAGGATGAAGATCAGTCTTATGTTATAAAGATCGACAAAAAAAACTTAATATTATTGTGTTTTTACCACTTTCTACCAAGAATCAATATTCCAAAATACAGCCATTAAAGCCTAACTTTAATCAAATTCTTTTTTCAGATAAATTATTATCAAGTTTCGAATACAGTCATTTTAATAATTGGAATTTCATAACATATTGAAATAAGTTACATTCTATGGAAGTGAATGAGTTCATGATTCATTATTTTATTTCAATATGGATGGAAATACACTTTTATTTCTTAGCACTTATTTATAATAATAATTATTGATAATTATTATTATTATTATTATTTATTCAACTTATCAAATTGGTGGGACTGGTATGTTATGAGAGTAGCAGTGTTGTGATGAAATTTAAAAAAAAAATTAAAATTTTGCCTCGCCTTTTGTAGTTTGGTGCGAAGTCTCGTTGGTGGAAGGGTGAGGTATGGGAAGGAATGAGGTTGTTATTTTACCCAAACCTGCACTACGATGTGATGCCGTACGAAATTAGGCACTACTAAATCAAACACACTGGATTAAAATAAGACTTTAGTGAACTGCATATTATGCGATAATTGCTTATCTTTGCAGTGAACACACACACAAACGTCTCGTCTCAACGAGTCTCCCTGGTTTACTGACTTTTCTATTGTTTGATGGAGTCTAGCCTTATTGCATGGAGGGGATCAGCTCTTTTATATCTAACCACTTTCAGCGTGGATCATCATGAAGAATGAATAATGAAATGAAATATGCAAAAGTTAAATATGCAAAATTCGCTGAAAGAAAGTGGTTGACTTTGTTTTGACTCACCTGAAAACAAATCCGACATAATCGTCATCAATTTCAGTGTCTACAAAGAATGTTCCCTCGAAGTCAACACCACCAAATGAATGATAACCTGAGAGAAAGAGTGACTCAATAAAAACCAATAATATAGAAAGAAAGAAAAAAGAAATTTATTTTTACAAAAGCTTACAAATTAAACAATGTTCGGAAGAAAAACAATTTTTTTGCAACTCCTGAGATAAACAGTGTGGGATCGATTGTTTACAATAATTGACATATAGGCCTATAGCAATTACATAATATGGTATGGAAAACAGCTAACTACAATTTCTATTCAAGGTAGCGTGGAGCTCTTTCTTGATTGAAAATTTAAATAGAATTTGAAGTGAACTTCATTATAAAGATAATTGTATTGATCTTGTCAGGAATTTTCATTACAAAAATATTAGTTCTGGCATATTATGAAATAAACACTGCTATGTAGGCTAATTGACACTGTTACGCTGAGATTGTTTCCTGAAACAAGGTTTCTACCTCATTGCTTTCCGTCAGCCATATTTTAATTTAGTGTTTGAAACGTGTAAAGCTCGCGGTTTCCTTTATTTCCAATGGCAAAATATTAAAAATGCGCGGAGCAACGTATAAAACGAATCGTCTGAATTTTGCTTTTCGTAGTCTGGGGGGCACAAAATAGCCTCCTGTACGTTATATTGGGTGATGAAAGTTGTAATTTAATTGATTGATATTTTGGCCACTCTGTATAAAATAGGTCGAGAAATTTATAAATATCTTAAAGGAAGAATCTCTTTAGCTTTGAATAAAATAAGTGAATGATTCCGAGTGGGCTTCTAGCTTATTACATGGATTATGCATTTTTGGCCAACTAGTAAGGGACTAAGTGTTGTGATATATGCCCCTCCACACATTGTTATGCCGTATTGTAGCCTGCTTTCTACAAGTACGCGATGAAACATGTGGCCAGGACACAGGTTTTTTAAATAATAAATTTTCTACCGGCTATAACTAGATGTTTTTTTCAAATTTTGTTTGTGCTCATTCCAATTCAATTGAGAATCTAATGTTATACCGAGGTATTTCAGGTTTTTCACTTCAGTATTATGCTTGCAGTCACAATTGTCTATACTGTTACAATCAAGGCTATGGAATCGGTTGCTGTTGTAAATTTATCCTGAGTAGGCCTATTCTAGTTCTATCAATATTAAGTTGTAAATAGTTTTAAATTAAACAAGCACTAATTCTCAAGTCTTCAACTATAAAAGATTGTAATTGTTGTTCTGAATCTGCCATGTTCCATAAAACTGTATCATCAGCGTAAGAAGCGACCAGGCCATTAAATTTGCCATCGAACAAGTCATTGACAAAGTTCAAAAAAGCTCAATTAATAGGGCCGAATATCTTTTGAGAATTTAGAGGACAGCTTAGCTGTAATTCATCCTAAATATGTAAACTATGCATAATATTACAATATTAATAAACATAGCATAGTACCGCTAAGCGAAAAATTTTGCAAAAAACTATTAAAAATTTTTTTAAAATTTTTATATTAGGTCGTGAAGAGTTTTACAGTGTAAACCGTATAGTATAAATTATCATATCGTAGGACATTTGAGCACTCACAAAGTGACTAATGAATAGATTCAAATAAATTTAGTTTTTTGCATAAAACTAGATGGCATCAGGGTATCTTAATATTCCATTTGAAGAGAGAATTCAATGAAAGATCAAGATTAAATTTGATGTTACCAAGCAGCTATGTGGACAGATTATTTTTAATGTAGAATTCCATATATACTCATGGTTATTGCATTTTTAATAAATTTAAGAACTCCATGAGTAGCTTAAGCTAATAAATGTAGAACTACATGTAAAATTTAGAAAATTTACTTGAAACTTTGAAAAAATTTAATTACCAACTGCCAAACCAGGATCGCTGTTCAGTGTCTGAACAATTTCTGCTCCTTGATTGTATATTTCCCAGTTTGGATCATTTTGAGAATCACCTTCCGGGTCCAGAGCAACAGTTTGATAAGTCCTGTAAATTATATGACACTGATCTTGAACAATATAAAATATCAAAATACTTCTTTTTCATTTAGACCTTTCCTTACTTAATGTTTCATATTTACTTAAATTATATTTGCTCATATTTTACCATTTAATAATCTTTTCAAAGGAATCGAGTCATCAACTCAACTCATCTGCAATACTTCTATTTGTTGTCCCATTATGCAATTCAGTCTACATTCCGTAATTGTTAAGTTACCTATTATGACTTCAACGGTATTGCATTTTTATGAAATAATTTATAAGTTTGGTTTTATATGTGCTCATTTTAATTTCATGCCGGATTGAGTAATGATTGGGTAACTACAAGTAATATTAACCTTATTAGTAATATTTATATTAATATTATGAGTAGTATTAACATTAATCATAAGAAAAATTCATCTCAACTAGCCAGGTTAGAAACAATAAAGTTTCTCAAGTAATCCTAATATCTTCAGATCTTAAACAGTAGTTCAACAAATATTTAATGATAATCTCTGATCCATTTTAGTAAAATGTTGAAAGAATGGAATGCTACCTGAAATCCGTAGAGAATATTTTTGAATTATTTGGACAATTATCTAGATTATTTGGCACTTTATCCAAGTCATAATCATCTTGACAAACATCTCCGACTCCATTTCCTGCAAACAAAAATGTAAAGATCAGAATAAGATACATATACAGACAGATGCATATTGATAGAACATTTAAAAATTGAGAGTATGTATTAATAATGCAAATTATTTCAATTTGCAAAATCGTAGTTTCTTCTTTTGTATAATAATTATTCTCAAAGTGAATAACACACTAGAAAAGTCTTAGAATTAGGAACTTACTAATTATGAATTTCTAATCTATGAAATATTAGTAAGAAATATTGAATATAGTTTACATTCAATATTGCTCGACAAAGTTGAGACGGACTATTTTGGTTAAATCTCTTTACTCTTTCTCACTCACACTCTCTTTTCAATCTTCTTCTTTCCTTTTTCTGAATATTATTTCGGCTGTGAGTGACAGATTAGACATCTGCAGACCAGGATTGTATTCAATATAATTATGTTCAATCAATTACGATTAATTATTATCAATTATTCAAATAGACAATCATGAAGTTGAAAATGTAATATTCCACTCTAGCGATGGATTAACTCGAAAACGTTCGGCCGAATGTGAGTACATCTATTATATATTTACAATATAAAACTGACTGCAAGTCGTTAAATTTACAACAAAAAATTCACTAGCATTGTTGAATATAAAACATGAATATACTTACCAATATTATTTAGCGTATATGAATGTACTCATACGCCTACTATTTATTTACTACAAAAGCATAATAAAGATTATGTCACTGGTAATTCATCAACCATATTTATCTATTCCAAATCTCCTTATAGTGCTAACAATCAAAATAATCTTCAATTATCCTAAATATCTCTGCTTATCTTCCTGAAAATTATCTATTATTGCCATCTTCTTCTTTGACTGCATATCCATTACTGGATATTAGCTATAACATTTTCCATCTCTCCTCTATTCCTTGCGGTGTGTATCAATGACTGTACGTCATTTGTGATGCTTTACAGTGTACACGGTCAAACGCTTTTTCATAATCTATGAAACAGAGGCACACATCCCTTCTTTGATCATAGTTCTGGGCAAGCACTTGTGTTGCCACTATTTCTTCTCTTGTACCTGACCCCTGTCTAAAGACAAATTGTGAATCACTTATGTCTCTTTCACATTTTTTATATATTCTTCGGTGGATGATCTTAATAAATATTTTCAAGGTATGGCTCATCAGGCTAATAAGTCTATAATCTTCACATTTTCTCGCATTGATCTTCTTGGGCAGAGGAATGAAAGTAGAGCACAACCACTGTTTGGGGAACTGACCTCTCTCATATATGATATAATTGTCATATTTAATCGAAACTTGGCAGTTTGATAAATTGTAAGTTCTTTTGAAAAACCAAGACATTCACAAAAATTTCTAATAGAAATACATCTTACCATCGCGATCTTCTTGAGATGGATTATAGCCGAGAGGACAGTTGTCCTCCTTGTTTGCAATGCCATCGTTATCAATATCATTATCGCACTCATCACCTCTTCCATCTCCGTCTGTGTCCAGCTGATTGCTGTTGGGTTCTTTGGGACAGTTGTCACTGCTGTCCTGTATTCCATCTCTAAAAACAATTTTCAAGCAAAGAATGTATTAGAAATTGATGTAAAAATGATTATAAAAGATGTATTTGAAAAAAGATGCAAATTATATTATTATCAAACATAGTCTATCTGTATTAAATTATCATACCATTCATTTACTTTTTTCTTCGTTTTAAGTCACTCACTAAGTGTCTATTTCCAACAATTTGGAAATAAAAGATGTTTTATTCAAAATCACACAAGTTTATAGCAAAATTATTCAAAATAAAACATTATTTCATTCGCCCACAATATATAGAGATGAATAACATTACGAATAATAAGACGAAATTGGATACCTTCCACAATATCACCTTCACCACTAAAAAAAATATATAGAGATGAATAACATTATTATTTAACGCATATGTAATAATTATTCATTTTCTGCTGAATGATGCCAACGTGTCTTGAGACTTGTGCATGGGTGATGAAGTGAATGATGACAAAGTGAAAACATCAAAACCTGAACGAGATTCAACTCGAGACCTCAGGAGCTGTCTTATCTAATCAGAGACAAGTGCTCCAACTGACAGCCGCCGAGGCCTATTACTGTTATTTACTTTTTCTAGCATTTTCTTTCGAGTTGAGTCATCAAGTCAGATAATTTTCAATATTTATCCACAGAAACTGCTTTTGAGCATTAGATATAGGAAATAAAACATGAATAAAATGCAAAATGAGTAAACTACACTCTGTTCACGCAAACGGGAGACAAACCAAAACAAAGTTTGCGTTTGTGTGAGAGAAAAAGTGATGACTCATATCAGTTCGATTAATTTCTACCAGTTCATACCGAGTTCAGTATCACAATCGCTGTCAGAGTTACCGGATCACTTATATACTGCGTGTTAATTGTGAATCGGCTACAACTGTTAATCGGTCTTGTTGTTCGAAGATACATTCTCGCACGCGCATCGTCGTGCACTCGCGTCACGCTCCATCGTCTCCTCTTTCCGTGAACAGAGTATAGTAGATACTAGTGAACTAGTATAGGAATTGTATTGGAAAACTTTACTTCACTCTGAAAGCGGATTGTATTAAGTTCGAAATTCAAGCCTGGGCTTCTTTTGATCACATCAAGTGATGGAGATGTTTGGTTGGAAGTTTATAGAATTTGCAGCTCACGGCACAATTCAGAACAATTTATAATGCTTAATTTTGTATCACATTATTGTTTATATCACCTAAATTTTTACTGTAGCATTATATTATCTTATTCGATACTGTTTGTGTTATTAATGCACTAGCCAGCTTAAATATTTTTTTTTTTTTGTTCTTGTTTATTCTCTTTTACCTGTCCCTATCGATGTCACTATCACATGCATCTCCCGTTAAATCATTGTCCGTATCAGCCTGGTTTGGGTTGGGAACTCTGGGGCAGTTATCACAAACGTCTCCCAGACCATCGTTATCCTGGTCCCTTTGATCTGCATTTGCTATTTTAGGGCAGTTATCATTGTGATTTGGAATTCCTGTTGAATTAATTAAATTATCAGGTCGTAGCTCACAAAATTATATCATTGTCTACGAGTGCAAGCAGTCATTCTTTTTTGTAACAAATTTTAATCATTTAATATACACATTATGAATAATAATGATAATTATTATTGATTACGTACACATTCAATAAAATATCATAGATTTGTAGGGTAACTATTCACAAAAAATATTATTAACACTGGCAGTAGGTTTCCAAGTTCAAGGAGCAGTAAACTTGAAAGATGAAAAATGTATCCTTAAAAGTGAATATCCTTCACTTTTTGTCCCTCCTATCTACTTTACGTGATTGGATTATTCAAAATAAAAACAGAGTAAGGAGCAGTAAACTTGAGAGATGAAAAATGTATCCTTAAAAGTGAATATCCTTCACTTTTTGTCCCTCCTATCTAATTTACGTGATTGGATTATTCAAAATAAAAACAGAGTTTGCAATGTGGTGCCTGCTATTACTCAATTATTTTCTTTTATTTTTTTGTAGTGTAGTTCCAAGTTTTGACTTTACAAAATATATATATTGGCTTCTATTGGTAGGGAGACCAATATGCAGTTGTCTACAAATAACAGCTAGTTAAACCTCGTTGTTTGAGCCATGTTACGAGGAGCAATTTAAGGTGGGCTCCGAACCACCGGTAAGTGATAATAACATCAAGTCATAGTAGTAGCTCGGTCACCCATCTAAGCGGGTCTTGAGTGGGAACTTGATAACGCAATTCCACTTTATTCGTGGATTCCAATGTCACCCTTAAATTTGCTGCACAAAGTAAAAATAGGAAATAAATTACAAAGGTACTCAAAAATATTTCAAGCTCATTAAAACATAATTCGACTCTAAGCAGAAAAACTAACTATATCTTGTACTCAATTCTTGTAGTCAATTCATTATCCTTATTGTCCAAATATAAGTTATCTTAGCTTGAACATTAGAATCAAGAAAAATATTTGATGAATATTCAGCTCTATTTTACCATCATTATCCATGTCGCTGTCACAAGCATCTCCTAGTCCATCTTTATCAACATCTGCTTGGTCGAGATTTGGAACCATTGGACAGTTGTCGCAAGCATCTCCCATTCTATCCGCATCACGATCCGTGTCCAGCTGATCTGGATTGTGCACTAATGGACAGTTATCCTGAAATAAATAAAATACAGTAAAAATAAATGACATATTTATCAAGAGAAATTTGCATTCTCCCATTATTTTCCATTATTGTTCACATCAACATTGTTGACATTTCTCATGTCAATCAACAGATTATAACCTTTGCATTTTCTACGATGCATAAGTTTGAAAGAGGGGTTGACAGTGGCGTAGCGTATTCATTATTTATCACATTCAAAATTGGAAAAATATTTTAATATACTTCTTTCAGTTGTGGCTCATCATCAGACACACGCCCATTATATGGTACAATATTGCCTATTTGTAGACCTACACTCAGGTTACACAAACCTATCTACTCCTGTGTAGACCCAAAGTTAATATAAACCTATTAATAAATTAAACCTTGAACCTTGGTGTTGACCTACAGCCATGTGTGAAGATGTTCTGTTAAACCAGTGCTATGAAGCTCTAAGAAAACGTCCATTTAAAATGTTTTGCCAATAGAATTTTTGTATCTTTGTGACCAGCAGCTATAACATGGCGTTATTACCCCGTATCTGGTAGCTTAGAACCCTTAAGAAATCATTATTCACCTTGTTACTCACATACAAGGCTCAGACTCAAGTTGGCATCATCAGCAAAAAAATACATATATATAGAAAATCAGAGTTGTATGTTGTCACGTAAACAATTGAAATCACTTTATACCGAGTTATACTTGGAAAAATCATTTTAACTGAAGTGTGTATGGGGAAGTGATAGCCGCGAGGCGTAGCAGGTATATGTTCAATCTGATAGAGATTAGTTGCGTTATCGTAGGTCCTGTTTGTAACGGTGACCGATTAGATTGGTCAGCAAAAAGACACTGTTCTCTGCTTTAAAATCACTTCCTGGTGGTTCGGAACCCACCTAAAACTGTAGGTCCAACTAATCAATCACCATCATCCAACTCATTACCCACGCACAGATCTCAGGCCTATGTGGGCTTCATCCTCAGAAAAAAGTGGAAATTAACTTAGAAAAAGTGTTTTTATTTTATATAGAATGAAGCGCTTTGAAGTAATAAACGGTGAAAGCTGAAATGATCACCACTTACAGGGCTGTTCAAGATGCCATCATTGTCAGCATCAGCATCACAGACATCTCCCTCCCCGTCGCCATCTGCATCCTCTTGCCCTGAATTGGGGATGTTCACACAGTTGTCCTAAAAATTCAAAACAAAGTTGAAGCATGAAGCTTGTAACACATCTAATCTATTCCACGCTAAAAGCCCATATTCGGCAATGTTTCGTCAAAGCTAATGATGAATTATTCAAAATTTGCTTTAAAAAATTGGCCTTCAATAATGAATTAATGTAATCCATTCTAATTACAGAACAAAAAAAAAAAAAAACAATATGGAATGTTTATATCGGGTCTGATTATGAATAATAATGAATTCTAATTTTGTACTGGTACTTTTAATAGACTAGATTATTTATAAAATATAGACAGTGAGCTTCTTACACAATTTTTGTGATACAGATTCTGCTATTGAAAAAATGTATAATATAAAACAGATTTTTATAGATTTGATCAACATTTATTAATTTTTGGTCTTCACTAAGTATCTTCCTCAATATCCTGGAAAACTCTTCTATTTATGCTCTTTATTCATTGCCAAAATCACTTGATAACTGAATAACTGTTTCTCATTACAATCGAAAATTTATAATTTTTTTATTCAACAATTCAATATATTGAAGCTCCAATCGAACAAACTAGAAATTACAACTAGATGACAAATTTCACTGAAGAAAATGAAGAAACAACTTTTTTAAATTTCAGATTACAGTACTAATAATTTTGGTCATAATATTACATATATGATGTCAAATAGGTGGTGCTCTGTAGTAGTAGTACAGTATGCACATATCGCATATATCTATGGGAATAGACCTCATGCCTGCAAAATAGAACTCATGGAAAAGAATTCAGCATAGTCTGCCAAGACTATAATGCAATTTATGTTGATCTAATTAGCAATTATTTGTGGTGGACTATATAGTGTATAAAACTAACTTATACACTAAGCATGATGAAATTTTCACCTTAGTCGTATATGACTATAATGTTATGTTGGTCTAATTAGTATTGGTTGTTCTCACCTTTTTGCAATGAGCGTCCGAGCACCTCAGTTCACGGTCAGGCCAGCCATCAAGATCTCTGTCCGAACCACAGACTTGTCCATCTCCTGCATATCCAACTTTACACTGAACAACATACAAACATAGGCTTTCAAACTTAGGCTGTGGCTTAAATAAATAATATTCATTTTTTCGGCACTGAACCGAAATCTAGATAAATAGGCCTATAAACTTATATAATCATACTTAACCGACAATACCATATTAGATTCAATTCATTATTGCTCCACTTGCAAATAGTAATTGAATGTGATTGACAAATTGTTGTAATAAATAAGATGAAGAACAATTCCAATATGCATTCTAATATACGGTTGGCAAATTCATTTTTGAAAAGTCCACAACCCAATCTTTTTCCACCAAATTTTCAATTATCTCAACATCATAAAATGTTCATAAATACCATGCACATGTACATTTTACATTGTTTTTTGAATTTATGGCCTGACTAAAAAGTAAAAAACTTCTAGAACTTGATCTATCAGCACAATTTGTACTATTCTTCTTCAGGATACATTGTGATATGCGGAGATTAAGACAACTGTAAACTCACTGGTTGGCATTTTTGTACATTGACATTAAGATTTTTATGATGCTGATTTTTGGAAAAATTTATTTTGAAGGTTCTTGAAACTTGAATTTATCGTTCTAAAAATTGAAATTTATAAGTGATAAGTTAACCCCCGGTTGCAAATACGAGTTTCTATTATAATGTATCGGTATCCGTGCTACTTATTTTATACCACGCTGCTTTGTAAGTCCTTACCATGCTGCTTCGTATATCAACTACGATAAATTAACATATAATTATAATAAAACCAAAGTTTTCGAATACACACTCACTTAATTTTATTATTATTAATTTCACATTGTCAGACAAAAAAGAGCTGTAGACCTACTAGAGTACAAAAAATAATATTCTAAAATTGAAAATAGTTGCAGTATGTAGTACGGTATTGTTAATAGTCATTGAACTTCTATTACCGTACTTAAGACTAGTAGGCCTTTACAGTAAAATTAACTTAGAAACAGATACACACAAACCGGTAATCAATAATCATGGTACATGGTATTAATCTTATCGTAATGTTAGTACAGCTTTTATCACATGTAACTGATAATCAAAGTTAGAGTTCGTTTTCGCTAGACTGTCCATTCTCCTTCATTTGTTATCTTCATTGCTTTCTTTTCTTCTCCTTCCTTGGCTGAGCCGTATTTAACAGGATTGGCCAACGGAACTTTAAGTTCACTGAAAGGAAGAAAAGGAAGAAATTAGATAGAAAAATGTTTGAAAACTTTCTTATTCCGTGAAAATGAAATCGATTTCTTATGATCTTATGAATGGAGTGGACAAACTGTTAAAATTATTTCAAACTGTAGCCTTAAAGTTTTTAATTTCGTTTTCCAAGTGATACAAGGAGAATGACAAATGATTCAGAGTTTATAGAAATCTGAATAAAAATTCTTGTTAGTGAGTGAATTAGTGTTTAGAAGATAATTTTGATAATTTAAAACAAAAGATTCAGCATATAAGATGGCACAGCAAAAATGATTAATTATTAATGCGTTAAAATTGTTATGAATGCACACCTGAGAAAAACACAAAAAAAATATGATCAGATTAATTTAGAAATTGACTCAGATTGATGAGTGTCGAAAAACTGGAAGAACAAGCTTGCTTGCACAGAGTAGTCTAAGTATTTATAAGGCGCAAGTTACGTTTACAAGATGTGTCACATTAAAATTATCGTAACTTTAACATTGAAATATGAGAATTTATACACAACATTTTGTAACCCTGAAAATAATAATTATCTTCAAATTAAAATTATAAGAAGCAACGACTCTACTACCCAACTATCTAAATTCTTAACTATCAGGGAACTTAATTCATTTAAGATCTTCCTCTGATATAATAGTAAAATTTTCTAATTTGAGATAGCAATATGTCTCTGATTACCGTATTCATCACTTTTTACAGCAAATATTTCTTCAATTAAATGATAGCACGACTGCTATAACACTCCCACTAAATACAATCATGTAAGCCAGTGCTGTTAGAGCATGAAAGCCTAAAAGATGGTTGTTGGTTTCAGTTTGGTCAGAGGTGAATGTAAACATAAAATCAGCTCAATTGATAAGATATGATGAAATTATTCTTACTTTGCATCTGTATGAGTGGTAACTGGCTCTGACACATTCTGCATTGGAGTCGCATTGTGTGCCATCTGGACAAAGTCCGGGCTGATTTCTGCATCCACTTGTCTGATTGCCTACGTATCCAAATTTGCACGAGCCGCAATGGAATGAACCCTGAAATCATACAAATCATGCATTCATCAGAATAGACCAACTGTATTCAACAAAACATCACTTTTTGTTATGAAAAGCGGCCACTGGGATTGTTTCAACAAAGAATATTAGAGATAATCTGACTCTTTGGAGGAATATCAAATTATGAAGCACAATGGAGTAGAAGGACATAATACACAGGCCAGGTACAACATAGTACTGTTGTTGCTCTGAGGAATGCTTTGAATAAATATTTCAAATTCTTCTTTATTCAAAAATTATAGAAAGACGTGATACAAGCAATTTTTTATAAATATACTCCCCGCTTGGATGATTTGTGCGGGGAGGAGTCGCATACTGACATTATTGAACAAAAAAAAAATAATAAACATTATTAGAATAATAATTATAATATGTTAATATACCAATACTCTTATATACTAAATAACCCATCACTTATACAAAAAATTGATAAAAAATTATAATATCAATCACTTTTTGATAGCGGAATTATCATTATTCAGTGATTCATACAATAGTCACCCAAGAGTTATTGTCAAGAAATGATGGTCAACTATAATATAGTCACCCAAGAATTAACAGTCACTCGACATTATCTGGAATAATTATTATGCAGGATTCCCTGTGAAAAATTCACATTGAACCAAGTTCATCTTCAGTCATTACAAGCGACTAACAGAGTCACTATATATGAATCACTGAGCAATGATTTCATTATCACGGGAAGATTCAAGTATTATATTTCTAATATTATTTGCATTTTGCAGATATTATAATGCTAATACCCGAATAAAATGGAGATTCTTGTCAAGCTTTAATTATTAATTTACCACTCATATAAAATTGAAATAAATAAACTCATTGGTAATAAACTCATCTTGATGGAGAATATAATAATAAAGATTATTATACAGAGTGTCCCATAAGTAAAGTGCCAAACTCTGGGAAAAGGTTTTATGGGTCAAAATAAAGAAAAAATCTCAAATAAAATTTTTTCCACAAACGCATTGTTTACCAGATATCCGCCATTTTGTATTTTTTACAAAATAATTGTTATCTTCAAATTTTTTCAACCGATCTTTATAAAACTCGGTTAGTTAGTTTAAAAGAGACCTACTGTAGAAAAAAAATCCAACTCGGTCCAATTTAAAATTTCAAAATGGCGGCCATTTTAAACCTTTAATCTAAAATGGCGGGAAAAATTACAAAATTTACTAGGAACAATTTTTTTTAGAAAGTTTTATTTCCAATCTGTCAACACCAAAAACATGAAAATCGAACAAAACAGAACTGAGATACATTGAAATGTGTGTTGAGGCAGCAAAACATCCATATTTGTTGTAAATAGCCACAATCAGCTGGTTAGCTGATTAAAAAACATGCGGTTGTTGTTGTTATTATTGTTTTATTTACTTCAAACATCATTAATGTGATCAGGTTAGATTGAAATTATCTAAGTTTGTTCAAATGCTGAACCATAGTTATTCTAATCTCGAGCTAGCTGATGTTCATTTTATTTATGGCTTAGGGAATTCGCGTGAGGCATGCCGCCTTTACGCAGAAAGGTTCCCCAACCGACGAATTCCGTGTAGGAAAGTGCTTGTAAATGTTCACAGGAATTTGAGGGAACGAGGAACCCTAAAATTCACTGAGAAGACCGGACGGGCTGTTTCTGTAGATACATTACATAATCAAGAAAGAGTTTTTATGGCCGTGGAAGAAGATTCGTGGCAAGATCGCAGCGTGCGCGCCGGGCGTATTACTCAACTATTTGAAAAGCTATCGTCTCAAAACTATATTTAAATGAAAATACAGAAAAAATTGAGACGCGGAAGCACAATTTCAAACGTCAAACACTTCTATGAATATTAAATAAAAACATTTAAAAATGATATGAAGAAACTAACCTCTAATTGCGAATCCGTCAATAAAGTGTCAGTAAACAATATTCTAACACTCTATCAATGTATTATATTCTTGATTAATGGGTAATAGAACTAGTATTCATTTAGTTGACATTCAATGTATTTTTCATTTTAAAATATGTAAGATTACGTAGTTTTTTGGACATGTAAAAGTCGGAACACAAATGTCACTCTCGACTATAAATTGGAATTGGACTATGCACGATACGATATTGCAGATCGATTATTTCGACTTCTCGATAGTTTGTCAGATCGATTATCGATAACGATCTTATCGACTATTTCTTGTCATTATTTGACCCGCAGCTTTTGCAATTTAAGAAAATAATTGATATTATCATTAAAAATAAGCTTAATAATTTTTAAAAATTAGATGATAGATATAAATAAATATATTAGTTGATTAAAATCCATTATTAAAGAAAAATAATAGTCTTTTTCTTATCTATGCTACTACCAACCAACATTTTTGATAGATTGGTCATTCTACATCACTGTCATTCCGAAGTGGAATGGAACTGCATACCAAACCTTTCCTAACCTGGCTAGATCTGACTGAACCACCTCTGTAAATTTGTTGGTGGTTTTAAATTTGTCGGTGGTGTAAATTTGAGGTGGTTCAGTCACATCTAGCCAGGTTAGGAAAGGTTTGGTTATGCAGTTCCATTCCAGTCTCCATTCCACTTCGGTCCATTCACGCAGACTACGCTTCTGTGCATGCACGAAATGTTTCCACATGTGTAGATTTAAAAGGTCGTGAAAAAATGTAGTAGTTTCGTTATTGGTACATATCGACCTTGTACAATAGTGTCGACAGAGCCATATCGATAGTTGAGACCCTGTCGATATCGATTAGTCAATCCGATCGATCTAATGATTGCAAATATGTATGGTACAAGGCGAACTGCGAAGTGTATGTCATCTTTACATTGTTTTAAAAAAACGTCTTTTTTTAATTACGTACATGATTAAATATGAAAAAAAGCATAATTTATGTGATGATTGTGTCATGCTGCAGATAATTCATTATTGATTTTCTAAATACTGTTTTCTGACACTTTTTGACGAATCTGCTATTAGAGGTTAGTTTCTCCATGTCATTTTTAATCGTTTTTATTTAATATTACGAAAAGAGTTTCATATTTGAAATTGTGCTTCCGCGGCTCAATTTTTTCTGTATTTTCATTTAAATATAGTTTTGAGACTATAGCTTTTCAAATAGTTGAGTAATACGCCTGGCGCGCACGCTGCGATTTTTCCGGGTTTTCTAGAGAAGGTATTTTAAATTTTCACAATAATCACTTCTGGGCCAATGAAAACCCTCATGAGATATCACAAAGAAGGCATCAAGTGGGCTTTTCTCCCAATGTTTGGATAGGCATTGTTGGGGACAATCTCATAGGGCCATGGTTTTTACCCAACCGATTTAATGGTGTGTCCTCCACTTGAATTTTTTAACACAAGATCTTCCCGGATTGCTAGAAAACTTGCCCCTTCATTTGAGAATCAATATGTGGTTTATGCAAGATGGTGCGCCACCACACTTTTCATTGGATGTAAGGTAACATTTAAATCAAGTGTTTGGTAATAAATGGATAGTGTGTGGGGGGCCCATCCCATGGCCTGCCAGGTGTCCCGACCTTAATCCCCTAGATTTTTTTGTATGGGGCTGTTTAAAATCTTTTTAACTTAAAAACAAAACTATCTTGTGTTAAAATCTTATTTTGTATTTAATTAAAACAAATGGATGTTTTGCTGCCTCTTAACACACATTTCAATGTATCTCGGTTAAGTTTTGTCCGATTTTCATGTTTTTGGTGTTGACAGATTGGAAATAAAACTCTCTAGAAAAAATTGTTCTTAGTAAATTTTGAAATTTTTCCCATTTTCCCGCCATTTTAGATTAAAGATTTTAATTGGCCGCCATTTTGAAATTTTAAATTGGACAAAGTTGAATTTTTATTCTACAGTAGGTCTCTTTTATTTAAACATACCTACCGAGTTTTATAAAGATCGGTTGACAAAATTTGAAGATAACAATTATTTTGTAAAACATACAAAATGGCGGATATCTGATAAACAAAGCGTTTGTGGAAAAAAAATTTATTCGTGATTTTCTCTTTATTTTGACCCATATAACGTACCTTTTCCCAGAGTTTGGCACTTTATTTATGGGACATACTGTGTAGGGTCTAAAATTTTAAACAGATGACTTGAGCAATGTACAACAGTACATTTAATCCACTTCAGTCGTCAATTTGTATTTTACTATGATTTTTATGATATTTTAAAAGCTACATTTGCTCTGAGTAATGCATGCTTTGAATTAAACTATGACATATTTAATTATCTGGAATTATTTGAAATAGTATATCTGTATCATTTGAAAAGGTGCATCCACATAGAAAAAATGGTGTGAATAAAGTTGAGTAAGTTGAGTGAGTGGAATCCGTTGAGTGACTGGAGTCGACTGTCGATTGGTTGAGTCGATAGGAGTCCGATCGGAAGGCGTGAGAAACAGCTGTGATTGATTCAATTTCTATTCACATCAAATAACAAGCATCCAAAGCGCCGAGTCAAAAATATAAGTTACTCAACAGACTCACCTTTATTCACATCACCTGTTATTCTTAGACATAGTAGGAGTATGAAACCAATGACATGCCTCTGTGTTGGTGCAGACAGAATTGTGAGCACAACCTCCGTTGCGGCCATCGGCGCATTCGTCGATGTCGTAGCAGCGCTGCCTGTAGCGATGAGCGAACTCCAATCCAACTCCCTCAAGGCCAGGAGATCCTGTGAATCCCGGAGGACATGCTTCACAACGGAATCCAGGCACCAGGTTGGTACACTTCACTCTGGTGTCGCATGGCTCTGCTAAGTCGCACTAAAACAGTCAGTAAAATAATGATCAATGGGAGTCATTCCTTCTGGCGAAAGAAGGACCATGATGGTTCATTCACTGTGTATCGATTTTTTAAACATAACTCAAATTGTGGGATATTTTCTATTGCGTTTTGGAAAAATCTAAAATGTACAAGTTGAATATAGCCTACTATTATTAATAAGATAGAGTGAATTATCATTGAAGTACTATATAATTGATACTTATGACTAATAACATTTACATTTTAAGCATTTACTTAGTCATTGCATGATTTAATTTGATGACATACAGTGTATACTGTCAAGTACTATATAATTGATACTTATGACTAATAACATTTACATTTTAAGCATTTACTTAGTCATTGCATGATTTAATTTGATGACATACAGTGTATACTGTCAAGTACTATATAATTGATACTTATGACTAATAACATTTACATTTTAAGCATTTACTTAGTCATTGCATGATTTAATTTGATGACATACAGTGTATTCTGTCATGAAATAACATTATTATCTTGTTTGTGGAAATTGGCTGATATGAAGAACACTGTAGTTATTATTCCAAATGTAAAAACAAATTTACAATTGCGAGATTAGTTTACCAGCAGATTATGACTTCGACTTTTGCAATTTTGATTAATTTGAAATTTACATTTAAATCCATCAAACATATATATCCATATTCATAATTAATTTATCATTTTCCACCTTGACTATTTTTTAATAGGGTTCTTAATGATCGTTCATCATCACATTCTCTTAAGGAGTAATTCCATTAATTTCTACAATACACTCTACCCCAAATCAGTGATTTGTAGATCTAGACCTGAGTGGATGTTTTTGCAATCTATCTAAATAATAATCAATCTTCAAACTATGTAATTCAATAACTTTTTAACGCATGCACCGAATTTGATGATTTTTTTGTTGTGTTCGTTATTGTCAGGACCAGGTTATAGGCCTATCAAATTTTTAATCCGACTTCAGGAGCCTGCCTTACGATCCTTCAAAGTTTACATATATTCTTATGGAGTAAGTTTATATTCGGTTTCATTAAAATTATGCAAACATATGTGTATTTTCAACAAAATATGTGGCGATTGGTCATGCGGTGAGCTTGGTGTTCAAGTGATCGTGATGTTCAGTCACGACCGCTCAAGACTGCGCTTGGATGGGTGACCGTGCTTCAATGACTTGATGTTACAAGCTTTATTATCACTTACCCGGTGGTTCGGAACCCACCTAAAATAGTAGGTCCACCATGTTCCCCGTAACATGGCACAAACGGCGAGGTGGAACTACCCGTAAGGGTCTCCCCACCATTAAAAGCCATACGCTTATTATTATTTCAACAAATCAGCTGTTATGACTATTTCTAACAACAGCCGGTTGTATGCACCGGCGCATTATCTAAAAATTCAATTACTGGAATGTGAACGGCTGTGGAGAATACTTGAGACGTGCGTCTATGTTTAGCTCTAAAAACATGCCGCGCATGCGCCGGGTAGCCTACCTACTAGATTACCAGCTGTAAATGAACCAAGCATAACATTATTCTTTCAATCATCTGCTTAACAATAAAATAATTGATTGGAGTGAATGAAACTATAATAATAGTGATGATAGCTAACATTATTATGATGCTCTACATCTGAAAGCGTGTGGTTCTTTTTGATAGCATGATTGTAGTTTAGTAGGCCTAGATATTGGTACCGGTATGGAAAATATAGGACAGTGTAGTTTCATGATTTTCGACAATTGTGAAAAGTGTAAAAGTAATTGTTTTCCATTTTTCCTTCTTAATAATCCCACGGTACCAACGACGTGCCTCCTCGGGTGTGCGTTCAGCCTAAGTGTGTCATTAGATGCATTGAGTTTTTGGCGGTACGAAGTTCGCCGGGCCAGCTAGTATATAAATAGAGTTAACAAAATAATCTTTAACTATTATTATGGTATCTATTCACATGAGATTTGAATATATAATTTTAGTTCAACTGACACTGAAAAATGTGTTTTTATTTCTATTAGAATCTATATCTATATAATCGAAATACCACTGACTGACTCATTCATCACAGTTTCTCAGGAACCACTCGACCAAAAACGATAAAATTTGGTACACGTATTCAGTAGGGGGACTAGACGCGTGCTAAGAAAGGGTTTCAAAATTTACCCCAAAATGGGCCCAAAATTGAAGATTTTTTAAAATTTAGGTGACAACAATTTCTAGAGAACCATAAGGTCAAATCAGATAAAATTTGGTATTCATGTTAAGTATCGGCCTTAGATGTACCTTGGAAAAAAGTTTCAAAATTAGCCCCAAAATGGGCCCAAAATCGACGATTTTTGAAAAGTTTGGTTGAGGCCCTAAACGTGTACTTAACAGATGTAATCAACCTGGCATAATTACATTTCATCATACCCAGTCATATGTTTCCCACATATTGCAAGGCTCCGACTGTATGGTAGCCTACATGCAAAGTGCAAAGTCTTTTGCTGTTCAAAGACAGTGTAAATAACGCTGCTAAGGGGTCTGCCATATGATAAAAACGGTTGACTTCTATCAGCTGTTCCTTTAAGCTGTTTGGCTGGCAAGTTCAGTAGGTTAGGTCTATTAATGAATAATAATTTGTTTCAAACAAAGCAAACTTATCCCGAGCTACCAAAATAATTTCAATAGGTAAAAGCCAACGTTTATGAAAAGTAAAAAAGTAGTCGATCTGCCTGTTAGGCAAGTGTGACCCCTTCCCACTTCAATTGCGTAGCCTACTACCTCAAACGATCACTCACTTTCATGATCAGATCAGTTTTCAGTTGCACATCCGACTGCTAACATCATTCTACGAGTATTTGTGAATTTCAACCAACGCTCAAATCAAAGCCTAGAAGACCCTAGATCAGGGGTGGGCAACCTTTGGAGCATTGCGGGCCAAACTCAAGTACATCAATGAAGCTGCGGGCCACACGCAAAATAGTAATAGTTTATTTTATTACATGATGGCTGATGCTTAGTATATACTGGCACATATTTTCAACTATCTTACATGTATATTGTATATGATATCATCTTGAATTTTTTTTAAATGAAGATGGAGAAAAAAGGCGCATCAACATGATTTCGACCATAAAACAACAATCATAAAATTTATGAGTCGATGTTTCATGACAATAAAATTTTAAATAAATTTACCAGTCAATGCTTTAAGCTGGATTGGATGTGAGTTATTGGTCTATGATTGGTGACTACAAAAACAATGAATAAAATGCATAATCATTTTACTTACGATATTTATTCAATGTGAAGCTTGATTTTGAATTTGGGAAACAAGATTATCAATGTTCGGATCAATTCCACTAATACACAGATGCAAAGTGTTCTCCAAATTGTCATCTGTTAGCCTGGTTCGATATTGTGATTTATTATACTTCATAATAGAGAAGAACTGTTCACATTTGTAGGTACTACCAAACGCACAAATCATTTCTCTCGCAAATGTCTGCAGGTGAGGGTATTTTTCCTCTGAAAGGTAAATTTTGTAGAATTCACTTATTTCCAAGTCGTCAAATTTTAATTTTAAATGAGTGTCTTCTTGGAGTTCTATCAACTCCATTTGCAGGTTTGTTGGAGCCTTTTCCACATCACATTTTATTGGATTTGTAAAAATGTTGAAATAATCATCCATATTTTCAAAGTCCGAGAATCTATTAAGAAATTGTTCATGCAGTAATTTCAGTTCATCAGCGTATTGAATGTAATCAATATTCACATGATTGCTCAAATTTGAGAAATGACAACAGTTTCCTGATCGCATTTGTGTTTCCCACAGGCGAAGTTTATTTTGAAAGGCTTTCAGATGGCTGTACATAACGTTGATCAGTTGTTTTTGTGTTTGAAGTTTAATATTCAAGTCGTTTAGATGTCCTGTGATATCAACCAGGAAGGCTAAATCGCATAGCCATTTCTGGTTACTGAGTTCAGGCAATGGGTTTTCTTTCATTTCCATGAAAAGGGCTATTTCCTGTCTAAGACTGTAGAATCGCTTCAGCATTTTGCCTTTGCTTATCCACCTCACTTCACAATAATAAGTCACGTTATCATTTTCCGCAGAAAGCTCATCCAAAAATTCTTTGAACTGGCGATGATTGAGCGCACGGGATCGTATAAAATTGATAGTCTTAATTACCACGTCCATTACGTTCTGCATTCGGATGGACTTTGAACACAAGTTTTGTTGGTGGATAATGCAATGTAAAATTATTAGACTGTCTTTTTTCACATTCAACTCAGTTGCTTTTTCTTTCAAAATTCCGATAAAACCTTTTCTTGAACCGACCATAGAAGGAGCTCCGTCTGTGCACACTCCAACTAATTTGCTCCACTGCAAGCTATATTTTTCAATAGCACCTTTCACCTCACGAAAAATATCTTCTCCTCTAGTAGTCCCTTTCAGAGGTTGTAAAGCTAGCAATTCCTCAGTAACATTGAATTGATTGTCAACACCCCGTATAAAAATAGCTAGTTGTGCTGTATCAGACAAGTCGGTGCTTTCATCCAAGGCAATTGAGAATGCTTGAAATTCAGTTACGCGATCAGATAATGTTTTTTCAATATCATCAGCCATCATACCTATACGTCGAACAACAGTACGCCTAGATAAGCTCAATTTCTCAAAATCTTTCCTCTTCTCGGGACATAGAACATCAGAAATTTCCAACAAACACTCTTTTACAAATTCTCCTTCAGTAAATGGTTTTGATGACTTAGCTATTTTTGAACTTACTAAAAAGCTAGCTTTCACAGAATTGTCCAATTGTGTTCTCTGTTTACTGAAAATTTGTTGCTGTTTATCAAGGTTGCAGATAAGTTTTTGAATTTTGTCTTTTCGTAATTGACCCTGAATACTGTGTTGATTGCTGTGTTTACTAGAATAATGTCTTTTCATATTATATTCTTTCAAAACAGTAATGGACTCATTGCAGAGCAAGCAGATTGGTTTCTCCATTCGCATAATAAAAAAATATTCATGAGTCCATCTTTCTTGGAAATTGCAACAGTCCAAGTCCACTTTTCGTTTTTTCGCCGTAGACATCTTACTTAGGCCTACACAACAAAATTATTTCGAAGAACAACTTTCCACACAAAACAGAAAACTTTCCACACAAAACAACGACTTTGAAAAAACCACGTGGTGACTGAATCATGAACAATTACTGACATAACCTCAAAGGCCACAGTGCCACTGCCACCTAGTGTCGATAGGTGGCACTGGCAGGACAAAGTAAACATCGATTATTTTGGGTATCAAGTTCGATATCAATTTGAAAACCGATACTTCCATTCTCAATAGTTCACATTTGAACTCAAAAACAAAAATTAAAACTCAAAGTATAGTGTAATTATAAAACAAGTGGGCTTATTAGTGGAACAAAATTTATGTTAGCGAAAACTTTTTCCACTTCTAGCAAATACTAGACGTTTTTGGCTCTGAATAGCAAAAATTCCAAAATTCTTTCGCGGGCCACATCAAAACCTGTGGCGGGCCACATCCGGCCCGCGGGCCGGGGGTTGCCCATATGTGCCCTAGATGCATACTAAGTAATGGTATCAAAATTCTCCCCAAAATCACCTATTTCTGTAAATTTATCTAATCACAATGGAAATTAGTTGGACCCCCCGAGGGTCCAGGGGGCGGAGCCCCCTGGCTAGACGGTTAAGGCGAGCGAAGCGAGTCTGCCGGCTAGTTACTTTTATAAATTCAACAATGGTATAACCAAACGAATCTTGCTATGGGATTTGAATCACTCGAGTAAGTAAAATATGTCATTAAAACTTTTATTGCAAATGTTGGTTATAGGCTGTATAACAATTTTGTGGGAATGATATCAATTCAATTATAAATATTGATGGAGGTGATAATTAATTGTTATTAAGGTATTTATTGAGTATCCAAACTTTTCGAATTTTTCAACAATTTTTTCCCTACACACTCAAAACACACTAGTAAGTAATAATACACTGATATTTTGCGGGGGCAACGCTTATTTGGCATTTCAATTAGATTTTTCTGATGGAACTATTTATCTTCTGCATATGAATACTTCCATCTGTCAAATATTATACCATATGTGTTGTGTTTCCAGTTGACCGACCAAAACAAACTTTACGAAAACGAAACTTTACAAAAGAAGTAAAGCATATATTGTGTAACACTGCCAGACTAGGCAAGGTTAGGTTAGGTTTGGTTAGGTGGAATCATCTAGTTTTCTTTGTTTGGTCAACTGGTAGATTTGAGCAACTGAAAAGTAGGTTAATTAACCAACCTGTTTTAGTATTTAATGGAAATAAATATCAACTTAAAGTGGAGTATTATTTATTAGAACATTGCTTAATGTAGCGACATTAGTGAATGAATGCTAATAACAATTGTCACAATCGGGTTGGCATAGTAACCGGTTCATACTATAACATCCCCTTCGTTTTATTTGAAAGAGTAACTAAATTGATATAAGTAGTAATAATTAAATCTCTGTGGAATGTTTCTAGTTCTTTGAGGCCTAGGCGATTTTTCTACCATAATAGTTGGTTTCTGATTCTCAACTATTTGGCTTTGGTCAGTCTTATCAGGCCTTACAAATATCTCATTTCTCCTAAGTACTGAACCATCTTCTGTTTCAATGTTGAATGATCTGTTTCCTGTATCAGTGATAATCTTCCCTTTTGACCACTCATCATTTTCGGGTAGCTTCTTGTACCAGACGTTTTGTCCTATGTGAAGATTTTGACTTCTTGTTACTGCACTCTTATCATAGTATGTTTTACTTCTTGTTTTATTTTCCTCAATTCGATTTTTTATTTCTTCTGGCGCTATCAACATTTTATTTTTGTTAATATTTGGTATATCGCATCTCAACCATCTACCCATCATCCTCTTTGATGGACTGAGGCCAATTTTATTTGGTGTGTTTCTGAACAATAACAGCATCTTGAAGAAATCCTCACCCTCTTCTAGACATTTTTTTATCATTCTCTTCATTATTTTAACAGATGCTTCTGCTTTGCCATTACTCTGAGGATAATGCGGACTACTGTTAATGTGGTTGAAATTCCAATCTTTACTGAATTCCTTGAATTCTTTAGATGCAAAATTTGAACCATTATCTGAAATTACCGTTTTAGGAACGCCATATCTACTAAAGTGTTTCTTACAAATTAGAATTAAACTTCTTGACGTCATGTCTTTCAGTTCATCTATCTCTATAAAATCAGAAAAATTATCCACAGTTACCAGAAATCTTCTTTTTCTTCCATGCATATCAATTTCAAAAACATCCATACTGATTATTTCAAAAGGTGAATTTGGGGCTTCGTATGATTTCATTTTCAATTTTTTTTTTGTTTATTGGTGAATTTTGCACAGGTCTCACAAGTTTCAATCAGTTCTCTGATTTCTGTAGTTATATTTGGCCAAAATATAGATTGTCTTGCTAATTTTTGTGTAGCTTCCACACCCATATGGCCCAAGTGAAGTTTCTTCAAGTATTCTTTTCTCAGTTCTTTTGGAATTATTATTTGGTTTTGTTTTAAAATAATATTTTCTTCTATGGTTAATTCACAACGGTAATTCCAAAAGCATTTTATATTATCGGGTACTTGTGCTTTAGTTTGTGGCCAACCTTTTTGGATTTGAATTCTAAGTTGTTTCAATTGTTCATCATTCGTTGTTGATTCAGCAATTCTTTCAATTGACTTTTCTGAAACATCAACTCTATATCCATCATCATATTCAATTCCAGTTTTCAGTGATTGTATAGTGCTTATTTCATCATACTCGTCTATTTTTTCACTATTCACTTCGTATATATCATATTGTTTTTCAATGTTTTGCATGCTCTCAGGAGCTCTTGATAATGTATCTGCTAAATACATGCTTTTTCCTTGTCTATAGGTACTTGATCATAATGTTGTACCGTTGAAGAGATAAAATCATATTTTGCAATCTTCTTGGTGTTTTCAAAATAGGTTTCTTAAATATGGTCACTAAAGGACTATGGTCAGTTTCAATGATGACATCTGATTTTCCACAAATGTATTGATCAAACCGTTGACAAGCAAACAAAATTGCAAGCATTTCTTTCTCTATTTGTGCATAATTCTTCTGAGTCTTTGTAAGTGTCTTCGAGGCATAAGCAATAGGGAAACCTTCCTGCATTAGAGCACATCCAACAGCAAATGATGATGAATCGGTCTGAATCACTACAGGTTTCTTTGGATTATAGTATCTCAGAAGGGCTGCTTCTGACACCATTTTTTTTATTTCATTGTATGCATCTTCTTGTACTTTTGTCCATATAAATGCTTCTTCTTTTTTTACTAACTTTCTTAATTGTTCAGTTTTATCAGATAGATTAGGTATAATATCTTGCTAAATATGTTACCATGCCTAAAAAACGTAATACTGCTTCTTTATCTTGAGGTTGAGGCATATTAATGATAGCTGATATTTTACTCTTATCTGGTTTAACTCCTTCTGAAGTTAATACATGACCATAGAATTTTATTTCTTTCTTGCATAGGTTTGTCTTTTCTTCGTTCAACTTAACATTTTCTTGTCTGAGTCTATGAAATAATTTCTCTAAATTTTCATCGTGATTCTTCTGTGCATCACTATTATTATCGCCATATCCCACTACAAGTATGTCATCAGCTAAGACATGTACTCCTCTAAGTCCATGTGTGATTTCTAACATTTTCTTTTGAAAAATTTCCATTGCTGTAGATAATCCAAAAGGTAGTCTAAGATATCTGAATTTACCAAAAGGTGTCCAAAATGCTGTTAATTTACTAGCTTTTTTAGTCAGCTCAACTTGCCAGAAACCTTTCTTTGCATCAATAGTGGAAAATATCTTGGCTCTGTTCAGTTCTGGAATAATTTCATCAAGTGTTGGCAATTGTTGTTTAGTGTCTTTTATTGCTTGGTTCAAAAATGTTGGGTCCAAACAAACCCTTAGCTTGTTATTTTTCTTTACAATAGTAACATTACTTGTCCAATCTGTGTATCCAGGTTCTTCAACTATGATATTTTGTTCTACCATATATTCAATTTCTTTTCTCAAATCTTCTTTCAGTGCTACCGGAATTCTCCTTGGATTTTGTTTTATTGGTGGTCTGTCATTTATAATTTCAATGTCTACTGGCCCTTTCATTTTTCCTAGTCCTTCAAAAATGTCCATGAATTTCTCTACTATTTGTTTAGTTGATTTTGGAATATTTATCAATCTGTCGTTTATGGTACTCTTTTCATGCAATTTTTCTACTGTTTTTATTGTTGTGATCTCTTCACAGTATTTGACAAGTTCTAAATTAGCACATTCTTTGTAAGATAAAAGAGGAATGTGTTCATAATCGACTATAATAAAACGAATATTGTGAATTCTATCATCTTTTCTCACTTTGATATAATATTCTCCTTTGACATCTAAACTGGTACCATTAACCGCTCTCAAGTTAGCCTTACATGGTGATAACACAGCCTTTTTTTTATTCAAAATATGACTTAGAGCTTTTTCGCCCATGATATTACAACTTGCACCAGTATCAATTTGAAAAATTACATCTTTTTCATTGTTCTCTAATATCACTTTCAGAGTTACAAACACTCCTTCTTCACTGAAGATCTTATTTTCAACTCGAAGTTGATTATATTTCTTAATTTCTTCAGAATTCACATCAGATTTGTCATCATTGTGAATTCCTTTAATTTTCTTTTTTCTACACATGGATGCATAATGACCTCGTAATTCACACCTATTGCATTTTACTAATCTTGCTGGGCATAAATTCAATTTTTTATGCCATTGTTTTCCACAATATGAGCAAATTTTTGATTCCTTACAAGCTCTGTTATTGTTGTTTTTGAATGCTATCTTACCTATTTCATTCTCTTTTGTAATCTCGATACTTTCTAACTGCCTTTTTGTTTCTTCACATGATTTACAAATTTCTATTGCTTTTTTTAAAGTCAAGTCTTTCATTAGCCAAAGTTTTTCTCTCAAATGGATATTATTAATCGAGTATATAATTTTGTCTAACATTAGCTCGTCTTCCATATCTTTGTAATTGCAAAGCCTAATTTGTGTTTTCAATTTCATGAAGTAGTCTTGGAATGATTCATTATCTGACTGTTTGAGATTGTTAAAAATGTACCTTTCATACCTGACATTGAGCTCTGGGGCGAGTTTCTTTGTGAGTGCATCGAGTATCTCATTGATATTTCTTGATTCTGGGTTATCTATAACCTTGTATATCACTTTGCATGCTTCATCTCCTATCACAGCCATCATTTGTGCAACCTTAATTCGTTCTTGTTCTGAATCCAGTCCACTTGCAAGTTCATAATTTTTCCATTGTTTTTTGAAAAATTCTACGTTGTCTCGCAGGTTTCCGTTCAATTCCATCTTGTTGGGTGGTGGTACATATCTTACCATTTTCAGCTCCATTTTTTCTTTTGGATCTTCTTCCAAGTCTAAATTCATATTTTAATAACACCTGACACCATGTTTGAGTATTTAATGGAAATAAATATCAACTTAATGTGGAGTATTATTTATTAGAACATTGCTTAACGTAGCGACATTAGTGAATGAATGCTAATAACAACAACTGTTTATTTTGTCACGATCGGGTTGGCATAGTAACCAGTTCATACTATAACAAATTTAGTTTATAATCTAAAATTATAATAGTTCGAAAACATATGTTTTCTTTGAAATGCTATAATTTGTGTTTTTGGTCAGATTGACGGTTATTGTTAGAGCTGATTGTTTTAATTTATTCATTACGTGAAACGCCTCAAATTTTTAGAATCAGTACGCCTTAGCAAAAAGGAGGTGATCGAATTTTTGTTCAGGCATGATATTTTTAAAGAGATTACAGTGTGTTTGAAGTGTGGTGCAGAATTAGTTGTTAATAAGTCGAATCTTCAATTTTGCTGTCAAAAAAAAGTGCGACAGGCCGCGGTTTGTGGGTTTACTGGCTCGGCAAGGGTGGGCTCATTCTTGGACAATTGTAGACTCCCAATAGAAAAATATTTCAATTTGATGTCAATACTTTTGCGCCTAAAGCAACCCCGACAAACATTTATTTGTGAAGAGCTGGGAATTTCGACAACAACAATGGTTGACTGGTATTCATTCCACCAAAGTATTGAAAGGTTAGTAAGCTTAGTTTTCTCTGGATATGTTATTATTCATTTGATTTATATCGTTTTATGGTTTGGAGTTCATAATATGTTTGCAAATTATGAATTTTTCAAATGAAAAATTGAATTTTCATAAAAAAGAATTTTTTTTCGAAAATTTAAATTTTTGTGTGCAAAAAAACGCGACCCCCAAAAAATGTCAACGGATTATTGCTTCATGGGGTGTGTAGATGTCACAAAAAAAAAATTGTTGGAAAAATCGAAAAGTTTGGATACTCAATAATTACCGTTATTAATGATTACAGATGTTGTAACCCAATGTTGTAACTACAGTGTTGTAACAGTGTTACAGTGTTGTAAAAAACTGGATTGATTGTAGAAGTATGATAGAATGAAATGAATAGATTTTCAATGTCCAAAAATATGAATTTCAGATAAGGGTTCAGTAGTTTACCTCATCTAAATCATGACAATTTGTTCCATTGCCTGTGAAGCCTTCCGGACATGCGCCGCACCTGTAATATGGAGGTTCAGGAGTGTTCACACACTGGACACCTGTAATATAATATAATATTATTGACATATTTCTTTCAAGATAAAAATATTTGATTACTTTTTTAGAAATTAACAGTTGGAAAAATCACAACAGTTCTTTTTCATTAAATATAGTTTTTTCTTATCCCAAGACGAACTGTGAGTAGAATAGTAAATATTTTCACATACAAGACATGCAGAACCATTTAAAATAAATAAGAAATTGGAATTTTTCTTTCTTACATATTGAAATATTTATTTTAAATAGTTCTGAATGTCATCCATGTGAAAAATAATATCTACCTTATCATTAAATTTCACGGAATCGAAATATTCTAAAGATAAAAAATATTAGCATACCATGATTTTAAAATGATTTTCATGGAAAAAACGTTGAAATAGGAAGTGGAGAGTAAAATTTGGTGCTTCTTGTATGCTTCCAGAATGAATACATATATTTAGAGATCACCCGTCATCACAAAGTATATATATTAATCTCAAAATTTCAAAGTTATCAAAATTCTCCAAGAAAACTGTGAAATAAGCGTTAGATATTATTCAACAAGCACAATAATCTAAAAAAGGTATGGAAGCATAACAGCAACATATACACAAGACATGATGAATAGAACTTGATGTTCTTACTATCACATTATTTATTATGAAAACACGAGATACTAGTGCGCCCAACAGGCTGGAGAACTAGCTTGCAAACAATACTAATTTTGGGAAGGGAAACTCATTTCTAGCTTATCCTAGGAGAAGGTGGTAACGAAAAACGGCTATTTGAAGATAATGATTTAGATAAAATTCAAAAGACATCTATCACTTGAAGTTCAAGTTCATCGTTGCTCTGATACACAGATTTATTTTCCACAAAAAAGAGATATAATTATCAGGGCAATGAAATTAGTGTATCTACAGAGTAGATATATTTACCACAGAAAAAACAGCAGTTTATCCATATATCAGGGCAATGCAATTAGTATATCAGATATAGATTCTACAGTATAAAAAGTCTGATCAATATTTATAAAAAATCAGTCTCTAATATTTCATGTTTTATTGAACGATTGTGAATCCGGGCATGATACAATATTTTTCTCTAATAGTGACTGCGTTGAAAGTGCATAGTTGTGAAGTGCGACTACTGATGGAATTACCAGAAGAACAGGGTCGGTTGTCGCATCCAGCCCTTGGAGCACATCGGCGACCGTCGCCTGTCATGCCCGCCGGACACGATCCGCACTGGAAGCCCTCAACTGTGTCATAGCATCGTACACCTAAATTATGGACAAACAATTGTATGCTTCAACGAATAAATTAAAGAATGAAACTAAATGAAACTTAGTCATGACGGTTCACGATGATGTGAATAAATCTCACACTCATTATTCAACATCAAAATTATAATATTATATTATTAAATGTACTGTAGCCTACAACAATAAAGCAGGTATTGAACTGTTGAATTTTTGATCAGTTAGCGACTATATGTTATTAATCTGCATTAATACATCGCTAAATTATTGAACGATTGTTGTATTTTTATTACTACAATATATTCTACTTTATTTTCATTCTACGGAATATAGATAAGGATAGGATAACGACAGATAAGAAAATAATTTGCAATTCTATATATTGTCTAAAGCAATAGAACAATATTTGCAACATATCTTTAAAACGAGCACTAGAATACAATATTATTATATATTTCAATATTTGGTAGAATATAATTAATAAAATAAGAATTCATATAATATTTTAAAATACCGCATTCAGTTGCACGTAAAAATACACATATAGTCAAATGCACTTCGGTACAACTGCTGCTGATGAGATATAAGTAGCAATAGATAAGAAAGTGAATAGCCTACATGTTGCTCTGCAACGCAATGCATCAATCCGCTTGTTTTTACATCAACAAAGTAGATGAACAAATAATTGGCGATCAATTTATAAAAAAATAATGGATTGATTCAATATCGATATTATAATTTTTTTCTTGGAGTTGCAAGTAAAACAAACATTATTCCTGAACACACTATAATAACTGGCTACCTGCTATTCAACCTACTAAAAATAATAGAACTATACAGTAGTAAGCATTAATAGGCACTGGGACATTGCTAACGAGATGGCGAGTAAAGTAAATAATAGACTAATATTTAAGTTATATAAAACATTAAATACAATCTATATATCTGAGTATGATGAATGAATTGTATAATAATTGGGATACCACTAGAAACATCAAATTCGTATAATAGAGTATGGCCGCCTTTCAACGAGTTTCTGTTTGTCGCAGACTCGCTATCTCGTTAGTCACGTGCAATAAGTTTACATGTGTTGTGACTCGGAGGTATCATATTCTTACCAGGATGACAGGGATTTTCGGAGCAGGTGATGCCAGGTTTACAGTTGCGGCCATCACCGACAAATCCGTGAGGACAGCGACCGCACCGAGGACCCTCGGCAGTGTCACGACACTCGACACCCGGGAAGCAGGGAGTGTTGCTGCATGTCGACCTCACCTGAGCGGCTGACACTGCACACACCCATCACACATCAGTCCCGTCGGAAAAAATTCAAGTTAGTCACTTGTCCAAAACGAAACAATTCAATCATGGACAGCACAATGTGAATTTGGCATTAATTTACAAAGGAAAATTGATCTGAGTCGTGCTCCAAAGATTTAAATCTCAGAAGAAACGCATTCTGTCTCAAATACTCTTCAGTTGATACTGATTCTGATAGAATATCATAAATGAAGCAAACAATATGTTACTAAGATGTTATCTATTCTGTGTTATACACATATAACATAGGATATCTGACATCCTTAATTTTCATCAGATAAGATATGTATATATAGCCTAATGTGTATCACAGGTGATAGCACATTTTATTGAGAAAACAAAAATTGATCCGAATCTTGTACAATCCTGTTTGAGTTGTTCCAAGCGAAACAGCAATATTAATCATGCACACATTAACATTAATAATAAAGCAACTAATTTAATTTAACCCTTTGATGCGCTTTTACGTTCCAGTACGTGAGCTAAAGTTAGTGTCAGAGGGAGCAAACACGTAAGGGAACGTTTTGTTTTTTCCTCAGATGGGCACTGTCGTATGGTACCGTTTCATTCTGTTCTGCATTATGATGCGATCTAGTGTTGAAATTTTGAACTTTAAAGTATATAATCAGACACACACAACAGTATCACTCTACAGACAACACTGTTGTCTTGCTCTGTATCATAATGTGCGAGATTGAAGGTTTGAGTTAACACACACGCATAACGACATGATTAGACTTGTGTATGAGTTTATATATGTATTTATCTTGTTCGTTTCATAATATTATAAATAAATATTCAGCTTACGCTTTTTTCACAATGTCTCAGCGACTGAATGATACAGGAATTAGAGTAGCCTACTATTGATGCAAATGGACTCAGATTTCAAAGTGAGTGGAAGTGAAGATGAGGAAAGTGATAACGAGAGTGGAACAAGAGTGATGTTGATGTTAGGCCTGACAATGTTTTCCAGTGGTTCAATGATAATAACTTTGCTACAACTGTACATGATTTTGATTCAAGCAATCCATTACTATAAAATGAGAATAAAAGTATAAAAGCTTTAAACACCTATCTCAAAAAAATAATTGGCCCCCTGGGGACATGGAAAGTTCAGCACAATTGGCTCATCAAAGAGTTAATTTTAAAGAATAATGGAAAGATATTGTATGGCAAGGGCTACATAAGTATGTCTTGCCTGAAGAATCGTTTTCATAATTCCACTTCGCCCTTAATATAGGCATTTTATCTATCAATCTATCTTTAGGGAGACTTATCTTTCTTGGTCC
This sequence comes from Conomelus anceps, assembly GCA_948455865.1. Classification (NCBI taxonomy): domain Eukaryota; kingdom Metazoa; phylum Arthropoda; class Insecta; order Hemiptera; family Delphacidae; genus Conomelus; species Conomelus anceps. The sequence goes on from OX418216.1 coordinate 33,895,245, forward strand.
CTTCGGTAGATGTTACCCCTTCCACTATTATAAAGCATGTTCACTTATGTTCGATAACAGATAACTTACAATTAATTCATTAATAGGATCCCAGCACACCGGGTGTAAGTTGGACACATAGATCTTTAAAACTGTATGGCTGGATACTAGCTCTGTATTCCCATACAGGGCAATGGTATAGTGCACTTCGATGCCAGGGACAAAGAAAGATTGGCCAACCTATACGATAATAGTCGAAATTTAAAAAATTGAATAGCTACTGTACTTTTTGTGTTGAAAAATTAAGAATATTACTTTGATTCGCTGTGGGATTTGAAGCCGTTAAAGCTTCTAATGCAGCTTTCAACTTTTATTACACAGGTCATGTGAATCATCACTATCGTAGATCCTTGAATTATTTGTTGTCAGTAGAAATATGATCAAAGGAATAAAAAACAACAAATCTTGTTGGTGATTCCCATTTTTCATAAGTGAAGCTAATTATTAGATATCAGATTATTATTTAATGAATATCACGTTTTTATATACTAATCACAAGAGTAATATAATGTACTCTTCAAATATCTTAAAAATAGTGTTCAATGATGAGTGTTTACGGATGAGTTGGAACACAGTAATCAGTAGACCGCAAGCGTGTCTGATGTAGCACAATACCAGTGCGAACGGACGTCGATACTCCCTCCACTATAGAAGCTATTTTGTTTAAAACTTATTTAAATTTGAACTTATTAATTTTATTTAGCGAGAGTTAGAACGATGTACAATTCAAAATTCTATTTCTTTGAATCCGTTAAATATTGCTCTCCTCTCAAATACGATATAATATCGGACTATTCTTTTCTATTATATAAATATGATTGAAATATAGGATATGCTTTTCATCAATGAACCAATGACAAACCTTTGCAAATTTATTTTTACTAATATGAAGGTCCTTGATACATGACTTAAATGAGCTTATAGTTTTTCTGGTTATCATGACATTGTTACTCAAGTGATAGACTAGAAATTAGTTGCCAAACAACAATATTTGACCAGTAATTCAATACCTAAAGATTTCAAGTACAATCTAAATGCTCCTGCAGATGCTTCTCCATATTTTGACAGTGATCAACAGACCAGTGACATTGCTCTAGTCAATTCTGCTATTGGAAAAATATTTAAGAGTAATAAAAACAAGATTCAGCTGTGAATGAACACTAGCCGATATATTAAACATTTTCATTCAAATTGACTACAATTCCTCTTTGTAGTTTGCCACAGGGGGGGGGGGGGCGATAAAATGATTAAGAATCTATCAAGATCGGGCAGAGCCACATGTAAAGCAAAGTGTAAATAGTTTGTTTTCATATTCAATGGAAAAAATATGAACTTTGTAGTCGGATAATTTTTATAACTCAATACATTGATGTATGATAACTATGCACTACATATTTTGTCTTCTTATAGATAATTTTCTATAATTTAGAAAAATTGATAGCATAAGGCTGGATAACCAAGGTTTCAAGAATAATGAAATGCCAGGCGTTTTTTAGTAAAAGTGTGTATTTAATTGGAAAAATATCAGCGTACAACATTATTATTATTTTGAGGTACTAGAGTGAATAATTAATGAGGTAAGTATGTCAGTCTACTTGTCCATGGTTTTCCAGCCTAAGCTATCCCTCACCTGGCTTGCAGATGTCACATCTCTCCAGGTACTCTCTCAAGCGACGAGTCTCGGCTCTCTGAGGAAAAACAAAATTAGAACATTAGCAATTGAGAATAAACCTGAAATGGAATTAGGAAAAATATATAGCTATATTTTGAGGAATGCAGTGAAAATCTTGGTCTTGCAGTGGAAAGTAAATATATAAAATATATTGGGTGAAGTGAATAAAACATAGTGACTGTAGTAGACTCTACTGTGTAGTGTTATCTCAAACTGTAGTGAACCTGAAAACACTCATCAGATACCATAGAAAGCAAAATCGGCCATTTTTTCGGAGGATGAAACCCACAGGTTTGATAACTGTGCGTGGGTTATAATAAAGTGGTTAATGTTGATGATTGATGAGTCGGGCCTACTATTTTAGGAGGGTTCCGATCCACCAGGAAGTGATTCAACATCAGAGAATAGAATCTTGTTCTCTGAAGAACAAGAAAAAATGGCGAACGCTCACCGTTACAAAAAGGGCCCAGGCGCTCATGACTCATCTTATCTGTCTAAAAAGATTCCTGGCAGTCGGCATAGCTCGCACTTCCCAATAAATCTTTGTATAATCTATATCTATATAATCGAAATACCACTGACTGACTCACTCACTCATTCATCACAGTTTCTCAGGAACCACTCGACCAAAAACGATAAAATTTGGTACACGTATTCAGTAGAGGGACTAGACGCGTGCTAAGAAAGGGTTTCAAAATTTACCCCAAAATGGGCCCAAAATTGAAGATTTTTGAAAATTTAGGTGACAACAATTTCTAGAGAACCATAAGGTCAAATCAGATAAAATTTGGTATTCATATTAAGTATCGGCCTTAGATGTACCTTGGAAAAAAGTTTCAAAATTAGCCCCAAAATCGAAGATTTTTGAAAAGTTTGGTTGAGGCCCTAGACGTGTACTTAACAGATGTAATCAACCTGGCATAATTACATTTCATCATACCCAGTCATATGTTTCCCACATATTGCAAGGCTCCGACTGTATGGTAGCCTACATGGGTGACATAATTACATTTCATCATACCCAGTCATATGTTTCCCACATATTGCAAGGCTCCGACTGTATGGTAGCCTACATGCAAAGTGCAAAGTCTTTTGCTGTTCAAAGACAGTGTAAATAACGCTGCTAAGGGGTCTGCCATATGATAAAAACGGTTGACTTCTATCAGCTGTTCCTTTAAGCTGTTTGGCTGGCAAGTTCAGTAGGTTAGGTCTATTAATGAAATAATAATGTAGGAAAAGCTCATATGCTGAACTGAACATAGTGACATATGTGAACTCAACATAATTATCATATGTTGAATCAGAATATTTAGAAAATAACAAACTCAGAAAGTTAGTCTATGAAATAGTCTCGTTGTAAGTAGGACAAATAAAAATATTATTTGTTGATTCATGAAGTTAAATAATTTCTACGAATAATTCCTACAATTTTGGGGGCTTGTCCGGGATGAATTGAGCTATTTCATCCAGAGAGTTGTTTTTGGGATTGAAGAATTATTTCATCCAAGGAAAGTTGTTCCGATATTGATGAACGGGATGAATTGAGTTATTTCATCCAGAGAGTTTTCAGGATTGAAGAAAATACATTGGATACAGTATTTCGGTGAGTATTATTATTAATACTTGAACACATACTTATTATGGCATTTTTGGCAAGAACTAGGAAGGCTGATCTGTTAGTATTGGCACAGGAGCTGGATGTTACTTTACCTAGCAACCCTAAAGTGCCACAGATATGTTCACTTATAAAAGATTCTGAAAACTATGATGAGGAATTCATTGAAAATTTGTTAATAAACATAACAGAAGAAAGAGTTGAAAGAGAAAAAAAAGAAAGAGAAGAAAGAGTTGAAAGAGAAAAAAGAGAAAGAGAAGAAAGAATTGAGAAAGAAAGGTTAGAAAAGGAATATCTTTTAGAACTCAAGAAATTAGAAATTGAGGCTAATAAAAATAATGGTACAGTTTATGACAATGATGAAAGGAAAAACCTTATGAAAATGATCATTCGTTATGATTCAAGTGTGGATATTAGCACATATTTAATCATGTTTGAAAGACAAATAAGTAAAGTGAATGTGCCTAGGGAGAAATGGGTTACCTACTTATTAGGGCTTCTCCCTTTAGAGATTGGAAACTTAATTACTCGAGAGCCTAATGATTTGGCAGACAACTACGACCATATTAAGGCATTATTACTTAAAAGATTCAAGCTAAGTCCAGAACAGTTCCGCCAAAACTTCTGTTCTTTGAGAAAAAATGAATCTGAGACATGGCGAGATTTTGCATTGAACTTGAATGACTTGTTAAGTGAGTGGATTAAGGGAATGGATGTGTTAGATTATGAAGATCTTAAAGAGCTTATGGTTGTTGATCAGGTTAGACGAAAGATACCAAAGGAATTAAAAGAACATTTTATTGATGATCTTCCAAAGTTTAAAAAAATTGACAATTTTGTCAACAAACTGGATGAATAAGAAGCAGTACGGCACAATTTGAGGAATGATGTTAATCAACAAAATAAAGCTGAACAACTGAACACAAATAGATTTAAAGAGGTCAACAAACAAACTAAATCTTTCCCTGAAAGAAAACAAAATTATCCAAAATCAAACCTGAAATGTTTTAAGTGCAACGAAGTCGGTCACAAGTCAATAAATAGTGGAAAAAAAAGAGAATTAACAAGTTTTGGAAATAGGTCGCATGAAAGTAGTGGCAATCAGAAAGAGGTTAATGAAATTGAGGTTAATCATTACACAAACAATGAAAAGGTTTACTCTAATGTCAAAATATTTGGAAAGAATACAAGTGCTCTTGTGGACACTGGAAGTGCAATTACTGTAATGAGTAAGAAATTCTATGAAAAACTTGGTTCTCCAGTTTTGGCCTCAGACAGTACAATTCTACTGGGTATTGGCAATGAAGAACTTTCCACTCTTGGTTACTTTGTTACTGAAATATTGATTGGAAGCGACTACCCCAGTAATGGAGGCAACACAAATATAATTCCCACTAAAATTTATGTTCCTGAAGGTCTACGTGAAGATATGATTATTGGCATGAACGTTATCAGACAATTAGGTTTAAATCTGGTTGGATGTCCTAGTGAAAGTAAAAATTGTTATAAAATGCGATATATTAAAGCAATCCAGAAGAATTTGATTAAATCAGACATTGTTATAGAAGAAAAAATCAAATCCAATGAGGAGACACAATTACCATATCTTTACCAAATTGATGTTCTTGAACCAGTAGAGGTACTTGATCTTGATCACATAGAGAACCCAATCATTCAAAAAGATGTAAGAAATTGTGTGAAGAATTATAAACCAGAAAAGTCAAAAACAACAGGCATAAAGATGACTATAGTATTGAAAGAAGAATATCCCATTTTTCATAGACCACGTCGACTTCCATTTGTACAGCAAAAGATTGTTGAAGATTAAGTTGAAAAGTGGCTACAAGAAGGCATTATTGAGCCAAGCTCATCAGAATATTCTAGTCCAGTTGTTGTAACAAAGAAAAAAGATGGATCAGCCAGAGTTTTTATCGATTACAGGAAAATCAATTCCATGATTGTGAAGGATAGGTATCCAATACCATTAATCGAAGATCAAATAGATAGACTCAGTAATGCCAAGTTATTCAGTACACTGGATTTGAAGAATGGTTTTTTTCATGTAGCAGTAGATGAGGACAGTAAAAAGTATACATCATTTGTTGTACATAATGGACAGTATCAATTTTGTAAAGTACCTTTTGGCCTGTGTAATTCCCCGTCAGTGTTCCAACGTTTTATCAATTTTATATTTCGAGATCTATTAAAAGATGGCATAGTCCTGCTGTACCTAGATGACTTGATTATACCAGCTTCAAATCCACAAGAAGCCTTGGGTCGACTCCAGTTAGTGTTGAAAACAGCAAGTGAATATGGTTTAGAACTGAATATGAAAAAATGCAGTTTTATGAAAAGAAGAGTTGAATATTTAGGTCATATCATTGAAAATGGTAATGTTCGTCCTAGTGAACATAAAACTCGAGCTGTTGCAAATTTTCCACAGCCTCAGTCTGTCAAAGATGTGCAGAGTTTTCTTGGTCTTACAGGATATTTTCGCAAGTTTGTCCAAAATTATTCAGTCATAGCTAAACCATTGAGTGATCTACTTCGAAAGGATAAAGTCTTTCAGTTTTCCACTAAAGAGAAGTTAGCATTTGAAAAACTCAAAGAGGTATTAATTTCCACTCCAGTTTTGAATATATACAACCCAGAATATGAGACCGAACTCCACACTGATGCTAGCCAAGATGGTTATGGAGCTGTCCTCTTACAGAAAAATCCATTAGACAATCATTTTCACCCAGTGTATTACATGAGTCGAAAAACGAATGATGCTGAAAAAAAATACACAAGTTATGAATTGGAAGTGCTAGCCATTGTTAGGGCCCTAGATAAATTCAAAGTGTACCTACTGGGTCTTGACTGTAATAGTTACTGATTGCAAAGCTTTTGAACAAACAATGAGCAAACGGGATTTAGCGACTAGAGTAGCTCGATGGGCCCTATTTCTCGAAGACTTTAATTATAAAATTATACATCGTCCAGGTACTCAGATGCGCCATGTGGATGCACTGAGCAGGTATCCGGTTATGACTGTAACCGTAAAAAAAAACATTTTAAAGATACAAGAATCTCAAGGAAGAGATAATGAAATAAATCTAATAAAGGAAGTCCTTAATCACCATCCCTATGAAGATTACTTTGTTAGTAATGGAATTTTGTATAAATCAGCCGATGGAAGGAACTTGTTAGTTATACCAAAGCAGATGGAAAATGAAATTATTGAGGAATCACATAAACAAGGTCATTATGCTTCAAGAAGAACAATAGAAGCAATTAAGCAAGAGTATTTTATCCCAGATCTTGATGCTAAAGTTCAGAATTATATTAAGCATTGCATACCATGTATCTTAGCAAACAGGAAAGCTGGAAAACAAGAAGGTTTCCTGCATCCCCTAGCAAAAGACGATCTACCACTGGTGACTTACCACATTGATCACCTTGGTCCATTAGAGTCGACAAGCAAAAAGTATAAATACATATTTGCTGTAATAGATGGGTTCACTAAGTTCGTTTGGTTGTACCCAACTAGGTCCACAACAGCAGCTGAAGTAATTTCCAAGCTGGAAATCCAAAAGCAAATATTTGGCAGCCCTTTTCGCATAATATCAGACAAAGGACCTGCTTTTACATCAGAAGAATTTAGTTTGTATTGCCAAGCTGAAAAGATACATCATGCAACAATTACTACAGGTTTGCCCAGAGCAAATGGACAAGTCGAACGTTTGAATCGAACTATCATATCAGTATTAACAAAACTTACATTAGATGAGCCAACAAAATGGTATCAGCATGTGAATAAACTACAGACTATATTGAATTCAACACATCAACGAAGTATTGGTACCACACCTTTTGAGCTGCTGTTTGGAGTGAAGATGCGAAACCCTGAGTTATGTAAGATACGTGAGTTGATAGAAAATGAATTTTTGCTACAATTCCAAAATGAACGAACCGATTTGAGGAAGACTGCAAAAGAACAGATACTGAAGACTCAAGAAGAGAATAAGAGGGTCTACAATAAACGCCGTTGTAGACCATCACAATATAAAATTGGCGACTATGTGGCCATTAAAAGGACGCAAGCTGGACCAGGAAGGAAATTGAGAGGCGCATTTTTAGGCCCATATAAAGTCACCAGGATAAAGAAGAATGATACATATGAGGTGCAGCGTGTTGGAGAACATGAGGGGCCAAAGAAGACCAGCACACACGCTGAATTCATGAAGCCCTGGGCATCTATTTAATTTTGTTTGTATCCTAATTTCTGTTTCTTTTGTGTTTTGTTATTTTGTTTTTTGCGTTTCCAGGCTTGAGGACAAGCCACTTTATCAGAATGGCCGAATGTAGGAAAAGCTCATATGCTGAACTGAACATATTGACATATGTGAACTCAACATAATTATCATATGTTGAATCAGAATATTTAGAAAATAACAAACTCAGAAAGTTAGTCTATGAAATAGTCTCGTTGTAAGTAGGACAAATAAAAATATTATTTGTTGATTCATGAAGTTAAATAATTTCTACGAATAATTCCTACAATAATTTGTTTTAAGAACCACAAGGCCAAAAAAGTTCAAATTTTCAGCTGGGGTGCTAAACACGTGAAAAATAGGGTTACATGATTCATCTCAAAATTTAGGATTTTTGGAATTCAGTTGATCACAATTTCTCAAGAACCTCAAGGCCACATGGTGTGAAATATGATATAATGTATATGTTTGATTAAGACCCTAGATGCATACTAAGTAATGGTATCAAAATTCTTCCCAAAATCACCTATTTCTGTAAATTTATCTAATCACAATGGAAATTAGTTGGACCCCCCGGGGGTCCAGGGGTCGGAGAACCCTGGCTAGACGGTTAAGGCGAGCGAAGCGAGTCTGCCGGCTAGTATGATATAAACTAACATATAAGAACATTGTGGTATAAACACATGTGATAATAGAGAGGTGGCGCAAATCAACACTAAAAATCCGTTAACGCTAAAAAATACAATAATCAGTAGTTCAAGGTCTCACTTACTCCGCTACAAAAAATGAACATGGCAAGGAACCTGTTTCCCATATTTGTCGAAATGTTTTGACATGCATCAGGTATTAAAACATCGTCTTTGATATGCTTATCTTTGCTTTGGTCGATGGTAGACCAGAATATACAATACTTTTATGTAAATAGTCATATATAATCAGTCATTATTGAATTAAATACATCACAAAGCTACCTAGTAAATGCAAATTAGGTTATGATTGCAGTATAACTATTTATTTGCAACTACAAAAAAAATGAGCGATCCTTGCAAACAAACTGATTGCAGCCAGAAGCGGCCTTCCTAAGAAGTTGCAAAGTAATTTAATTTTCATAGTAACTTTTGAATATTTCATTTTTTATTGATATTTAATTAATTAATGAATTAACTGAATCATTTATGAACCTTTATATACTATATACACTGTATATGTAATACAGTCCCCCTGAAATTGTAAGAAACCAATCATTCTATTCTAACCTCTTTATTGTACGATTGTACCACTTTTTTAGAATACCATATTTTTAGTGTTAACAGATTTAGCGTAGATTTACGAAACCTCTCTAATAACGTTGTATTTGTACATAAATAGAACGATTCAACAGAGTTTCAAGGACCAGACAAATTTACATAAAATAATAATAATAATTATTATTATTATTATTATTATTATTATTATTATAAGTAGTGCTGATAGGCATTTGCACCATTTAACTTCTTTGATTTCTATAAACACCATTTGCTTTCCGATTCACAAAAAATTCAGATTGGCAGTTCTTGAAAAAATGTATAATCTTCTTGTTCAACAGACCTCATAATATATCATGCTTCAATATTTTTTCTCTGTTTTTTCTTCGACGATTTAAAATAATTTAAGAAAATATTTCAGCAAAATCAAAAATGAAAACGTCAATGCTTGCACTGTAAAAATAAGGTGGTTTATTGGGCTAAGCATCAGGCTTCGTAAAGTTCTTCATTTTATTTTGTACTTGAAATGAACCAGCAATCCAATGTTTTGATTTTCACTAGCCAAAACTAACCTAGATGGAATCTGTTTCTCATCATCATTATTTTTATATTTGACCCCCAGACGCCAAAATCAATAGCGATCTCACTTAGGCTATGAGGAAGCTATATACCAAGTTTCAAGAGTCTAGAATCTTCATTTCTAGCGCTAGGGCACAGACGGGCAATGGCACGATTTCAATAAGGCCCTGTCGGGCCCTTAATACAATAGAATAAACCGTTTTCATGCTTTCATTTATTTTATTGCATCATATAACAGGCCTTACTAATTTTGGCTCAAACCTGGATACATTACAGATTATCACAATCATAATTATATTAATTGGCAATTATAATGGAACAAATAAACAACCTGAAAATAAAGTGTTATGGATTCAACCTAATAACTTATATGGAAACTTATGTGCTGTTAGTTTGGGACTCACTAGGCTATTTTTTTTAGAGTTTTAGAAACCTAAGTTATTTGCTCAAAAAACGTTGTTAACTGCTGTATTTTTTACCTGATAATTGACTTCTTCCTTCAGCTGCTTCACTATCTGTATCAGATCATTAATAGCTTTGACAAGAAGATTATCTGAAAGAAAAAAATGTCATTTTATAAGTAGTAATAAACTATACTAATATACGAAAAATTTACCCGTTAACATCTACATTTGTACTGAAAGTCTTATCGGCTCCAGAACGAACCTCTACTGCTCCAAAACAAAGATGAGTTTAATTTTGAAAAAAGTGTATTCCATAGTTTAATAGAAAAATTCCTTATGCTGCACTCCAGTTCCTACTTATCTGTTATTTTTAGTTCATAACGTTTTAGTTCAGTCTTTTAACATACTTCATTTTTGAAGCTTCTGAAGAAAATAACTATTTCCTTGTACAATATTAGTATTTTATCAATATCCCATTTTTGGCTAATGCAAAACTTGATAACAAGTTGATGACTACTGAAAATCTCAATATAGAGTGTCAATCTGAAAAGCAAGGGGATATTGGATTTATACACAACAGTAGGTATGAGTCAAATATCATTATTTTTATCGACTTGTCACTCATCAATTACTATTCTTACAAAAGGTTCATCCAATATAATTATACTTCTTGGAGTTCTTGTTCCATAACGATCTGCGTTGTTAATGTTAACTTTTTATTGTAAACTTCACGACTTGCAGTCAAGTTTAGTTGTGAATAAATAATATTTTACTCACTTTTGGCCAAATGTTTTCAAGTCATGGAGACTCATCTTCAATTAATTATTATATCCATGCTTTTCTCAACTATTCATCTTATTCCCTTTAAACTTCTTCTGAAGAAGTATTCTCAATTATGATAATTCATTTGCTGAAGAGAATATTATTCAAACATTTTGAGGAACTTATATAAGCTATTTTTTTCAACGTGAACTCATTTTTATTATAACAACAATAGCATTATTATATGCATATTATGAGTATTGTTGTATAGTAACATGATATAATATAGTTCAAATTCAACTATTTTTTAAGTAAACAGGTAGTACTCACCATCACAGTCGTGTATTATCGGTATATCGCCTGAAAAAAAGAAAGGAGCTGTTCAACAGAGTTGTATGTCTTGTAATGAATCTGCCAATTTTTTCTGGAACTAGGAAATAATTGATTTTATAATTATTTACTGCAGCAAATAAAGCAGAATATTGGTAGGCAAGCTTGAGCAGTACCTTATTTACAGTAGAGTGCATAGCTCTGCCAAGTTGACATTAATTTGTGTATATATGTTCTGAAGAATTTTAAAAATGGATTGAATTAAATTGAATAAAGTATTTTACACTAATATTATTGAATTATTGTTGTTCTCATACATCTGATAACGAATTACATAGAAAAAGATCATCAGTCAGAACGATTAAAATCAGATTTCTACCGTAATTGTAAGAACTTTGTTTTGATGAAATAATATAGATTCTTACCCCTGATTTGGGTGGTGAGATCATTGCCTGCAAACTGTTGATCGTTCATCATCTCGTTAACGATATTGTCCGGACAGTTGTTGCGGTCCAGCATCTCTCCAATGCCAAAGTCGGTCTCCACTTGCACCTCGTATTTCCTTTCACGATACTGGAAAAATCAATGAAATTGAAAAATATCTAAAGTTCAAAATGAAATAAACTAAATTCAAATTGAAAGTTGAGTTTCTTTTAAATTAGAATAACTAAAATGTTGAAAATTTAATGGATTAAAAAATGTCTTAAATTTTTCAACAAGAAAGTCTTGATGCAATGAAAGCTCGGCATAAAAACTTGATAAGGAAAATTTTTTAAAAACATTCTTTGGAAAGAGTTTTGTCTGTGAAAAGTTTTTATGTAAGAGACATTCAAAGGATTAAAAAGATTCTATAAAAATTTTTATGAAAGACTATAAACAATTCTATAGAAAAAGTTTTATTTGGGAAGAATGGCAGGCTTAATGTGAGTTACATGTATTTGCGTGTTTGAAAAATCACGGTTCTCAAGCTCAGCATTCTGAAACTTTTCGTTTAAACTTGGGAAAGGTTAATCGGAAATTTCTTCGACCTTCATTTCCTAATGCAATAGATCATAATTTTTTCTCACTTCGGTTCAATATACGGTACTTTTGTACCAGGTACAAACATGATTCTGCATGGAATACATTGTGTTACCGTAATGTTTAATTTGTGTTGGCTGACACGGAACTCTTAAAACTCACAAAATAGAACTAACATGATAAAATGTTCAAAATTGAAAAAATTGAGATGAAAATATTCGTATTTGAGTACCGGTAGGTGATTGAGGAGGAAATAGGGGTTGGCATGGGGGGAATTGGAATTGAAGGGAAGTGAAATAAATGTTTTATACATACTATTGCAACAAATATAACTCTGGTACTAGATATTATACTGTATTAAGGCAGGATTAGACATTAACTTAATATATTCCAAAATATTCATAGAAACATACGAATTTTATTTTGGTACTACAGAACAGCACTTACATTAATGCTAAAAAATATTGCGAATTGATAAAATACTAGACCGGGGACAGTTTGGACAAATTTTTATCATAAATACAAAAACAAGCAATTGTAATATTTATTATTCGATAGGTTAGAATTTTGGCTTGTTATTCAAAATCGAATAATTTGTCTAAAATGTTCAAATTTTCAGCTAAAAAATCACCATTATTGTTGTGGATATCCATTTTTCGTGAACTGCAGTAGAACTATTCATATGTATAAACTTGCTGAGCAGAACTGACCTTGTTTGAGTTGCGGCGGACGCATTTCGAACTATGTCGTTCTTCTTCGGCGCTTGGTTGCAGACTGACTGATTTTCTAGTATGTAAGGTCTGGTGGTCATAGGAAGGTAGTGGGAGGAGTGGATCTGGTGGAGGAAGTAGGTGTGGTGTGGAGGTGTTTTTAGGAGTGGTTTGTGATGATGTTGAAGAGGGTATAAGATTTGAAATTAAGTTGGTCATTGAGTATGAGTTGAGGATATGAAATGGAATGTTTGTAAATTACGACTTGTTCAAGAGTATTGAGTTTATGACTTTGGGGGCAATGTGAAGGATGTGGAGGTTTTGATCAATGTTGGTGAATGAATGATTTTTGTGAGTAGATGTTCAGCATAATTTGATTTTGTCTGTGGTTGGGTGAGGGCTTTTATGTGTTCTTTGAATCTGGTTGTGAAAGATCTGCCAGTTTGTCCAATATAGAAGCTGTCACATTCGTTGCATGTCAGCTTGTAAGTGCCAGAATGATTATGAATTTTGGAGGTGGTGGTGGTGTAGTTGGTGGTGAGTTTTCTTAAGGTGTTATTGGTTTTGAATGCGACTGTGTAGTTGAGCTTTCTGAAGGTATTTGCTATTGTTTGTGTTGTATAATATGATGTATTTGGAGTCTGGTGGGGGTTGTATTTCCTACTTCCTCCACCACATCCACTCCTCCCACTACCTTCCTACGACCACCAGACCTTACATACTAGAAAACCAGTCAGTCTGCAACCAAGCGCCAAAGAAGAACGACATAGTTCGAAATGCGTCTGCCGCAACTCAAAAAAGGTCAGTTCTGCACAGCGAGTTTATACATATGAATAGTAAAAAATCACCTTGATGTCAATTGTCCAAACTAACTCTACTAATGTTATATGAAAAGGAAATACTTTGAACAGATGGAAAACTTTTTGAAAATGCTTACAAACTTTACTTCAAAACACATAAATAGTATTTACAAAGAATTAACATGATTTTCGAAGTTAAGCCATTTTTTTATTGGAATTGAAATGGGGATAAATTCACACTGTTCAATCTATCAAATGTACTGTCCACATGTGTTCAATGTTCTGTCCACACCCCACATGTGTCCAATGTATCCCCATCTGTAATAGCGATATTGGATCATCTATCCCCAACCTTAAAATAGTTGTATTGGTCCAAATATTTTTCCCCTACATTAAAAGAAGTTTTTTTTTTCAATTTTAAGATTTTGAAACCTCTGATATGGTTATTCTCAATTCATTTATTTAAATATGGAATGGTCCTGCTCGACACTAACATGAATTGAAAGATTTGAATGAATTGAAATGAATGAAATTCATTATAAATACACACCATATTTATGAATTTAATTGAAAGCCTGGATTTCTTGTTCAATGACAAACTGCATTGTTAATATTAACTGAATTTAACGACTTGCAGTCAATTTTTAATAAGGAATGAGTAATATTTTACTCACCTTGAAGATGAGTTTCCATAACTCGAAAACGTTCGGCCTAGAGAGTAAAATATTACTTATTCTTAATTAAAAATTGACTGCAAGTCGTTAAATTCACCTAAAAAGTTAATTAAAAGCTTTTATCTGGGTTAAAGATAAAATTATTTGGGATTCAAGTAATCGTGAAGGAATTTAGGGTTAGTAGGGCAAAGTGGGGGTTGAATGGAAGTGAAATAAAATAATGTTTTATACTTATTATTGCAACAAATATGCCTTATTAGTAATATTTTCTACAAATTAAATAAGAAAAGATAATGCACTCACAGCCTGGATGTGTGGATTGTGCATGCTTTTGAACATCTCCTTCAGAGTCATATGGCTGGTTATTTTCCCCTGAGATTCGCAGTCGAAATACAAAGTGGCCGAAGCTCCAGGTTGTCTTTGATCGAATACTACCAACAGATTATGTATTACTGAGCCTTCACTGAGCTTCTCAACAAAGAAATGCTGTGAGCGCGGTCTACCATCCTCAAGGGTCTCCACAACAACTGCAGCAAAAAGTAACAGAATTTGATCAGCATTAATTATCATTAGCAACGTGTGATTAAGAGATACTTTATACCGTGCCTTATACAGAGGCACTGCAGTCACGGGCCACAATTAAGGCAGTATTACACCAGCCGAGCGTGTGACCAAGCTCAAAAATGACAAAGTACACGAAGACGTGCACATGCTTGATGTCCTCGGCTATTTTTCAGCTGATTTTTTCATCATATTTACCCCTAGTGTAATATATCCTTCATTGTGACATGCGACCGCGACTGCAGTGGTTCTGTATGGCTCTTTTCATTGAATAACTACATAGGCCTATGTACCGTACGATATAGATAGCTATATCCAGTGCTATTCAAAAGAGTTTTTTTCTGGACTTCCTTTTTACTTTATATTCAAAGGAAACTATTCAAAAGAGAGAACTTCTTTGATTTATTGATGTTTCAATAAATATATAGCTTTGCTATTTCCATAACCCAATGTACTGTAAATAAAACTGATTAGCTACTGCAAAGCACAAAGTAGGGGTTTTTGGAGTCAACATCAATGTTATAACTACTCTCAGGTCAATTAATTCTCATTACATTTTTCCTTGATTGATAGATAAATTTGATTGCAGCCCCGTGTTTCGGAGGACACGTTAAGCCTATCGGTCCCAGCTGCCTAGAAACGGCCCTGAACTTGTTCAGATGTGATTTGATAACTCACACCAGACATGAACCATTGGTCATGCTATATTATTATTATTATTGTTATTGCTGAATAAATACCAGAATGATTTTCTCTCAAATCATGAAAAAGTACAATAAAATACTAACCTTTAGAAATATGATCAAGTAGTGATCAAAAGAAATGAAGGGTCAGTCAGTATACTGGTACCATATTTTTCAGAGAGATTCTCGAGTTTCAATAGTCTCAACGAAAAAGTTCTGCTCTTCTGTATGCCATAGAGTCACAGTTAACAGTTCACTCATCTTTCTTTTTTGTTGTTTAGGAAAATAGCAGTGAATGAAGTGTGATAATGTCAATGAATTTATAGTGGGGGAGGCTACGTAAAACACCCTTAGCTGCATATTGATGCATATATGCATCATACCAGAAAAAGCATTGTACTTATTTTCACTTATATATATCCAGCTCTTACTGGCATGTTGAATCATATCTGCATCATACTACTCTATTAGTTACTTGCTTTTGTAGCTGGTAGATGGCACCACAATCAATGAACAAAGAGATATAAAACTTGTCACAGCATACGTAGCACCCAGGTAATACCCTCACTTTCAAAAATTCATAATTCATTTTTATCAAGGGAAAATTGTGAAATAAATTATTCAATTTAATTCATGCAGTTTTCTATAATTAATTATTAACTTGATGAGACAATATTTCTGGTTGGAAGTATTGCATTGTTATAAAATCGGTATGATGCACATGTGCATCATCATGCATGACCATATCGATAGTCACTCCCAGTAATGTGAGGTTATGTTAGATTGTTAGTTGGAAGGTTGGTGATTTGAGTGCTGTACGGTTTTATTTATGTTATGAATTGCATCATTTTTTAATATAAAATGGAATCACAAATAGGTCGTTTTGTGGATAGTAATAAACATTTATCTGATGATGATATTTTGGAGGAATTGATGAATGTGGACTTTGAAATTCCTGAATACAGTGATGTGGAGTGTAGTGACAATGATGAAGATACTGTTTGTGAGGCAATAACAGTTTCTACAACTAAAATTAGAGAAAATGAAGGTGAGAAAGACAATTCACATGAAATAGATTCAGAACTTGAGGTTTTGCCTGAAATTTCTACCAAAAATGTCCCCAATGTATCAGGTAATGTGAATCCAGCTACTAGGCCTACCTGTCACACTAAACGTCCTCAAACCAGAATTAGGAAAAAAAGAATTAGAAAACAAACCCAACTGGGAAAAAAAGAACTTTGAACCTCCAAGTGACACAAATTTGTACAGCTGCAGAGACTTGAGTAAATTTAGCACATATACAACACCCTATGAACTTTTCTGTTATTTCTTTGACACTGAACTTTTGAATTTGATCATGGAGGAGACCCACAAGTATAGTGTGCAAATCAATCCCAATAAGCCTTTTCTTCTTTCTGAACCAACTCTTCGTAAGTACTTGGGTATTTTGATCATGATGTCCATTGTAAAACTGGAAAACACACGATCGTACTGGCAACCTAACATTGGAAATCAAGTGATAATGTCAAAAATGGGTGTAAATAATTTTGAGGAAGTGCGACGATTTTTACATTTCAATGACAATTTAAAAATGATACCAAGGGGTCATGATGGTCATGACAGACTCTTTAGTTTACGACCTGTTATTGAACACCTGAGGAAACGTTTTAAAAGTGTGTCCATGGAGCCTAATATTGCAATTGATGAGCAAATATGTTCTACAAAAGTGCATCATTACATGAAACAGTATAATCCAATGAAGCCCCACAAGTGGGGTTTCAAAATATTTGTTTTAAGTGGTACATCTGGATATGCTTATGACTTTGAGATTTACTCTGGCCAAGAAAACAGTCAAATGTTGCCAGATGAGCCAGATTTAGGAGCATGTGCAAATACAGTTGTCAGACTTGCTAGGTGCATTCCAAGTGGAGAGCATTTCAAACTTTACTTTGACAACTGGTATGCCACTCTACCTCTTCTAGTATACTTGGAAAAACGTCAAATTCATTCTCTTGGCACTATTAGAAGAAACAGATTTCCTGGATTGAAACTGCCATCTGAGAAGGAGATGAAGAAAACAGCAAGAGGTACATCTTTTGAAAATGTTGCTACTGTAGATGAAGTGGATGTGTCAGTTGTTACATGGATTGACAATAAAATTGTAGCTCTAGCATCAACATCTGTAGGGGAGCAGCCTGTTGGAAAATGCAAACGTTACAAAAAAAATGCAAATGAAAAAATTGAAATTCCTCGTCCTCATTCAGTTGAAGAGTATATCAAATTCATGGGAGGGGTGGACCTTCTGGATAGCAATATGGCATGGAACAAAATTGGAATGAAATAAAAAAAATGGTATTTCAGAATATTTCACCACCTACTGGATCTAAGTTGTACAAATGCATGGACACTTTACCGAATGCTGAATCCTGACAGTACAATGGTTCAATCAAAGTTCAGAGAGGTAGTTGCCATTACTCTTTGCAAGATAGGAGAGAAAAAATCCAAAGCGTGGCAGACCCAGTACATCCACAATTGAACAGGAGTTGGAAGCAAAAAGGAAAAGGGGCCCAGCAGCTGCTGCTCCACCTAAAGACGTGCAAACTGATAGAATTGACCACTGGCCAGTTTGGGGTGATACAAGACTTCGATGCAAGTTTCCAGATTGTTCTGGATACTCTTACCTGAAATGCGACAAGTGCAATTTAAATTTGTGCTTAAATAAAGACTGCAATTGTTTTAAAAATTTCCACTGCAATTAAGTTACTTTTTCAAGTAGGCTAACAGTTTACAGAATGTAAACAGTAAAAGAAATAGTGTAAATAGTGTTGTTTTGTGCAGAAAAATTTAAAAATAATACATTGCTGTGATGGAAATGAACCAAAATTAAAATAGTCTGGAGCTTCATTTTCCAAATTATCAAGGTAATTGTTTTACCTTTCTTAGTAATGGCGAAGGTGATATTGTGGAAGGTATCCATAATGAATCAAACTCTGTTTTTATTCAGAACAATAATGGTTGATCTCGATCACCACCGTACTTGAAATTTGAATAACCTTCGAAATTTGAAAATGTGAAACAGAGTTGAGAATTGATCGCAAGCAGCTCGTCATTCAATGACAAAAAGTCTCAAAGTGACTTAGGTTCTGTTTGTAGTCTATAGGAGTAAGTACTTTTTCTGCGTTGTAAGTTATGAAGTTTTATGTCATAAGTTAGGCATATATGACAATTTCGAACATCCAAGGCCATGCCAACTTGATTGAATGTCCTGCCTACACATACACAGGTCCATCTCCCTTACTTCTAATGATGCTTATCCTACTCTACACATAGCCATATGCTGTGAACAACATGATAATCAATTACTTTCGACAACATACTTGTTAAAAATAGAATAATAACCCTGATTAAGACTTTATCTCTTTGCTAAGTTGTTAGTTTGCCAAATAATGTGTAATTTAAAGCTGTCAATTTAAAGCAATAATAAAAATTGATGACCGTTCACAATAATGACAATTTCAGTTTCTGAAAAACTGGATATAATATTAAATATCATAAATTTTTATAAAATATGATTAAGTTACTGGCTTAAATATACATTTTGATGAAAATTAAATTAAATATCTACTTTAAAACTGAATTATAATGAGATTACAAAACTAGATACTGGATGTAGGATCTACAACATTTTTGGGTTACCGCATTTTTCACACATCTGTTAAAACCTTCATAGGAGTTGTTACATGTAGCATGCATCATAAAATATGATGCGTGATAATGAATTATTACTACATGCAGTTCTTATGAATACATTTTTCTATTTTTTTTTTCAAACTGAATAGGTACTAAGTCGCAGTTAAAACCATGGTATATACATATTTGAAAAAACTGTAACATGTTGTCTGTGTTATAACCTGTTATAACCTATATAAATACATGATAATGAATTATTACTACATGCAGTTCATATGAATGCAAAGATTTATGGTTTATTCCTTTTCTTAAGCTTTTTCAAACTAAAGACTGAATCACAATAATTGAAATTATAGTCTAGTTACCAGTAACTACGTCATAGAGTAAATAATGCTCTTGGAATACATCACAAATCATTGATAACAAGAAGCAATTTGAATACAAACCCCGTAAGTTGAAAGACAGATTGTTTAGCCTGTTCTTGAATTTAGTAAGTTTATGTTGACTGGTTCATTGTTTCTCTGTTGCTTCACAAAATACAACCTGGGCCTTTTGGTGTGAAGTTTGTCGGCAAGTTGAAAGAAATTGGAACGAGATGGAATGAAAATAGAAAGAGAGAAAGAAAGAAAGAGTGAGAGGAAATTAACGGGAGAATGAGAAGGAAGACAGTTACAACGCATTGCCACAGACCTCTCATGAGAATCGTTCTCCATAAAAGGGATGAGAGCTGCTTGTATTGGACTTGGCTGGCAAATTGAGTGCGCCTTTGCCTTTGTGAGTCTAGGCTGCCAATAAACTAACACAAACAGTGATATTTGTCATCACCAACTCGTTAACGATTACCAAGAAAGGATGTCCATGCGCGGTTGCGTCATCTCAGGCGACAATATTCAGGTAATTGATGCTGGAGATGTAAGAAGTTCAAACATCAGACAGACGCGATGAATTTCAGAAATAATAATATCAGGTGGCGTAATCAGTTGGAGCGCTGTCTCTTACAAGACTCTGGCTGGTTTCTACTCCTGTGGCCGCAAGTTCTATTCTCTTTCAGCCTTGGATATTTAGTGTAAAGTGACTTGTACAAATCTCAAGATTCATGTGGGCATCATCCATAAAAAATCTGTCGTGAAACTACCTGGATACTGCAATTTGTATTTCAGCATATTTGGATTTTATGTAATAATAATAATTTACTTTAAATATTAGCGACTTAGCAGTCAGAATTATCAAGTGAAAAACATGAATATTTCACTATTAACTAATGTTTCACTTAATTATTTTTAGACTGCAAAGAATATTATTAATTATCAAGTTTTGAATACTGTTAACAATTAATCTCCTAGTAACGCGCAGTACGTATTTTAATTTTTAGTATCTTGTTTTTTCTCGGCTTCTTACTAGCTTTTCTCATTTGAAGTCTCCATCGAGACTAGTACCGTATATGAAAGAAATCGAGAAATATTTGTATTCGACCTACATCATACAAATTAACTGTGTACTCCCAAAAGACAATTAAACATACCTAATATTAAATACATACTATTATATTGGAGTATGGAGATTACAGGTAGGACCACTTGTACCTATGTCTCCTTCATAATACACAAGTATTAATTAATTATTAGAAAGTATGCGCAAACTTGATTTGGAATATTGATTTGAGATGAGAGCAGGCAGATGCATAGTGCTAAGAGGTTAGCATTATTATAAAGTAAATTCGTATGGCTTTTCGTGGTGGGGAGACCCTTACGGGTAGTTCCACCTCGCCGTTTTTTTTAACGACTGCTTTTTTTATATGCAACCGGGACCGACGGCTTAACGTGTCCTCCGAAACACGGAGCATTATTATTATCTTTAATGTAGCTTTGCTCAAACTCTATTATACTAGAGGTAAAATATCAATAATACTACAATAGAAAAATTATGTACAGGAAAATTGATTAAAAATATAATGAAAGTAATAAGTATAAGGAAAGTAATAAGTATAAGGAAAGTAAAACGAGAAAAAAGAAAAACATGAAAGTATGACTAAAAATAAATAATCAAAATACAAATCAAAAGATTAAAAGTTGATTGACTTTTGTAAATTTTTGCTGAACTCTATAAGTTAAGGATGATGCATATCATTATGAATAATGGAAAATTATCAATTAGTTACACATAAATTATATCAATATCAGTAAGGTATCAGATGAAGAGGAATAAATATTTCACAAAACTGACTCTGCCGCATAGGGTGGAGGTGAATCAAAAACAAAGAAACTGTTCAGGATTTCAATTGGTAAATATCATAATAATGTTTGGCAATATTTTCATTATGCATTTCTGAAGTAATTGACCAATACTTCACGTTGAAATGGACAACCTAGTTAAAGTTGATAGAATAACTGAATGACTATTCCGATGATTCACGGTTTGAATCCCGGTCAGGCTTGGATTATTGTGTGATCGCCTCATCACCCACGCACTATCCTCAAGGTTATGTAATTATCATTCGCAATAAAAAAGGGAAACACTACTTCCGTTGACAGCAAAAACGGTGATCGTCTAACTACTGGAATTATTTTCCTTACACTTGATTCATCTTCTAGGAATTTATGGATATAAAGATTCGTAGTCAAGTTCTCATCTTCAGCAATAGCTTCAGGAATACGGTTATTGCTTTTGAAAAACAAGTTGTCGCTATGTAGAGTTACTCAACCATCATTCTTGCACTAGTCTTCTTCGAGTTCACCTTGTGAAGTGAATGACATACATCTCGCTCAGAAATATATTGCATAGCCTATGATATTTTTACGGCGATCTTTATCTTTCCTATTTGACTAAAATCGTCTGACCATCTGGTGCAATTGGGTTATACCACATTTGGCAGGTCTCAAAAATGTGTTTAAATATCACTTTTCTTGTGAAAAATCTTTAAAAAAGAACACACATTGAAAGCAATTTTTTAATGTGGAAAACAGTAGATTTTATAGAAGGAATGATCAAGAGCTCTAATTAGAACCGTCTCATAAAGATTTATTTCATTTCAACTCTGTCCTCTGTGATAAGAATTGATATGACAACAATGTAACAATATAAGCTTTTGATGTTTAAAATATACTCATATCTTTCTTCTTTTGAGAAGTTTCATCAAGAAATAAATTTATTGAATTTATTAATAACTCACATTATTAATTATATATTACAATTTACTATTACTATTTGCAATTAACTATATATTAAAATTTATCTTCAGACCAAGAAATTCAATAAAATTTGTATTATTGATAAGACCATTTTGCCAAGTAGGTCTATTATATTTCTGTTATTGTAACAATCAATCAATCTGGCATTTAAAATAAATTAATGCTTATTAATTAATTACAGCTTATTGGTAACGATTGAATATAAACATTCTTGTAAAGGATGAAATTCAAAAAAATCTAAATTATTAAAATTTTATCTGAAAGCTAAACATCAATTCATGACAGATAATAATTCATTTTGACAGTTCGAATTTACTATTACTATTATTTCGAATTTATTATTACTTTTATTTTTGGTATAATACATCAGTATCAAGATTCTGATAGGTTTGATATGATAATGATCCTGAACACCTGAACAATAACATCCTAATAGGTGTGTTATAGATTATAAATCCTGAATTCGGAGGATACGTTAAGCTGTCGGTCCCGGCTGCCTAAAAACAGTCGCTAAGTCACGTCAGAGGCCCTGAACTTATTCAGGTGCGACCTCATAGCTCTGTCACCAGACCTGAGCCAGCCAGGTAACACAATATTATTATTAATTCTGAATCGTTTGCTTACCCCTTCTCGAGCGCCTGTCCAGCTGTAACTGCAACTTGTGCTGAGATCCAGGAAAATCAACTTCCAAAACAGTCTCGATTCCACTGCGCAACCTCTTCTTGGGCTTGATGTGCTTCAAACTCAGGATGAACTGGTCTTCTTGAACAGCTTCCTCCAGAGCTTTTGTTGCATCTGCAAAACGCAGTTCAATAATTAAACAATAATTTCAGAACATTTAATGCGTATTAATCATGCTTGTGTCATGTATCTATAAAATTTCTGGCACTAAACATTTTTCAATGGTTGTAACAACTTTTTTTTTGTTTTCTTGTTTTGTAGATTACGTCTAGGGGACTCCACTTACGGAGTATAAGACAAGTCAGATTTACAATTATACAATCTTATACACTAGTTATCATAATATACCACCAGTTAATTAACACTAATTACCACCAATAACTGAGATGTAAGAAAATATTGATCAGATGTAAATATCTCCAATTATGGGTGGTAAAAGTCTACTCACAAGAACAATCGCCCATATGGCATTATAATGGGGATGAATTATTATTAATAATAACAATATGTATAACTTAGTACTGTACTCAATAGTTGTCAGTGCCGGGTCGGCTATTTCTCTCAAAAGGTACCAAAATGGAAAATAACCGATTTGAGGTGCAATCCATTTATATATCATCCAGAGGGACTCCCCAGAAAACAAAGTAAATTAAGGAATTATGTCAGAAACATTTACAATACCATTAACAAAAAGATTTCATAGCATAGGTGAAAAACACTACAATTCTTAAGAGCCCCACATAAATAAGGGTTTGGACCGCGGTCCCGGCCCGTGTGACGTCATACGGGCCAAAACCGCTAGTATGAGGGCGCTCCAGTGCAGTCCAGTCCAGTGTTGATATTGTGATAATAGCGCATTATCGATAACAACATAGTACTGGAAATATACTGGAATGTGCTTTATACTGAAATATACTTTCTGACTGAAACACACTTATTGCTTCAGAGCGAAAAAGAGCTTCAGGCCGTCCCGCGGTCCAAACCGCGTGTATGGGACCCTTTTAAGGTAAATGCGTCAAGTACCCTGAATACTCTTAAAATTATTCATACAAGACAAAATAATAGAGTAATTAATGTCTGACTTGGACTGTGATAAACAAGACATATGCAATTTACAATGAAAGATCGCACAAATTGAACGTCAAGTGAGTAGGTTTTGGTTTATTTGTTTTCCAGGAATGGCACACACATGACTTAATGTACAAGAATCTGAAGCTGGGAATAATAAACGTTATTCATTAACTTGACGAGTAGGTTGATGTGTTAAAATAAGGAGATCTTGGACAGCCTCGCATGTCGCATGTACTCGTGACAGCAGCTGACAACCTACGGACCATTTTCTGGAGTGGAAATAGGTTACAGCTCATAACATAGCATATAATTATCAAGATCATTACGTCTGTGGAAGTTTTAGGAGTTTCAAATTATATTATAGAGGCAAAAGATAATTTTCTATCCACAACAATAGGTTGGTTATTGTCAAATTCAGTGAGTCCTCTCTTCTACACAAGATATATGATGAAATTGAAAGTATAGGCCTATTATTATGAATTTCATTTGTCTGGAAGTAGGCAAGCTAATATTAGCAATCAGTTACCGCGTAATAAGTTGCACTTGCTAATTTCACAATTCATTGATCAACTTGCAGTGAAAATTAAGTTTTTAATCAAAGTTAGACAGAGGAATTGGAAAAAAATTTCTTGTGAAGGTTCTCTCAAGCGTTGAACATTTTTAGTATTATTCATGATTTTGAAAAAGCCATTTTATTAGAGGAAACTTTACTGAATTCTAGACATTTTGTGAATTTTTGTTTTCATTGGCATGCGTGGAAGACTCTTGAAATGAAATTTTTCTTGTAATAACGAATAAAAAGTTCAAATAGGGCTTGGTTTGCTATAATAGAGACCGAATGAACAAATATTACGATTATGACTACTGAACAGAATATATTTTCTTAACTGTTTAATGTAAATTCAACGACTTTTGCAGTCAATTTTAATGGTGAATAAAACATATCTCTACTCAAAACTATTATTTATTCAAAGGCCTTTGAAGACGAGTCTCAATGACTCGAAAGCGTTTGGACAAAAGTGAGTAGAAATATTATTTATTCACAATTGAAATTGACCGCAAGTCGTTGAATTTACAATAAAAAGTTAATATTAACAACGCAGATCGTTATGGAGCAAGAAATGCAAGAATATATTTTCAGTAGATTTAATCTAATCTTAGTTACGCATTCTACAAATACTTTATCGAAAATAGTCCCAGTTACTGATTATCTATAAGCCTATCTAAACCTGTAATATAAACTTGAAAAAAACACTTTTAGATGGAAATTAACTCACGTTATGGCGTGACGGCCGTTTCGCTCTGTTGTCTAGAGCATCGTCAGACGACCCACAGTACACTCAGTACTGTGGAGTGTACTGTGGGTCGTCTGACGATGCTCTAGACAACAGAGCGAAACGGCCGTCACGCCATAACGTGAGTTAATTTCCATCTAAAAGTGTTTTTTTCAAGTTTATATTACATATTAGTGGAAACAAGATGGATCTTCAACACCATACTATCTAAACCTGTTTATTGAACTCAGGATTGTCTGCATAAAATCTGTTGAGCCTTTCCATATTGTGATAAATAATGTGAATTGGCCATTTGCTCGATGAGTAAAATATTTTTTAATTCTACTCAAATATTTGACTACAGAGTCGTGCAATTACTTGTAATTACTGTTAAAATATCACATCATTTGAATTGTTCAACTGAAAAATATTTGCATTGTTCAAATTTTGTGAAGCCTTAATATTGTTTAAATTGTGAAATCTTAGTGAAATTATAAAAGTATAGTTCAAATTCTATTTTTAAGCCTAATTAGGTTTGTTTATTGTAAGAGTTAATTCAAAGCTCAACTAAGGATGACTCTATCGTAATTACAGCCAAAAAGGTATTGTTTGAAAAATGAGTTGATTTTATTCTCATCTATCACCAATATTTAATTTAATACCGTGAGCGCAGTTCTACTAGGTAGAACTGAACTAGCTGTTGAAGTAAAGAAACTCATCTCCATAATAAAATACCCACCGTTTCAAAATTATAAAATAGTGATTTATTGTTTCAGCAATGTGTTTCCCGTCCTTAAACGTATTTACAATTGAACCATATCAACTTTTTTATTAGGGTAAGCGCCCTCATGAGAAACATAAGAGTGGTGGTTAAGGACATTGACTGCTGAATGTGTCCTGCATTGTAAGTTAGGCATAAGCTGACCACGACGATTTAACTCCATATGAATTCCTCCAGCAAGAGACCAGGGGCAATGAGACAGACAGACGGACAGTCGCGAGTCCAAGACAAGTCTGCACTTCCTTAGCGGGGAGGTCGCCTCCATCAACCTACGTGATCTGCCTGCTTTACTCTGATCTGATTCATTGGAGAGTTTCACGTTCACGGTGAAACAAACAACATTACAAAACAAATGTACAATCAAACTTCTTTATATTTAGCAAACTTCAAAAAAATAATTAAATCTACCCTACCGTATGTAGAGTTTTTGTGGTGTCCCTTTATATTTCAATCTTGGCCATGTCCCATTAACGAGAACTTCTCTAGAACGAATTTTCGCCTGGTTAGTTGATTTTGTTATACATCAGAAACTCATTGTTGTAATAATTCATTTCATTTAACCAAGACTGACAAACACTATTCCATCACTTACCATCTTAGCAGCCTCTTTAACTCACAAATTATATATATTTTTCAATTATATATATGTTGTACATATTTTATTGATAAATTTGTAAATTGGTTATATTTTTACATCTACACAGCTTGTGTACGAACATAGTTTTACGGCAAATGTCAGTCCTAGCCAGGAATCAAATGCGAGACTCACGAGGAATCAATGCGAGATTACATTATTATTAGTTACGTTTTTAAATAAAAACTAATTTGTTTTTTAATACGTTTTATATGTATGCTTTTCCATTATCCAATCGTCTAGGTACTTCTGTTAAACTTTCACTTTCAGCCTCATTATGCCGACTTTGCATTTGCCAATTAACTTAAATAATCACAGAATTTTTCAGTTACGGTATTTCATTTCTGGAATGGTTTATAAAGTACGACAATGATATCAATTATTATCTATATACTTACAACTTATTTATGAAAACCATAATAAGAGTGAGCTATGCTGCCGGGATAACGCATACTAATGGGAAATAATCGCCTACAACAATATTGTTCTCAAACGGTCTGTCACGAAAGGATTTACAGGTGAGTCGTAATTAAACTCTCAAACTATCAAAAGTCATCGAATAAAGAGAAACTACAAAGATTTTTCTAAAAAAAATAATACAGAAAGAAATGAG
This sequence comes from Conomelus anceps, assembly GCA_948455865.1. Lineage (NCBI taxonomy): Eukaryota > Metazoa > Arthropoda > Insecta > Hemiptera > Delphacidae > Conomelus > Conomelus anceps. The sequence continues at coordinate 33,922,526 of OX418216.1, forward strand.
AACACAATGTTCATGTTGACAGAAGATTAGAAACAATCTAATATTAAAACTGACACTGTATTTCACTTTTATATAATATTTTATTCACATATATTGGAGATGTTTGAGGAATGCATTTCACTTCTGAAAAGAAGCTTCGTCATTTTTTCGCCGCTCCGGCTGACGAAGCTTCTTTTCAGAAGTGAAATGCATTCCTCAAACATCTCCAATATATGTGAGTAAAATATTGTTACGGGTTCCAAAGCTAAAATAAGGCTGGCAACACTAAAGTTCACACTTGCTCTTTATTTGCAAAAATTAGTCTATTTACACACACTAATTGTAAGTTCAATTAAGTTAATAAAGAAAAAAAAACAGATCAACAAATGACAAGCTAATACTTATTTTTGGTCATTATTAACAAGAACTAATGAATAATTAATTACAGGCTGATCAATAACAAAAGAAACTAGAGTCCAATAAACTGTACAATAATGTAGAAAGAAATTATAAAAAAAAGCAACTAATCACTTACAAAACACAGTTCAATTCGTTATTTGACAGTCCCAAATAAAATCACTTAACACAACGTCTTTAAACTATTAGTAAGCTGTACAAACAGTAAACACTTGTCTCTGCACTTGACACTGGAATCAAGCACTGTTTACTCCACTGGCACTGGATTGTCTCTCACGAGATCTCTAACACAATCTGTCACGCAGGTTTGTAAACTAACTGTCACGCAAGCTTTTGTAAGACTCCACTCAATGGTTCACGTGAGCTCCTTTATATACGAGATAGTTGTCATAATTCCAAGAACTGAAGGCCACCAGACGCTTCGAGAAGGCCACGGAACATAGTAGTATACGACCTCGATTGTTCAGGAAGAATGTAGAATTGAAGAGAAGATCAATTGAGTGAGAGAGTTGCACACTTGAAGAATAAGAGTGACAAAGACATGTGAAGAACAAAAGAACAAAGATCGGATGTCAAGTCACGTCCGACCATGAAAACAATGGAACAATCTACGAAGAACAAGTGCGTAAATAACTGCTCCATTCGCTTTTGTAACAATATTATATAAAAGTGAAATACAGTGTCAGTTTTAATATTAGATTGTTCATCAAGTATTTTGTCATGGAAAACATCACAGATTAGAAACAGATTCATAACAGATTCGTAAATGACATTAACGTGTTGGTTCAATCAAAACAGTCCTAAAAATCCCTCTAATAATTAATAATAGCCTAAAGTATTTTACATAAAAACAGCAATTTTATATATTGATAGATTTTGATTGTGTTGCCTGGAAGCTGAAAGACTAGAATGGAATTTGAGTACTTATCGCCATTTATAATATTGTGATTGTAAGCAAAACTCTCTGATGACAGTTTTTAGCAGTAGGTAGGTTTCTGCGTTGCCAAGAAATAGTATGCACCAAAAGTGAGTTTTATTCAGATATCTTGGTAGATTTAAATAATATGATAATTAAACGGTGAATGGCTGTAATCGGATGAGTTGGAATATTGCATGAGATGATTTTGTTGATGAATGAGTTGCAATTTCAAAGAGTTGAATGAATCTTACGCAAACGGGGATCACTGGCATCGGCTATCCTTAGATACAAAACAATAAGTATGAAATCAGGGTGTGTCGGGATATTTTTGGTTCATCTGATAAGCTGCTTTCTTTTCAGGTTGGTTTCCTGTACGCAACGCGTGGCGTCCCCCACGCACTTCCCACGCATCGCCCTTCACCTCCTGCCCAAGTCCCCCCTCGAAGTCGCCCCCGGCCACTCCCCGCTTTAAAAAGTCCGAACGTCGACACAGCACAGGCGATTCTCTTCTTGCCCATAATTGGGATAGCCGTTCCTCTTATCTGAGTGCGTCCCGCTGTTATACAAATCGAGTCCTCGGCCTTCTTTACCGTAGTGCACTTTTTGTCCACTGCCGACCGACCGCGTGTCCAATCTAACTTAGCAGCAACAGCTGTGCGTTACTCTCAAATCGCGTTCAGAGATATTTCTCAACAGTTGTAAAGTTCAGAGGCGCCTTCCTACCTTTACTGACAGAAAAAATAGTAATTTCTGCTGATATATATATCTGCCTATTTTGAAAACTTTAGAACTCATTCAATATTGACGAAAGAATATCATAACACAAGAAACAAAAAAGCTGGAATTCCACCCGCGTCTTTCTCTGAAGGATTTATTAGGATTTTCGGTCAATCTGTTTGCTCCAATTTACTCAATAAGGTGATAAAGAATTAAGAAATTTTAAAGGAAACTTAATAAAAGGAAATTTTAATAAGGATACCTTAGCTATTGAAAAGCACAAATAGCATTATTTAAATTATATTTATTAATAAATCAATGTACCGGGTGGTTACAAAAGATTGGCCGAATTCTAAAGAGTTTCATTGCAAAATGCAGATTCTTTCACTAATTTTCAGCCATTCATACATGAAAGAGCACATAAACTTTTTTTAAATGATCAAAAGTTTCCATAAATGTCTTATGTGACCGCCATCAGAATACCCAGAATACCGAACGATAATGAAACTCAACCAATGAGGCTGTGGCTGAATTATCAAATCTGATGCAATTAGAAGCATTTCAATGCTTCTGCCAGGAAACAGTTGTAATAACAAAAATGACATTTTTAGTAGTGAAAATCTTAAGGCTGTGTGCAGGGTTTTTGGTCATACGTTTTTCGAAATTTCTTGTATTTGATATTATTAAGGTATTGAAATGTTAGCTAGTGTACTGTCATAAGACTAATTATTTATCAATTATTTTGAGAAATATATAATAAATATATATAAATTTTTTCGGTTTTTGGGGAACAATTGAACTCTTTTACGAATTATTTTAAACATTTGATAATTTTTTTATAAGTGAAAGACACCTTAGGGGAAAATGATAATTTTTCTATTTCAATTTAACAATAATATTATTGGTTTCTTTGAAATATTTTTTTAAAAACTGAATCTTTTTAGATTTTTAAAAAATTATTTTGAGAAAACTAATTATTTAAACGAAATGAAAAATATGTTCATTCCTCAATGTGTCTTCTAATAAAATTACCAAAAGTTTGAAATAATTTGTAGGGGAAATCAATTGCCCCCAAAAACCGAAAAATTTTAACTTTGAACCCTCATATTCCATAAAATAATTGATTAAAAAATAATTTCTCATGGCAATAGACAACATTTCAATACCATAATAATATCCAGCAATACAAGAAACTTATAAATAAACATTAGTTGACTTTATGCATGTTATCACTGTACTGTGGGGTACTTCTTTTATCAGGTGTGCAACGGAAATTCAATCGGCTTATATAATAAGAGATTTCAATTTCAAAATTGCCATTCGATTGTTACGGTGGAAAGATATGGAACTGCAACCAATATGTCTTTAAAATTATGTCTTATATTTAATTATTGTTGAAATTATGTCTTTGTCGTTACAAATTATTGTAACAATTTTCTTAAGCAGTTTTTTCTAAATGAGGAATAAAATATTCCTTACAAGGAATAAAATATTCATGTATTACTTGTGTTGTACAGTATTTTAAAAATGGTTTTTCTAACAAAAAGTGGAAGTGATCCAAGGTATAAAGTTCTCTCCTAATGCACAATATTAGATGAGAGCGAAAATGTGCACAAGATATATTGGAAATACAGTACGTTGAACTTCTCTCTAACAAAATCAATTACCCAGGCAAAAATTCACTTCAATTGGTATTCGCCAATTAATATAAATAATAATACACGTAATACACATAAAAGTAAATGTAATGTGCATAATATAGATCAAATTAAAGATAACATAGATCAAATTAAAGATAACGATTACAATGTCTTTCTTGTCCCAATGTCTTATGCTTTATCTATAGCATTAGTATTGTTTATTTAAATCAGGTTTACATGGTACAGTAATTTAACCCTTGTTTTTTGCAATAGAATAGGTATTTTTGCCAAGATTACAATGTCTTTCTTGTATTTATGTTTTGTCTATATAGCATTAATATTACTGTTCATTTTTAATTGAACTCACATCGTATTTTTTATTATTTCTGCAATAAAATGAGTACTCTTGGCAAGATTGCAATGTCTCTGTTGTGTTTATGTTTCATCTATAGCATAAGCATTGGTATTGCTGTTTATTGTAATCACTTTTATTTTATTTCACTTTACATTATATGGACTATTTATTCCCAATTTTTAGCAATAAAGTGAGAAATATTTTTGCCAAGATTGCAAAATGTATTATTTGTGCTTGAATTTTATTAATGGCATATGCATTACCGCAATGTCAAGTTACACCATCAAATTATTTATGAAGAGGATTTAGTTAGTTGGAAATTCGTTGCATAGAAATATTATAGAAGAATTTTATTATCTTACCATTGTCGGGCAGAAGTGCATCGGAAGTTGCTAAAAATAAGAAAGCGGCCGCGGCCAGTAGATGTCCGCGCGACCACATGTCCCAGCAGTTGCGACGAGACAAGGCAAGAGCGACTCACTCCACCCGTGTCCGGCAAAGCACTGAGTCTGAGCTCAGATCACTCTGGTGGGTTCTCCAATCTCAGAGCGCGAGCTCTTCAACAACAGGCTCCAAGACCTTCTACCCACCACATCACATTTTTTCTGAATCACCAATCACTTCCATCTCTTCTAACATCCTAAACAGATGGGATAAATGATTGACAAACTAGAACTTCCATTAGAGCTATTGGAAAACAATTTTTTCCACAAGTAAACATGACTTAAGTAATCGAATTGGAATAGTTTGGTGAACTTTTTGGTTTGGTGAGGTATTGTAAATGATGTTGTGGTAGATATCAATAATGAATAATGCAAATGTTGTCACGACCACTAAAATTATTAACACATGAGATACTACAGTTGATCTACCACGGGAAAAATGGTCTACTGTAAATCAAATAACAAGACCTGGTCGATATGCATAACTGCTTTATAAATGGGGCAAGATTCAATCACCACTGGGTGAGTGTCGGGAAAGACAGACCAAGCACATTCTATGACAAGGGCAGATCAAGCCAGGGGGGGATGGGGTGCCTCCTTCCGCCTGGACCTGCGTAAAATTTTTATGGTTAATGCTAGTGAAAAATATTGTAATATTGTACTATTACTAAACAAGTAAATATAATAATTAACTGCTCTGGTACCGCTTGTCTGTGATTAGATAAGACTCTGGCTGGCTGTATTTCCTGCAGCCTAGTGTTCGAATCTCATTCAGCCATGGATATTTCTCATTCTTCACCCATTCCCATTTGTTAGGCCCTTATACAGTCACTTCATTCGCGGTCGCGACCACAATTTAGCCTAAATTACATCAGCAGAGCGTCTGACCGAGCTCAACAACGTCAAAGTAAAGGGATCGACATGTTTAGAAGCATGAGCTGATTTTTTTCAAATTTACCCGGCTGGTATAATTTTTTAATTGTGGCTCGCAACCGCGACTGAAGTGGGTCTGTATAATAAGGGCCTGGGATGTTCTTTCTTCAACTTGCCTTCAAACAATCTGGTCCTTAACTCCAGCGATATGAATAATAAGTTTCTTTCATCAATCGTCTACCTCTACACCATTCTACACCCAAATACGAGTCCTCATATATAGCTATTGAACAATTGCACTTCTAAGTCCTATATAACTGTTGAACGATCGAGCTGTCGGTTGATTGGATATGATGAGACGTTCAGTTATGGGACTTATTAGTGCAATCGTTCAATAGCTATGAGAACTCGTATTTGGGACAAATACAAGCAAATGTAGGCCTATTGGTTGATAGGTCGCCAATCAAATCTCTCCCTGAAAAATAAGATTATCCTGTACAACCTGATTTTAAAACAAATTTGAATGTACGGGATTCAGCTCTGGGGATGAGCCTGTAAAAGTAATATAGTTGTGAAACAGAAATTTCAAAATAAAGTAACATGCTTGATGCACCTCTGTACATCAGAAACAGTGACCCGCATAGCAGGGGTGCCCACCCCCCCTAAGCCTCATGACGCACCCCCCCCCTAAAGTTAGCACTAATCTCCCCTCCCCCCCATAAATTAGGCCCCCCCCCAAAATGCGAAAAGAGCCCCCCATATTCTTTCTAAAACTAAAAGAAGATTTATAAAACTATTGAAAAAATTCAAACCCAGTCGATAATATACAAAATGTATAGGATGATAAAATAATAGATGCCTACATAAGAAAATAAAAAAATTAAAATTAACAACACCTATTACTTGGCCCCAAAAAGGAATTGAGAACAGAAAGGAAGAATAGTAAAAATTCATGAAAAGCGGTAGTGAGAGACCACCAAGATTAGTAGCAGATAGATCTGTCTACTAACTTTGGGTGTCCCTAACTTCGCCAATCGCCAGAGCCTTGTCGGCCGCAGTCACTGTGGTATCCCACCGTCAGGGGACATCTCAACACTGCCTCCAGTCAAGAGATGAACCAAACCGAGGGCACCCAGGACGTACGTTTCCCAGCCCACACGAGGTGTGGCATCAACACCATTCGAGGACGTAAGGTTGACTTGCCCCCCTTCCGGGAGGGGCCTTGTGGGCCACGCGAGGTGGATACTGCTCCTAACTACAACCCATTAACGGAGGGAAGTAGTGTTGGAGTTGAGAGGCAATCCCTGGGGTACCTCCAGAGATCACCTCTGTCCTGCCAACCAAACAGTATCCCCTGACCACATTTTCTATTAATAAATAATAATTGTTTTAAAAAGAATATATTTTAATATAAATCTCATTTGCTGGGTTTTCTGCAGTACTCCTCTGATACAACAAATAGACATCAAAAGCTATTCTACAAACTGACACCGTAGCAACACAATATAACCAGTACCGCAAACAATACCCCCCTCCCTAAACACCAAAAAGAGAACATCATCAAAATACACCAGAAGAGCAGAACTTCAGATGTAATTCAAGATGGACAAAAAGAGCCTCTCAAAATTCTCCATCGGTTTGTACAGCAGAGAACCCAGTATAAGATTTTATAAATGAAATTCATACAAAAGAGAAAATAATTTTGAATAAATCATAACATTTAAAAAACAATGTTTCCTATCTATATAACAATAAAATATTATTAAAAGTGGAAATTAAATTAAATGTTGATCATTCAATATAATATACTAAGAAAGATGGAGAAGCCCGTGGCCTAGACCTCCCACCTTTCTCGCTTCTTCCTTCTTCTGCCCTTTTCATCCTGTATTTTTATTTATTATTATTTGAATTTTTTAAAGATTAAGCCTTGAAAACTCCACACATGGAGTACAAGACAAGTATTATACAATACCAACAGTATTCTCACATTACATTAGTCACCATCGATAAAATTACAGCAGTTGAGACTTGAAATTATACTTAAATTATAAATCATTATCAACTAGATATATCTTCAATTGTTTGAAGTGGGAGCTGACATTTTTTAACAATGATTGATACAAAGTGTCTGGTAAAATCAATGACAAGAAATACACAATAAAACAAATAAACGAAGTAACAGAGAACTGCATGCCCTACCTAGTAGTGGATTGTACAAACTGTGTTTCAAAATCATGCCTTGAAGTATTAAGACTAGTCAATACAAACAGTATTCACAAATTACAATAGCCACAATCGATAAAATTACAAAAGTTGAGACTTGAAATAATCTGAAAAGGTCACTTGTACTCTATAGAAACTTTATCAACTATATATATTTTCATTGTTTGAATTTAAATAGAAAATGATTTTTTTGCTATTATTAATACATAACGTTTTTTAAATCAATGCCATGAAAAACACAATATAACAAAGAATTGTAACAACATAAATGCATGCCCAATTACAAGTACAATATAAAAAGTTGCTAAAAAATATTTTTTTAATTCCCGACATACTTAGAAAAACGTTCCGGTATAACCCTGAAATCTGCGTTCCAGAATTTGTGCATAATTCCATTGAGATATCTGGACAAATCTCAAAATGCAATGCTTGAAACTCAGCACTGGATTAAATATTTGAATTGCTCTGAAACCGAATCTGTTTAGCTATGAAGGCTATTGTGATTTCTTCAGTTATTTAGAATAGATTCTACAAGAAAAGAAAAACAGTTAATTACCTAGTAGATGAAGCTTAAAAAAAGACTGTAGCACGAATGGAGTTGAATCTGTTTGAGAAGAATACCCGAGAAGAAGTGGTGATGACAACAACACAGTGTGGCTGAAACAGACTTGAGCAAGAGTGATTAAATGGGGAAAATTCCTTATTTAACAATAGATAGTATCACATATTTGCACTCCTACCATCTGCAGGCAAGCGCCAATAATCTATCAATAAATAGTATCAAATTTTTTGCACCACTACATCAGTAGGCAAGCGCCAATAATCTATCAATGAATGATTTCAAATATTTTTGCACCCCTACATCTGTAGGCAAGCGCCAGTAATCTATCAATAAATAGTATCACATATTTTCATTTCCTAGCAAGTATAGGACAGCACCCTTAAACTACCCTTGAATTATTGCTTCCATGCTTGAATGTACCCAAGTGAACTCTATTCTCAGTGTGGTAGAGCTTATGACATTTTCACTGCCAAAGCATTGCCAGAGAGAATGGCATAAACTCTAAGCACAAAGCCAGTAGCTGAAGCTAAAGTGAGAGCCACTTCCCCAAATTTTGAATAATCAATGTCTAATCTAATTTCTTATCACATTCACCGTACATGAATAGGCAAGAGCCAATAATCTATCAATAAATATGGTATCACATATTTTTGCACTCCTACCATCTGTAGGCAAGCGCTAATAATCTATAAATAAACAGTATAATATATTATTTTGCACTCCTACATCTGTAGGCAAGTGCCAATAATCTATCAATAAAAAGTATCAAATATTTTTGCACTCCTACATCTATAGGCAAGCGCCAATAATCTATCAATAAATAGTATCAAATATTTTTGCACCCCTATGTCTGTAGGCAAGCGCCAATAATCTATCAATAAATAGTATCAAATATTTTTGCACTCCTACATCTATAGGCAAGCGCCAATAATCTATCAATAAATAGTATCAAATATTTTTGCACCCCTATGTCTGTAGGCAAGCGCCAATAATCTATCAATAAATAGTATCAAATATTTTTGCACTCCTACATCTGTAGGCAAGCGCCAATAATCTATCAATAAATAGTATCAAATATTTTTGCACCCCTATGTCTGTAGGCAAGCGCCAATAATCTATCAATAAATAGTATCAAATATTTTTGCACTCCTACATCTGTAGGCAAGCGCCAATAATCTATCAATAAATAGTATCAAATATTTTTGCACCCCTATGTCTGTAGGCAAGCGCCAATAATCTATCAATAAATAGTATCAAATATTTTTGCACTCCTACATCTGTAGGCAAGCGCCAATAGTCTTTCAATAAATAGTATCAAATATCTTTGCACCCCTACGTCTGTAGGCAAGCGCCAATAATATTTCAATAAATAGTATCAAATATTTTTGCACTCCTACATCTGTAGGCAAGCGCCAATAATCTATCAATAAATAGTATCAAATACTTTTGCACTCCTACGTCTGTAGGCAAGCGCCAATAGTCTATCAATAAATAGTATCAAATATTTTTGCACCCCTATGTCTGTAGGCAAGCGCCAATAGTCTATCAATAAATAGTATCAAATATTTTTGCACCCCTATGTCTGTAGGCAAGCGCCAATAATCTATCAATAAATAGTATCAAATATTTTTGCACTCCTACATCTGTAGGCAAGCGCCAATAATCTATCAATAAATAGTATCAAATATTTTTGCACTCCTACATCTGTAGGCAAGCGCCAATAATCTATCAATAAATAGTTTCAAATATTTGTATTCCTACCATCTGTAGGCAAGCGCCTCTAAGCAATTGATAAATAGTATCACATATTTCCACTTCCTAGCATGTGTATAAGAGCCCCAGAAAATTTTTTGATTCTTTCAAATCATGATTTGTACTTTTGAAACTGGTATATAAATACCATATAAACTAGTTATATATTTGTTGATTTAGTGCAATTTTATTTTATATTATTCAGATGTATTTTTTATATTTTTATGTTTCTATTTTTGTTGAGGAGGATTTATAAATGATTTGATTTAGTGAACTCTATTCTCAGTGTGTTGGAGCTTATGGCATTTTCACTGGCAACAGTAAATATGGCATAAGCTCTAAGCACAAAGCCAGTAGCCGAAGCTAAAGTGAGAGCCACTCCCACAATTTTTGCATAATCAATGTCTAATCTAATCTCTTATCACAATTACCAAACATAAAGGTGCTAACACCTGCACTCAACATATGTCGGAGACATCATTACTCCAGGGTTTTCACCTGGCAACCGGCATCTCTTGATCACAGGGTAACACAGTCCATGCACAATGAATGTGACATGAGAATCCTGACAGGGATCTAACAGCAAATCCCTATTTACATTTGTTAGCCTTATATCAACCCACCAGCTGCAATGAAATGTACCACACCATAATAAAATGGTTGTGGCGACTGAGCAGTGCACCCTGTTCTCCTTGTGGAACTAACAAGTAGTCACTAGGCCTTAGCGAGGAGAGAGACTCTCGAAGCATCCGTGAGAGCCACTGAACCCAGCCAAAAAACCATCAAGCGCGATAAGATTATGTCATGGCACAAATCAAGAGCCCGGATAGAAAGTGTGATAGATGATTAACAACTGCAAATGCCCTACAACCCAACAAATCTCCATTCACGATTGTTAGCCTCATAGCACATCCCACCAGCTACAATAAACAGTACCACTCCATCATAAGACGGACGTATAGCAGCGTTATCTGACAACTGCGGTCATGAACTCTACAAGAGAGACATGGACTCTCAGATGCAGACCCTGCCATCGAAGCCACAAATATGACTTTGTGGCACAATCCAAGAGCATGGTTGAAGAGTGTGGTACTTGACTAACAACTGTAAACCTCCTAGCATATGCAGGAGAATGGTAGGAAACTTCTAACCTAACTGACTATAAAAGCAAGATACATAATACCAAATCTCCAGTTTCACGTCCTGGCCAGTTTGTACTCCACCATCTTGACCTACTGAAGAGGTTACCGTGAAGTTGAGTCTTTTCATATCTCCTTCTTGAAGTAGGTTGAACTGATCAGTCATCCTGTTGAAAAAAAAAATAGTTCAGTTAAGCTATTACAAATTTGGAGGTGTGTTGATTGCTTCAATTATAACAAAATATGTGGTGGTGTTACATTGATAAAAGTTTGTAAAGTTGATTGGAAATTGATATGTGCTGGCAATATTCAATTGACTATAGAATGTGTTTGAAGTGATGATGTTGATTAAGATCAAGTATCTTGAGCATTAAACAATGTGTCCTAATATACTGATACTGCATCATATGTTTTGCTGGATATAGTTGAAAACTCAGAAATACTTGTTCTTAAAAATGGAAAGCCATACAAAATAAACCAGTATCAATACGGCTCCAACAATAATTATATTGAAATTTTGATAGCGTAAAACAGCCACTTCATTCATCAAGTATATCAATGAACAATCTCTGCCCTTGAGAATAATGTTGGAGGATACTTGGAATGAATTAAAATTTCCTATTCAATCCCAATAAGACTATCATTAGTATATACAGTATTAGAATTAATTGGTGATCCAATGGAATTGAATTTGGAATGAGTCATTTCGATTCACTGGCATGGAAATAACATCATGATCAATGCTGTTCTCTGCTGAAAATCACTTCCCGGTGGTTCGGAACCCACCTAAAACTGTAGGTCCAACTCATAAATCATCATCATCCAACTCATTACCCACGCACAGGTCTCAGACCTATGTGGGATTCATCCTCAAAAAAAAAAAAAAAAAAAAAAAATTAATATATGGTTCATGCCTGGTTTCTTAGTCGTTTAGAAAATCATTCAAAAGCTATTGATTCATTAGAGGCCCTAAGGCTTGTTTCACACATACCCAGCAGTTAGGTAACCATTATTGTTTATCCAGTATGATTACATAGTCCCATATAATGCAATGTTCGTACAGCTGGGCAAACAACACCAGTTACCCGACTGCCGGGTGTGTGTGAAACAAGCCTTAGGGCCGCTAATGAATCAATAGCTACTGAATAATTTACTAAACGACTGAGAAACCAAACTTGAGAAAATATTTCACAAACTAGCTTCAAGTTAATAATCTTGCTAACTATATTCAGCAATGCCTGAAACGACGTCAAATAGTGGAACCCAATTTTATAATATCCTAAAAATAATTGTGAAATAATCAAAGAAATTGGTCAATTTGGGTTGCAGCAACATAATTTTGAGAAAATGTTGGATTAGTACAGTAGGCCTATCTATAGTCACTGAACATGTCAAATTGCAAGTGGGATGTGTATATATTTGAGTAGTGAGTAAGTGGAGTTTGAGCAAAAGGACAGAGATTAAAGATAATAATTAAATGAGACTGAAAAACATTTTCTCATTGAAAAGAATATGGATTAATTATCTATAAGGATTGGAATAGTTTGAATCAATTATTGGTAGATCATGGTTCAAATCAGTACGGTAGCTGCTGGCTTGTAAGAAACATTTCTTGAAATCATAAAATTAAATTAGCCCAGTATGCATACAAGTTCTAATAAGAGGTTTATCAATATAGTTACTAGTTACTTGGATGATCATCATGATATAAAAGCTCATTGAAATTCCACTAAGAGGCTACTAGTGTGATAACTAATTTTAATTTGATTATATAATATCACTATCAATTTATAATAATTATAATGTAGGCGACGACCAGTTCTGAACTTATTTTTCAAACAATGAATTATTTCTTTTTTCAGTCAAAAACAATTTAAATTCTCTGCTTTTGATTTTTGAAGGACATTTCAATTGATGGATAGTTTTAAGATTGACTTTTGAAGCACACTGTCTGGAAAATAATGTCCAAGGGAAAATAGAAGCAATAATAAAAATAAATTCATGAGAAATTTGAAATCAAGCAGCATTGGTAGATTAAAACTAACAAAATGAGAAAATGCATGTTCACTGAGAATGTCCCAATAAAATTTATAAATTCTAATGATCTATAAAATAAATTGGTACTGTAGTCAAGGTCAATGTATAATAATGAATAGCGAGAAGTCTACCTAAAAATGAATAACAATTCTTTCTTGGTTTTTATATTAAAAACTGTAGTTATTAAATAGTTTCTTAGCTTGGCTTTGAAATAAGTTAATAAAGGGGAAAACTAGTAGAGTTTACCCTACCCGAGTATTGAAACATAGTTATTGAATTAGAGTTGGTAACTGAAAATGACTAGACAGATTTCAAAGAGTTAGTGATGATGAACGTTTTAGGTTAAATTTTAGCCATTTCATTTTAGTTATTTCTCACTTCAAAATAATGGAGCAAAGCTATGCAATTAAGAAACTATGGTATTTAAGGGTGTCTTAAAATAGACTAAATTGCAAAAATTGATATGAAACTGCTTACCTTGTGAAAGATATCCAGAATTGATTTTCCATTTATTCATCACTAAATCATTTGAGTACTTCAGTATTTAATCAGTAGGCACTGTTCAAATAGCAAATTTAAGGTAAAATTCCAGTGATGTGTGTTGAAAAATCTACTGGAGCACAAAACAGCTCTTCTCTCTATCAATGCTAGACATCAACTGATGAAGGTTTGAGGTTTGATGACGTTGAAGAAAATGGAGGCAGTCAGCTGATTATGAAAGCCGGTAACTGGTAGCAATGCCAACTTGATTATCATGTGGTTCTAGTTGGTATTACTGGGACTGTTTTTGTTTACAGGAGACCGAATCAAAGTGGACCCGGTTCATCAGCTGATGTTACCATATTAACGCTCTCAAATCGACAATATTGTCCTAATCGACAATAACTATAATAATTAATTATTGTACTTTTTAAAACTATATATTTTTGGATTTTCAACATTTTTCTTAGAAAAATAACAGTTTTAGATCAAATAGTATTGTTACTAGTAATACAGTCGTCGCCCTTCCACTTCTTGATTGCCCATTTTGTGCCAAAAGCGTTTTCAAGCCCCCCCCCCCCAAACAATTTGTAAAATCAGGTTGAAAAGTAGATTATTGGTTGAGTTTATGGGAGCCTTCTCATTTACTGGTAAATGTTACTGGTGGAGTCTGATTGGTCTATTCAAATTCTTCAACATCTTTGAATTTTAATAGACCAGATGACAGGGAAGTGATAGCCGTGAGCCGAAGCAGGTATCTGTTCAATCAGATAGGGATAAGCTGCGTTCTACTGGGCACTCTTTGTAAGGGTGACCGATTAGATCGGCCAGCAAAAAAGACACTGTTCTCTGCTGTAAAATCACTTCCCGGTGGTTCTGAACCCACCGAAAACTGGTTAAGTGGTAGATTGGACATAACTGTCCAAACTTCGCCACGTCAACAAATAAAAAAGTCATTCTATTCTAAAACTGTAGGTCCAGCTCATCAATCATCATCATCATCATTCAACTCATTACCCACACACAGGTCTCAGACCTATGTGGGCTTCATCCTCCAAAAAATGACACTGGTAACATTTACTGGTTTTGAAATCTTGAAATTTGGTATACATGACGAACTGCGCGTATTACTAATAATAATTACAGTATTTGACTTTATGAATAATTGCACGACTATGAAGTCAAATATTTGAGTAGAAAATTAAAATATTTTACTCACTGAGCACTGCAGTGGCGGCCGGCAATCAAAAATGTTGGTGAAGGACTCTTATATTAAATTATTCCACAGAAATTAAATTATTTTTTAATATTTGGATTTTCTCTTAGTGTTGGAGACACATTTCGACCATTATGCTAGAAATGGGTGATCACATAGGGAGGTCGGCAGGATGGCTGTAGTATATTCGTCATTGAATTGGAAGTAATTTTATTTATGATGTTGAAGATCCATCTTGTTTCCACTAATATGTAATATAAACTTAAAAAAAACACTTTTAAATGGAAATTAACTCACGTTATGGCGTGACTGCCGTTTCGCTCTGTTGTCTAGAGCATCGTCAGACAACCCACAGTACACTGACTTAAGGTATGAGTTTGAGGGTTATGTATGTTGGAATGGTGCTGTGGTGGGGGGATGAGTAGGCGGGAGGTTTGAAATTGGGATTATTTTGTCAAATAGAGTGTGTGAGAAGAAGTTAAGTTGATCATTTTAAATGTTGTCAGGTTCCTGCTTTGCATGTTTGTAAATCTCATATTGTTCTAAAACATTGAGTTTATGGCTTTTGTGAGTGAAGTGTAGTGTGTCTAAATTAGCGTCAATGTCTGTATAACTGTGGCCTGTTGAAATGATGTGTTCAGCAAAAGTGGAATGTGTGTTTGGGTGTGAGATGGCTCTTGTGTGTTCTTTGAATCTAGTGATGAATGTCCTGCCAGTTTGTCCTATATAGAACTTGTTGCAGTCATCACATTTCAATTTGTAAATTCCAGATCTGTTGTACTTGTTTTGAGATGTTGTCTGAAAATGCAGGTGTTTTTGAGTGAATTATTTGTTCTGTAAGCTATTTTATGAGTTTCCTGAATGAAGCTGCTATTTTATGAGTTTTTTTTGTTGAGGTAGGTAAGTGTGATGAATGTATGGGGGTTGTCATTCTGTTTGTTGCTGGTGTGAGTGATTGGTTTTGTTGATATTCTGTGCAGTAGTTTGTCTATTAGTGTGTGTTTGTAACCATTCTGTTGTGCTATGTATTTTATAGTATTCAATTCTGTAATGTAGGTTGTAGAAGTAATCACAAACTCATTGTAATTGATGAAATACATTTTATTAAAAGAACGAATAGCGTAAGTAAACTCATTACATCATGAAAATTCAATCGACAATAGAGACATAGTACAGTAGGCGTTGTCTCTCTGGTGTGGCACAGTCTTGCCAACTGCATAAAATAAAACTAAAATTCATTCCTGGATTGTTTGTTCCATGACGATCTGCGTTGTTAATATTAACTTTTCATGTGAAATTTAACGACATGCAGTCAAATATTTGTTAAGAATAAGTATAATAACTCACTTAATCTGGCCAAGTACTTTCGAATCTATGAGATCCATCTTCAGAGGCGCGGGTTCCTAGATCATTATGTCAGTTTTTTGGTTAGAAGTGTTGTGGTTTTTGTAAAATATGATCAAAAAGTTTGTGAGATTTAAAATTTAGTTGTTCATTGAGAATGTTTTGTTTATTGTGTGTGGTGTGTTTGTATATTTCAAATTGTTCCAAGGTGTTGAGTTCGTGTCCTTTAGATTTTATGTGTAGAATGTGTAGGTTGGTACTGATGTCAGTGAAAGTGTGTCCAGTTTGAATGATATGGTCGGCAAAATTCGATTCAGCTTTGGATGTGAGGGCTTGAAAGTGTTCCTTGTAACGTTGTTTGAATGTGCGGCCAGTTTGTCCTATGTAGAATTTGTTACAATTAGAGCAGTTTAGTTTGTAGATCCCTGGGAGATCGTATTTGTTTGTGTTCAGTGTGGTTTTGAGTGTAAGTGCATTTTTTATTTTGTTTTTTGTTCTGAATGAGATGGTGTGGCCGGCTTTTTTTTAAGATTTTTGCTAGTCTGTGTGATTGTGGATTAATGTATGTCATTGTGATGTATTTTTTGTCAGTGGTGTTGGTGTTTTGTTTTTTGTTTCTTATTTGTTTCTAATTGACAAACTCAATCATAAAATTGCCATGAAGGAAATTGCCATGGATGTAAATTCACATTAGACTGTTGTCTAGAATGACGCACACAATGTATACAATTCTTTGTAACAAGCTCAATATCAGAATCAATATTTGGCCAATAGACATAACTTCGTGCAAGGCCTTTCATTTTTACAATTCCTAAGTGTCCTTGGTGTAGTTCCTCAAGTACTTTAGATTGTAAAGATTTTGGAATCATAACTCGTAAGCCTTTCATAACACAACCTTGTTCAACTGAATATTCAGCAATATTGTTTGTATTTTCACCATTTTCAGTACCTAAAATTTGTCGAAGTAATTTACACATATCTGGATCTTTTCTAGTTTCATGAGCTATTTGTTCCCTTGTAACCGGTAAAATATTAATTTGATTCATTTGTACAATTTGAACCTCATCAATAGTAGGCCTATTGTCATTAACCATTTCCATAGGAAATCTTGAGCAAACATCAGCATTCATATGTTCAGTGGTCTTACGGTATTGTATGGTGTAATCAAAACCTTGTAAAAATAATGAATAATGTAATAAACGTGTAGCACTGATGGATGGAGTAGCAGCATGAGCATTTAAGATGCTTTGTAATGGTTTGTGGTCAGTCAGTAAAGTAAAATGACGACCAAACAAGTAATTGAAAAATTTCTTAACTCTCCAATAAATTGACAATGCTTCCTTGTCTATCTGGGAATAATTTCGCTCAGCTGCAGTGAGACATCTACTAGCAAAAATTATGGGCCTTTCCACACCTTTTTCATCTAAACATGAAAGAACCGCACCAATAGCATATTTACTAGCATCAGTAGCAACAATTATAGGTTTAGTGACATCAAAATCCGCAAGAGTAAGTTTTGTTTCAATATCTTTCTTAATTGTTTGAAATGCAGTTTCACACTCGTGTGACCACGAAAAAACAACATTTTTCCTGAGTAAGTTGTATAAAGGTGAGAGAGAATTAGCCATGCCCTATATAAACCTTGAGTAATATGTAACAAACCCTAAAAAAGATTTCAACTCTGATACATTTGTAGGACGTTTTGCATTCTTAACAACTGCAATCTTATCATCAGTTTTATGTATGCAATCTTTGTCAATTTTAAACCCTAAATAAGTAATTTCAGATTTCAGTACTTCACATTTTTCCCATTTAAGTCTAATACCATTTTCACGGCACATACTAAAAAACATATTTTAAAACAAAAAAAGAAACCGACTTCAGTGAAATGATTAAATACTCACGTACTAAAAAGTTTAAAATAAAGTATTTACTTTAAACTGAGAAAATTTTAAATTTCATACAAGTAATCTTTTGAAGTCGGTGCCAAATATTTTATGTAGTTGATAAGAAATTCTATCTAATATCAAAACTAACAATGTATTTTTTTTGGAGGATGAAGCCCACATAGGTCTGAGACCTTTGCATGGGTAATGAATTGGATGATGGAGATTGTTGAGTTGGACCTACAGTTTTAGGTGGGTTCCGAACCACCGGGAAGTGATTGATAAGAGATTCTATCTAATATCAAAACTAACACTGTATTCCAATTAAATATGTGATTTACACTCACATTTACTGAAATACATAGTAATTGATAAGAAATTCGATCTAATATCAAAACTAACACTGTATTTCAATTAAATGTGATTTACACTCACTTTTACTGAAATAAAGTGTCAGTTTTGACAGGGGTGCCCACCCACCCTAAGCCTCATGACGCACCCCCCCCCCCCCTAAATTTAGCACCAAACCCCCCCCCCCATAAATAAGGCCCCCCCCATAAATAAGGCCCCCCCTCCAAAAAAAATGCGAAAAAAGCCCCCCGTATTCTTTCTAAAACTAAAAGAAGATTTTTATAACTATTGAAAAAATTCAAACCCAGTCGATAATATACAAAATGTATGTATATTTCTTGAGATTCTTTACATAGGTAACATTTTTTTGTAAAGGTAAAAAAGAAATATCAATGAAATGAATATATGAACTTCTGCTCAATAAACTTAATTGCAAAATAGCTAAATAAGAATTTGAACCTAAATGGTTTTTAAACAATAAAATATTATTACAAATACACAATGTTCAATAAAAATGAAATACCTATAAGTTTATGTTCGGTGTACCAATTAGATTAAGGTTAAATAATTCTACAAAGTTGTACCTTTAAAGGAAGTGAAAACAATGAGTTAATAACTTCATTTGTAAAACACAAAAATTCAAAATACTAAGTCATTTATTGGACAGTAGTTAAACAACAGGTTATTTACTTAGTGTAGTATCTTGGGAGAATTTATGTATGGATGAAGTACATAAAAGGCACACATTTCATGTATAGTTATTTACAACACACAATCGAAAGAAGTGTCTTTCAAAAACAAAATAAAGACATAGTTATGAAAAATTACTGAATTTTTAGTATTTAGTAAGTTTTGCTATAGTAGTTCTTACTTATTAGTAAGTAGTTATCGTAAAATACATGAAAAACATCAACAGTTTGAAGACAAACATTTTAAATTTGTAGGCTGTGACCATCTACAAGTTAGCTAGGCACCTTCTAAGCTTGTTAAATCTATCTCTCTAAACCCCACATAGAAGTTTTTGTCTTTGGGATGAGGAAACAGAAAACCTTTCAATTATTTCTTCGTTAGAAATAGACTCAAGTACATCTTTTTCTGCAGCTAGAACCATTAGAGTGGACAACCATGAGTCTCCCATAGCTGATCTGAGTCTGTTTTTGATAATTTTAAATCGACTTATTGCTCTTTCTGCTGATTAACTAGTAACTGTAAGGAGAGTAAAGTTGTATAAACCACTTTCAGAGCACTCGCTTAGCGTCTTGCTAAGTTTGAATAATAACTTCCTGCACAAATCCTAAACATAACTATTTTAGCTAATTCATATTCAATTGTATAATAATAATTATAAATATATTTTCATTAATTGACATTCTATCTGGTGACTTCGTAGTATATTTTTGAATGTTGTCACGTTAAACACGGTTTCAATCAACTTTACGCCCCCCCCCCCCCAAAACGTTTTTTGGAACCCCCCCCAAGAATTTCAATGACGCAGTCTGCGTCATAGCCCCCCCCTGTGGGCACCCCTGCGCATAGGGATCAACACATTCCACATGTATCCAGCGAGATAAGTCGATTTGCTACCCGACGTGAATCCAGACTTCACCAACATGTCAACCCTGAGAAAACTCAGCTGCTTGATAATCAAGAAATTACCAGAAGGCTGAAAAGGACAAAGCCCTTTTAATTAGAAAATGTTAATGTGTGCGATAGGATAGAACATAATATATAGTGCTCTTAGAACTACTTTAGTCATCAATGATTGAACTGAAGTTAATTCAATAATTTAAATTCAAGAAGTTAACGGCTAGTCTTCGACTAGTTTTAATGACATTATCAAAAAATAAAAATATTCTTGTACGATGCCCAATGTATTCAGATTTGAGACGACAGTTTTTGACTGAATATACTCAAAAATTGTTTAATGATGAGGATACAAAAATTGTACTTCTTTCAAATGCTACCGTTGATAAGATGAGAGATATTCATAGATAAATGGTTAACGCTATAAATATAAGAAACTACAGGCTAATTCCGGAGTTAGTCAAATACTTCTGTGTTCGTATCTTATTATGTTCAAACTTTTATTCATATCAATAATTATTGTATTTGAGCAATTGTGTAATTGAGCTGCTGTAAATTAGATGATTTTTCAGATACTTCTCATTCTAATGAGTCTTAAATAATGTTTTTTTGTCAAGTAACCAGCAACCCCATTTGTATGAGTGCATGCTCGATGGCAAATAATAACATGATCATTTACTTATTTAGATGAATAACAGAATCATATTGGCCAGATAATTATTGGCTAATATATTGTTTTTAATATTTTTTGACACGTTTTATTACTTTTAATTATAATTGCCACAAAATGTTGAGGACCGATCTAATAGCCAATTAAAGGAGTTTAAAAGCTATATTTTACAAGAAGTACAATATTAAAAATGCACTAAATAATGAAAAATTGTACAGAAGTAGTCAGCAAATGAATCTTACTCTTTGTGATGAAATACAAGATGAACAATCTATATAAATAAAATTAGAGTTTTGTCTGTAAATTTGAAAGAATTATATATTTTTTGGTTATTTTTACGTTTTATACATTAAAGAAGCCGAAACAAGTCTTATCTCAATTTCTGTCTGTCTGTCACGGCCTCGAATGCATTTTACGCGGCCTTTTCCTAAAAAACGAGAGCATCGATGGGGATTTAAGTTATTTATCAGTATTGAAAACTTTTTTGACAATGTCTTTAGCTATAAAAACTAAATTAACTTTTTTAACAGAATAATAAACGTTTAAAAACCAAGTATTGTGCGATTTTGGATACATTCACGTGATTTATCATGATATTTCACTGAATTGTTCACGTTCTAAGTTGGAAATGCTCAGCTGGAAATATATAAATATTTGTTAATGAAACAACAACAACAACGGGAGACAATGGATACCCTACATACAGGAGGCGCTCCCCAGATGACGGAGGTCATTATGACCCTATCAAGGTTGGAAATGAAGAGATCCCAATGGACAATCGATGGGTAGTGCCCTACTCACCTGTATTATCACGTACATTCAAAACCCACATCAATGTTGACAAATGCTATCAAAACAAAATGAAATAATAAATGTTTTGTTAAATGATATGAATGTCTTATTTCTAAAAATAATCCGTACGAAGGACGGGTACAATAGCTAGTCCAATATAAAACTCTCTGTATTAATTTCTTTTTAAATTGTGATTTTTACTCACTTATATTGGAGGAATGCATTTCACTTCTGAGGAGAAGCTTCATCAGTATTTTATGTTAATTGAAAATTGCATTAGATTTGAATTGTGTTAGATCATTGAGTTTGGTGTTTCAATATTTCATATTGTTCCAGTATAGTTAGTGGCTTTTTTGAAGAGTGTGTAGGATTACTAAGTCAGTTTGGATGTTTTTGTGTGAATGTCCAGTGTTGATTGAGTGGTCTACATATTATATTAATAGGATAACAACTCAAGTGGACCCATGATCATTGACAAAAAAATAAAATAACTGACATGTAATTGAAACAGATTTTATTCGACTTTTAGATTATTTTACAAGAGCACTATTTTCTAATCACACCTATTATAATTTACCAATTTATCTAAATACATAAATATCTACTGAACTTAATAACATTCTAGATCTACAGTTTTCAATAACTTGAATTCACAGCAGGCAAAACTTGAAATCTAAATAATTATGGATTTGAAACTTTCCCACAATTTCAATTTTAAATATTATTTGCCCAAGGCTTGTATGACCTTACTTTGATAATTTCATTACAGTATTTTCACCCAAGAGAAACACTCAGTGCAATGACACTCAATAATATTCTATATGATTTATCATCTTTACTAATCTATTCATAGGTAGAAACTTGCATAGGTCGAAGCGCGTCCGCCGCGACTCAAAAAAGGTCAGTTCTGCACAGCAAGTTTCTGCCTATGAATAGTTATACTGCAGTTCACGAAAAATGGATATTCACAACAATAATTTATTAATCTCTTGTCAATCCCAGTACATTGTAAACGAGTTCAGAAACAAATTTTCAACTTTATATTTCGAATTAGCTACTGTAACTCCGGGTATAGGACAACTCGCCGCGGCCATCTCATTCAAGAAGGACTCATTTTCCCCTATATTTCATTGTTGCCGCTTTTCAGTAATATTTAGATGCAGCTAATGATCCAACATGATAAATAAATGAATTTTTATTTAACCAATCAAGCATACAATACCACTGTATACAAATAAAACAAATTTTAAAACAAAAAAAGAAACCGACTTCAATGAAATGATACTCAAACAATAAATATTCACGTACTAAAAAGTTTAAAATAAAGTATTTACTTTAAACTGAGAAAATTTTGAATTTTATACAAGTAATCTTTTGAAGTCGGCGAAATTGATAAGAAATTCTATCTAATATCAAAACTAACACTGTATTTCAATTAAATATGTGATTTACACTCACTTTTACTGAAATACGGTGTCAGTTTTGATATTAGATTGTACAAGTATTTCGTCATGGAAAACATCACAGAGTAATTCTGTTATATTTTTAGAAGTTTATGGGAAATTTGCCACCAACTTCACAAGATTACTTGTATGAAATTTAAAATTTTCACAGTTTAAAGTATAAATACAGTACTTTATTTCAAACTTTTTAGTACGTGAGTATTTAATGTTTGAGTATCACTTCATTGAAGTCGGTTTATTTTTTTGTTTTAAAATTTGTTTTATTTTAAGCTTTTTTGTTGAATTTTCAAACTTTGAAAACATGAGAAATTTCTTTAAGCCTACATTAAGAAATATTTATCAAATTAGCAAGCCAATATAACATCCAAGCTTAAGTAACTAAAAATCCACCTATAAGAAAAGATAAACTGAGGAAAATTCTACAGAGCTTTATTTAATGTGGAATATTATATTTAGGAAAATTATAATAGCAAAAGGCTTCTTAAAAGTAAAATGGCTTATGATTCATTTTGATGTGGTCCCTTTCAGAATATAGGCTACCTTCACTTAAATAGTAGGCCTATATTACAAGTGTGGAAAATAGTGTTTACTGTACAAGTATGATAAGTTAAGGTATGATTCCGTGGGTGACCACAGCGACAGACCGCAACTGCAGACTGCAAACACAGATGGGAGTGTCGCTGTCGTCTGCAGTCGGATCAATGTCGAACACGGCGGCAGCTTGGTCTTGCAATTGCTTCCAAGTAGTGTTTTAGGAAGGTGGCAATATTTTAAACATAATAACATTACACTAAATATCAATGAAAACACAATTTTTGAACATAATAAAACCTTTGGATATTGTCAATGATATGAAACGTTAAAATACAAGAATAGAAAACAAAGAAAAAAAAACAAATGAAAGCCCCGAGAAAACCTGTGTGGAGCCTGAGAAAAAAAATAACCTTAAAAAGAACTAATTAACCTACCTATGGTTCAATAGATTGGTTGTAAAATGACAAAATTGTCAAAAATTGTCACAAAGTAACCCCAATCTACAGTACTGTTTTTCCTATGATTGAGAGAAAATTAAACATTCATATATTTATTCATTCATCACGTATAAATACATTGATATGCTAATTATTCGTGAATCATATTTCATATCAATTTATTCAAGTGTAACTGATAGGTTGGCTACCTTGCTCCAAATATTGTTGAGTAAAACATTGATATATTGATATTTCCAGTTTGGAATTGGATACTAGGCATAAGAATCAATCATATAGAAAACATCAATGTTTACCATTGAAACATCTATGTTGCAATAATATTTGAGTCATTTAAATGGTTAGTTTGATGCAACTTGGTTAAAGGTTAGGCTCATATAGTTGTTTACATGTTTACAGTACAAATACCAATACCATTATGAATAGTGGATACCAAAAAATGCTTGAACTTAGTTAACACCATTAATGGTTTGACTCGTTATAGTTGTTATAACAGTGGAAATACAGGATTACCATTAACTATTTATTAAGTTCTACTATATACTATTAACTTTTCATTATTATTTATCAAGTTCCAAAAACTATTTTCATAGGATAAAAACATTTTAGATTTTAATATGCTGTGATTAAAACCCACTTCTTTTGTTTGGAACTTTTTTTTGAAAAGTGTTGATGGAACAGTAAAATGTAAGCTATGTTCATCTGTTTACAAATCCTTTGGGAGAAAAAATTTGATTAAACATTTGAAAAAAAGACATCCTACAAAGTTCTTGGACAGCTCTGATCCTGATAATTTAGCTGTCCCCACCACAGAAAGTAAGCGTCAGCAGCCATATTGCTCCAAGGACAACAGACATGAAATGCAAGAAGAAAGTGATCATCAGCTGACAGTAGAACCTCCTCCCTTCAAGAAACAGAGACAGTTGAGGCTTATGACACCTACAAAAGTTAATAAAAAACTGGCTGATGATGCACTATTGGATATGATAGTTCTAGATTATCAGCCTCTAAAAATTGTTAAGAACAAAGGCTTCAGAAGATACAGCAAACGTTTGAATCCAGATTATACACTTCCTTCAAGAAAACATCTCAGAAAAGTTATTACCTGAGAGATATAATATCTTGTCAAAGGCAGCATGTAAAATTTTAGAAAAGTTTGAAAATATATCTGTTACTACAGATATAAGGACTTCTAATAGCAACCAGTCATTCATATCTGTGACTGTTCACTTTGTAAATAAGGCAAAATTAACCTCTTACTCTTGCAGTTTCAGAACTTCCAACAGATCACATATCTGAAAACATAGCCAATGAGGTAAGGTCTTGGCGGAGTGGCAGGTGTTCAATAAAGTTGTAAGTATTGCTAGCTGTATGAAAAGGGCAGTACCATTTTATTTGTAGAAGAGAAATCACTATCGTGTTGCTCACATTTTAAACTTAGTTGTGAAAGACTGCATTGATGACAATCAAAGTAATGAAAACAAACATTTGAAACAAGAACAGTCATCAAGTCTCCTTTCAAAATGCAAGTCAATTGTTTCTCATTTCAAAAAGAGCAGTAAATCAGCTTATAAAATGAAGGAAATACAACAGAATGGCCTTCCAGAACTGAAATTGAAACAAGATGTTCCCACCAGATGGAATTCCACATTCTATATGCTTGAAAGACTTGTGCAAGTGAAGATACCTCTGTCAGCAACCATTCCTCTAATTCAACTGCATACTTCAAATTTAGAATCATCAGAGTCAGATATAATTGAAGAGGTAATAACTATTCTCAGACCATTTGAAAAAATTACTATTGAAATTGTTTGAGAACTGCAACATGTGTTGGCCAAGAAGACCCCTCAGACTAATGTAGGCAAACACTTGAAAGCCACTCTCATGGAAGTTGTCAAAAAGAGATTGAATGTCTATGAAAGCAATAGGACTGCTTCAAAGGCTACTTTCCTGGATCCACATCCACATGGAGTTATCAGCAATGGTGAAGCTGCACAAAAGTTGGTAATAGAAGTATTAGCCCTCATACAAGCCCCAGAGACACACAAGTGATCAGCAACATTCCCATCCAGCAACATGAATAAGATCTTTGGGGGGACCTGGATAGCAAAGTAGCTGCTGTCAGCTCAAATCAAACTCCTATTTCAACAGCAACAGCAGTTGTGAAATAGTACTTGGAGCTGCCCTTTCTAGAAATAAAAAAATGCCCTTTGGAATTTTGGGAGGCAAGGAAGGACATGTTCCCTTCACTGTACAAATTAGCAATAAAATACCTGTGTATTCCAGCAAAATCAGTTCCATCTGAGAGACTTTTTTCAAAAGCTGGTATGATAATCAACCTATGTCACAATAGACTATCACTTTAAAAAAAGGATGAAATCCTGTTTTTAAATAGTTGGTGCAGTTCTGCATATAAGGAAGAAGTTTAAAAACCTCAAAAATACTGATCAATAGTTGAAGACAATTCTCTCTATACATGTTGTAATTATGTATTCATAGGTATCTTGATATGAAGACTTTTCTACTATAATACAATAATTTTTTCATTAATTTCTTGAAAGTTTTTTCTATATTATCACAAGATGGAATATAGTGGAGACAGGTTAGCCATTGTGAAATATTTTTTTTCAAGATAATTAGGTATGGTTATTTAGAAAAACAAACTTTTTCTGATACTAAAGCTCAGATGAACTTTCAGTTCACTACTGTTGAGCTGGGTTTACACAGCAATTATCATCTTTTGAAGAAATAGTTTGAGATTCTTCAAAATTTTCTTAAATTTGTAGCAAACTTTGCTGCTTTTAAACAGCAGTATGCTTTAAACAAAATCCTTGAGTTTCTGACATGTTTCCACTATTTGTATCTTTGAAACTAAAAATAGTTAGTTTGAAACTCTTTTTTAGTTGCTAACTGCTGTATAAACTTAGCTCTAGTGTTTATCTTTCTTGCATTCAACTCAATTCTGAATGATTACTTATAACAAATGAAGCTATTATTTAGAGTATTAACACAAACTCAACCCTTTGTAGGCATAATTATTGTTTTTCATTTAGTTACACATTTTTGCAAAGGTTAGATAGGAGCAAAACATAAGGCCTATATTACATAGAGGCACAGCAGTTGCACACAATCACCACAAATCCAGACCAGGGCCTAACACAATGTAGTAGGCCACAACCCACAATGTTCTACATACACATGACTGCTGTGGCTCTGTCTAATAATAAGCCTAATATTACAGTGTAAATTATTTGTTTGTTTTTATGTAACTGAAATATGTTCATGTTGAGATGGACTTGAGTACTCATGTTTATGAAATATTAATCATTTGATGAAAAAATTAGGCCTATATTAGACAGAGGCACAGCAGTCATGTGTGATCACCACAAATCCAGACCAGGGGCCTACCACAACATAGTAGGCCACAACCCACAATGTACTACAATGCATATTCAATTTTATTTCATAACAAAACTGGGAGAAGACATTAAGTCTAGAAAAAAGGTGACCAGGCCTGTGACTTTTGTGACTAAAAGAGTTCTGACAGAAGGGTCAGGGTCCTTAGCAGGTAGAATTGGTGTGCGGACTCTTGTGACCATGGACATGGACTCTGTCACTTTATAAAAAATTCAATAGAAGCTATTCCCAGACTCAACATTCATTAGGCAACTTCTAAAGTAACACAATCAAATAAGAAGAACAATAGTCTTAAGACTATAAGTGATGAAAAGCAAAACTTAGCAAGGCAAGGAAAGCTCTTTCACCCATACACTTCTATGCCCTCAGAATAAAACAAGTTTTTTTATTGTTTTTTTTTTTTTTAAATACTCTTATCATTAAAATTCTTCCCTACTTCCCTCTTGTTCATTTGAACTCCCTTTGTTTTGAACACTTGTTAAATTGGATTTTATTCATGGTTCCTTGAGTTCCAAAATACCCAGAGACCAGTGTATCATTATAACAAACATAGTCTAATTTTGTGCTCACCCTATTCTCTTCCCTTGAATGGAATTTCCAATAGCTTCAAGGTGTCAAATTTAATCATTTATATTTATAACTAGAATTGTGAGTAGTCCTATCTTCTAAAATATCATTAGCCCTAAATTTATCTTGTTAAGGTAAGTTCGGGTATCTGGGCCCATGGGGTAACTGGGCCATAGCCCTTCCAATTTCTTTCTAGACACTACAGGGAAATTTCCACCACAGATGGCACCACTGGTACCTCCAACTAAACAAAACAACCGCCATTTGCAGTCCAGCTCTTCTTGACATTGTTTACCAAAAGTTTTAAGTTTTTACAGTTTTGCATAGCAAACAACACTTTGTCGACTCCATTTTACAATTTTTTGTAAGTGCATATTATACTTTTATTAGCTGTAAGTAGGCATTTAATGACAATTCGCTTGCTTCGATCACTGCGCTTGCTTTGATCGCTCTGTTTGTTTCAATCGCTGCGCCAGCTTTGATGGCTCTATTTGCTTCAATCGCTGCGCTTCCTTCAATCGCTGCACTTGCTTTGCTCACTGCGCTTGCTTGGCCCGTTTTGGCGTGATCGAGCCACAAACATTCATCCAAACTGAGCCGTGCTTTGTTATGATTTTTAATTTTTGTTTGTTTCAGGCAATGTTAATGCTGCGCTCACAGCATGCAGTAGCTGTCAAACTACATAAAACATCTAGGTCTACGGCCTCTGAGGGGCTGCTTGCTGCGCTCTCTATGGCTGCCAGCTATTATTGCTTAACTGATATTTTTTGCAAAATAATAATTTTTCAAAATAAATCTACAAGTATTTAACTTAACAAACAAATTTAAACTGATTGTACAAAATAAGTAGGCCTACAACATTTTTCTTTGTTTTAGGCTATGCCAAGAAAGCGAGAGAGGAAAACAACCAAGGGGGCTGATCAGTTGTACTCCCAAGACGCACTGGAGAACGCTGTACAAGATGTCAAAAAAGGAAATTGTACATGTTGAGAAGCTGCAAGGTTGTATGGTGTTCCATGGACCACACTCAGACATTACCTAAACGGATCAAGAGGTAAAGGGGTTATATCACAAAATGGGTGTGGAGGGGGAGGAAAACTTGCTATTCCTCTTGAATATGAAAAGCAACTAGCCGACTGTCTGAGAGTGTTAGAAAATTGGGGGTTTGGAATGTCTAGAGACGAGGTTCTGGACATGGTCCAGACTTTTGTTATGCTGAACAACATAAAAACTAAATTCAAAGATGGTCGTCCAGGTGCTGAATGGTTTGTAAATTTCAAAAAGAGACATAACATGTCAGTTAAAAAACCGCAAGGGGTTGAGTACGTGTGCATGAGTCAAGTAAATCCATTTGTGATTCATGGCTTCGTCGATTTATTGGAAAAAACTATTAAAGAAAATGGTTTATCTGGAAAACCCCACCTTATTTTCAATTGTGATGAGACATCCTTTGGGCATGACCCTAGCAAGACCAAAGTAGTTGGTCAAAAGGGCGAAAAGTGTACAAGAACAATCAGTTCTGCTGGGCGAGAAAACACAACAGTTTTGATAGCTACTTCAGCGATAGGGGGAAAAGTTCCCCTTTTATGTGTTTTCAAAGGAAAAAACATAATGGATAGTTGGGTGGACACAAATTCTCATACCCTAACTGGATACGCAGCATCTAAGAGTGGGTGGATGGACCAAGAAATATTTTCAAATTGGTTCAAAAAGGTTTTCTTGGCTAGTATACCAGCAGAGCAACCGGTACTTCTGGTACTGGATGGCCATTCAAGTCATGTTAGTTTGCCTCTTATTCAAAAAGCAGCTGAGAATAATGTAATTCTTTTCAAACTACCCCCACATACAACCCACGTCTCCCAACCTAAGGACGTAGGCGTTATTAAAGGCTTAAAAGATGAGTGGGACAGAAAGCTGACGAAGTGGCAGAGAGAAAACCCTAGAAAGAGAATTCCAAAACAGGATTTTGTTAACATTTTAAACTCCTGTTTTAGTGATCTAGACAAACAAAGTATTGTTAACGCATTTAGAGCTTGTGGAATATATGACGATCAATGTAATGGACCAAACAGAGAAGAAATGTAAATTCAAGCCATGTGAACTAGAAGCGTATAAGAAAGCTCAATTGAAAAAAACAAATGAAGCTGACTCTGTAGATAACCAAGTACTAGAGATCATGTTAAATGTAGTTGAGGGACCAGAGGTTGTCATCAAAAGTACCAAAGATGGCCATGAAGATATTGCCAATACTAACGAACAAGATGCCAATAATGAAATAGGCCAAAGCATTTTGATTGAAAACAATCAAGTTACTCAAAGTAATGTCAGCAATGATAACCCTACTGTAGATGAATCGTCAGTCAAACAAAGTGGTTTGTGTGATAAAAATCCAAAAAGAAGTTTTGAAGATATCATAATAGAAATCTTGCATAAGAACAAAGAAAACAAAGAAACCCCTACCACAAAAAGAAGAAAATTATGTACTGGTGCTGAAATTATAACCACTACTGAATATATTGAAAAGAAGAAAGAAGAAAAAAAAGTAGAAGAAGAGGCTTTAGAAGAGAAAAAGAAAAAGAATGAAGAGAAAATGAAAAAAAAGGCAGAAAAAGAGAAAAATCTACAACAAAAAAAGATTTATAGCAAGAAAGCTGTCGCAAAGGATGTTAAAAAACCCAGGCCTAATGATAAAAATCATAACAATAAAACCAAGCAACAACAAAAATATGAAAATCCTTCAAACACTAGGCCATCTACATCTGGCATTAATAAAATCAAGAAATTTAAAGAAGTGTCAAGTGATGAATCCGACGGTGACTCTTTGGTGTCTAGTGATTCGGACATGAGTGTGGCTGATTATGAATCTGATAATATTGTGTCTACCATTGCTGTAAAAAAAGATGACCATGTTCTTGTTTCTTACAAATATCCAGGCCAAGTACTTGAAGTAAAAGATGAGCAGGTGAAGATAAAGCACATGAAGAGTGCTGAGCTTTATTGGCGTTGGCCCGATGAAGAGGATCTCCTGTGGTACGCAGAAAATGAGATCTTGAAAATAATAAATCCTCCCATACCTATGAACAAGAGGGGCATTAGCCCAGGCAATGAATGTTTTGTGTTGTAACAAATTAGGGGAAAGCTGAATTTTTGCAGGATGTTAGTATACATAGTACTTACTCAAAAAAACCAAAGTCCCGACCCCCACCCCGCTTGCTTCCCCCACCAACCCCCTATCAACATTGCAAGAGCAGTACTTCAGTTAAAGGCTTATAACTCGGAAACTAATTAAGGTATCGTTGTGATTTTCATCTCATTTAATACTTAAAACTATTCTCTAAAAAATATGTCATATACATTTTCTATGTAGATAGCCTAGTTTTTCAGTAAAAATATAGTTTATAGAAAAAAATGCCACCACGAACCACAAAAATCAACTTCAACTGATCATATCTTTTTTAATATCGTGTTATTGGTTGTGCCGTACCTTACAAAACTTATAGATAATTTAATAAGCTTTAAAATAATGTGTCTATTGATTACTATAGTTTAAGTTATGGCGTCATAGTGAGTGATGAAATAGTAGCGGACACCGCGTCGCCGAACCCTACAGCACTGTGTATTGCATGGCGCTTGGCTATCCAGCCCAATCCAATAAATAATTATTGTCAGACAAACAAGACTATATATGCCAATCAATAGTACACGTTTAAAAGTACATTTTCCGAAAAGTCCCCAAAAATCCCCCCTCAAATTTTCCCCCAAGCCCCCTCAAAGTTGAAAATGTTTCTAATTATTGGAAATTCGATATCTCTGTAACTAACTATCGAACAGAGTTGATTCTTCCTCCATCAGTCATATAATGTTCTGCAATAAATGTTCTGTTCACTTTGCCGGTAAACCTGATAGTTTCTTTTATAAAAATTTAAATATCTTCAAAAGAGAATTCTATCAACTAGATTTTTCATTATTTAGGGGGACATTTTTGTATGTCAATTTACAGAAAATAGCGTTGAATAGAAGTTATAGAACTTATTTTTATGAATCCAAAGATGTATATAACAGCATACTGACGATTAGAGATGATGATTTGTTCGATGAGAGATGTACTGAGGAGGGGGCCCCCTTCGCTAACATCTGTCGCACTCCACTTTTACGTTCTCAGCTCTTCGAGGCTATTTCAATTCATATGTAGAATGTCACATTTGACCGATAATTTGGATTTCTACTTGAAAGGGCAGTATAGGCTTCCCTTATACTACATTATTTTGTAAAATGATGATTTATCATTATAAATAGTTATAACTTGTAAACTACTGAAGAATAAATCGCAAAATTTGTCTCAAACTGTAGGTATCATCTTTTTCTTTCATACCCTCAGGAAGAGAACTGCTGAAAACACGTTTTAAATCAAGCTAAACAATTTTATATGTAGCAAAAATGTTGGTAATTTTCCAGGTTTTCCGATATTACAGCCACACCATGTGTCGAACATGAAATAAACAGGATAACTTTCTTGTGGACAATACAATTACCCAAAACTGGGTACCAACGGCAGGCTTGTAGCATGAATAGAAAGTTATAATCATTCATAAAGTTGAAATTTCAATTTTTTCATAATCTTTCAACATTATGAATTACAATAACTCAAAATTCATGCATGATACAAAGATGCCACTGGTATGTTTCAGGGAATTGTATTGTCTAAAATAACTGTGTCGTATACATTTTTTGTCCAACACATTGTATGACTGTACTATCGGGAAAACCTACATATAGAATTTTGTTTAGTTTGATTTAAAATGTGTTTTCAGTGGTTCTCTTACTAGGGATATGACAGAAAAAGGTGTTACCTACAATTTTAGACGAATTTTGCAATTCGTTCTTCAGTAGTTTACGAGTTATAAACTATTTATAATGAAAATCGTCATTTTCCAAGTACACTTTAGGGCGGTAATGGGCAAACTACGGCTCGTGAGCTAGCCTGGAACATGATTTCGAGTGAAGAATAAAATCACACATGCAAATTAAGTTATAAGAAATATATGAAATATAATGTAAAAAATATATTTTTCTTTGCTAAATTAGGATAACGGTTATTTATTCATTTATCTTTTCGATTTCGCAGTACAATATTATCGCATCTCAGTTTGCTCTCAGTGTTTAGATATGAGTTAACTTACTAAAGAGTTGAGCTACCGCTTACAACGTAAAATCGACAGGGAAGGAAGAAAGACTCTAGTTGCAATAATTACTGTATTATGACGATATAGGCCTAATTCTTGTTCGTTGTTTCAAGAGGTTTCCTGCCTCTGTTGTCATTGGATGAAGTTTTCATATGTTGAAACGAATACATGCTTGAAATTGGTCATCAGTTACAAAATAAAGAAACTACTGTAGTTTCATTATTGATTATCAATGCCAAAAGGTCCACACATTAAAAAAGGTCCAACTGGAATGTTTAGTCTCAATGACATCACTTTTATCCAGAACAAAGAAGAAGTTGAGCTTTTAGAGTAAATAGTAAAAAATACCAGACATAAGTATAACTACCGAAACATTAAAAAAAACTTTATTTGTTTTCAAACTGAATATAAAAGTGAAATTAAATGTAAAAGGCCATCTATAAATATAGCATGATTGTTAGGGAGACATTCAAATGATATGAGCACTAAATGCACTTCATACTCTAATGTGCGTCAAAATGAGTGAAATGATGTCTAGAGCTGCTTAAATTACTGCTTTTAAACGCTAATTTACCAAAACCATTGTGGAGAAGTACACCCTGACACCTTTTGCTTTGATAAGATGGGTTAAAAATCAGATTGCTTCTAAAGCTAATCTCAGTTGTATTACTGCATCCCCTCGTGAGTTAAACAAGAGTCTTTCTACTACAGCTTTAATTATTTAGGATAATATTCTTTCAGACTTGAATTTTTATTTGATGATTGAAATGTAAAAAATGAGTACTAATCAATTTTTTGACCTGCCCACATAATTTCTCATTTCATATAGCCCCCTCCTTCAAAAGTGTGCCCATGTCTGATAAAGGGGGAGCCTATACTGCCCTTTCAAGTAGAATTCCAAATTAATTGTCAAATGTGGCCTCAAAGAGCTGAGAAAATAAAGGTATAGAGTGCGACAAACCGTTCCTGAGAGGAGGGCCCAACAATCTTAGCAAAGGGGCACCCCCCCCATCTACACCAATCATCCTATAAAATCGTCATCTCTAATCGTCAGTATGCTGTTATACACATCTTTGGATTCATAAAAATAAGTTCTATAACTTCTATTCAACACTATTTTCTGTAAATTGACATACAAAAACGTCCCCCTAAATAATGAAAAATCTAGTTGATAGAATTCTCTTTTGAAGAAACTATCAGGTTTACCGGCAAAGTAAACAGACATTTATTGCAGAACATTATATGACTGATATTATGGAGGAAGAATCAACTCTGTTCGATAGTTAGTTACAGAGATATCGAATTTCCAATAATTAGAAACATTTTCAACTTTGAGGGGGATTGGGGGAAAATTTGAGGGGGGATTTTTGGGGACTTTTCGGAAAATGTACTTTTAAACGTGTACTATTGATTGGCATATATAGTCTTGCTTGTCTGACAATAATTATTTATTGGATTGGGCTGGATAGCCAAGCGCCATGCAATACACAGTGCTGTAGGGTTCGGCGACGCGGTGTCCGCTACTATTTCATCACTCACTATGACGCCATAACTTAAACTATAGTAATCAATAGACACATTATTTTAAAGCTTATTAAATTATCTATAAGTTTTGTAAGGTACGGCACAACCAATAACGCGATATTAAAAAAGATATGATCAGTTGAAGTTGATTTTTGTGGTTTGTGGTGGTATTTTTTTCTATAAACTATATTTTTACTGAAAAACTAGGCTATCTACATAGAAAATGTATATGACATATGTTTTAGAGAATAGTTTTAAGTATTAAATGAGATGAAAATCACAACGATACCTTAATTAGTTTCCGAGTTATAAGCCTTTAACTGAAGTACTGCTCTTGCAATGTTGATAGGGGGTTGGTGGGGGAAGCAAGCGGGGTGGGGGTTGGGACTTTGGTTTTTTTGAGTAAGTACTATGTATACTAACATCCTGCAAAAATTCAGCTTTCCCCTAATTTGTTACGACAATGGCCATTTTTTTGCATTCATTGCCTGGGCTACATATACAGTGTGCCCGAACTCAAAGGCTGTTTATTCGAATACGAATAACAAACCTTTTCTATACATAATCAAGTTATGATAATTCAGACTTTAAAACCCTTTAGTGACCATAGGGACCTCAGAGTCCAGGCAACTAATTCTCTACATATTTCATCATTCACGTCTACTACAGTCTTCCTGGCCATTGGGACTTCAAAGTCATCATGTTTACTGATTTTTAGTGTGGTTTTCGTTCGCCAGGTGGCAGTTTTGAATTTCTTAACAGCTGTTCTTTGGAGTCGTACATGGCAGATTGCACCTTGTTGACTGGCGACTTTTATCTTGTTCATATCTACATTTATTATGTACAGGTGAGTTCATATCACTTCATATTCTTGATATGTCATTATTATAGATATAAAATAACGTTTTATACATAACAAATATCAATTCAATAAAAAACTACAAGTCAATAAATGATTGGGACTTCTTAGTCCCAATGGGCAGTTGGGTTGACTTGCGAGAGTAGTTAGGTTAGCCCATGTTATCCATCGATTTGTATTTATTTTGGAGTGTATTCTTGTAAAATATAAAATTTATTGAAAATAATCCAAGCAAAACTTTATTCCTAAGCTACTGGTTTGTTTCAGGTCACTATGAAGCCTATAAATATTCTAAATGAGCTTGAAATAATTCAAGCATTTGAAGAGCTGCCAGATGATAATAGTGCGGACACTGATATTGAAGATTATGATGAAGTGGAACATATTGAGCAAGTTGTGAATGAAGTGAATAACTTTGATTTCATCTTCCAACGTGAAATTGCAGGTAGGTTCAACTCTTGAATTTGTTTTATCAAGTCTCTATCTAATTCTGGAATAACTTTCAATCTTTGCCATATAATGCACTCATAAAAATCATCATATTACTTTTATATCCATTATTGCTGGCAGTGATGCCCACAAAAGCCTTAGAAGCTTGTGTACAGGTAATGATGATTTACAGCAATTGAAAAATGCAGCCCCAAACCAGGATTTGAATCCAGGACGGGGTGGGGTGCATACCATAATTTAGTAGCCTACTGAGTTTCATACAATGCTACAAATTTTGTTCATCTCTTATTCATTCCAATTCTTCATCTCTTATTCATCTCTTGTTTATCTCTTATTTGTTGTATTATCATTTTCAAGGATAATAATAATGATAAATCATTTTATTTCCAGCTGCAGTGGTGAGCACAAATGACAAGGATGATGATGATGATCCAGATAATGTGACAGTTGAAAATCAGGATGATGTAATTGATGAACCAGATCAGATTGATGACAATTTTGATGAAGATCCCGGTCCTTCCACTTCTTCAGATTCATCTACACCTAAACCTACAAGGAAGGGTAAACAAAATGCATCAAAGAAATCTGCCAAAAAATCTTGTAGAAAGAAAACTGCACAGAGAAAGTCTACAGGGAAAAGAGTATTGCCTGATCGGAAATGGAAACAAAAGGAGATGGAAACTGTGATTCCTGACTACTTGGGGAAAAAACCAGGTAGGAATATTACTATCATTGTTGGAATAATGTAAAATTATTTTTTTGCAGGTTTTGTCTTCCCAGTGGATGATGATAGTACAATAGGGATTTTTGTTTGTGTGTTTTAGGTCCAGTTGATGGTGTGTTTGAGGCTTGCTGCTCAGCCACTGATATATTCATGAAAACAATAGAACCTGCTGTGGACAATATTGTCTACCAAAGCAATTTGTATGCAACGCAAAAGGGAAAAAACTTGCTGCTTGATTCTGATGAACTCATGTCTTTCATTGGCATAAACTTTCTCATGGGGTACCACGTTATACCTGGGTGGAAGAATTATTGGTCTACTAGTCTTGACCTGGGATTACCAATTGTGTCAAAAACAATGAGCTGCAACAGATTTCACTCAATATTATCCAACTTACATGTAAATGACAATAATTTCATACCACCACCTGGGACTGATAAAATATATAAAATTAGGCCTCTAGTGAACTCACTCAATGATCACTTTATCAAGATCTACAATGTAGGCAGACATGTATCAGTAGATGAGTCTATGATCTTGTTCAAAGGTCGTAGTACTCTAAAACAGTATAATGCGATGAAGCCCATCAAACATGGATATAAATTGTGGTGTTTAGCTGATAAAAAGGGGTACATCTCACAATTTGAGGTGTACCAGGGGAAGTCTGTATCTGAATGTGATGAGAGTATGAAAGATTTTGGGCAATGCGAGCAAGTTGTTTTACGCCTTAAAAAACCTTATTGGGGCACAAACCTCCAAGTTATTTTTGATAACTACTATACTTCGATTCCTCTCCTAGAAAAATTGAAGGTAGAGAATATACTAGCTTGTGGCACTATACAAGCAAAAAGAGTTGGTCTACCTGACAATTTCCTGGAGGACTCTAAATTCAAAAGAGGAGATTCTGACATTCGCATATCAAGCCTTGATATAACCGCGTTGAAATGGATGGACAATAGGGTAGTTCACTTCGCATCAAATTTTCATGGCACAGAACAATCAAAGGTTAGAAGAACAAACTCAAAGGGCAAAAAAATTGATGTAACTTGCCCGCTTGTGGTTAAGGATTATAACCAGAATATGGGTGGAGTTGATTGTGTGGATCAACTCCGCCAATATTACAATGTCAATAGAAGATCCCAAAAATGGTGGCACCAACTGTTTTGGGGAATAGTTGATATTACATTTGTGAATTCTTTTCTAATCTACAAGGATCTATTCCCTCATGATAAAAAAAGTCTCTTGGATTTTAGAAGGGAGGTGGCTCTTGGCCTGATGGCAAAGAAACAAAAAATCAATATAGCAAAATGGAAACAGTCAACTGAAGAAGCCACCATGTCAAGGATGGCCATGCAACCAAAAAGTGGCATGCTGAAGTGGTCAGTTCCAAACGATGTTAGGTTGGGTAATAGAGGCATCCACTACATTATATATGGAGAAAAACGATTGCGCTGTGAAGTTTGCTCAAGAAATAAAATAGAGTCGCGCCCACATTCATATTGTGCAATGTGTAAAGTATTTTTGTGCAGTAATGAGAGGAAAAATTGTTTCAACATTTTTCACGAATTTTGATTATATTTGAGTATTCTGGAGAATAGGCCTATATCTGTATGAGTATGAAAAAATTGCTTTTATTATAAGTTTTTGCTATATTATAAGTTTGATTTTGATTTGAGTATTTTGAAGAATAAATATCTTTATAAAAATATTATGAAAAAATTGCTATTATCATGAGAACCCAATTGCCCATTGGGACTTGAGAGTCCACACTATAATTTTTGCAGATATATTGTAACGCCCATTGGGACTCTCGAGTCCCATTAACATTTTATGTACATAAAAACTAAAAAAAAAATTTCTAATGAAATTTGGACTAATATAAGCAATATTTATATGAAAAATAACAGGTTAATGATGATAAAACTACAAAAATTAAAAAAATACATATGTTGGTCACTAAAGGGTTAAATTGTTCCTAATAGTTGTAAGTTAAAGTTTACGAATTTGTATTTTACAAGTTCAATACAAGAAACCATTGTATACAATTTATAACCACTTATTCATTATAGTTTATTTTTTACCTCCTGCAACATATCTCTTCATATGCTATGTTCTCAGTTCCGTTCGCCTTACAACAAAGAGTTTTACTTAGAAAAGTTGTTCAATAAAATTTGTGATATTTTTTTTTATTTTCACAAACAAGCAAGTAATGGGCCCTGATACCCAGCTGAAATTTATTTGCAGTTTTATAGCAAATAAACAAGGTGGGCCCACTTACCCCACTGCCACTGGGTAACTGGGCCCACCAACAAAAAAAAAATTTTTTTTTACATAATGCTAATAACAAATATCAAATACAGTAATACATGCAATAGATTCCTAAAGAGTTGCTTAATCATATGTAAACATTAATAAACCTAAATCTTTGCATTAACTTCAGTTTTTACATCTAAAACTGAAGTTCTTTTTTAAAAATTGTAAAACTATGGCCCAGTTACCCAACTTTACCTTATAGGAATTTTCAACCCATACTACTATCATTGTTGGACTATCTCTAGATGATGGAATTCTTTCATGGTTTCTTGAATTTCAAAATATCCAGAGTTGACTGTATTATTATAACTATCATAGTCAAGCTTTGTGCTTGCCCCATTCTCTTTCCTTGATTGGGATTTCCAATAACTTCAAGTTGTCAATCTATATTTATAACTAGAGATGTGAGTATTCCTATCTTTTAATCATATGTAAACATTAATAAACCTAAATCTTTGCATTAACTTCAGTTTTTACATCTAAAACTGAAGTTCTTTTTTAAAAATTGTAAAACTATGGCCCAGTTACCCAACTTTACCTTATAGGAATTTTCAACCCATACTACTATCATTGTTGGACTATCTCTAGATGATGGAATTCTTTCATGGTTTCTTGAATTTCAAAATATCCAGAGTTGACTGTATTATTATAACTATCATAGTCAAGCTTTGTGCTTGCCCCATTCTCTTTCCTTGATTGGGATTTCCAATAACTTCAAGTTGTCAATCTATATTTATAACTAGAGATGTGAGTATTCCTATCTTTTAAAATATCATCAGCCCTAGAATAATCCCACTATGGGAATTTCCACCCCCACAACTCCTGTCATTGACCCATTGTTGAAGTTACCAGTTTGAAGATCTAAAGTTGTCAGTTCACATTGAACATCTGTGAAGAGTGCACTATTCAGTGATCATCTACTAATTCTGAACTGTCATATTCAATCTGTGGGCTACAATGAAAGTCACTACTTCAACAAAAGGCAAACCATGCATGCTTTATGAAGGCTACTCTTACAATTTCAGATGGGAGAATTTGCAAGAAGTGAAATTCTGGCTATGCTTGCATAGTAAGTTGAAATGTTGTTCCAGCTTCTTGAAAACTAAGGATGGGAGATGCTAAGTAGCAGCAATCATAGTTGTGGTGCTCCAAATGTAGCAAGATTGGAGGTGTTGAAGAGCATCAAAAATGCAAAGAAGCAGGCTTAAGAAGAAGAAACAGCAATCACAAAAATTTATCAACAAGAATTAGGTGGAATACCAGTTTGTAACAGAGATAAGAGCACAGACTTCAACCAAGAAAAATCTTTGAAAACACAGACACAAATCGCAGGGACACATGGTGGAACCAGAGAATGTTACTGATGTCATACTTGATAAAGATTTACTGAAGATGGAAGACAGCAGCAGTTTCCTTCTTAAGGATGACAATGCAGGTGGAAGAATTTTAATCTTCAGTGGAGCTTCAGGAAAGGAAGCATTATCATCTAGTGAGCATTTTTCCATGGATGGGAATTTTAAAAGTTACAGTAAGCAATTTTCTCAAATTTATTCTATCCATGTGGATTATGGAAGTTCTTTTGACAAAACAAACATCCACCCAATCACATTTGCTTTGTTGCCTGACAAAAGGAGACACACCTACATGAGACTATTCAATTTGATAAAGCAAACAGTAACAAATTGGACTCCAAAAACCATTAATGT
This sequence comes from Conomelus anceps, assembly GCA_948455865.1. Lineage (NCBI taxonomy): Eukaryota > Metazoa > Arthropoda > Insecta > Hemiptera > Delphacidae > Conomelus > Conomelus anceps. The sequence continues at coordinate 33,963,100 of OX418216.1, forward strand.
ACATTTTGAGCCAGCAGTGATATCAGCTTTAAAGGAAGTTTTCAACACTGTAGAGGTGAAGGGCTGATATTTTCATATGAAAAGTGTTTATAGAGAAACGTTCAAGGTATTGGCCTCACAAATGACTACAGAAAAAAACAACAAAAATCATTCCATAATTAAACTGTGTGCATCTTTAGCATTATTAAAACTAGAGGAAGTCAGTAATGGATGGTTAGAAATTCATGTGCAACACCAGCTAATCAAAAACTCAATGAGTTCATTGATTATTTCATTTCAAATTAGTTGGAAAATGAGAATAATCCAGTAGAACAGTGGAACTGTCATGGAAAATGCCATAGGACAGCCAATTCAGTAGAAGGCTGGAAAAGCCAATCCCAAGTAGAAATTGAGAAACAATCAGAAATAAACCTTTTACTTTTGACAAAACACTTAAAAGAAAATAATCTGATAATAAACCCAAATAAAACAAACTTTTTAACTTTTACAACACAACAAGGGAAACCGTTTAAGCCTGTAATTGAAATTGATAATAGAATAATAGCTCAGTCTAGCTGTTCGAAGTTTTTAGGTTTAGCCATCGACCAGCACTTAAATTGGACAGATCATGTTGCAAAGGTGTTGTCAAGAATATCGAGTGGTGTATATGCTCTTAGAAGGATGTCTTTTTTTTGTAATCCAGAAACCCTCAAAACTATTTACTTCGCATATATTCATTCAATTATTTCTTTTGGAATTTGTCTATATGGAGCGACCACCAACAAAAATATGGACTCAATTTTAAAAATTCAAAAACAAGCTATAAGAATAATATTACGATTAAACTATAATGAAACTGTAAAAGAACATTTTTCCTCTTTAAAAATAATGACCATATATAGTCTTTATGTATTTGAAACTATTTTGTACGTCAAACAAGACCTAGACAATATTCCAAAACAAAAACACTATCATAAATATCAGACAAGAAACAGGGATAAACTGTTCTTGGACAAACATAAACTAGAATTTTATAAGAAAAAGCCATCCTACATTGGGGCCAAATGTCACAATTGTTTGCCACCCGAAATTCAAGGAGAGGCAAATTATGTTAAGTTTAAGAACAGATTGAAAGATTTCCTAACAGAAAAAGCTCTCTATAGTGTTGACAAGTTTTATGAATGATCTCTGGTTTGCATATTTTTAAACTGTTTATCCATCTGAGGATTTTATATCAATTTAGTTTTATTAAGTTTATTTTGTGTAATTGATCATTCGATTTAATTTAGGCTATATATTTATTTTATCTATATAATTATTACTTATAGTGATTGTTCACTGTATTAGTGTGACACTATTCAATGTACAATGAATATTACATGAATAAAGAGATTTGAATTGAATTGAATTGAATAGTGAAGTGAATACATTGATAAAACAATTGAAGCCAAAAATCAAAGACTTGATTACAACTTTGAAGTGTGAAGCTGAGAACTCAGCTTCATTGTTCATGAGGAAGCAGATGAATTTGGAAGGGAAGTGAAGGAAGCTAAAATATAAGAAGATAGACAATGGAATTCAAAGAACTATTGAAAAGTGCAAAGAAACAGGTGACATCAGAACTTGTCTGCAAACTCTATCATATCTCCAAAAGTTTAATTAATGAAACAAGTGGTGAATAATTTTTATACATGAATATCTTGTACATATTGTATATAATAGCAGTAGAAAAAGAAAAAAATATTTTGATGAGAAATTTTTAAAAATGGTTTGAAACATGCCTGAATAATAGAAATTTCTTTCTAAAATTCAGCCAGTCCAAAGCCTGGATAAGTTTGATGGGAATCATAATTGCTTCAAATAGTTCTCTTTGTCCACAATCTCTAATCTTTAATGAATTATGAAGTAGAGGATTCAATCTAATAAATATATTGACTTTTTGATATATAAAATTACCAGCATTATTCTCTATCCAAATAATACTAAAAAACTTACAATATATTTTCTCTTTTTCTGGTCAATTTTATCACTGATTGTTACATTTTACACTGTAAAATATGAATGTTACATAGGATTAAAAAAGTTATGGGGTAAAGATGCATTTACAATTGAATTTACTAATACTTCATCCAGTTGGAAATGGTCGTTTATATATATATATATTTATATTTATAGACTATTTAATAGAGTTTATTATTCAGATAAGTCCCTTCTGTTGGAACTCTTTTAGTCGCAATAGTCCATGGTCACAAGAGTTCACTCTCACAAGTTTCTAACTACGGTACCTGACTGAGGAACCTTGTAAAAAGAGTGGGCTATTGTTTGTTAATGACCTACCAGGAAGAACCCCAAAAGTTAGTCACAAAATTCTGCCTTTTTGAATTAGTCTTCTGTGGTTGCAAGAGCCCTACAACCTAGAAAAAAACCTATCCAAATAATATTGACATTGACAAATATTAACATTGTGAATTCTTTTTCCATGACAAAATATAACAATATGTTTGTACAGACTTCTGTTTAAGCAGTTGAACTCTATAGCCTACGGTACTAGCATATCTCACTAATGTTCATAGTGAATGCTTTTTCCATGATAAAATACTGTAACAAAATGATTTTATAGACTTCTGTTTGAGTGTTCAACAGTCCAGAAATTCAGTTTCTATGTGGATGTTGGTGGTGACCATCAACATTTCATGAAGATATAGAGCTAACCAGCTGTTAAATTCCGTTTGCTACGCATTGGTCACAATTCTGCACATCTATTGAATGACTAGGTAAAGATTTCAACGCCATCTGTTGAGTTTAGAATGAACTACAGACATTGCATTCAAACATGGACGAGCCAACAACAAGCAGAGCAGGTAAGCCTACTTTTACAAGTTGATTTATTATAATTCTAATCATATTTTTACTCATCTGAAGTGTTGAATCATGAGAGAAACATATAAATAATGAATATGTATGATTACTTTCATCGCAGATGTGTTTACAGTTTTTTATATCCCAAATAAACATTGATGGTCATTATTATGACCAATCCAAACTAACAGTTGCCCAATTGCAATTCAACATAACCTCGTATTTTCCATGTATCAAGACATGAATATATTATTTTAGAATATATTCCAATACTGGGAAATGATGAATTAGGCTATTATACATTGTAAATAATACATTGTGTTTTAAAAAGCACATCACTTCCCTCAAATGTCTCTTTGGCAGGCAATAATTATTATTCTTCTACAGACTACCGTAGGCTACTAATGTTTTAGTATCATGAAAACATAAGATAACTTGATGTTATTTGAATTATTTCTGTAATTCAGAGTCTGAATTAAAAATTGAATTTGTTTTAGTTTCTCATTGTTCAGAGATCAGTTATTATCCTAGAAAGGTGAAGCCTAATATTTATGTGGAGTCGATATTGATTTGAATCATTCTCTAGACTCTTGATAATAGGATCAAATCTTGTTAGCTCCTTCAATGAAAATGAAATTGGAATTATTCTCAGAAAATTTGACATTCAAATTTACTAGATAGGTAACATTATTTTTCCAATCTTCTCTGCTTTTGAAACCTAACTTGATATTATAATTTTATGAATCTTGAACATGCATTTTTTATTTCTGTTTCCAGGCTCTTCCACTCAATATCATCTGGAGCATGATGCTAATCGAATCCTTGACATCATTGAAGCTGGAAATTTATCTGACTTGGAAGAATTTCTTAGTGATGGTGAAGATATGGAAATAGCATTACCAAATGTTTCCAACAGTGCAAATCGAATAGGATGTGATAAAGATGGCCCAGACATAGGTAAAACTACTGAAGCTGCTGAGGTGAGTGAAACTGATAATTCTCAGACTGATATAAATCCAGAACCTGATATAACTCCTAAAAATAGAGTTAGATGGCATAGAACACCATTTGTGCCACCAAACATTGAATGGAACATTGATGAAGAAGACTGATGAAGACTCCTTATTGTTGACACCTGCCCAGTATTTTTCAAAATACTTTAGTGAGGATATTTTTGAGGCATTTGCAGTCAATACAAATCTCTATGCACTACAAAACAATGTAGCTAACTACAAGAACACAACTGCTGCAGAAGTGAAATCTCTATTTGGTCTACACATTTTTATAGGTTGTTTGAAATTCCCAAGAGTAGAATTATTTTGGAGTAAGGAATTGTGCATCAACATCTTTCCAGAGACTATATCATGAGATAGATTCTTCAAGCTTCGCAACAATTTACATATAGTGAATGAATTGGAAATTCCACAGAATAACACAGATTGTTTATACAAAGTGAGACCTCTGTATGAAGCGATTAGAAATTGATGTTTGGAGTTGAGTATGGAAGAAAGTATTTGTATTGACGAACAAATAGTACCATTTAGAGGAAATTTGAATATAAAACAGTACATAAAAGGCAAACCCAATCCATGGGGTGTGAAAATATTTGTTCTGTGTGGCAAGTCAGGCTTAGCCTACGATTTTCTTATATACCAGGGGAAAAAAACTGGTTTGAATGAAGAAAATTTGAAGAAGTATGAATTTGGAGCATCCGTTGTCCTCCATTTGGCACAGCGAGTCAGTATGCCAGGCCACAAGCTGTTTTATGACAATTATTTCTCATCTATCCACCTTTTACAGTTGCTAAAATCCAAACAGATATATGCTGCTGGAACTGTAAGAACAAACAGATTCCAAAACCCACCACTACTCCATGACAAAGAATTCAAAAAAAAGGCTCGGGGAACAAGTGATGAGCTGGTGACAATAGAAGGTGATATTGTTATGGTGAAATGGATGGACAACCGCACTGTTTCATTGGCTTCAAATTTTGTTGGCACTGGAGCTGCTGATGAGGTAAAGAGGTGGGATTCATCAAGAAAACAGTATGTAAATATATCTCATCCAGAAATTGTGAAACTTTATAATCATGGAATGGGCGGGGTGGACCTTATGGACCAAATGATTGAACTCTATCGAATCTACATTCGTTCAAAAAAGTGGACACTTCGAATGATCACCCATGCTGTGGACTTTGCCCTTGTGAATAGCTGGATGGAGTATAGGCGAGATTGCCAACAGCTTCGGATTCCACAGAAACAAATTCTTGATCTTCTCCACTTCAAGATGAGAGTGGGTCATTCTCTGATCAAAACAGGCGTTCCCGTTTCAAAGGCAAAAAGAGGAAGGCCCAGCTCAACGCCGGACGACCAGCCACCAACAAGGAAGCTGAGAGAGAGAGAAGTCCGCCCCATCCCAGATGTTCAACACGACTTGGTAGACCATATGCCTCAAATGGATGGCAATCCAGATGGATTGTGCTGCAAGTACGCAAAATGCCAGAAAAGGACTCACGTCTACTGTGACAAATGTAATATTCATCTTTGTTTCTTGGCTGGATGCAATTGCTTTGCTAAGTTCCACAGGAATCGATAAGTAAGTTACCTATAATAGGGGTATTCACGATCTTTGTGTTATTGAGTGAGTTATTTGTTGAGTGAGTTGCTATTGTAGTACATTAGAAAAAGATTAGATTCAGAACCAGCTGCTAATTTTTTTCTAATGTATCACTATAGAAAGTGACTCAACAAATAACTCGATAACACAAAGATTGTGAATACCCCTAATGAGGAACATTATTTTTTTACTTTGTCATTCTTTCATTCTTCGAACTTATTAAAATTTTATTACTTGGAACTTTTCAATTTTTTTTTCATAATTTGTTCTAAAATTTTCCATACTCAATAACTAGTAATAATCTTTTTTGAACTCTAGAACTAGTAATACTCTTATTTGGTAATGTATACTTGTGACTTGGCATAAGCTCTTATTTTTGTGACTACTGGCTCTGAATGGTCATAATTATGACCATCACTAAAATAGGCCTAAAATTCAAAATAGGGTTCTGAGACTTGATATACACTTCAAGGTACCTATTAATAGTCGATTGAGCAAGAGAACATTTTTTTGTAGCATTTCAAAAAAATTCAGGTCTGAAGGGGTTATAGACTTCTGTTTGAGTGTTCAACAGTCCAGAAATTCAGTTTCTATGTGGATGTTGGTGGGTGTTGATGTAAAATTAATAATTTTGTTCTTGGTCCCAATACTATGTGATACAATTGTGCATATACAAGTTTTAATAGTGAGTAAAATAATTACTACAGTACCATTTAATTTTCGTTTTTTATTTTTAATTGGATTTTTTATTTTTTGTTTCAAGTTTGTTTTGGCTGAAAAGATGACTGAAAAAAGAAAATGTTTGCAAACAATCCATGACTTTTTTGTAAAAACAGCTGAAACATTAATTAAAGAAACATTGACTTCATCCTCAAACAGTAGTTGTGATAGTTCAGAAATCAAAGATGATGCAGTTCCATAGCTAGGTGATTCAAAAAATGAATACAACATGAGTTCTGATACTTTTGTTATACTTGAACTCAAACTTGAAATTTTCAGAAAAAATTGAAATAATTAAGACTGTTTGGACACTGAACCCAAAGTTTAAGTTTACCATCACATCTTTTGGGAATAACAATTTAAAATTCCAGCCACAGTGGCTTGCAAAGTGGAAATGGTTGTCCTATTTGGCATTGAAAGATGGAGAATTTTGCAAATATTGTGTGATACTGGAAAAAACTTCTGGAGGAGTTTGTACTAAGGAATTCAAGAACTGGAAATATGCTATAAAGAATTTTTTGAATCATGAAAAGAATGAGTATTATCAAAGTGCTAAAGAAGAGTTTAATGCTGCAGAGGCTGTTAATGATGGTAAGCAACTTTCTGTCACTATCAGTAGCAGCTCAAGGTCAAAATGGTTGGGTGGGCTCCAGGGGTCTAGAATACCCCCAGTCAAGATGGGGTCCCTTTCCACAATTTATATTTAATTAGCCCTTCGAGAGAACAACTCTAAACGAGTATGAGGCTATTCAAAAAATGTTTTATTCATATAATACCTACTCTACTGTTCACTAGAACAGAATAGCACAAAAATGCTGTTAAAAGGTTTCACAACTAGCAAACCCAGACATATTATGCACTGGAGGTTCATTTAAAAATATTGAATTCAACCTGCTGAAAATGACGTATTTTAATTTTCTGAACCCAAAATAGTATACCATCAAAAATTAGACAAGCAAGAAACAAAAATCAAGCAAAGGACATAAAAATTCAGGGGAGCTGAACAAAGTAATCCACTCTTTGATCCAAGCTAATTATTTCTCGTTTTATGATATAACTTGATTTGATGTAATTCCAGTATGGGAAAGGACAACACTGGAACTAGATTCTGATACATTCATTCTGCAATTGATGGTCAATAAACTGTTCATACAAATTATTCAGAAAACACAAGCCTGACCTTTTATTTTCAAATAAAAATAATACCAGTATTACAATACACTACCACAATTTGCGAATCATAATATAACCTCATAATCTCATGCTTGTTTCATATGCTTCCTGTCTTCTGGCATTTCATCAGTTGTGCCAATTCAACTCAAACACAATATAATTGTGAATAATATGAAAATGACCGGCCTTCAGAGTATTATTATTTTTTAAATAATCAAATACGAATTTTAATCAATAATTGTGTTATAATTTAATCCAACTGACAAAAAATGAATTTTTAATTTGAGACTAGCCAATGAAGAGCTCAGTGATTCCCAACTGTAAAGCAGGAAGGTCAGGTTGGCAATGGTTTTGGACAAGCCCCAAATCGTCCTATACACTGCATGCAAATGATGTCACAGCACCATTCCAGCTGTATATGGTTGTTGCACTGGCTTCCTTACAGAGATAAGGGACTCTCTGCCTTGCACCCCACAAGTCAGTTTCATTCTACTAACATGTTTTTGACGTTCTCATCTTATAGGAACTTTTTGAACTTGCTTGATCACCAAATATTACAAAGATTAAACTGATAGAATAAATTTAGTTATATGATTTATATAATATGGTTCTATTAACAGTTATTAGAATTATTTTTTATCAAATGACAACTTTTTCAATTGATTTGCAAAGGGAGGCGGCGTCCAAGAGTCCCAATGGAGGAGCCGCACCTGGTCAATATTCAAGTTGATAAAGTCAAAAAATGGAAATAGAAAATAACAGGAAGTTTATTTTGCTGGTCATCAATGAAATTATTCTTTGCTGATGTAAAGGACTTCCATTAAGGGCCCATAGAGTTAGTGGACCTCTATCTCTGGTAAGGCCTCAAGAAAATGATGGAAGCTTCAAAGCAATATTGAGATTTGGTTTAGAATCAGCATTGCTGAGTGGTTCTGATGAAGTAATAATGTTGAGAGAAAGATGTCAGTGCAAATTACAATATCTAAACCCAATTATTCAAAACAAAATTATTCATATCTGTAATGAAATTCTACTTAGAATGATAATATCAGAGATAATGAGGCTAATTTTTATTCAGTGCTAGCTGATGAAACAGCAGACATTAGTGGCACAGAACAATTTTCAATTTGTGTATGTTATTTCAATCACAAGAAAAATATAATTAAAGAACAGTTTCTTCAATTCATACCAGCAGTAAGTACAACAGGCAAACATTTAGCCAAAACATTACTGTCATCACTTCAAGAATGGGGAATAGACATAAAAAAAAAATGGGAGGGCAAGGATATGATAGAGCAGCTGCTATGAGTGGTCATTTGAAGGGAATGCAGAGAATTATCAGAGAGAAAATTCCTAGTGCTTTATATGTACATTGCAGTGCTCATTCTCTTAATTTGGCAATTTCTTCTGCATGTACCATTTTCTCCATACAGAATGCAATGGGTACTATTGAAGCAATTTATTCATGTTTTGTTTCCCCCAAAGTGCTACGCAGCATTGGAAGGGATTTCAAGTAAAAATAGGAAATTGAAATGACTATGTCCTACTAGATGGGTTGAAAGGCACAATGCTATTCAAAGCTTTGCAGACCTCCAAAACGAAGTTATCGATGCACTGGAAATTATAAGTTCATGGGAGGAGAGAAAAACATCAAGTGAGGTAAAGTAGGCTTTCATTGGAGGACCCAGAGTTCAATGTTTCCCTTGCTGTGCTAGGCCAAATCTTTTCTTATACTGTTGGGTTGTGTAGAGGCTAACAGAAGATTAATTTGCACCTTTCAGAAGCCGTTGAGCTAGCAGACCATGTAAAAGAAGAAATACAGAACCAAACATGACAATGCAGAAGAAAATTTCAAAAAATTATATGCTACAGTTGAAGGAAAAGGAAGCAAATTTGGTATTGTGATGGAATTGCAAACAAATGCATAGAATGAACTTTGACATCTTCAGTTGAGGAGTATTTAAAAAAAAGTGTATATATTCCTTTCTTAGACTACTTCTTGAATGAAATTCAAGAAAGGTTTTGGAATCACAACAATGTTTTGAAGAATTTCATATTTTGATCAATTGTGGTGACTCCAAGAAGATGACTGTATAGAATTAATTGAACAGTATTCCAACAACCTGAATGAGCCTGAAACCATCATTTCAGAGATAAAATTGTGAAGGAGATTTCTTCTTAAACTTGAAACATCAAATGCAATCAAACTTCTGATTCACTGCAATAAAGACTTCTATCCAAATATTTGGAAGCTGTTGAACATTTTAATAGTGCTTCCAGTGTCTACTTCTACACCATAAAAAAGTTTCTCAACTATTTGAAGGCTCAAGAGCTACCTATGGTCAACAACATCAAAGGAAATGTTAAATGGATTAGCAATGCTGAATATTCATCAAGACTTGGATAAGTGCCTTGGATGTATTGGCAGAGTTGGCAAAAGGGAAATGACTAATACCTCTCAATTTTTAAGACTATCAATAGATTGTTTCATGACAATCATTCATCTGTGCATGCTTTAGTTGACTTATAATTCAGAATGAACAAGGCAAAGGATAATTTTTTCTGTATTCTTAGATATCCATTGTTGTGATTCACGTGTTTAAAGGAGGGTTAGGAAGCAGACACCAACCTAGAAATTTTGGGATAGGTAGCAAAAAATATATTGTCTTTTTAAAAACATGGAGTTTGGAAATTGCTAAACAGGTTTTGCAAGTTTTTAACTTATGAAAAAAACATTAGTAGATGTATTGTGAAGTAAGTAGTATAGTATAATACTCAAGTAATAAACTGAATTAGATTAAAATTGGTGAACTATGGCTGCTGTGATACTTTCTGTAGTTACAAAGTGAATAAAAGTTTTAGGATTTTTTTTGAGGGGGGGAGGTATAGCCAAGGAGTGTTGTGTGTAGTAGGTGAGGGAACAACTCTGGTAAAGTGGACCCCCCCTTGAAAATTTTCAGACTGAAAAAAATCTCAGACTTTTGGTAATGTGCACTAAAATTTCTAATAGTTTTTTCAATGAAATTTTTTTATAGAATCACAGCTATCATCTTATTTAAACCTTATTAAAGTCTTGGAATTTGGTATCTATGATGAACTGCAAGTGTAACCTATATTTTATTGACTTTGCAGTCAAAGTAATTTAGTAGAATATTGATATTTTTCTTTATAGAGCAGATTGCCCATTTCGGACTGGGTGTGTCCATCATCAGTGCCATCTAGTAATTATCTCTAATTAAGTTATGTTGGTTATTAAGTCATTGATTTTTAATTAAAATTACTCTCTCAGTATAGAATATTGATCAGGTGATCATTAAAATCAATTGGATTTCAAGTGATTTCAGATAAACATATGGGCTATAACACAAAAGCCAAATTCAAATTTTCTCCAGAGAAATCTTTGGAGTACAGACCCCCCTTAGTGGAGGGGGGTTTCCCCCATGATGTCCTGCATTTTTCATGAATAGATCTGGCAACCTTGGTATTATACTCTGATAGATTCACAATAAATATTTTATTACTATAATTAGTTATTATTACATGGCAGAAGTAAGTACAAGTGCAGTCATGAGTGTGTGTGTAGGTATCTCACAATTATGGAAGATCTGAAACTGCCATACCCATTGTCCTTCAATGGCAATGTAGCAGACAATTTCATAAAGAGAAAAAGCATTGTATTATTTATGCTACAGCTGCAGGTGTTGTAAAGAAATTGAAAGATGTTCAAGTTGCAGTTTTACTTCATGTCTTAGGACCAGAGGCACAATATAGGTTAGATGTGTTGGGACTAACAGGGGATGAAAAGAATGATTGGGAGGTGCTACTGAAAAAAACTTGAGGACTACTGTTTACCTAAATCCAACAAGAGTGTAGATAGGCACATATTTTTTAGCAGAATTCAACAAGTGGGTGAAAGTTATGAGTTCCTTCTTGACCTTAGAAAACGTAGCTCCAGTTGCAACTTCAGAACTCTAAGAGACAGTCTCATAAAGGATTGTGTCATTAGTGGAATCAATGATTTACACATCAAGGATAGACTTTTGAAAGAGGACAATTTAAATATTGAAAGACAGCAAAAATCAGTAAGATGTTTGATTAACTGCTATGCAGACTGATGATACCAATGATGTTCATGTTGTGGAATAGTATATTATGTTACAAGTGCGGGAAATGGTGTTTACCTTATGAGTATGATAAGTTAATGCATGAGACAAGTGTGGTATTATCATACAAGTATGGTAAACATCTTCCCAGATGAGTTATGTATGATATTTTTCATCATACTAGTCTAAAATATAAAAAAATATAAACTTAAAGCTAGTACAACAAGCATAATCAAACATATCCTCAAAACCAATCACAGCAGTAGAATACTAAAAATACTTCTGAGATCTGCTGTTTTCCAAATTCTCATTCTAACAGCTAGAATGCGGTAAAATCCATTACCGCACTGAACAAGGATATGGTAATGAAAATCAGCTGTTCTTTCTGTAAACAGATGTTTATCGGCTCAATTTGTCTGGTAAATATGAACATGTATGACAAAAAAGACTTTTCCACAAAAAGCTTAACAAAGACTGTCCAAAAATAAAACCCTAAAATAGCGTTTTGAGTATAGAATGTTCAGCCCACACTACCCCCAATCCAATGGTATGGTGGAAAGGTGTATCCAAACAGTGAAGAAAATGTTGCATAAAAGTAGAGTGAATAACAGGGATCCATATTATTTGGCACTATTGGAATATTGAAGTACCCAATTTCAGAACAAATACTCTAACCAGCTGAAGTACTATTGAAGAGAAAGCTGAATGGGTTATTGCCATGTTTTACCACTAAGGTACAGATGCTGTTGAATCTTGCAGTTTGTATTTTAAATTTTTGCCATATTGCCGCCATGTTGCTTTCCAACCTATCCATAGCCTTCAAGCTTTGTCATTGGTTCTTCCAGCTCATAAGTGCTGCATACCAGTTTGTGGTCACTTTGGGTCATTAGCTCTTCCTTCAATCCTCCTTACTTGATTGCCAGGACCAACTCTGACAAGTTGCCATTTCATAATGGTGTCAGTCCACCATTCATTTTCAACATGTTTCATTCAATTCAAGAATTCATTGTTTACAAGTGCATCAATCAAGTTTTTCAATCTTCAAGTCTCTGTGTGGTGTATTCATATGCTTCAAATGTTATTACAATTAGATGAATTGTTCTTTCATGATATTCAAATTTCACTTATATTCTTTGTGAGCCTGCTATAACATGCAAAAAATAAGCTTAATCAAGAAGAAGAAGCACAAGAAGGATCCTCCTCCAATGAGGACTTTTTTTCTATAGAGCAGTATCCAAACTCCTACCATGAGGAAACTCCTGTAATCTGACTATTGTCTATTTTAATCATCTGCTTTGATACTTATTGTTTATTCAGTATTGTTTCTTCATTTTTTTATATATGGAATTCATATCCATTCATATTACCTACTTGAATTGTCTGTTCTTTGCAACTTGTCATTTATGTTGTACTTCACCTTTGCATACAGCCTATATTATTATTATAATAATTCAAGCTTTTAATTATTTTAGTTGTTTGAATAACATAAATCTATTTGAATTTATCATACATTTGGCATTCATATCCATTCATATTACTTGAATTGTCTGTTCTTTGCAACTTGTCATTTATGTTGCACTTCACCTTTGCAAACAGCCTATTATTATTATTCAAGCTTTTAATTCTTTTAGTTGTTGGAATAACACAAAAATATTTCAATTTATCATACATTTCAAATTCATATGAATTCATATTACTTGACTATACTATTCTTTGCACCTCAACATTCATGTTGCATTTCATATTGCCAAATGGCCTGTTATTACTATTCAAGCATTTAATTCCTTTGGTTGTCTGAACTAGCCTACATAAATATTTGGATTCATATCTATTTGTATCTTTTTGCAACTGTATATGCAGATTGTGCTTCATACTGGCAAACAGCATTTTTTCAGTTAATGTTCATAATTAACAAGATTACTTTATCAAACTTGCATAACATTACTGAATTTATTTAACTCTATTATTGTTCATACTAGCTTGAATAAGTTGACAAGCTCCTCATTAGATATTCACTTACTGCAATTATTGTTTTCATTGTCAGTAAGGAAGCACGCTGGAAAAAAAATTATTTCCCCCCAATTTTAATTAATTTTAGCATTTAATTGCTTGTTTTCAATTGTGACTCTCAAAACTTCTGATATTCATTATATGAACTACCTGTTTCATACAATCGTTTTATTTGACTTCCTAACCATATATCTTTCAAAGGATAACATAATTATAATATTGATTATAATACCTTTCCACTGTTTTTAACAAAATTGGGTGGTCCTCCTATTCACCAATAGATTATGCACCATCTGGGGAAAAAATTCTTATCTCACCATTTCACCTCAGTCCCCATTTTGCACTGAGGCTACCAGAGCTAGGTGGTAAATAATTTTCTGGTCATCTCCAAGCCAGATAAATAACACTAATCCTATTTATTTTGTTTCTTTTCATGTACAGATTGCTTCAAGTCCTACTGTTGAGGCAGGCCTTATGCCAATCAGCTGTTATCTCCATCAAGATATGCCAAACAATAATATCAAGACACTGCATTCAGTCAGCAAATCTACTAACCTACAGTTATCTTGAAAGGCATTAGCATAATTGTAAAGAAGCAGACTCACAGGTTATATTTTCAATATTTTTTTTTATTGCCACTTCAGATGCAAACAAACTCTTTGTTGCAGAGTTGTCTGCAAGCGAGCACTCTGCTGCAGAGATGTCTGCTTTACTATGTCGAAGATCAAATTTAGATCATGAACTCTCATGGTTGATTGAAATGTACAATAATTTTGCCATTCATAATGAGGCAACCTATTATAAATTACTTACCATAAAGAATGAAGTAGCTCTTATCAAAGAAATATATATCAATATTCATCAAAAGATCAATTCTGAGGATCTACTTCAAAAATGCAAATGCATTTCAAAATAATGAAAAAATTTATCAGTTTGCAATCTGGATTTAATGCTAGTTTAAATGCCTTTGAAACTCAGCACACCAGTGCATCAACAGCAAATAATCCACAACCAACTCCTGTTCCAGTGTCAACTGCACAACAAATTCATTTGCCTCAAATACCACTTCTCATCTTTAATGGGGAATTCTCCAAATGGCAAACTTTTTCCAGTATATTCACAAGTATTATTACTAATAACAATTCTATATCTGACTCAATCAAATTGTTTTATTTAAGAGAGTCACTTAGTGATGAAGCACCAGCTTGTATTGAGAACATAGCTCTTGACAGCAATGGTTTTAAAATTGCTTGGAATTTACTAACAGAGTGGTATGACAACAATCGACTAATTGCCAATAGTCATGTGTCTGCCATTGAATCACCACCACTTATTAAAATAAATTCTGCTCAATGTCTTCATAAATTCATTGATCACTATAAATCTAACATAAATGACTTAGAAGCCCTTAAATTAGGTGTTGAAATCAAAGATTTGTTATACATGCACAAGATGTTATCTCAGTTGGATTCTGATACAATCAAAGATTGGGAGTAGCATATTGCTCATGACAAGGTTCCAACATTGGATGAGTTTTGGAATTTCTTAGAATCTCAGTGCAAGGTGATTGATGTTATCTCAAGTAATAGCTCTAATCACAATCAAGCCAATAATCAAAGGCAAAGGCATCAACCCAATAATACTCATGCTAATTTCAGTGAACAGCATTCCGATCATTTTCAAGCAGAACAGCAGAAAAGAAGAAAGACCTCCTAGATCTGATGCCTTTCATCTTGGAGACTTTCAGAGAATTTTATAGAGCTATTCCCCTTAACAATTCTTCTAGAAACTCCATATTTATTGAGTCAGAAAATGAAGAAGGTGAAGATTAATAATTTGTAATTATTATCAAGACAAACTCTGTAAATAAAAATAGTATTCATAATATTTCTCAATCTATAATTTTCTTTTAAACCTATATAAATGTGCCCTGTTGACCCTCAATAATTTGAAAACAGAACAATCTGAAAAATAATACTTTGAAAAATATTAATCAAGCAGTTTTGTGAGTTTTTAAACTCTATATCCATATTTATGAAGGTAGCTAGAGGTCGCTTGCTTATTTCAAGCCTAAAAGAACATTCATGAATATGGGCCTTATATAAAATATTTGAAGAAGTTGATAAATATAAGAAGAAAAATTGTAAAAGTATATCCCATATTATTAGAGAAAAGCAGCCTGCATTTAATGAGGGCGAAAAGAATAGAAGCTGTCCAGCAAAGATTTAAGGAAGAAACTTGAATAAGTCTGGTAGAAAATTAGGTGGCAAAAAAACTGCAGAACCTTAAATCAAGAGTAAAAGCGAAAACGGATCTAAACAAAACAGGAAACAGAAAAAAAAAATTGAAAAGCTGGGAAGAAGATCTTTTAATTTATTGAAGGATAACTGGACAACCCAGCAATTGTATGGATAAAAGGTAATAGGATTTCTCATGATTAAATTATTACATGTATTCATCACATATTCATCAGATTAATAGGAAGTTGATTTTTTTTAAATAAAATTTCATATCAAATTCAATGAGATTGGAAGCACATTTTAAACTGTAAATCTTTAAAATCAAGTAAACTAAATTTTAGTAATGAAATAAAGTAATTAAATACATTCTATTTCAGGTGCAGTAACTGCTGGTACTGAACAACAGCCACCTAGCAACATAACAGAAGATTTTTTGCTGGAAGCAAACATTTCTGTCAATAATGATACAATTATTGAAGAGCCAATGCTTTCCAGCAAAAATGCTGATGAGAAAATCTCTAATCCAAAAAAGAAAAGGAGAATTTCAACCATGGAGACAGAAGAGATAAAGGACCTCACTTTGCCAGAGCTACAACATCATGTCCTTCTTCAACAACTGAAGTATTTTAAAAAGGCTGAAAAATATATTGATTTACTTTGGCAAGATCGAAAAACTAAGGATAATAATGGCAATGAGAACAATATTGATGAATATTTCTGCCTTTAAACTGGTATTTGTAGCATTTTTTTTATAAATAATATGAAATAGATAAGATAGAAATAATAAAATAGATAAGCATTAAATTTTGTATAAATAATAATTGAAGGAATCCAAGTTAAGTATAGAATTTTATACAAATTGTAACTTAATTACAAAAAAATGCACAAAATTAACAAATGATATTAAAAAAAAAAACATTGATGTTGTAATAATTGAGAAATTTCTGTTCTTCTTTGTTTTCCTCTCTGACAAATATCTCTAGCACCAGCTCCAGCACCAGGCTCATTTGGAACTTCTCAATCAAAATTAGGCTTGTCATCAACTCTTTCCACATATTCAAAGTCTTCTTCTTTTAGTCATTGTGCAACATCGTTCAAGATGAAACAACATGCTATCATCCCTAGTATTTTTTTCAGTTTTCATTCTAATTTTACATTGTAAGGAAACCATTGTTTTAACTGCCTGAAGCATCTTTCAATTATCACTCTTTCTTGAGATAAACATTTATTGAATATTTTGTTTCTTAGTTGAATAGGATTCTGGAAAGGGGTCATAAGCCAAGGTGTTATTCCATACCCCAAATCTCAATCAGTACAGCACCCACCATATTCAATTCCATAACCCTATATACTTCCAAGTTCTTCCAGATGCATGAGTCATGAACTGATCCAGGCCAAGAAGCATCAACACTTGTGAACTCTTCTTCAGAATTACATGTTGCCTGTACTGAATACTTGTGAATCTCTTCCTGTTTATATATTCATCTCTGTGAACAGAAGGTTTGCGAATAGCAATGTGAGTGCAACCTATGGCACCAATAGCATATGGAAATCTATATTTTTCTTGCCACTTGTCCATATTTTCCACCATATCATGCCTGGATGATGGAAATCATCCACACACCATTTTATCCACACACCATTTTATTCACACACCATTTTACATAGAATTTCAGTCATAACTTGTGAAATAATTTTTGTTGCAGTGCTTCTTTCAACTCCTATATCTTCCGCTACTCTGCTTTGGAAACCTGGATCGCCAATATAACAAAGAAAAGGTTTTGATCTTATCAAAATTTGAAACTGCACTACCTCTCTTTTCCAAGCCCTCTCCAAGAAAATGATCCCTCATCCATTGAAACAGTACAGTGAATGATAGTTTTCTAAGCAAGAATCCCATCAATCTCTGTATATTTCAACAGCACAAACAGGAATAAATTCCATCATCACTAGCTACAACGTCCACAGTTGACTTGGGTGAGTCTGCAAATGACTAGATTGGCAAATGGACAAGTGCACACTCAGATGACACAAGTAATCTGGGCTTTATTCACATCAAACTGTGAGTGTGCACTCTTCAACTGAGATCAGTCAGCTCCATCTGAGAACAGACAGATGGCCTGAGTGGAGTGCTGAGCCACTCACTTTTTATTCACTTCAAAAGACAAGAATCCTGAGTGTAGATGTAATTTCTCAAGCTTGGAATCTGCAGTCAGCTTTATTCACATCACCCATTGACTGACAGTGCCTGACACTGCTGCAGATAATGGACTGTTCATTTCCTTTTTGCATCCATTGCTTCCCTTATCTCAAAGGTGATAAAGGCTGTAAATTTTAGCTTATCTAGGACTTCAATAATATTGAAAATATTCGAAACTCAATCCTGTCTCTTATCTTAGTGTCCTTGTTTGCAATCAGCTGTCTTTTTCACACTTCTTGAACTGTTTTATTTTTTCCATGCATTCAAAGTTCATTTTGGGACACTGTGGCATCATCACCCCCCCCCCTCACAAATCCCCCCACCATAATCGCCCCCCTATAATCCCCTAAAAAAAAAAATAGAAAAAATAATCCCAGCAGGTGGACTGAGGGTCCAGGGTGGGGGATCCAGTTCTAGAGTACCCCATCATTCACAGGAAATTTGGGGACACTTTGCCCATTTGGAAATTACGCCTTGTTTCCACAAATAATACCCCTTTGAGTTATTTTAGCACTTCTTAATGGAAGATTTATATGATTTTATAGATTTTTAATTTATATGATTTATACTGATAGTTGAAATAAAATAATGATTTTGATTACTTTTATTAAGGACAAGTATAAATATTGTAAAACAACTCCATGCCTCCCATTTAACCTCAAACTAGCAATAATTGATTCTTATTTGGTTTCTCAATTGGAAATTATGCCTTGTTTACTTGAATAATAACCCTTCAATTTATTTTAGCATTTATAAATCCAATATTTTTTGCTGATGATGCCAATAAGTCTCAAACTTGTGCATGGGTAATGACAGTTGAATTAAATGATCTCAATAATTCTCAAGTATAAATAGGCCTATGTAAAACAACTCAGACTTGTTCATGGGTAATGACAGTTGAATTAAATGATCTCAATTCTCAAGTATGAATATGTAAAACAACTCTGTCACTCATTTAACCTCAAATTAACAATTTTTTTTGTTTGGTTGGTTTCAGGCACAATGCCACGAATTTACAAACGCAAATTGGGGGCATGTAAGTATGCTTCCTATACAGATGAGACAATGGAACAAGCTATTACAGATGTTGTGGAGAAGGGCATGTCAATTAGAGAAGTGGCAGTCAAGTACAACATTCCTCGTAAGACACTGGGGAACAGGGTGAGTGGTAAACACATAAAACCAATAGGAGGGCCGACAACTTTATCTCAAAAAGAGGAGGCTGCAATTATAAATCAAATTTTGGTATGTGCTCAATGGGGGATGCCCTTGGCCGCACTGGACATTCGATTAATTGTTAAAGACTATCTATCTCGAGCAGGTAAAGTGTGTGAAAAATTCACTAATAATATGCCAGGAAAAGAGTGGTTCTTATCTTTCCTCAAACGCCACAAAACCTAACTTTCACACAGGAAATGTCAAAATATTACCCGAGCCAGGGCTAGTGTAGGTGTTGATTCTGTTTCTTCATATTTTGATCACCTTACAGAATCACTTCAAAACATTCCACCAGAAAACATAATCAATTTTGATGAAACAAACGTGAGTGACGACCCTGGATCAAAATTGATGGTCTTTCGGCATGGAGTAAAATATCCTGAGTGTAATATAAACAGCTCCAAAGGTTGCATCTCCCTCATGTTTGCAGCTACTGGGAGTGGTCAATTGCTTCCATTATTTGTTGTGTACAGAGCTGAATGCATTTGGCAGTCATGGATTGAAGGAGGGCCTCCTGGCACACAATTTGCAAGGACTAACAATGGATGGTTTGATGCTGCTACTTTTGAGGGGTGGTTCTTGAAGGTCATCTTACCATGGGCTAGAAAAACCCCTGGCAAGAAGTGCATCATTGGAGATAATTTGAGCAGCCACATAAATTACAAGGTGATTGAATTTTGTGAAAGAGAAGAGATTTCCTTTGTATTACTTCCACCCAATACCACACATCTTCTTCAACCACTTGATGTTAGTTTTTTTCATCCTCTGAAACAGGCCTGGAGACAAATACTTACATCTCACAAAATGAAACACCCATCTTCAAAATCTCTCGAAAAGTCAAGGTTTCCTCATTTGTTAAAGTTATTGGTAGCTGCACTTCCTGACAAAAAAAACATCATCCGTGCAGGGTTCAAAAAGTGCAGAATCATCCCAGTTGACAAAAACGTTGTACTATCCAGATTACCAGGGGCAACAGTGGATACAGATGACAGTGCCTTAGATAGAAGAGTAAGTGATACCCTCCTCAACTATCTTCAAGAATGTCGAAGACCTGAGCAGCCACTGTTCATAAGAAGAAAAAAAATGAATGTTCCACCCGGCAAGGCAGTGTGCCTTGATGATCTTGCCGTATGTGTACCAGAAACACCTGTACTCCAACCAGATGAGCACCAGCAACAAACTGAAACTGTGGATGATCCAGCTCCTGGTCCATCCACCTCTTTTGTAAATGTTAGGCCTACAGAAGAAGAAGAAGAAGAAGAAGAAGAAGAAGAAGAAGAAGAAGAAGAAGAAGAAGAAGATGAACCAACAGAGGAAATGGAACTCCAATTGGATGATTTTGTTCTTGTGAAAATGCCAGGGAAAAAAATAATCAAATATTTTGTGGCTAAAGTTATAAACTTTTGCAATGATGGTGATGTAGAGTTATCATACCTCAGAAGCAAGAATAAGGGGAAAACATTTTACTTCCCTATTTTGCCTGATGAGGCTAGCATTCTTGCAAGTGACATTATTTATAAGTTTGAAAAACCAGTTGAAAGACGTTCCAAATTTTTTTTCAAGGAGGAGGAAGTAATTTCCAAATACTTTTAAGACTGTATTAGTAACGTCCCTGCCACCACCTCCCTGCCAGTTACTGGTATTCATTCCTCATAGCATTATTTTTTATTTACATTATTGTATAATTCTCATTGTTAATTAATTTTTTTATTTCTATGGTACTTATTCATCTCTTATTATCTACTAATTATTCAATGATGCATAAATAATATACCAGTTCTACCTAATTTGCAAAATGCTCAAAAATAAAATTTTAAATTTGTAAATTCTCCTTTAGTTGTTTCTCATTATCCATTATTCTCATAATTTTCTCATATTAATGCATTAAAACTCTTTCTAGACACCCTTCAGTGTTCTAACATTGCCCAGATCAATCTTAAAAGCTTATTTCTGGTGAAATTATTGATGTGGGCAAAGTTACCCCATTTCACTGATGCCCACCATGTTTTTTTATTTTTTATTTAATAAACAGGGACTGGGAAAAAATGTCATTACCTTATTTGATTCTACAGGTCGTCTAGTGACCTGAACATATTTTTGCTTATTTTTAGTCTGGATGCTTATACTAAAAATTCTGCCTTGAAATTGAAAATTGGGCAATGTCACCCCATTTTACGGTAACAGTAAGTACTTATCTCTTTACTATTAATCAACAACTAACAACTATCCCTCAATGATCAAAGCTCAAATTTCAACAATACTGATAGAAATGTGGTTTATGTTTCAGATAAACAAGGCCAACTGATGCCAGTTGACTGAGGGCTCCAAGGGAGAGTTTGTCATGCTGGAGGACACCTTCAACTCCTGCCTCCACACCCTGTTCTACAACAACAGCTGCATGGATGATCCAGCCAAGGACTTACACTCTCTGATCAACAACTTGGAGGGGAAGATCATTGACTCCATCTCCCAGGAGTTCCTGTCTCATGGGCAAATTAAGTGCATCTTTGTGTTGGAGGCTACCTACCAGAAGAGCAGCCACAATGAAAAGAATCTGGAGAAGGAAGAATTCCAAGATATGGCCTTAAAGAACCAAACTATGCCATGTTCAGCATCACCAAACTCACCTACCTGGTCAAGACAGCATGCCAGAAGATGCTGGAGGAGGAAGCCACATTTGAAGGCAACTCCAGTGGATAGACCCTCCTTCTCATTGATTCTCATTGACAGTCTCCTCATCCACATAAGCAAGTACTCACCACTGTGGGGATCATCATTCATTGAGTTGCCAGCTGCCTTATCTTCAAGGAAAGCCAGCATAAACCAAAGAACAATGACCAGCAGTGCTTCAAATAGGCCATGCTTGCCAAGCATGATAAAGGAGCACATCCCAAATGATTCAACAACTGGTACTTCAACCTTCAGGAGAAATACAACTTTTCAGGATTATCCTTTCCTACCTTCACCAACCAGATTGACATTTTCAAGAGGAATAACCCAGGAGTATTGGTCAACATCTATGGAGTAGATGCTGACAATATCTTTCCAAGATGAGTTGGCAAGGAAGTCAAGGCAGATCACACCGATCTCCTCCTGCTCTGTGAGAGTGAAACAATAGAGGATGCTGATGGTGATTGACTTGAAAGTGAATAACCACTACTGCTGAATAAAAAACTTTGAAAAGTTGTTGTGAGCCCAGCTGACAAAATGAGAAGCATATCATCATCTGTAGATGCCAATATACCCTCAGCAGAGAAGGCAAATGCAGGATGAAGGAGCATGAGAAGTCTTTTGCCATGAACAAAATGAAGCTGCAGCCCAAAAGTTGGGTAGTGCTCCAACTATGAAGTTTGAAAAGCATCTGAGGAAGTTTAGGCTACCACTTGTTGCCTATGTGGACTTTGAGTGCTTGTTGGAGTAGCCCACTCCTGAGGAAGAGGGTGAAGCTCCCAAGCAATGGATTGGAAAGGCTACAAAAGTTCTCTAATACCATAAGGCAATGCGCTATTGCTTCTAATTTGTGAGGGACATTCAACAATTCCCCTCAGGGTTCACCATCAGCAACCTCATCCTCAGGATCCAATTGTGTACCATGGGCCAGATGTTGCTGAACTTTCATGAAGACATCAACTGAGGTTGCAACTGATATTGCAGAAGCCATTGAATGTCAGAAAAAGAAAATGTCCTCTGACCAACAAAAGGCAAATTTTGATGCAGTTGAGTTCTGCAAAGCCTGTCACAAAAAGTTTTCCAATGACAAGGTTTGGAACCACTGTCATATGACTGGGTTGTACCAGAATGTGTTGTGCAACCTCCAGAGACATTGTCAAACCTACATTCCTGTATTCCTTCACAATTCCTCAAATTATGATACTCACCTTATCATTCCTCATCTTGGATCTGACAAATCTAAAATTTCAGTTATCTCAAACACATCCAAAAAATATATCTCATTCACCAAACACATCTCAAAGAGTCTCCATCTGAGATTCATTGACACATTCTGGTTCACACCCAACAGTCTTGACAACCTGGTGACAAATCTTGTCAAGACAGCTGAGAATGCCTCTGATCTCTCCAACATATTGGGGCACACCTCTAAACAGTTCAGAGATGAACTGGCTCTTGCATCGCATAAAGGTGTGTTCCCTTACAAGTACTGCAACTCATGGGAGAAATTATAGGAGACACAACTCCCTCCAAAAGAGGCATTCTATAGTAAGCTGACAGATTGTGGTATCAGTGATGAAGACTATGAACAATTTGTTTGGAAACATTTTGGCTACAGGAACCTGGGAGAGTACAGCAACCTCTACCTTAACCCTTTAATACCAAAGTTTTTTTCTCTTTTTCAATGCTAATATTTTCAGAATTCAAAAAAAGGTTGAAAAGAAGACTATTTACAGAAAATCACATCATTCCATTCAATGAGTTTTGAGATATGTCCCGTGATCATATGGACATGCTAGGTGCTACCATAGTCAATGTTTATTGCAAGCACATACAGATTAACAAAATAGCATCAACAAATTCTGAGAACTATTCCTCAATGAACTGCCCAGTATTGAATGACTCATCCTTTTAACATGTTAAGTGCTATACAGGTCCCCTGGTTCCCATATGGATCACCAGCCTGTGCTATGCTATATATGTGAAAAAGTAGCCATGGTGCTAAATGCTTTCTATGCATTATTTCATCATCAAACACGTTCTAAATAAAATTACTATCTTTTCTCTCCATAAATAGGTTTTGTAAGCATAAAAATCAGTACAGGAATTTGAGGTCCCATATGGCACCAGAATGATGAACTTGATTTTTTATAGGCTTATTACTTATTAACTTTTCATGTGAAATTTAACAACTTGCATTCAAATTTGACTGCAAGTTGTTAAATTTCACATGACAAGTTAATATTAACAATGTAGTTCGTCATGGAAAAAGAAATCCAGGAGCTTATTACTTCTCAAAAGTCATGTAATATTGCTCGCAGTTGGTTGAAGACAATCAAAATTACATCATTAGCATTTTCATAACAATCCATAGCCTATTCATGGAATTTTATTGTCAACTGGAACACATGGCACATGATGTTTCTATCAGTTACAGACTACAGTATTTACTTTCCAAATACAAACAAATTATTCAACAACAGCATTGTTACATCTTCCTTCTTCTTTCCTCATCATTTCCCCACTCTCTCATTTATGATTACTGTAGGCCTATTCTATAATTATCTCAATCAGAACACTTATTCACTTATAACAAGCCTGCAGAAGCAGATCGGTCCTATTCTTATACAATAACTTTTCTAATAAAATGCTGAAAACGCTCCAGAAACGCTGGAAATGTGTGCTATGGAAAATTTAATTGGAAACATTCATACTATAAATAGTACAAGCCTGTGCGACTGGAAATAGTTGATAGATTAGCTACCAGATGACAGTAATGTGCAGATGGTATATGATATGGGAACCACACGACCCATAGAGCACAGTTGAATGGGCGGTGTATGGGGACCTGGGGACCAGTAAAGCCTTTATGGCTGTCAAATAGATATTGCTGTCACACTTAACATGTTAAGAGTATGAATGACAAATTCTGTTAATATATTACTTCTTTATAAGGCTATTGAATAACACAAATCATTAAAAAATATAAAAATTTCCCATTACAAGCAAAAATACAGAGCAGAAATATTGAACTATAATAAATTATGTTTACCATTACTTCTATGAAAAACAATGATTATACATAGGCCTTGTCTACTACAATCTCACTATCACTCATATAAGTTATAACTAATAACTTTCTTTGTAGTGGCGAAGATGATATTGTGGAAGATATCCATGATCAATAATAAGTTGAAGTTGTCACAACCACATTTATAAAAAATATTGAGATAGGGGTCTACTAGTTTTGGTTGTCACACCATTATCAATCTCAAACAAATGAGTTTGTGTAAGATTGATAATGGTGTAATAAGTGAAACTAGTATCTCACTATGTTTTTATACATGTGGTTGTGATAACTTTGTCTTATTATTCATTATAACTAATAAACTGTGAGTTTTATAAGCCAAATCTATATAGCCTAATATAGTATTTTTATGAAAGCCAAATACCACTGACTCATTCATCACTAATTCTTGAGAACTACTAGCCCAGAAAAGTTGAAATTTGGTACACACACACACACACAACAGGTTTTGAAAATTTTCAAAAATATGCCCAAAATTGATGTTTTTTGAAAACAGCTAATTTTTTCTGTTTTTTTTTTTCAAGTAATACATGAACAAAAAACTTCAAGTTTTGTATGCATGTTTGGTTGAAGACCTACACATGTGGTAAAAGATTCTTAAACTTTTACCCAAATTTTGCACAAGACTGATGTTTTTCTGACCTTTTATACTAGATAAACCCCCCCCCCCCCCACTCCTATCCCTTCAGTGAATTTCCAATTTGGGGGGGGGGGATCATAACCCCATGACCATCCTGGGGCCACCATTGGACATCAAATTCCAATAAATCAATGGCTTCTTGCAGGGACAAGTACCAGAAACAGGTATATTGCTATTGAAAATTGGAGAAAAGGGAATACATCATTGAACCTGCAGGCGCCTAGCATGTCCATATGATCACAGTGACAAACACAGCCATTTTGCAATTAGTAGTGAGAATATATTTTGTCACAAAGTTGTCAGAAACTAAGAATAGCATCATTAGAAGTCAATTACAGCATTATCTAGTTATATGAGAGGAATAATATGAAGAAATGATCACTTTTGCAAACCAAATACCATTGAGAATTGATGAGTGATAGAAAGATCAAATGTCAAATATGTCAAAATGTCAAAGATCAAATTGTGAAGGAATGCTCTCTCAACAGAAGTCAGACATGGACTCATAGCATAACATACATTATTATGAATGCCATGGCAGGCATGTCAACCATAAAATTATCACTATCCCTTCATTAAAAATAAATTTCCTTGACATGAATGCCTGTAATCATGCATGGCGCTAAAGGGTTAAAACAGAATGATATGCTCCTGCTGGCAGACATATTCAAAAGCTTTAGAGATGTGCGCATGAGAACATATGATCTAGACCAGTGGTTCTCAATGGAGGCAATATCGCCCCCTTGGGGGCAATGGGACACCATTCAGGGGCGATTGCTTTCATTTGGATGATAGGGGGGCGATTAACATATTTTGGGCGATAAAGGGGCGATGATCAATCATAAAAGTATAAATTAATTTGTTTTTGGTAGGTAATAAGCTATCTCTCTCTTACTAAGTAATAAACTCTCTATTTTAAATATTACTGGGAGACTGAACAATAAAAATTATAAATATTGTATTTTAGAACAGAAATTGGTACTGTATGCTATGCTAGTGTGGGCATTCTCTGCTTTCAACCTTCATCAGCACAATATATTCCTTCCCCTTGTGCCATAGGCCAGCCAACATAAGCTCCCCAAACTACAGGCAGTAGATTCTCCTAACATGCCACTCATAGGTCATTGCACTTATACTGAGTTAGGTCATAATATTATTATTAGCCATTACAATTACGGCTGTCAACTCGAAGTCAGTAGGTACTCGGTTCTCGGTTGCTTGACTGCATATCAGTTTTTGTTGTGTATGTTCAGTGTAAAATCATGAAAATGTTGGATAATAAAAAGAAGTGCTGCCAGTATAATATGTCATATTTGAAGTATGGTTTTATTGTATCACCTTTGAACTCACAATTGCCCATGAGTTTGGTTTGTAACAAAGTGTTATCCAATGAAGCTATGAAGATCACTTGCAAAGAATGCATCCTGACAAGCAAAATAAGGATTTGACATTTTTTTCCAATCTGAGGGAGAAGTTCCAGAAATCACCATCAGTTTCAAGTGCATTTGCAACAACATCAACAAAATGCAATGATGGCTTAATTGCATCTTATAATCTAGCAAAAATCATTGCAAAAGCTGGAAAAGGCCATGCTATTGCAGAGGAATTGATCTTGCCTTCTGTTCAAGTAATTTTAGAGACTGTTTTACACCATTCAGCTTCTTCTGCTGCAAACATAATTAAAAAAGTCCTGTTCGTTGAGTAACAATTCAGTACATCAATGAATTGATGAAATGGCTAATGATGTTGAAGCAACTTTATGTGAGATTTTACAAGTGACTGAATTCTCTTTACAAATTGATGAAAGTACCTTACCTGGAAATGAAGCTTTAATATTAGCCTATATCCATTTTCCAAATGATGGGAATGTCTGACAAGAGATGTTATTTGCAAAAAATCTGACTACAGACATAACAGGCAAATCCATTTTTAGAGTTGTGAAATCGTATTTTGAAGAAAAAAATATACCTCTTAAAAGCATCATGTCTGTTGCAACTGATGGGGCACCTACAATGGTTGGCCATCACCATGAGTTCATTGCTTTTTTGAAAAAAGAGGTACCTGGTATAATTGCTGTTCACTGTGTTATTCACCAGCAACATTTAGTTGCCAAGAACCTCAATGCACGATTGCATCAGGCATTGCAGTATGTCATCTCAGCAGTCAATAAAATTTGCAGCAGCGCTCTCAACAATTGGCTGTTTCGGCAGATATGCAGTGAAAATGACAAAGAATTCAACCACTTAATTCTTCACACAGAAGTGAGGTGACTATCAAAGGGTGCCTGCCTGAATAGATTTTGGAATCTCTTTGATTCTGTAATTGAATTCCTTGAACAGCGAGACTTGGTTTTGAAAGACAATCTCCTGCGATTCAAGGGTGATGATCTGAACATGCTTACTACTAAGTCAGTGATTTCTGCTTTTTTGAAAAAGCTTACTCTGTGGAAGCAAAACTTTGGACGCCATGTTTTTAGCCAGTTCCATATTCTAGCAGCTGTAAACCGAGAAATGGAAATTTCTTTTGAAGACACTCAGTTATATTGTGAACACCTTGAGTCATTGGAAAATGATTTTTCAGTATGTTTCAAAGATATTTTATTGATGGAAATCCCGAGATGGGTAGTGAATTCTTTTCAATGCTCTGATGGTACTGATGACATTGAAATTCAAGAGGAACTTGTTGAATTATCTTCAAATGAGCAACTAAAAGCAATAAAAAAGAGCAGCTGACACAATTTTGGCTCCAGCCTAGCATTTCCTGTCTCTACCCTAGAGTTTGGGCTGCCACTAGAAACTTTTTCATTGGGTTTCCTTCATCTTAACTTGTTGAAAAAGGTTTCAGTGCCATTGCTAACATAATAACTAAGAAAAGAAACCAGCTACAAATCACAGACAGGGGAGACTTGCACCTGAATCTGATGAGGATTGAGCCAAATGTGAAGAAATTAGCTCAAACCCACCAAGCCCAACCTTCTCATTGAAGTTCTACTTTTTCAATCAGTAAGTAATTGTAATAAAATATATTAGTTTTTTTTTCATTAATTAAAATGATTTTCACAAAAAAAATTGTCTTAGAAATAATTTAGATTTTACAGTTTAGCATTGATTTCTGCTATTAAAAACTGCCAGAAAGTAGCAATCTGTTTGGCCTAGTGTGAAATAGGTGAAGGTCTTAGAAATAATTTAGATTTTACAGTTTAATGCTGATTTCTGGTATAAAAAACTGCCAGAAATTAGCAATGTGTTTGGCCTAGTGTGAAATAGGTGAAGGGGGCATTGGCAAATTTCTGATCCTTCAAGGGGGGCGATAACCAAAATAAGGTTGAGAACCAGTGATCTAGACTTTGCTCATTATTTCACATCACCAGGCTTCTCCATTGATGTCATGCTCAAACATACAAAGGTTGAGCTGGAGCTTCTGACCGATGATGACATGTACATGCTTATTGAGCAAGGCATCCAAGGAGGCATCACCACCTGAGTTCACTGCCATGCCATTGCCAACAACCACTATACTGGGGCACCTACATCTTACCTCTTGTACACAGATGCCAACAACCTGTATGGCTCGGCTATGAGCAATCAACTTCCTTATTGGAAATTCCAATGGATGGGCAAAGAGGAACTGGAGGCAGTGACCAGGGACATTGCAGGTGTTGCAGATAGGCAGCAAATAGGATACTTCCCTGAGGTTGATGTGGAGTTCCCTGCTGAACTGCACAATGCTCACAATGAATTTCCATTCTTGCCAGAAAACCAGAAAACACAAATCAGGAAATGTTTGCCTGATGACAACACTGAACTTGCATGAACATTACATCTGCCATTACTGCCTTTTCAAACAAGCTGTTCAACATGGTTTGAGAATCACCATGGTCCATTGAGGTGTGAGGTTTGAGCAGGAAGATTTCCTAGCTCCCAACATCTAGCTCAATACCAGTCTCAGACAGCAGTCAAAGAACAAATTTGAAAAGAATTTCTTCAAGCTACTGAACCCCATTGGAAAGACCATAGAGAATATGAGGAAGCATATGAACATGGAGTTGGTCAACTGTGAGAAGCATCTAAAGAATTGGTGGCTTATCCCATATTCAAAGATCAAATCATCTTTGGGGAGAACATCTCTGCAGTCACCCTGCATTAGGAGAAAGTTACTCTGGACAAACCTATTTACATGGGACTATCTGTGCTGGAAATTAGTAAGATCTTGATGTATGAATTTCACTACAACATGATGAAGCCTCACTGCAACAATTGCCTCAAGTTATTGTACCAGGACACAGACAGCCTTTTCTACTTGGTTGAGACAGAAGACATGTACAAGGACATCCTCAACATCAAGGAGTTGCAAGATGCATTTGATACATCAGAATGCCCCACCAACCCAAGGTTAGTAGATAGAAGGTTGAATGCTTGTATGTGCTGTTGCTGTCCACATTTGATTGTAGTGGGGGTCTGCTACCGATTATGTTACTTGAATCAGAAGTTGATGAACTCTGCATATTATCTTTACTGCATTATGCAGTTCCAGTCAGGTCCAACCTGTCTCATAATTATTACAAATTATGCAAATGAATTATTATGAATACTGTGAATGTAATTTAAAGTTTTTCGGGTTTTAATATCACCAACAAGTGGACCTAATCTATTATATTCCAGAATTCAGTGCATCAATCAATTCTGTACACTATCCAAATGATTATAATTGAATATTTCTAACTTTGTCATTAGTTAAAGTTATTAATAGCCTATAACTAGTGAATTTGTATCTAATATGTTAACCTCAATGTTTTGGACAATGTTACATATCAAAATTTGTGAAGGGAGCAGTTTTGGACCTGAGTCTGTTGCACCTTCACACTCATTGTAAATTTGTCACAATAAATAAATAAATAAAAATAAATAAATATTATTATCCAGTATTAATGAATTCAGAACAATGAAATAAAAGATAAAAATGAATGATCTTTCAATGAAATTCAATTAGCTGACTTAGCATGTAGTCCTAATGGAAAGAACTATTTAATAACATATACAGTTACAGTGTTCATCCATCAGGAATATCATTTACCCGATTAGTAAGCTTTTAATGAAAATTAATCATATTCAATGATAATTTTAATAGAAATTCATCAAAGTATGGCTGATTAATGTATTGGTACTGAATAGGCTAATTCTTTTTATATACTCCAAATGTTACACAGAGAGTGGTGAATTCCAGTCAGTGTTTGTTTGAATATTGGCTTATCACAGTTCTGTATTATTATTATAAATCTAATTAGACTTTTCATTTAAATTTTCTCATTCCACTTCTACCAAAAATATTTTTTGCTATTCCTGGTTGTATTCATCATCACACATAAGCTGAACCAAGATGTTCTAGAGAAATTTTTTTCAAGAATTAGAGAGATAGGACACCAATACAATCATCCAAAACATGTTGAGTTAAAAAGTAGACTGAGTTTTTATCATGGGGTCGAATCATCCATCTGTTACTGATGGGAGCAATGTTAGAGTTTTAAGCAGTTCAATGCTTTTAAAGATTCCTTGTGAAGAAACAGAAAATGAAATGGAATTGGAAGAGAACAATGTTTTTCCAATTCTTCTGAGATGAGTAATATGAGCTCTGTGTTGAAAACCCAAAGAGAAGAAGCCCTGAAATATCTTTCAAAATGTTGGAGTTAGGATGATGAATATTGATGAGCAAAATATTGGTCCTAATTTGTGTGTGACAAGCTTTTCCAAAATCATAATATGGTCATAAGTTTTATTATTCAATTTCAAAACTAATAAGTGCAATTCATTGGTTTGTAAAACAAGTGCCAATTTATGTGGCAATGTTGAGAATGGAGAGTGGAGTTGCAAGCTGCCTTCTGTTAGCTAGGTAAGAGATCATCTCAGTTGTAATAATTATATTAAAATAACCATCCACTTTTTATCAGTTAATTTTATCCATTCACAGTGTTTGGAATGAATTATTATAAGCTTGCTTCAACATAATGTATTTGCACACATTTTTTTTTTTTTTTTTTTTTTGAGGGCAAATGCAAAGTCTGTATGTAAATGCAATTCTCTGCTCTGAATGCTGATTCATGTGACATCAAGCTAGCATTGCCCCCACCACTTTGCACCATTCACTCACAAGCATTCAACCTTCTATCTACTAACCTTGCCACCAACCATCCTTGCTACTCTCAAAAAAACAAAATGGTGCTTGGAAAATTTAAAGATGAGTATGCAGCCAGAGCTCCTCATGAGTACGTTGGCCTGCACTCCAAGCTGTATGCCTGTCAATGCTACAATCCTGATCCTAGCCAGGTAAAGAGTGGGCTCATCAAGAAGGCCGAGGGAGTAAGGCAACCTGTGTTAGGTCAAGAGCTGTCAAAGGGCCATCCCAATGCTGAACACTACATTGGCTTCCACAGCTACCTGGACTGCCTCTATGGAGATGATGCAATTTATAGGGAGCAAGTAATGTTCAGAACAAGGAAACATCAAATCATGATGACTGTGCAGAAGAAAAAGGCACTCAGTAATGCTGATGAAAAAAAGGTGCATCATGGATGATGGTATCAGCAATTTGGCATTTGGACACTATCAGCTTAGTAACAAGACTCTTCACCAACAAAGACCAGCCTCTTACAAAATTTGCACATAATGATGATGATGCCATGGACATCAACAGCAATGATGATGATGATGATGATCTTCAGATGACATCACCACTATGAATAGCTTATGACATCATCACCACTTCCAAGAATTGCTGAGCATTGATGCTTTAAAAGGGAGTGCATCAGCAGATGACCTTCAGTATCAATCATGATGCAGGCAATGTACTATCTACTTGTGGCAGCTGCTGTGAGCATCAACTCAATACTGTTGGACCCAGAGTACAGGACTGAGGAATTCCTGACATCAAGGGAGCATGGACTGGATAAATCAAATGTGTTTCACATGCGAATGACTTTTATATAAAAAGAACCAACTACCAATTTTCTCATTTTAACAGAATTTATTAATTTCGAATTCCTTTAGGTGCTATTAGTTTATACTGAAGACTTCCACAATGGCGGATATTGACAACAGTATTCAACAGCTGATGGAAATCGATGAATGCTACTGTACAAAAATATCAGTCACCACCGGGAATCGAACCACGGACCTCCCAATTGCCGGTCGGGCGCCTTAACCACTAGACATTAGCACTCATTTTTACTTGGCTATATCGGCTCGTATCTCACAAGTCTAGTGGTTACGGCGCCCGACCGGCAATTGGGAGGTCCGTGGTTCGATTCCCGGTGGTGACTGATATTTTTGTACAGTAGCATTCATCGATTTCCATCAGCTGTTGAATACTGTTGTCAATATCCGCCATTGCGGAAGTCTTCAGTATAAACCAGGAAATTCATTTTAGCAATATAGTTGCTTCAATCCTAATGACATTTGGTTATGTTTATACTTACACAAAACTACTGAAATGGAGTTTTGACAGAAAGCTTTTTTTTGCAGGATGGAAGTATTGTTGAGTTTGATGATCATGACAATACCAGAACTAAAGAAGCTGCAAATCTTGCTGAATTTGATGATCCTGATGACAGTGATAAAGACCCTAATTATAATCCTAGTGAATCAGATGACAGTGTTGTTGATGGTGTTAGTGACAAGGAAAGCTCACAAGAGGTACCAGTATGTGATAACTCGAACAAGGAAGCTCTAGAAAAAAGTAATCTGACCAGTAGGCCAAAGAAAGGAAGAAAGAGGAAATATGAGACACAAACTATTTGATCTAGGAAAAAATCAAAAGATTCAAATGAGAAGCATTTTTCGGTCAAAGGAAATCTTGTGATGCCAAAAACGTTTAGTCATTTTGTTTGCCATTGTTCAAATAAATGTAATCTGAAGGTTTCTTGTGAGTCAAGGGAAAAAATATTCATCAAGTTCTGGGAACTTGGTTCATATGACTCACAGACAACATTCATTGCAGCTCTAGTGAGTGAAGTAGAAGCAAAAAGAAAGTGTTGCAATTCAGAGAAACAAAAATACACCAGAATATATAAATTGGGAACTGAGACTGTTTGCTATGAAATGTTTGTAAATACTTTATCAATCTCTACAAAGCATGTGAATACTACACTCTGTAAAATGCATTCAGACTCTGTCAAAGATTGCAAGGGTATCCATAAGAAAGGAACAAATTGTATCCCAATAGAAGTAGTTGAAGCAGTGAAGAATCACATAAATAAATTTCTGAGGTACAAATCACACTATTGTAGAAAAGATAATGACCACTGCAAGTACCTGCCAATTGAAATGAAAGAGAGAAAAATGTATGATTTATATAAAGATGAGAATAAAGGGCAGT
The DNA here is from genome assembly GCA_948455865.1 of Conomelus anceps. Taxonomy (NCBI): domain Eukaryota; kingdom Metazoa; phylum Arthropoda; class Insecta; order Hemiptera; family Delphacidae; genus Conomelus; species Conomelus anceps. Next base: position 33,996,983 of record OX418216.1, read on the forward strand.
GTACAATAAGCTTTTTGTGGTAAAGACATATTTTCTACAGCCATTCTTCCAATATCAAGAGGAAAAAGCTGAAGAAGGATACATGCAATAAATGTGATGAACTGCAAGCAAAAATGAACATTTCCAGCTCTATTGAGCATGAAAAGGAAACACTTGATGACCATCACAGAGAAGCTGAATTGTAATTTTTCTAAAGTAAAGGAACAAGAAAATTTTGAATCTTTATCATATGATTTGGAAAAAACTTTACCTCTGCCACAAATTCTGACAAAAACACCAGATAAACTTTTATAATTCAGGCATCTATTCTGGTAAAGATAATAAAGGCTTTTTCTATGTTTGGATGGAGATCATTGATGGTAGGGGTGCACAGGAAGTAGGGTCATGCCTAAGAAAACATATTTTGAACCATGTTGGACCCAATATTAGTGAAGTGAATTTATGGTCTGATTCATGTGGCAGTCAAAACTGCAATATAAAAATTGTTTTGCTTCTTCAAACACTTTTCCAAGAAAGGCCTATTTTGGGAAGATAAGATTCAAGTATCTTATTCCTGGACATAGCTTTATGCCTAATTTTTAGTCATGCAGTTTTAAAAAGGATTTTTCAATAAAGAAAAAACTTTGGAACTCATTTTCTCCATTATGACCATTTGGTGGTTGGTTCCCACAAAAGCCAACAGTGTCTAATGTCATCTGGAAAGTTCAACAATGATCTTGAAGGAATGTACTGAGATGTAAAACAATGGTACATGAAGCTGGCTGGAGAATGCAATGTGGAGGAGGACCTGTGCTGACAAGTCCATTGCACATACAATTTGCTCACATGTCTCCACCATCCACACATTGCTGGACTTTCTTGAAGCCATCATTGCACTGTCAAGTCATCCATACACCATTGCTCACTACTACTACTGCTGCTGCTGCACCATCTTCAACTTGGAAAACTCTGGATAACTTACCACCATCCATCAGCAGTCAAGCCAGCAAATTGATATAATGTGCAATTGTGGAGATTGTCAACTTGTTAACAGCACCCAGTGGATTGTGAAACCACTATTCCATTTTGGTTATAAACACCTACCTGAACCATTTGGATCATTGCAAAACTTTGTAGAACCACTGTCATCATGCTTTCCTGAAGCCTCAGTAAAAGTTCTCAAACAATGATGCTGTTATTTTAAAATTTCCTCTTGGCAAAGGACTTTGTGAAATTACAGCCAATCTTGGACAGCTATACCATTGGGTGATTGTTGATATCCTGGACTAATAACATTATGTAATCAATTCTTGTATGTATCATCTATATATTCTGCCATTGTACCAATTTTTCCCAAATCTGTACAATTTTAGGAATTATTTTAATTTAGATGTTTTATTTGTAGCCTACTGTTGTTTTATCCCAGACTTTTGGTGATTATCTTTTATAATGGTTGAATATGTAGTAATATGAAGTTATGAGGTTGGTTGCATTATTTTACTTAGGACCAGGTCCTAATTTAGAAGAAGATTGGTTATTTTGAAACGTTTTTGCTGTCTTCAAGCTATTTTGCATTGTTTGGTATACCAATATAATATATAATTAGAGATATATAGGTCAGTTTCAAGTCTTGATGTGTATTCATGTGATAAACTAATAAAGGGAGAAAGCTTATTGTGTTCATGATATTGGTGTCTTTCTTCCACCTATTGTATCTGAACTGGTTGGTCAGTCAATGAATTTTGTCCTTGCTAGCTTCCTCTATGCATGCATCAAGTAAATTGATCAATGAAATAGGTTTGATTTCATTAATGAGATGACCCCCTTCCTTGCTTATTCTTGGTGGAGAGCATGCAGCTCACTCAAGATCTGAAAGTTTCCCATGCAGTCCCTGTACAATTACTAACATAGAATCTGCGCTCCTCTGTTGTTTGAGATCTGGTTTATTGACAAGTATGTGAATCCTGAGTGAGGTTATGTTTGGCTTTTACTTTTCCTCTTTGGAGGATGGTTACTTTTTTATTAATCAATCTTATAATGTAGTGTAATTTAATTATCAGGGAGTATATTCAGGAAGGCACATATATGATTTTACTATTTCTTTACAAATGTGATTAACAGCAAATTTATTCAATTTTGATGACATCTCACCACTGATTAAGGTAACTGATTTGTTTACTTATTGTTATTTACATGGTTATTTTCCTATAGAATTAATGAATTCTTTGGCCTCCGGATACTAGTATAATTATAAATAAAGGTTGAATATAAAAATAAATTAATATAAATAAACTAAGATTGTTCATAAACCCACTCATTGGCCAATGGTACAAAGCCCACACATATCACTTTTTCCATACCATAAGTAATTATTAAACAAACAATCATACTAGTCCCCAGTTAAAATATTAAAAAACATTTTCAAAAGTTACTAATTCAGATTCTTGAATAACCTAATCCATTATCATGTTCTCAATTTTTTAAATTACAACTATTTTCTAGGTTAAGCTTTCCCAAAGAAAATAATAAGAAACAATTAATTCCCCCACAATACTACATAAGCTCACAAATTTATTATTTATTTTTAGTAACTGCAGAAACAATCAATCTACAAGAACTAGAATACAGTCAGCACTGAGTTTTAAAGTTTCAAGACAATTTTAATTATTTGTTTGTTTATATTACTTTTAAGCTGAGAGATCTATAATACAGTTAATTCTATATAAATAAAGGTTTAAATACCTGCGTTTTGATATCCAATAAACTACTTGTTCACTACCGGTTTCAACCCTCCTATGGGGTCATCATCAGGTGGTTGTGGACGTTATTATATCATTGCCGATTTGGCAATTCGTCGTAATGTAAAACGTCGGAAAATAAAAAACACACACATCACATAACACGAAACGAATATGAGGATGACAGGACAGACAACACGCTCGCGCTGACTGACAGGTCTGGACTGCCAGTACGAAATTGTAGTACTCTGCTCGATCCCTTATCACTTCTTGAAGTACCCCTAACGCCCTTCCCCCTCATTCAATCTAATCGCAACATCGTATATGTAATTCGATGCAAATGACAATTTATCGTTTAAAATATTGTGTTGGTCCAGTTTGACAGCTTTATAGATTTCAAATTCTTCCAGTGTGTTCATTTTATAACGGTCTTTTGAAAAATGTAATATGTCCATGTTGCTATTGATACTGGTGTAATTATGATTTTTTTCAATTAAATGTTCTGCAAAAGTGGATGATGTTGACTTTTTAGGAATATGTTCTTGAAATCTTTTTTTGAAGGATCGTGAAGTTTGGCCGATGTAATACTGTGCACAATCATTACATTTAATCTTGTATACACCAGTTTTTTCGTACATGGGTGTTGTTACGGAAGGCCTTTCTTTTAATAGAACCCCAAGATTGTTCTTAGTTTTGAACGAGACAGTAATTTTGTTTTGCGCCATAACATTCTTCAAAGTACTGTTGAAAAATGTACCATATTCAGCAGATATAAATGATTTCACGTCAGTAGTGTCCTCTGAATTTTTATTTTTATGCTTAGTGATTATTTTGTCAATCATGGAACTTCTGAATCCATTCGATACGGCAATGTGCTTAATTATATTGATCTCACTATCATAATCTCTTCTATTCAAAGGAATGGTTATCAGTCTATGGACGAAACTATTGTATGCAACCATAGGAGGGTTGAAACCGGTAGTGAACAAGTAGTTTATTGGATATCAAAACGCAGGTATTTAAACCTTTATTTATATAGAATTAAACTGTATTATAGATCTCTCAGCTTAAAAGTAATATAAACAAACAAATAATTAAAATTGTCTTGAAACTTTAAAACTCAGTGCTGACTGTATTCTAGTTCTTGTAGATTGATTGTTTCTGCAGTTACTAAAAATAAATAATAAATTTGTGAGCTTATGTAGTATTGTGGGGGAATTAATTGTTTCTTATTATTTTCTTTGGGAAAGCTTAACCTAGAAAATAGTTGTAATTTAAAAAATTGAGAACATGATAATGGATTAGGTTATTCAAGAATCTGAATTAGTAACTTTTGAAAATGTTTTTTAATATTTTAACTGGGGACTAGTATGATTGTTTGTTTAATAATTACTTATGGTATGGAAAAAGTGATATGTGTGGGCTTTGTACCATTGGCCAATGAGTGGGTTTATGAACAATCTTAGTTTAATTTATGGAAAGACTCTAATTGTCCAATCTTGTGATTGAAGTTTATTTTTTGCTCTTATACTGAGATGTGTTTTATATTGTGTTATTTTTGGTTTTTATTATATGCGCCATTATGAAGAACAAATGAGTACTTATCTTGATAACCTGGTCAATGTTATTTTATTTGAGAAGAGTTTTTTTTTTAGATTGTATAACATTTAGCAATGAACAAACTCATTTCTCAATGTTTGATATCTCGCTTTACTATATAGCACACCTTTCATTTTATTTCTAGTTAATGTCTACAGTTCAAAATTCTCTTTTTTATTCTTATTTTATACTGTAGCATTACACCATTACAATTGTCAATTATTCCAAACTCAAAGATGCTATGTCAAATCACAGACATTAGCTGGTTCTTGCAACAATGCATCAGAAGATACTGTCTGAATACAATGAGGAATATAAAAAAGTTCATTCTGGGATACTGTGACATCATATGACTTCCTTACCCACATTATACAAATACAAATACAGTAAAAAAGAACAACTCCAAAGTAAAATATACTAGATAGCACTCAAACATTGCAATGATCATATTCTGTGCAAACTGTAAAATTGAAGTGAGAGCTGACATACTTTAACTGTGCACTCTTCACTAGTCTTAGCCATACTGAAGGTCATCTCATATTCATATAGCTATATACTCTAAACTACTGATAATGACCTTGAACATGTTTCATCCTGTCCAGTTCTCTGACAGGATGTGATGCACATCCTGTTGCTCAAGATTACATTGACCATCTGGCAGGATCTTGACCACATCCAGTTGCTCATGCTTGAGCCAATTATCTGACAGGATGTGTGTTTCATCCTGTTCTTGAAGATTACAATCTTCAATTTACATTGAACATCTGGCAAGATGTTGTTACATCCTGTTTTACAAGATTAACATGGATATGCAGCAGGATGTGGGTTGCATAACAGATGTGACATTTACCAATATCATTTTATTTGAAATTGATTACTTGGAAATCAAAGATATTTGCATATCTTTTGGTGGAAAAAGGCCTCATCAATTTGATTCAGACTCATTCCAAAGTTTAATATTCAAGTCTTTGGTGTGTTATTTCAAGTGTGTGAACTATTGCAGTGTCTGGATTTAACAAGAACCTATTCAACAAGCTCAAAGAGATTCTACTGGCCCCCAACAACAGCAACATTCCTGAGCCACCTCCAGCCATCATTGGGCTGGAGGAAATGTGGCAGCCTCAAGAAGATTTGTTGGAGGAGCTCCTGAGGCAATTCCTTGAAGAGGCTGAGGCTGGGTTGGCCCAGCCTGCCCCCATACCAGAAGCTGTTCCCAGTCCTTGGGGGATGAAGTAGATGCAGATGCTGAGACTCATTGAGCATCCTCAGGGGATAAAGAACTCAAGTACCTGCACCACCTCCAGCACTAGCTCCAGGGCATTGTCATCAGAGGCAGTGAAACAGGGAAGAATGGGTAAGAGGTAGAGATGGGTCCCCATTTAATGATGCTTGGGAACATCCCATATTTGGTGCAATGAAGATCAAATATAATTTATAAAACTAAACGATTATTGCTTGTCAAATAGTTTTTGTAGAATGCATCATTATAAGGTGGTGTTTCTATATATATATCAGAAATCCAAATGATTTGTTTGAATTATTAAATTTTGACATTCTCTGTAAAGAATTAGATTTTGAAGCCACAGGTGTAGTTAACAGCATTGCTAGACAAGTAATTGGTCTCCAAATGGAAACCCAAAAATATTTTTAGAACTGGATAAACTTTGGACATTTTACATAAGCCAGAATTTAAAGATTTTCAGTTTTTCATAGGTGGAGATGTAAATTCTGATTTTGATGTTAATAGAGATCAATGTAGCTCATTTGAACTCAAGAATTTATTAAGTACAATATGATATTTACAATTGTGAAAATGCAAGAGAGAATGCTTGCTAGGATAAAATATTTACTAATGCTAAGTATAGTGCCATTTCAAATAGAGTTATACTATTTCCTCAATCAGACCATAAATTTCTGATCATTGAATATCTCAAAGACAAAGCTGATAAGATTTCTGAACAAAAGATAGATAACAAGAACTATTAATGAGAAGAAAATATTTTGACTCTAGAATATTTTGTATAATTTTGACTGTATGTAGGAGTGAACTATCAGCTAACGATGTGTTCAAGAAATTTTTTGAGCAGTTTAATAGAATATTTAATGAGTGTATTCCTCAACAGAAATGTAAAGTTTTGAATAATGGTCACAAAAGGGCCAAACTAAATAGAAATAATAATTGGTATACTCCACAGCTGGCAGCTCTTAAAAAACAATTGTTATTACTGATGAGCATTCATGATAAATATCAAACAATAAATACCAGATTAGCTTATGTTAAATGTAGAAATGATTACAAGAATGCTATCACAGAGGCTAAAAGATCACATAATAAGGACTCTATTAAAAACTCAAAAACAAATGTAAAGCTGCATGGAAGACAATAAATAATGTAGTAAAGGAATCTAGACACACAATAACTATGCAGCCAGATACATTGAACAAGTTTTTCATACAATCTGTTAAGGAAATAAAAGCCTCTTTGACTGGACCAAGAGTTGAGTCAGTAGATATGCAAGCCATCAAAGGGCCCAGTTTGCCAAAATGTTTCAACTTCTGTCAAGTGCTGCCAAAATTTGTTCTAGGTATAGTCAAAGGCTTTCAAGTCTTCAAATAGCAGTGACATTTATGGAGTCTCTGTGAATTTATTGAAGGAATTAATTGATAGTATAGTAGAGCCTCTAACTTACTGTTTAAACAAGTGTCTTGAAGAAGGAGTGTTTCCTGATGAGCTTGAGATTTCAAAATTCGTGCCTATCTATAAAAAATGTGAAATAAACTGTCCAAGTAGCTTTAGACCAATTCGATTGTACCAGTTTTAGTTAAGATTCTTGAAACAGTAATCTACCTTCAACTCTCTGAACGCTTCGAAAAATTTTCTTTAATGGATGAGTCTCAATTTGGGTTTAGAAAGAATAGGTCAGCAGTGGATGCTCTTCGAATGATGGCAGGCAAAATATTAAAGTCATTTGAACAGGGAAGCTATACTCAGGCCACCTTATGTGATTTGAGTAGAGCATTCGATTTTGTAGATTTCAAGATTCTCCCTAACAAATTAAGCTACTATGGAACTGGGCACACTGCCCTTACGCTTTTGGAGTCATATCTCACTAACCGTAGTCAATTAGAGCTGAGGGCAGTGATAATAATAAGTGATCTTCCTTGTTGAATACTTGGGTTCAATACTTGGCCCTTTCCTTTTTCTTGTCGCAGATGATACCACATTCTTGCATGTGAATAAGGATTTTAGTGGCCTTATACAAGAGATGGAAAGTACCATGGAATGGGCATCTCTCTGGTTCAGGGCAAATGGTTTTATTCTAAATACAGATAAGACTGAACAAACTAATTTTAATTTTAAAAATGGAGTACCTCACAATAACCCATCTAGTGTAAAATTTCTGGGTGTTCATATGGATCCAAAACTTACTTGAGAGCCTAGTCAAGTATATAAGCACTAAACTGTCTAGAGTAATCTATCTGCTGAGGAGTCTTGTTAACGTTGTTTAAAAAAATATCTAAGGACTTCCTACTATCCATTCTTTCATAGTATCATGTCATATGGTATACCTTTATGGGGCCATTCCTCGCATATGAACGACATTTTACTTTACAAAAAAAAATATAACCGAATCATCATATTTAGAGCACTGCAAGCCATTATTAATCATAAATAATAAAATTTTGACAGTAATCAATCTTTGTATATATTCTGTTTTAATATAAACTAAGAAAAATCAGCACAGTTATCAAATAAGGAATAATGTTCACTCTTTTAATACCAGAACCAATAGACAGATTTATAGTGAGCATCAGAGATTGTCAAAATCACTAAACAGTTTTGAAATCATTGGGCCAAAAGCTTTTAATAAGTTGCTGCTCCACCACCATGATTTCCCTCTAAACATTTTTAAAACAAAGATGCATGATTGGCTGATAAAAAACCCATTTTACAAGCTGAGTGAGTTTCACGAAAGTAGAGTCTATATTTTGTGAGTTATTCCATCCGAATTCATTAGAAAAGAGTACATCTTTAAGCTCTGTGAATTAATATTAGTATTGTTAAGCAATAGCCTACTATTTGGGATTAGTGTTTGAATGTTGACTAGTATCCTGTAGAATTTTAATCTGCAACCATTGTGTGTAGTTTTTTTTAATATTTTGACGTTGTCTTATGCTTTTTGGCCAACTGACAATAAAATTTTATTTATTTATTGGAGCAGCATTTGAAGCTCTTAAGATTGATTTTTTATCAAATATTTAAAACTCTGCAGTATATTTGTGTACATCTATACACCGCAGGATCTCTTATGAAATAGTTTTTTCTCTTTATGATTGCCAAATAATTTCCTTCCTTGTTCTAAGAAAATTTGTATTGTTTAATCTTTATGTAATTATGTTTCTTGGACCTCACATAGCATAATACATGTTACATTGTACATTGAAACATGCTTGTAACAATTATTTCAACCTAAAAAAGCTGAAACAATAATTTAATTGGACCAAATTTATGAATTTATGAAGTCGTTTGTACACAATTAAATTTTTCATCAAATAATCACATCCAATAAATCTTGTCCAATCTTTGACAAAACTTTAAAAGTCTTGTCAAATCTTGGACAAGATTTGAAGCAATTTGATGGACTTTGAAGGGATTCGAAGCAGTTTGATGCTCTTCTATTTTATTGAATTGGATGAAAAATTATACCATGTATTAACGCCTTAACGCACAAAACAAAAACGGTGTACATAATATGTGACTACTCATGACACGGAGACTACTGGAGTGTTCATTTTTGTTTTTGCGGCGAGTTGTCCCATTCTGTGTAACTCCAGTATAACAATAATCAAGAAAACAATTAAGAGGCATCTCTCCAAATATAAATTTGTAAAATAATAAGACATGCAATACACATTTTACAATGATTGACACAATTCATACAACATAGATTTATAAAATAATTCTAATTTATCAATATACTTCATGATGGACATTCTATCAGAACTGAACGTTTAAAATATCAGGGAATAATAACTGTGGATCACAGTTTTACACATATAGGAGACCTATTATCGGAGACAAATTTTCAAAAGATTGGAATTAAAAGAACTTTTATACAACGCACTGGATGACACACATTGTCCAAAAACTATTTTGTATCATATCGCGCCGGAAAGCTGCGAGAATTGTCTCTGGTGAGCTTAATTTGATGCGTTTTATAATGTCTTTTCATATGAGTCGAATTATGGCTTTTATAATCACAAAATTCACAGCTGAAACGCTTTTCAGCTGTATGTGTTCTAAGATGTCTTTTCAAATGTTTTGGATTGCAACTTCTATAATCACAAAATTCACAGCTAATAGGCTCTTCAAATTTGTGTGTTGCACGATGATATCTCAAGTTATCTGCAGTAGAGGTTTTATAAAGACAAAATTCACAGCTAAAAGGCTTTTCCCCCGTGTGTATTCTGACATGATTTTTCATAGAAAACGATGTAGAGCTTCTATACTCACAAAAATCACAGCTGAATGGCTTTTCGCCTGTGTGTTTTTTAAGATGCCTTTTCAAACTACTCGATGTAGAGACCTTGAAATCACAGAATTCACAGCTGAAAGGCTTTTCACCTGTGTGAGTTCTGAAATGAGTTTGTAAATGAGATATTTGAGAGGCCTTATAATCACAAAATTCACAGCTAAAAGGTTTATCGCCTGTATGGGTACCAAGGTGTATTTTCAACCCTTTTGATGAAGAGAACTTGACATCACAATATTCACAATTAAAAAGCTTTTCGCCAGTGTGTGTTCTTAGATGCTCTTTTAAATAGGATGATCTAGAGCACCTATAATCACAAAATTCACAGCTGAAAGGTTTGCTGAGTATGTGTGTTTCAACGTGTCTTTTCAAACTATTCGATGTAAAGCCCTTGAAATCACACAATTCACAGCTGAAAGGCCTTTCATCTGTGTGAACTCTAAAATGAATTTTCAATTGGTATGATGTAGAGAAATTATGGTTACAAATTTCACATATGAAAGGTTTATCTTTTATGTGTTTCATGCTATGTCTTTTAAGTATGGTTGAAGTTGAACACTGATATTCACAAGCATCACATTTATAGAGTTTTGCCCCTGAATGACACATCTGATTATGCACTTTCAACATTTTCAACTTGAAAGATTGAAAATCACAATATGAACATCTATAGAACCGAGCACTTTCATCAGTTTCAGCAACATACATTTTCACACCAGTTACCTCACTTGCCAAGTCTTCCTCGTTACCATCAACAACTCCAGCAGGAATGTCACGGTTGGATAAAGAGATGGAAATTGGGATATCTGTGCTATCTTCTGATAGTTCTTCCGGACATTCTTCAGCCATATGCGAATCTAGAAAAAATTAATTCATCATTCAGCATCACATAGTGCTTACAAAAATAAATAACTTTTGTACAACTATCAAACGACGTTTTGTTCATTCATGTTATATGGATAAGCATGACCAGTCTTATTGATGTTCATGGGACCATTATGATAAAAATCCAAATATTGATTAAAAAATCCTGAAATTTCATTTGATAGTTCAAACAAACCTTCCAAAAAATCGAGATCGATATTTATCTCTGGAATTTTGTTCATGACTCCAAACTAACAGGAAGGCCATCCGGCCACCCAGAAATGCGATGAGATTTTGTGGTGGAGAGTGGGGCAGAAACAGCTTCAAATTTAGGTCCTCGAAACTATTGAACATTTATCATATCCGATTAACCGATGGTCCATTTATCTCTTTTAAAAATGGATCGAAATGAACACTGATATTCGCAAACATCAAATTTATAGAGTCTGTGAATCATGAAGTTGAGAGCTGCATGTTTGTGTTGGGTTGGATGGTTGGAGTGATTATGAATTATCATGTCTGTGGAGGTGGGTTTCCTGTAAATTTTGAATGTATGGTGATGATTTGTTTTGGTGATAATTCATAATCACTCCAACCATCCAACCCAACACAAACATGCAGCTCTCAACTTCATGATTCACTGACTCATCAACATACCCATGAGCTCCACTAACTACCAAACTGAACTCAATACCATCAAATACATAGCCTCAAAAAACGGATACAACCCATCCATCATTGACAAAAACTCCATAGAATCATTCACAAACAACAAAAATCCACACAACCCCCAACAGACTCCAAATGCATCATATTAACATACTTCAATCATACAACACAAACAATAGCAAATACCTTCAGAAAGCTCAACTACACAGTCGCATTCAAAACCAACAACACCTTAAGACAACTCACCACCAAGTACACCACCACCACCTCCAACATTCATAATCATTTTGGCACTTACAAACTGACATGCAACGAATGTGACAGCTTCTATATTGGATAAACTGGCAGATCTTTCACAACCAGATTCAAAGAACACATAAAAGCCCTCACCCAACCACAGACAAAATCAAATTATGCTGAACATCTACTCACAAAAAAACATTCATTCAGCAACATTGATCACAACCAACACTTTCACAACTAGATTCAAAGAACACATAAAAGCCCTCACCCAACCACAGACAAAATAAAATTATGCTGAACATCTACTCACAAAAAAACATTCATTCACCAATATTGATCAAAACCTCCACATTCTTCACATTGCCCCCAAAAGTCAAAAACTCAATACCCTTCAACAATTCGAAATTTACAAACATTCCATTTCACATCCTCAATTCATACTCCAACTTAATTTCAAATCTCATACCCTCTTCAACATCATCACAAACCGCTCCTAAAAACACCTTCACCACACCTACTTCCCCCACCACATCCACTCCTCCCACTACCTTCCTACGACCACCAGACCTTACATACTAGAAAACTACTCAGTCTGCAACCAAGCGCCGAAGAAGAAAGACATAGTTCGAAACGCGTCCGCCGCGACTAAAAAAGGTCAGTTTTGCACAGCAAGTTAATACATATGAATAGTTCTACTGCAGTTCACGAAAAATGGATATCCACAGCAATAACGAATTGAAACAAACAATTGAAAACAGCATTAATTCTACAATAGGGTTTTGGCAATTCTAAAGCAAAGCAATTGTCATTTCCTTTAAATTTACAATTGTCTTGTAGAATTCCTAGCACATGATCTGGCTACTTTTTGTATGTCCTTATTATGCTTATCAAAGGTTAGCTTTCCTTTCTCATCTCTCCATTGCTGATTACATCATCCCTTGTGGATCTTTTCACCTGTCTCAGGAATCACAATACTGCCGATTGAATCCTGATTCATGTTCCAAGTCAGAGGGTCAGAGTCAAAGCTTCACTTTCATAAACCAATGTTGGGATCGCCATGATATTTAAAATATAAGCAGGTTGTCATTTCTGTCCCACAATTTTCAAAATCACCATGATCTTCAATGGTTGGATCTTGAAAGAGAATTGGTCAATTTAAATTAATTACATTATAACACTGTACAATAAAATTTATGAATGAATCATAAATGTGTGACTGTAATAAAAATTAACTAACCTTGTACTTCTTCTTTGATGAATATTTGGTTAGAAGCCAAGTCAGTTTCAAGTTGGCCAACATTAACCTGAGATGATGACTTGCACTCCATCACTGGTTCTTGGCCATTATGTTCTTGCTCATCTGTGGCCATCTGCAATTATCACACAACAGAAACACAGTTACATCAATGACATTCGACTCTACATTAAATAATCGTATATATTTATGTAACGTGTATTCCGTAATATTTCGTTTTGCAACAAATGCAGATTTACAAATTTCTCATATCAGTTATTAAAAAAATATTATTAACAGCACATGAGTAGCATATAAACATTTTCAACATAATGTTGGACGTATAAACATCTTTATACTGGTTATCATGGTCTTATCGGCAAAGAAAATTATATCAAGTAATGAGAAAGTGATGCATTAATTAATAATTATTGAGTGTTGCATTAACAAAAAAACAGAGAAATTTGGACAAAAAACGTCCTTTTTTTATCATTTTGAAAGATAGAAAGATTTATTGCTAATTAAAGCAAAACGATACAAAATTAAAAATGACAGGTCCATACAGCGAATATTTACATCAAAATGATAACGCTTGACCTTGATAGTGTAAGAAAATAATGTTTTACAAGTGTAAAGTACTTCCAGTGTACGAATTCCATCCATGAAAAAAAGAAGTGAGGAATTACGAATTGGAAATAACAATACAATACAATGGAGGGTAAGCTCATGATACCTAGTTCATTGATTGCGTTGGATATCGAAAAGAAGGATAAGGGTTTTACAAATACATCTCAAAAAAAAAATAGAGTTTGTTTGAGACAGAAGTAATAGCCGTGATCCATAGCAGGTATCTGTCCAATCAGATACAGATAGGCTACGAACCCTTGGGCCCTCTTTGTAAGGGTGACCGATTGGATTAGACAGTAAAAAAATATTCTCTGCTGTATAATCTCTTCCCGGTAATTCGGAACCCACCTAAAACTGTAGTTCCAACTCATCTTCCAGCTCATTACCTACGCACAGGTCTCAGACCTATGTGGATTTCATCCTCTAAACGTCTAAAGAAACACATACGCAGAACTGTTTCCTCTTTGAATTGAATCAATATAAGATTAATAATACTCCATAGAAAATCTCTGAAAACAAGTTAAACAACTCTTTGACTAGAATTTTTTCAGCTCAACAATTTTAACTTCAATTTGTGCCATGGCATCACTGATAACTAAAATTAAATAAAAATCAACAGCATCGCACACTATTTATGATTTAACAATAGAAATATTTCATTTATGAATTGGATATGTTATTTAGAAGAAATCAATGAGGAGGCCTATATCATTTATTACCTGGTATGAATGCGGTTCATTGTCGAGTTCTCGCTTTAGCATGCCATCATCATTTTCAAAAATGGCTTCTTGGCAACCTTCTTGTTTAATAACTAAAACCTCAAATTCGGATACTGCCGTAGCATTCGTTTGGTCCTGAATAATGAAAGAGAGTAATTTAAATCTAAGAGCTAAATATTCAATTCGCTATTTGACAACATCAACAACTAAAACGTTTGCAGTGTTCCACATAATGTGGCAGGGATCAAGAAATAAATTCCTTATTGTTTCTACAATTGCATACAACTACACAAATGCTTTAGAAGTGATAGCCTTGAGCCGTAGCAGGTATCTGTCCAATCAGATACAGATAAGCTACGATTCCATGGGCCCTCTTTGTAAGGGTGACCGATTGGATTAGACAGTAAAAAAATATTCTCTGCTGTATAATCTCTTCCCGGTAATTCGGAACCCACCTAAAACTGTAGTTCCAACTCATCTTCCAGCTCATTACCTACGCACAGGTCTCAGACCTATGTGGATTTCATCCTCTAAACGTCTAAAGAAACACATACGCAGAACTGTTTCCTCTTTGAATTGAATCAATATAAGATTAATAATACTCCATAGAAAATCTCTGAAAACAAGTTAAACAACTCTTTGACTAGAATTTTTTCAGCTCAACAATATGAAATTATAATTAAAATCAAAACAATTTTAACTTCAATTTGTGCCATGGCATCACTGATAACTAAAATTAAATAAAAATCAACAGCATCGCACACTATTTATGATTTAACAATAGAAATATTTCATTTATGAATTGGATATGTTATTTAGAAGAAATCAATGAGGAGGCCTATATCATTTATTACCTGGTATGAATGCGGTTCATTGTCGAGTTCTCGCTTTAGCATGCCATCATCATTTTCAAAAATGGCTTCTTGGCAACCTTCTTGTTTAATAACTAAAACCTCAAATTCGGATACTGCCGTAGCATTCGTTTGGTCCTGAATAATGAAAGAGAGTAGTTTAAATCTAAGAGCTAAATATTCAATTCGCTATTTGACAACATCAACAACTAAAACGTTTGCAGTGTTCCACATAATGTGGCAGGGATCAAGAAATAAATTCCTTATTATTTCTACAATTGCATACAACTACACAAATGCTTTAGAAGTGATAGCCTTGAGCCATAGCAGGTATCTGTCCAATCAGATACAGATAAGCTACGAACCTTTGGGCCCTCTTTGTAAGGGTGACCGATTGGATTAGACAGTAAAAAATATCCTCTGCTGTATAATCTCTTCCCGGTAATTCGGAACCCACCTAAAACTGTAGTTCCAACTCATCTTCCAGCTCATTACCTACGCACAGGTCTCAGACCTATGTGGATTTCATCCTCTAAACGTCTAAAGAAACACATACACAGAACTGTTTCCTTTTTGAATTGAATCAATATAAGATTAATAATACTCCATAGAAAATCTCTGAAAACAAGTTGTAACAACTCTTTGACTAGAATTTTTTCAGCTCAACAATATGAAATTATAATTAAAATCAAAACAATATTAACTTCGATTTGTGCCATGGCATCACTGATAACTAAAATTAAATAAAAATCAACAGCATCGCACACTATTTATGATTTAACAATAGAAATATTTCATTTATGAATTGGATATGTTATTTAGAAGAAATCAATGAGGAGGCCTATATCATTTATTACCTGGTATGAATGCGGTTCATTGTCGTGTTCTCGCTTTAGCATGCCATCATCATTTTCAAAAATGGCTTCTTGGCAACCTTCTTGTTTAATAACTAAAACCTCAAATTCGGATACTGCCGTAGCATTCGTTTGGTCCTGAATAATGAAAGAGAGTAGTTTAAATCTAAGAGCTAAATATTCAATTCGCTATTTGACAACATCAACAACTAAAACGTTTGCAGTGTTCCACATAATGTGGCAGGGATCAAGAAATAAATTCCTTATTATTTCTACAATTGCATACAACTACACAAATGCTTTAGAAGTGATAGCCTTGAGCCATAGCAGGTATCTGTCCAATCAGATACAGATAAGCTACGAACCTTTGGGCCCTCTTTGTAAGGGTGACCGATTGGATTAGACAGTAAAAAATATCCTCTGCTGTATAATCTCTTCCCGGTAATTCGGAACCCACCTAAAACTGTAGTTCCAACTCATCTTCCAGCTCATTACCTACGCACAGGTCTCAGACCTATGTGGATTTCATCCTCTAAACGTCTAAAGAAACACATACACAGAACTGTTTCCTTTTTGAATTGAATCAATATAAGATTAATAATACTCCATAGAAAATCTCTGAAAACAAGTTGTAACAACTCTTTGACTAGAATTTTTTCAGCTCAACAATATGAAATTATAATTAAAATCAAAACAATATTAACTTCGATTTGTGCCATGGCATCACTGATAACTAAAATTAAATAAAAATCAACAGCATCGCACACTATTTATGATTTAACAATAGAAATATTTCATTTATGAATTGGATATGTTATTTAGAAGAAATCAATGAGGAGGCCTATATCATTTATTACCTGGTATGAATGCGGTTCATTGTCGAGTTCTCGCTTTAGCATGCCATCATCATTTTCAAAAATGGCTTCTTGGCAACCTTCTTGTTTAATAACTAAAACCTCAAATTCGGATACTGCCGTAGCATTCGTTTGGTCCTGAATAATGAAAGAGAGTAATTTAAATCTAAGAGCTAAATATTCAATTCGCTATTTGACAACATCAACAACTAAAACGTTTGCAGTGTTCCACATAATGTGGCAGGGATCAAGAAATAAATTCCTTATTATTTCTGCAATTGCATGCAACTACACAAATGCTTTAGAAGTGATAGCCTTGAGCCGTAGCAGGTATCTGTTCAACCAGATAGAGATAAGCTGCGTTCTCGTGGGCACTCTTTGTAAGGGTGACCGATTGGCCAGCAAGACACTGTTCTCTGCTGTAAAAATCACTTCCTGGTGGTTCGAAACCCACCTAAAACTGTGAGACCAGCTCATCAATCACCATCATCCAACTCACCGACCGCTCATCATCCGACCCACGCACAGGTCTCAGACCTATGTGGGCTTCATCCACAAAAAAAGTACCTGCCGTAATTCACGGACTTCATTGCAGCAAAAATGTGAATTTCATTAATTAATGTAACAGGAAATTATTCGTGTTTCTAAAAACATATATCAAGTTTGAAAATAGATACGGAGCTACGGATTTAGTAGGTTGTGATCTCCCGGCATGTATAAAATTTTGCCGCTTCTCAAGAATTCTGTTTATTTTTTAGTAATAGCCCGTTACAAGAGCATAAGGTGGCCGATGTTAGGAAGGTTTGGGAATGATGAGTTGAAAATTAAGTATTTTAATATAATAAATAGTTCACAAGAATGAATTTCTGATGGTTTTCTTTGTTACAAATGGTGAGAATAAGATAAGAAAATATTGACATTTACTTTAATAACTATTGATAATGTCTTCATATAAAATATAAATATTCAAACGAAGTCAAACTCATCCTTGACCGGCCAATAATTAATTAGTAGGTTTATGTTAATTTTATGATTCTGAAACTACCTATGGTAGTTAGTTCTACCTCCGCTCTGAGAGTCACTAATGATATTTGTAGAACCATGGATGGGAGGGAGCTGATACTGATAGCTCTAGCCTCAGTAAAGCCTTTGACTCCATTTTGCTCCCCATTATATTTTATAAGTTAGAGGATATGGGCTTCTCTCATGCCACTGTGGCTTAGGTGCGATCCAATATACAGAACAGGTTTCATTGTGCGAGGCTCAAGAGACCTCTGGGTCGTGGAGCCCCTCAGGGTTCAAGTTTGGGTCCTCTGCTATTTAGTGTCTACATGAACGAAGTGACTCGTGTACTTAACTCTTCTCAATACCACCTTTATGCTGATGATCTTCAGCTCTATAGACACTTTTAAAATCGGACTATACAGCTGACTTGAAACGTATAGAAATAGATAAAACCAATATTTTGATGTTAGACAGTATAATACACGCCGGACTCGAAGCGAAATTCTGGCTCCCAAAATCAATAATCAATTATTTGACACTTCCCCATAAATTGAACGTCACCCTTGCTATTTGGTGTCGATTTCGGCGCCGGTGCCGGTGTGTGTGAAAACGCCCAATAGCATTGGCCCCCTATAAGAAGGGACGATGTCAGAGTTGCACACCGTCACCATGGGCTGAATTCCTAAGTGTGCCAGATTGGCGGTTCATGCAACGACAAACTTGCACTCTTTTGATTTTGTCAGCCGGCGTCAAACTTGCATGCCGACACAGTGGGCTGCATTCCAAAGTGTGCAAGGTTGGCGGTGCATGCAACGAAAAACTGGCATGCGCTCAATTTTGTCAGCTGGCGCCAAAGCTGCACGCCGTCACGATGGGCTACTTTTAGGTCCATTGCACACGAGTCAACTCATTTGCAATTTGGGTGATATCCTTTAGGACGACCTAACAGTTTGATCGACCTACTGCTAGCGCAGCCTGTAGCCTATAACCAAACCTAACCGAACCTGGCTAGATGTGACTGAACCAACTTTGTTTACTAGGTCGGTCAAAACGACAGTCATACAAATTGTGTCCTCCCTTGCAATTTGAGTTGGCAACAGTAGTCGCGCGCAAACTTGCCTGTGTTTCACAGTTATCAATAAAAATAACACACTTGAAAAAATGTCAATTCAATATAATATCAAATAATTTATCGATTTGATAGTGTAAGATTATATGAGTGAGTATCTGACTGTATCAAGGTATTTCCAATAATCGATGGTAGACAACCATTCTTATTAAGAGTGCCAGGTTGTCGTGTGCATGCAGCGTCAAGCTGGCACTGTTTTATTCTGTCACCCGGCGCCAAAGTTGCACGCTGTCACGGTGGGCTGAATTCCTAAGTGAGCCAGGTTGGCGGTGCATGCAACGACAAACTGGCACTCTTTTGATTTTGTCAGCCGGCGTCAAACTTGCCGACACATGGGGCTGCATTCCAATGTGTGCCAGGTTGGCGGTGCATGCAACGTCACCGTGGGCTGGAAAACCAGCCCAGCATGTCGCCAGCAACTTTGCCGCCAGCCCAGTTTGGCAAGGTCCCTATAAGAATACATGTTAGCTGATGCTTGTGACTCGTGACGATCCACCTATAGTACTCATTTGTAATGCTGTAACCGAGTAGGTTAGCTTTACTGGCCTTCAGTCAGAAATATAAAATAAACTTTGATTTGGAACTGATTGCATGGAATATTATAACCTTTTACTACCCATAAAATAAAGCCTCAGTTTTAAAACATTGAAACTTATGTAGGCCTAGTTCAATTCCACATAACCTCAAAAAGTTCACTTTAAAATGAAGATTTTTACCTTTTTCTAGGAGTTTCCGCCCAAAGTTTTTGTGATATAAATAATATGTGATATTCTTTCGTTAGAATATTCTACCGTACCCTTTAACCTTTAGGTTATAATTTTGTTTGGATGTCAAGTTTTAAAACACAAACATTTTAAAGAAGGCTACTCACCGAATCCATTTGAATCTATAGCGAGATTCTGAAGTTCAACAGTTTTGAATTCGAACAATTTCAAGTACAGAAACACTTCAAATTTCCAACTCAATAGAGGACTATAAGGCTATAGGTTATAGGCTATCTGTTCTCTGTTGCTGTATAGTGATGTGCGTATCGATACATATCGTATCGAATATCGATACAACGGGGGGAAATATCGATTTTTTTGAATCGATACACGAGGGCATATCGATACACCCGTATCTATACAAGGAGACCTGTATCGTATCGTTTCGTATCTTTGGATTCTCTTCTGGTTTTAATCCTGATTAGTGATGGCTGATGGGCGACTCATTCCTTTCCGCAAGTCGACTTGCGAGTCGGTCTCAAGAGAGCTAGTCGACCGAAGCTAAAGTCGAGTCGAAGAGGTGCAAGTCGACTCAAACACGGTTGAGTTGCAATTTCAACGGTTTTGTTAATACTCTTGGCTCTACTTTTGTCAACATCATCCCATACAGCACAAAAACATTACAGTAACGTTACAAAAACGTAACACTGTTACCTTGTAACGTTACATATTTACGTAACATTAACGTTGTTAAACGGTCTAATAATCGGGTAAGGTAACGTTACATAGTAACGTAAAAGAAACGTTACATTGAAACGTAAATGTAACGTTACATAAAAACGTAAATGTTACGTTGCATAGTAACGTAAAAATGTTACTTAACATAGAAACGTAATTGCAATGTTATAGAGAAAAGTTTTCATAACGTTACATATTTATGTAACATTAACGTTGTTAAACGGTCTAATAATCGGGTATGGTAACGTTACATAGTAATGTAAATGTAACGTTACATAATAACATAAATCTAACGTTTCTTGAAACGATTTTGTAACGTTACATAAATAATTATTTAAAATAAATTTCACTAATGAATTCAACACTTACTTGTGTGAAGGCCATTTCGCATTGTTGAAATCCTTCCTCAGAGGCTGGAAGCCTAACCATGAGAGTAGGCCTCCAGCCACGTCTCAGGAAGCATTCCAACAATGCGAAATGGCCATCCCACTAATAAGTAAGTGTTTAATACACTAGGAAAGTTTATTTTCAATAATTATTTGTGTTTAAATATCAACTGAAAAAGTGCTATGGAACTACATCAAATCCTGAACAGTTTTGTTACTTAATAAGGTTTATATAGTAGCCTAACACTGCAGAAATACAGTATAGTGATGTTACAAAATTGTTAAAAAATAACATTATTGTAACATTCTCAATCATTAACATAATGTTTAATTAAAATTCCAAAAACGTAACATTTGAGTTTTTGCATATTGTACCATATTTTAATTGACCACTAATGGGCTCTCTGCTCAAACACACGGAGCTTATTCTGCTCATGTTACATATGGTCATTAACCATTAGTCTGTAAAGCCTACAGTCCATTAATGGTCTGTAAAAGTATTGTACTATATGCAAAATCACTATTTAGAATGTTTCCATAAAACTGGAACTGTATCTGAATTAAGTAATAAGTTTTACTCGCGTTGTCAGGATGACTGCACTTTCGTCCTTTAAAAGACGCTTCGTCAGTTGACAAAGGGACAAAAGTGCACTCCAGACAATATGAGTAATAGTTTATTACTTAATTGAGATACAGTGCCAGTTCTTTGAGAACTTGAAATACTTGTTCAAGTATTTCGGCATGGAAAACATCATGAATATCTATTTACATCGTGAAGATGGATATTCCAGATAAATGTTGGAATGAACAAATCAAGGAATTATTTGAAAATATTATTTTTCCTGAGCTGCATTATAAATTTCATGCAACAATGTTACTTAGAGGGGCATACTTTCGCTGTAAGAAAGCTGCAATTATTAAATCAAAATACTGAAAAATAAAATTATTTAGTATATTTATACAGAATCTTTACAGTACAATTACAGTATTTATTTTTATTGCAGTTTATTAAAGTATTTATTTTTTTAGTCAACTTATTTTGCCTTTCAAGCCGTTGTTTGAAAATTTCAGCCAGTTTTTCATGTGCTGGCTTACCTCTGTAGCGTCACTCATCTGCATTCCAACATTCTAAAAAGTAAAAAATGACAATAATAATCTTGTATCACTACACAATATTATATCTATGTTAAATTATAGATAACGCTGACTATATGGCACAGACACTGCACATGAACTGAAATCAGAAATCTGGTTGCATCAATTCATTATTCGTGAGGGGAGGGTTCAGGGCCTATTTTACATAGACAGAAGGCCAGTATATTATATGTATTAAATTTAATAGGAGTGCTTTTTGAACACAGTTGAGAAAAGTTCTGAGAGCCAAAACTTTGATATTAAAATTGAAAGTTTTGTAGCCTGTAAGAATTCAGCACTAAACAGAAAACATAATGGTAACTGTTCTATGATCCACACAGGCTTAGCTGCAGTCTTTAAATCTCATTGTAATTGAATAACCATAGTCAATTCATATGAATCTTCTCAATATTATGAAATTTATTCAACTTTCAAATCTTCATTTTCCCAAAAAGGTGTTTATTAAACTTGACAAATATAAATTAAAAGCAGGAATAATGCAAGAAAAATTTTATCCACTCACTAAACAACAAAATCTTCTGTTGATTAATTTGGATTATCAAGTTACCTTATAAAAAATAAGTATCTGCTTCAAGTTATCAACAGCTGTTATACAGGAAAGTATTCGTTGATATTTTGGGTTTTCTATGACAAATGGGTTTTTATGTCATTAAAAAAACTATGGATTCAGTAGGCTGCGATAACTTGACAAATATAGTATTACCTATGGATATATCCCAATTTTAAATTATTCCTTTTTAAGAATGAAAAGAGAAGCAAAACTGAGTATTGCTAAATATTTCGAGATTTTTTAAAACTTTTCTTACTACAATCTTGATGTGGCTCCAGCAATATAAAACAGATTTTAGCTTTACTGAAAAATTGTCCAGGGTGGAGATAGCCATTTGGGTTTGATACCGGTACCATTTTTTTTAAACAGGGTATGAACTCCAGTACATTGAACATGTAATTGAAATTATTTGACTTCTATATTTTTGGCACTAAAATCTCAAACCAAAATTCAAAACTATTCCCACTGTGTCATTGGACTATTGAGTTTCGTTTTCAAAGTTAAATTCTAAATTAATAAATGCTAATAGTGCCAAATAAGGGCCTACACATTTTTCATCTTTTTATGTTCTTACTTCAAAGTATTTTTGATTCTGATCACAAGTAGAACAATCACTTTGCGTGAAAACGCCTAGAAATGTGTAAAAATCTTGATCTGCATACCAGTCCAGTGGAATAAACGACTGAGAGAATCGATAGTTGGTCGATCTGTACCAAACCCAAACCTACCGATTCCCTAAGTCGATTGTTTCACTGGACTACAAAAGGAACTGAAGCCCATTTTTCTACTTCTATCATTTCAATATAGCCTAACGGTATTGCTCAGGTTACGCAAGAACCTGCTATTAACAATTTTTGAATTCTGTAACCGGGTAGGTTAGATTTTCTTGCCTTTGGCAGAAAAGTTTAGAAATGAAGAGATCTTCGATTTTAAACCGTATTGTATGTTTCAACCTATTTCTATATGTTTATACGATGTAATTATGATTTGAATTACACATAACCCCAATAAATCACTTCAATCTCGATTTCTAGGCGTTTCCACACAAAATTATTGTGATATCCATGATCAGCTTGAAAAATACGACCATAAAAAGTTGAGAAATTCATAGGCCCTATTCGGCACTTTTACCTGGTAATTTATTCTTGCATTGGGAAGAATTGATAATTAAATTGTACTTCAGTGAAATTTATAGTTGACCTGGACATAACCTAAAATATGTAACTTTCAGTTGAAAATTTGTGGATAAAGTGCAGTCGTGCACAATTTATTGACCATTGTATCTCTGCTTGATTGGGTTTTTGTAATAATATATAAGTATCATATGAGTTGAGCCCACAGCAAAAAGCGTCATTGCCAAATTTGGTTAAATTTCGATTTCAACAGTGTTTAGTGAAAATGACTTCAATGTTACATAAATAATATATACTATTTCAATAAATAAATAACAGATTAGATCACACGGAAAGCTTAGGACTCAACTTATATGATGTTATTATATTATTCAATGGTTTTATTACAGGCCATGAATATTGAATTCGTTCAGCATTACTACTCCAAATTACTACTCTTGGAGTATTTTACTACTCCAAATCCAAATGAAAGAAAAATTGCAATTAACATATGGTTGTGTTTACAAAATAACTTATATTTATGTAATATGAACTCAGCTTACCTTGTTGGATTAATGTGTAGTGAGAAACATGATAATCTTTAGAACAAAAATGAATTTACTATTACTAACACCAAAGACAATGTACTAACATTATTAGATTGTCTTTGCTAACACGTAAACTAAAATAATATGTAATGGAACCTCGGTTTCCCGGTTTCAGCCGTTACAGATGCGATCACGTGTCATTAACCGCCTGTGATTGGACTAGTGCTCGAAATCTGTTGGAGATTGCGGGGGCGGCGTTTTTAAATAGTATTTTAGCTTTATATGAGTAACCATTTTTTTCCCAGTTTAAAAAGTAAAATATTGAAATTATGACTATTCTATCAGATTTATCGATGAAAAATACTTGAGTAAGATAGAATCAAATGTTTCCTTCAAGGATATCATTAAAAATATCATGATATTTACAAATCACAATTTTTCAGAGCAGTTCATCTTTTCAGTGCAGTAGAAATACAGGCATTCTCATATACTTCACTTATGAAATCAGATTCTAATCTCTATTTTTGAATATCTTAGCTATTTATGGAAATATCTCAACCATTTTTCAGGATAAGGTAAATTTTGTATAGGGCTAGAACATGGATTAGTTGGATTCAGTGGCGTACCGAGGTTTCAAGCGCCCTGGAGCATAAGTGGCTATGGCGCCCCCCCCCCCCTCCCAAAAAAAAACTAAACAAATCAGTCTCGTACTCAACCACCCGATTGGGCTGCTCACAGCAGTGCAAACGATTTGCTAACTTGACTTATAAACTGAATTCAAGAACATTAATTATAGTTCTATTACTAACAATTTTCCATTACCAATCATTTTTGTTGTATGCTGCTACTATTACCACTATGACTATACCATTTTAATTTGTCATTGAACAATATATTCAATTTGGATATTGTAAATTCCCTTCAAAATTAAATAATGCTCAACTCGAGAAGCTGCTATTTCAATTAACGAGCTAGATCTACTGTTAAGAGAACAACTAGTAATATTGTTCGGCTATTGTTTTAAAGAACTATAGTAATATTGTTCGGATATTGTTTTGAAGAATGTCTTGTGAACGTGTTACTGCAGTGGCTGAGATGTGAACAAGTTGTCAAAGTTTTCTCGGTTAATAGAGGATAGTATGTAATATAATGGAAAACGGAATATAGTAACATTTACAGTACATTACAGTAATACATTTGTTGTAAGTAAAATGCAATTTTCTCTCAAGAACGGTGCGCCCCTCAGAGCCTTGCGCCCTGGAGCCACTGCTCCACTCGCTCCATTATCGGTACGCCACTGGTTGGATTTTTAAATTTAATGTTAGTTTTATAACTTTAAAATTTGTCTCATTATTTTTGTCCACTAATTAGCTTTTGGCCGAAATTTGGATGGGGAACTTTTGATAGATTTTTGTGATCTTTAATGATTTTTTTGATTAAATGAAATGTTGTTCCGAATGGTTGCTTGAAACGTTTTTGTAACGTTATTGTAACCATAATTTTGGTAACATTTTTTTTCAATCATGAGGGTTTACTGTATGGTTTATTGTAACGTTTGAGTTACAGATAGTTTCACGGTGCATGGCGTCTCGATGGAGCATGCGCGCTGAGCGCTTTCTCCCACTAGCGCTAGCGGTACAGTTAAGTTCAAATATTCTCCAAGTCCGCAACCGCTAAAAAGTCCAGCAGTGAGTGTATTGGACGCGACTGTACTTGACGGCTGGAGGGGAAACGTGGTGGGAAAGACTTTCTGTCTCTCTCGCACTGCCTCCCCTGCCACCAGCGAGACGCCAAGCACCGTGAAACGGTCTGTACCATCATATTGCTAGCTAACCACGTGGCTGAGGTGAAAACCATTCCAAAAAAAGAACGTTTTTAGCATTGAAAATGTTTTAGAGTAACGTTTTTGTAACCATTATTTCCTATTTTATTTTGTCCCAAACAGTTACATGAAACGTTATTGTGACCATAATTTTGGTAACATTTTTTTTAATCATGAGGGTTCACTATATGGTTTATTGTAACGTTAATGCAACGTTTGAGTTACCATCATATTGCTAACCATCATTCCACAAAAAAAAAAAAACGTTTTCAACATTGGTAACGTTAGAGTAACGTTTTTGTAACCATAGATTGTTACTATTATTTCCTATTTTTTTTTTGTCCCGAATGGTTACCTTAAACTTTTTTGTAACGTTATTGTGACCAAATCTTGTGACAATTTTTGAGGGATAAGTATGGTTTTTTTGAAACGTTTATGTAACGTTTCTGTTACCATATTGGTAACCATTTTGTTTTCTGTTACCTTGTGACCATAATGTAACGTTATTGTAACATATATTGCTAACCACATGGCTGAGGTGGAATTCATTTAAAAAAAAAAATTATATTGCTAACCACATGGTTGAGGTGGAATTCATTTAAAAAAAAAAAAAAGTTTTCAACATTGAAAACGTTAGAGTAACGTTTTTGTAACCATAGATTGTTACCAGTACTATTATTTCCTATTTTTTTTGTCCCAAACAGTTACCTGAAACGTTTTTGTAACATTATTGTGACCAAATCTTGTGACAATTTTTGAGGGGTAAGTATATGGTTTGTTGTAACGTTTATGCAACGTTTGAGTTACCATCATATTGTTAACCACAGGGCTGAGGTGGAAATCATTCCACAAAAAAAAAACTTTTTCAACAATGATAACGTTAGAGTAACGTTTTTGTAACCATAGATTGTTACTATTATTTCCTATTTTTTTTTGTCCCGAATGGTTACCTGAAACGTTTTTGTAACGTTATTGTGACCAAATCTTGTGACAATTTTTGAGGGATAAGTATGGTTTTTTTGAAACGTTTATGTAACGTTTCTGTTACCATATTGGTAACCATTTTGTTTTCTGTTACCTTGTGACCATAATGTAACGTTATTGTAACGTTTCTGTTTACAACTGTGTTCCACATGATACAAAAACCACAATTCTTCTAACCAACATCGCCGATCTAGAATGCCTTGAAGATGAGTTTCCAGAACTCGAAAGCGTTTGGCCAAGTGTGAGTACAATTATTATTTATTCACCAACAAAAACTGATTGCAAGTCATTAAATTTCCAATACAAAGTTAATATTAACAACGCAGATCGTTAAGGAACAAGAATTCGAAGAATTTAATTCTAGTACTTGGGCTGGTTATTACTATTTGTTCTATGAAATGATCAATCTTTTTATTGATTTATAATTATTTGCTGTGTAATTAATAACCCTGTGATTTTATATACTGTAATGTTACTATTTCTTGTATTTTTCTCATGGCAAGTGGCCATCTTTGTATGGTGAGAATAATGAATTATTATATTAAATTAATTATAATTTATTTTTTGAGGATCCATTTCTCATTCCATCCATCTACCAATTTTTCAGACTATTATTAAATTTGTTTTAAACCATATTCAGACATTTGATTAAATGTGTCTTCTTCAATTAATTTGTGCTCCAATCATTTCTAGAAAATTATTCACAGTAATTTTATTAATAATTTATTTTCTTTATGGAAGGCACAGTCTACGCAGTCTCAACTCTACTCCGCCTATTGAACAAGGCAGTCCAAAAGCAGTCGAGCCGACTGCAAACCGACTGCTTTTGGACTGCTTCAAGCAGTCGGTTTGCAGTCGGCTCGACTGCAAATCGACTGCACTTTTGCAGTCACTTATGACTGCTTGAAGCAGTCCGTCTATTGCCGGCCTTAAAAGTCGGGTTGAGTTGCAATTTCAACGGTTTTGTTAATACTCTTGGCTCTACTTTTGTCAACATCAGTCGTGGGTCGTTCATGCTTTCGAACTACTGTAGTTGAAGATAGAAAAAGAATGAGGATTCTTTAGTATATTCACCAATAAGACGGCGGGAGTGATATAAATTAACAATTCATTAATTCGGACAAAGATCAATAGCATATTTATAGGGCCAACAATTAACAATAGAATTTCACTGGAAATAAAAGAAGAAAGGCAATATTAATAGATTTAAAAAATAAATAGGGATTGGTTTTATAATATTGGAGTCTACCGTACCATAGATAGGAGCTCATAGTAAATAGGATGTGAATAGAAATACGATTATGCATATTTTAGGTAGTTTTAGGTACCGTAAATATAGTTTTTTTTATTGTTGTATTAGTTATAACGGCTAGTTAAGAATAGTATTAGCTTGACCTATCTCAAGTCTATCTTATATTGATGATCACCAGGACACATAGTTTTATAGTTAGGTATCATATTTTTTAAATTTAGCAATCAAATGACTGTGTTTTCTATACGGTATAATTTGTAATTCCTGGATTTCTTGTTCCATGACAAACTGCGTTGTTAATATTAACTTTTCATGTGAAATTTAACGACTTGCAGTCAAATATTTGTTAAGAATAAGTATAATAACTCACTTAATCTGGCCGAGTACTTTCGAATCTATGAGATCCATCTTGGATAAACTTTTCATGTGAAATTTAACGACTTGCAGTCAAATATTTGTTAAGAATAAGTATAATAACTCACTTAATCTGGCCGAGTACTTTCGAATCTATGAGATCCATCTTGGATCTCAGAGGGGAAGATGGATCTCATAGATTCGAAAGTACTCGGCCAGATTAAGTGAGTTATTATACTTATTCTTAACAAATATTTGACTGCAAGTCGTTAAATTTCACATGAAAAGTTAATATTTGTATCAATAAACTCGTCCTCTGGATGTGTTTTCCATCATGCAGAAAAGTAATTCTTTTTATTTATCATTAATATATAAATATGTAGGCAGTAGAGATTGGCCGTTTTCACACACACCGACACGGCGCCGGCACGACACCGGCAAGATGTCGTCCCGGTGTCGTGGGGGTTGAGATACAATGCTGCCAAATGGAACAGCTTTCACATTCACCGACACGGCACCGGCAGCCGGCTGCCGGCGCCGGCATGTCGAACTGAGAAATGCTTTTCTAAAACCAAAAATCACAACTGAAATTGCACTCGCAAGTCATACTCTAAGGCCGTGGTCAGACTGCATGCGACTGACGAGTAGATCGTTTTGCGAGCAGGTCGTCAGAGTGAGAGTGGTCACATTGCAAACTTCCTACTCCTGCGAGTTTATACTTCAATGGTATTGACCAGTTGTTAGACAATCTGTTATTGCGCATTTTGTTTGTTAATGAAGAAAAAGAAAGCTGGGTGAATGATATTAATTTAACAAGAGAGACGCAAGGAGAATTCAAGCTACTTTTTTCTGATCTACGAAAAAAATAATTTTCGGATGTCACTAGAAACGTTTTATTATATTTTAAACAGAATCAGCACAAAAATTGAAAAACGAAGCAATTTTTGGACTTGTATCAAGCCTGTGGAAAAAATTGGCGGTCACATTGAGATCTCTATTTGATAATCCTTTGTGGATTGGTCCCACAATGGATTTTGGCTAAACACAAGCGTACCGGTAATCAACTCCTCAACTTTCATTTTCACACTGACGACCATGCAAAGAAAATCAAACAAACTTGCTTCCAGAATTGACTCGTACGTGTGCGCAAGACCTCGTACGACCAACTCTTCTCTACTGTGACCAATCAAACCGGTTTATCAATGTTTGTTTTACTCTGACGTCCAGATGCGAGCACGCACGTCCATTTACTCGTCGGAGTACGCATGCAGTCTGACCACGGCCTTATGAAGTCGTTAACACATCTCGACTTACTATTCTAAAGGAATGTCTCATGTCTTTGAGTCGACTCAAACTAGCCGACACTGCGACACAACTTTATATTAGATGGCACTGAACCGAACTACTCAACCATTCAACTCAAGTCGCAAAGTGCATAGTAGTGAGAAAAACGAAAGTCGTGTCGACATCATGCATGGAAAGTCGATTGAGTCGACTCAGAGTGCAAGTCGACACAAAGTCGACTTTTGAGTCGAAGTCACCCATCTCTAATCCTGATATTCATTGGGCGATTTCTATGTTTTTATACTTTTTATATCTATTTTATATACTTTGTAAAATAAAATTACAACATTTTATTTTGATATGAATGTTTGTTTTCCTGCCTAAACAGTCAGTCTTAGCTGAAGAATAAGGTTTGTCTTGGGGTACCTTAAAAACTTGAAAAATAGTCCTTGAAAAAAACCTCAAGGCCATAAAAAGACTGAGATGAATACAACAATCATCAAATCAAATTATGAAGCATGCAAGGAGTCTACTTCAGGTTTGAAAATACCAAAGAGTTCAATTGGTCACTGTGGAAAATTTGATATTATTTTAATTTAACATTATATTCAATAATAATTTTACATTCCTAGAAGAAAGGTTTGCTGTACATAATAATTGAATAAAGCCCAATGATACCAATGAATGTTTCTTTTGAGCATTATTGAAATATTTGGCCATATTCTATTCTAATTTAACCTTTCTTGTTTTCTACCAAAGTACATCATTCTTAGTTTGTTTTAGATCGATTTGATATTTTTTCATCTTTCTTGCTTTCTATGATTGCTCTTAAGTTCATAAAATCATTCATTGTTCATTTCATATTGATACTATTGACTTGATACGATATTTTCATCCGATACGAGTGAATATCGATACAAACCTATACGATACGATACGCGTATCGATACAATGGCTTCCGATACGTATCGATACACCGGCCTTTATCGCCTATCACTATTGCTGTATGCTCAATGCTATAGGCGATCAGAAGTTGGCCGAAAGATCGATCGTCGCGAACTCTGGGTGGCATAAATCGGCAGCGGTGTAGTGAGTTAGTTGCATTGTTTATAATGACTAACATTGGGAAACTTATCATAAAAACAGGATTTAAAGAAGTCAATTGCGATTTTTTAAGGAAATCTAATCTAGAAAAAGGGAAGAACCTTGTAGAGAGTAATCATGTTTTTGATGTGGAGGAGTGCGAAGGTATTATACATGGAAAATTGATGAGACAAACTAGCACCAATCCTGTTTTACAATCTTTTTGTCAAAAAATTTCCACTTTGTTTATCAAAAGTCGACTGCCTAGAGGTGGTAACTGCCTAAATCCGCCTCTGCTTATAATAAATTAATGATGTTGAAGATCCATCTTGTTTCCACTAATATGTAATATAAACTTAAAAAAAAACCACTTTTAAATGGAAATTAACTCACGTTATGGCGTGACGGCCGTTTCGCTCTGTTGTCTAGAGCATCGTCAGACGACCCACAGTACACTCAATTTGTGTGGGTGTACTGTGGGTCGTCTGACGATGCTCTAGACAACAGAGCGAAACGGCCGTCATGCCATAACGTGAGTTAATTTCCATTTAAGTGTTTTTTTTTTTTTAGTTTATATTATAATAAATTAATATTTTGCAACAATAACAAAAACATAACCTCAAAGCTGTTATTAGGATTGGTTTCTTTAATTACAAATATCAATCACACAAGTGCATAGAAAGTGTCTAATTTCCATCAATCAGCAATCTTTTACACATGAAATAATTTGTGAATATAATATAACTCACTTCAACATTCTTCAACATTCAACAGTCCTTCAAACATTAAATAATTTTATTAATGGAGACAACAGGTGTAACCCCATTTTGCCTCCTTCACACAATACAATAATTTCAACACTATGCAATTTGAAATAATTATAAATGAAAATGAAAACAGAAGAAAATTCAATCAATAATAAAGAAAACAAGCAAGTAAAGTCATTATGATGACAATAATAAATAACACAATGAATACAATAATAGATCAAGAGTATGAAAAATAATAAAATTAACAAAATTTTAATTATAAAAATTTAAACTACTAAAATAATATGATGGATGAGAAGAATGAAATGTCTGTGTAATACTTACAAAAGGAATAATTAAATGCAAGCACAAAATCACGAAATGATGACCACATGCTACACAACTGAATCATACGCAATCCTATGGAATTTGAATGGGGAGAACCAGAAGATATCCAAGTGCACAGAACAACAACTGTTGAAAATTCTCTGAACTCTATTCAGAGGGGAGTTATAATGGCTTACTGTCCTGGAGCGAGAAATATGAAAAGAAAAAGCTGAACGGCGAGCAATGGTATTTATATATATATTAATTTTAGAAAGCAGATACAATGAGTCAATTCTATTATTCAATAAATTATAGAGGAAAACAAGTGATTTGACATCTCGTCTAACTTTCAGTGATCTAATTTTAAACATACTTCTCAGAGAATTGGTAGGGTAATCAAAGGGACAGAAAACATTGTTCTTTTTATAATAAATGCATCTCAAGAATTTGTTTTGCAAACGTTCTAGTATGTAAATCTGTTCATGACAATATGGATTCCAAATTTCGCAAGCATACTCCAATAGGCTCCTTACAATTGATTTATATAAAAGTACCAGAGGCACTACATCTCTGAAGGGTGAGCACGTCCTGAAGATGAATCCCATCTGCTGATTGGCTCTATTAGCTATGTAATCTACATGTGCATTGAATGAGAAGTCGGAGCTGAATACTACTCCCAGGTCCCTGAACGACTCCACCCTAGAGATCCATTAGAGATCCATTTCTCCTGTCTATCCTTTTCGTAAGGTCGATCAGGAAATGAATAAAATGAAACACCTTTTCCTTCTGTATTCTCATAGGTATTACTGCACCCATATACACAACACATAATATGGCTCTTGGGCATTTTTTTGTATGTTTGTCCAAAGAAATATTTTTTGAAAAAAACGTATTTGAAGTGAGACAATTTAGCACACAAA
This sequence comes from Conomelus anceps, assembly GCA_948455865.1. Lineage (NCBI taxonomy): Eukaryota > Metazoa > Arthropoda > Insecta > Hemiptera > Delphacidae > Conomelus > Conomelus anceps. The sequence goes on from OX418216.1 coordinate 34,029,850, forward strand.
GTAATGGCGATCAGATTTTGACTCACTAAGTTATTGCAAGGTTTTCCGCTCGGAGCGCTGTCGGTCGATCTCCAGATCGCCTATTGGATTATTTATTTATAGGCGATCAGAAGTTGGCCGAAAGATCGATCGTCGCGAACTCTGGTTGGCATAAATCGGCAGCAGTGTAGTGAGTTAGTTGCATTGTTTATAATGGCTAACATTGGGAAAATTATCATAAAAACAGGATTTAAAGAAGTCAATTGCGATTTTTTTAAGAAAACTAATCTAGAAAAAGGGAAGAACCTTGTAGAGAGTAATCATGTTTTTGATGTGGAGGAGTGCAAAGGTATTATACATGGAAAAGTGATGAGACAAACTAGCATCAATGCTGTTTTAAAATCTTCTTGTCAAAAAATTTCCACTCTGTTTATCAAAAGCCAACTGCCTAGAGGTGTCAACTGCCTAAATCCGCTTCTGCTTAGAATAAATTAATATTTTGCAACAAGAACAAAAACATAACCTCAAAGCTGTTATTAGGATTTATTTCTTTAATTACAAATATCAATCACACAAGTGTATAGGAAACGTCTAATTTTCATCAATCAGCAATCTTTCACACATAAAATAATTTGTAAATATAATATAACTCACTTAGTCCTTCGAACATTAGAGATCCATTTCTCCCACCTATCCTTTTCGTAAGGTTGACCAGGAAATGAATAAAATAAAACACCTTTTCCTTCTGTATTCTCATAGGTGTTACTGCACCCATATACCCAACACATATAATACGGCTCTTGGGCATTTTTTGTATGTTTGTCTAAAGAAATATTTTTTTGAAAAAACGTATTTGAAGTGGGTCAATTTAGCACACGGATTAATGGTGATCAAATTTGGAATCACTAAGCTAGAGCAAGATCCTCCACTCAGAGCGCTGTTGGTCGATCTCCAGATCGCCTATGGTTGATGGTTGGGGGTAGTGGCATGGCTACCACTAAGGCCGCATACATACCAAAAGCAACCAGTGATAGCAACGCAATGGCAACTTGAGTTGCCTATGAACAACACAAGCAGTTTAATGGGCCTGTGTATACCAAAGCGACTGTGATGCGACGGTGATTCAACGGTCAGGTGACTGAGCAACGCAGGCAACTCAAGTCACGACATGCTGTAAACTCAAGTTGCCAGTTGCTCAGTTGCTCTTGTGAAGTGCAGTACAAATAAATTCATTTCATTGAATTTACCTTAATGTGATAGTTAATCTTATAACTTTTTATAACTTTGAAGTTTAACAACAAATAAATACATTTCATTGAACTTACCTTAATAGTTAGTTGTTAATCTTATAACTTTGAACTTTAACTTCTAACTTGTTATAACTTTAACAACAAATAAATACATTTCATTGAACTTACCTTAATCTGATTGTTAATTTTATAACTTTTTATAACTTTGAACTTTGAACTTTAACTTCTAACTTTTTATAACTTTAACAAAAAATAAATAAATTTCATTGAACTTACGTTAATTTGATTGTTAATTTTATAACTTTGAACTTTAACTTCTAACTTTTTATAACTTTAACAACAAATAAATACATTTCATTGAACTTACCTTAATGTGATTGTTAATGTTTTGCCTACATCAATAAATTGGGGTTCTGTAGTTAGTATCTTTTTTCAGCAGTAGAGGGGTCACTAAATCCAGCAACATATCATAGCTAGCCTTGCTCATCCTGTAATAGTTAAAAAACTTTTCGGGGTATTTTTTCAATTCTTGTAAGGCATGCCACTGGCTTCTATGTATGTTGCTGCCATTATACGTTTTTTTTTTTTTTTCTAAGCACACATAGAAGAACTGCCTCCTCCTTGGTCGAAGACATCGGTACAAGTGACTGGACAACTTGTCAACTTGGGTTTCTTTTGTATGTACATGTGGTGTAAACTTGAAAGAAACTCCAGTTGACTGAGTTGAGTTGCCGTTGCATTGCTATCACTGGTTGCTTGTGGTATGTATGCGGCCTAAGGCAATACCAAAAGCAACCGGTGATAGCAACGCAACGGCAACTCAACTCAGTCAACTGGAGTTTCTTTCAAGTTTACACCACGTGTACATACAAAAGAAACCCAAGTTGACAAGTTGTCCAGTCACTTGTACCGATGTCTTCGTCCAAGGAGGAGGCAGTTCTTCTATGTGTGCTAAAAAAAAACGTATAATGGCAGCAACATACATAGAAGCCAGTGGCATGCCTTACAAGAATTGGAAGAATATCCCGAAAAGTTTTTTAACTATTACAGGATGAGCAAGGCTAGCTATGATATGTTGCTGGATTTAGTGACCCCTCTACTGCTGAAAAAAAAATAATAACTACAGAACCCCAATTGATGTAGGCGAAAAATTAACAATCACATTAAGGTAAGTTCAATGAAATGTATTTATTTGTTGTTAAAGTTATAAAAAGTTATAAATTAAAGTTCAAAGTTATAAAAGTTATAAAATTAACAATCAAATTAAGGTAAGTTCAATGAAATGTATTTATTTGTTGTTAAAGTTATAAAAAGTTGAAAGTTAGAAGTTAAAGTTCAAAGTTATCAAATTGAGGTAAGTTCAATGAAATGTATTTATTTGTTGTTAAAGTTATAAAAAGTTAGAAGTTAAAGTTCAAAGTTATAAAAAGTTATAAAATTAACAATCACATTAAGGTAAGTTCAATGAAATGTATTTATTTGTTGTTAAAGTTATAAAAAGTTATAAATTAAAGTTCAAAGTTATAAAAGTTATAAAATTAACAATCAAATTAAGGTAAGTTCAATGAAATGTATTTATTTGTTGTTAAAGTTATAAAAAGTTGAAAGTTAGAAGTTAAAGTTCAATGTTATCAAATTGAGGTAAGTTCAATGAAATGTATTTATTTGTTGTTAAAGTTATAAAAAGTTAGAAGTTAAAGTTCAAAGTTATAAAAAGTTATAAAATTAACAATCACATTAAGGTAAATTCAATGAAATGTATTTATTTGTTGTTAAAGTTATAAAAAGTTATAAGTTAAAGTTCAAAGTTATAAAATTAACAATCAAATTAAGGTAAGTTCAATGAAATGTATTTATTTGTTGTTAAAGTTATAAAAAGTTGAAAGTTAGAAGTTAAAGTTCAAAGTTATCAAATTGAGGTAAGTTCAATGAAATGTATTTATTTGTTTTTAAAGTTATAAAAAGTTAAAAGTTAGAAGTTAAAGTTCAAAGTTATAAAAAGTTATAAAATTAACAATCACATTAAGGTAAATTCAATGACATGTATTTATTTGTTGTTAAAGTTATAAAAAGTAGAAGTTAAAGTTCAAAGATATAAAATTAGCAAATTAAGGTAAGTTCAATGAAATGTATTTATTTGTTGTTAAAGTTATAAAAAGTTAAAAGTTGAAGTTCAAAGTTATAAAATTAACAATCACATTAAGGTAAATTCAATGAAATGTATTTATTTGTTGTTAAAGTTATAACAAGTTGGAAGTTAAAGTTCAAAGTTATAAGATTAACAACTATCACATTAAGGTAAGTTCAATGAAATGTATTTATTTGTTGTTAAAGTTCAAAGTTCAAAAAGTTATAAGATTAACTATCACATTAAGGTAAATTCAATGAAATGAATTTATTTGTACTTTATTTGTACTGCACTTCACAAGAGCAACTGAGCAACTGGCAACTCGAGTTTACAGCATGTCGTGACTCAAGTTGCCTGCACTGCTCAGTCACCTGACCGTTGAATCACTGTTGCATCACAGTCGCTTTGGTATAAACAGGCCCATTAAACTGCTTGTGTTGTTCATAGGCAACTCAAGTTGCCGTTGCGTCGCTATCACCGGTTGCTTTTGGTATGTACGCGGCCTAAGGAAGGCCGTGGCGTTCGAATTGGCAACGCTGTCATACTGAGCCGCAGAGGAGAGGAGTCACTGCGAGTGCCGGCTGCCACGCACTACCATTGTCTTTAGTATGCGAAAGCCCTCATAATTAACTGTTGTACCTGTAGTGCTGATATAAAGGATATAAATACATATTATTAGGCATTGGGAATATTAATAAAAACTCTTATAATTATTTATAAATTAACTTAGTGTATTGAATAAAAGTGCTCAAACCACAACACATTTGAAGTTCATCACAACCGACAAATATTAAGCTATAACATCGTAAAATACCAGGCCTACTAATCTCCAAAACAAAAGCTTATGACAGAATTTTCAATTTTGTCTCATTTTTATGTTTTATTACATTTTCTGTTCTCATCGTACAATAATTGTTAAGCACAATATTAGAAATAGTTGATACCATTTTCTGAACAAGTGTAGAAAAGTTTTGCCCACAAGTGCATGTTTTATTGTATGAAATAGCTGAATCCAGCTCTATTCCTAGTAATGATAGTTTCATTAACACACTCATGATTACCACAGTTTAAAAATTTATGTTCAAACTCCCTAAATAATAAAGTGTTTGGCATATGCCTATAACATCCCAGTCAGCACAACTATGTAAATTATACGTATTATTTATCTTCAGCCAAGGTCCATAGATGGTATATAATACATATTGCATTTGTATAATATACGTAAATAATACATCCAAATGTCCCACTTTTGATTGTATAATATACGTATATCAAGGTCAATCTATACATTTATTTGTGTAAATAATAAGTCTACAGTATATGTAAACAATACGTACACCATAGACATATAAGATACATATTAAAAACATCCCTAGTGCAACAAATTTACATATAATTTATGTTAATACATATAATATATGTAAACTTGATGTCAGTATATATCCTTTTCAAAATAAATTTAATGTAAATCATAGAGCTTGTCATACAAATGGATATTAAATGAACAGCCAGCAATATAGATGAAATAGATTGGGTTTTATTAAAAATAAACAATTTTTGTTGGACTTTAGACATTAGATTTTTTTGTCTTATTCCAAATTCTGGCTCCTGCCTGCCTAAACCATTCCTGCAGGCGATTTTCAAAAATCTTGCTGGTGAATATAGTGCAGTGTGTTGCACTAATAACCCCTGAAACAATAATTTTTTAATATTAATGACAAATATATTAACTTTTCATGTGAAATTTAACGACTTGCAGTCAAATATTTGTTAAGAATAAGTATAACTCACTTAATCTGGCCGAGCGCTTTCGAATCTATGAGATCCATCTTCAGAGGCGTGGGTTCCTAGATCATCATGTCAGTTTTTTGGTTAGAAGTGTTGTGGTTTTTGTAAAATGTGATCAAAAAGTTTGTGAGATTTAAAATTTAGTTGTTCATTGAGAATGTTTTGTTTATTGTGTGTGGTGTGTTTGTATATTTCAAATTGTTCCAAGGTGTTGAGTTCGTGTCCTTTGAATTTTATATGTAGAATGTGTAGGTTGGTACTGATGTCAGTAAAAGTGTGTCCAGTTTGAATGATATGGTCGGCAAAATTCGATTCAGCTTTTGATGTCAGGGATTGAAAATGTTCCTTGTAACGTTGTTTGAATGTGCGGCCTGTTTGTCCTATATAGAATTTGTTACAATCAGAGCAGTTCAGTTTGTAGATCCCTGGGAGATCGTATTTTAAATCTCACAAACTTTTTGATCACATTTTACAAAAACCACAACACTTCTAACCAAAAAACTGACAAGATGATCTAGGAACCCACGCCTCTGAAGATGGATCTCATAGATTCGAAAGCGCTCGGCCAGATTAAGTGAATTATACTTATTCTTAACAAATATTTGACTGCAAGTCGTTAAATTTCACATGAAAAGTTAATATTAACAACGCAGTTCGTCATGGAACAAGAAATCCAGGACAAATATATCTTAACTGAATACTTTATTACTTTGAAAAAAATAAAATAAAAAGAACGCTGTAGTGGCAGATGAGTCACAAGAAGTTTCTGAACTTCACTAGCAAACCTGTCAACATTTTTCAAAACTCAACATCTATATCAACGAAAAAGTTGTAATTCTGATGTCTTCAGACAACATTTTTCAAGAAAATGTTTGTGTTTCTTGAATAAAAGCTGTGATAAGAGAAATTCCCTGCATTGTTAAATTAATATGTAAAATACACAACAGTAAATATATTTATAAGCTGACACCCAGCAGGGATAGTAACACCAATGGCATCATGAGATTTTATGGGAGAAATCATCTGTTTGCAAATAAAACACAAATTTAATTACCCCCAATTTTTATTCATGCAGTACTGTATTCCAATTTAAATAGATCAAGTTCTGTAGTGTTATTATTGTTTTTATTATTATTACTGTAGAACCCTTTAATATGACCTTGGGAAAGCAAAGTGCTCAAAATAAAGTGACCATGTCTGACAAACCATCACACTTCCATCACCACGACCGGCACTGCATGGTGTCTTGCTCATCCCCAATTATTGAAAGTGTTCAAGGGTGGTTCCAGGAGTGCTGGTCAAGGGAGTTTTGATTAAATTTCCATTTATGACCAATAAGATGTAGCCAATTTGCCAGTTTTTGATTGATAATACACAATTGAATCACCAATTTTACCTGATAAAACACTTTCCAGCCATTTTTTTGATTATTGAATGCAACAATTAATTGCCAAAAAAATGTGACCCGATTGCCATTGTAAAATTAATTAATTTTTATGATTAATTCAAGTTCAATTTCCATTTTTTGCATATGTGGCTTTGGTCAAAAACCCTTTTTGGCTAATAATAACACACATTGCAGTTGTCAAATCTGGACTATAAAATGTGGTGATTCATTTTTTTTGGCCATAAAATTATGTTAATCTGCCATTTTGCTTATTTTAGTCAATAACAACTTCTGGTTGGTGCATTTACCCTCCACAATGCAGTCCAGCTGTCCAATAATTTTCGGTAGACAGTATGCATGCAGCTTGGCTGTTATAATTAAATCAAATTATTTTTCATAATAAGGCTTAAAAGAAATATTTAGGAAACTTGCTTTAACAAAATAATACATCCAAGAACATTTTACATTACACTGGTTTTGACAGGAAGTAAAATTCAGTTTAGGGTTTTAATTTTTTTAAATTTACTCTGGAAAATAATCTGTAATTTGATAGTAGAATATACTTACTTTCTAAAATCAGAAAATCAGAATGATTGAAAGCTTGTTCAAGTCTCTCTTGCCTTTCCGCCCCTCCCAGCTTAAATTAACTGCAACTTCATTGGTGAGCAGTCTCACCAGGCTACTTGTTACAGAATCCTCTACAGAATTCCCTCCAATTTTCATGAGGAACTCAACCTGGAAAACAAAAAGTATATTGTAAAAATAAAAATTACACATAAATTACGGCAGTACAAGTTAAGCTGGTTTATTTTGAGAGATTGGCAGTTCTTTAAAGTAATAAAAATACATTTAGGCATTAGGCCCCACTAAATTGTCTAAAATGGAAGACAGTCTCACAGACCATCTTTTGTTTTATATAATTTTCAGTGTTGTATCAAGTTTTTTATTCCAGAGGGTATTTTAGGGAAGTAAATCCTTAGGAGTTGTTTTAGTCAGCACTACATTTTTAGTATTTTTTACAAATCTTTTATTTATTTACATATTATTTTAGTACACTTACATATTCTAGTGTATGTGTGTTAGATGTAAAAAAGAATTATACTGCAGAGTTATATGTAGGGAGATAAGATATACACTGTCACAATACAATTAGATATGCAACACAGTAGTCTAAGTAAAAGTAAAAACAGTTTTGGAATTATTAGTTAAAAAATATTTAATAATGTGCACAATTTAGTCATTCAAGTTGAGATCCTATAATTGGTTAACCCTGAACCCTTTCTATAGCTTGAGTGAATACTTTGCCCTGAAGTCAGTACACTTTTGATGGACACTCAATACCAAATAGGTAGGCCCACTATCTCTAAGAAACTTTATTTTAACTAGACAACACCTAGACCAAAGCCTAATAAACCTAATACATAAAATGTAGAACTACTTAATGAAACTTTATTTGTAATTGCACAAGAACACCTTATACACCAACACTGCACCCACCCACTTCAAAGTAATAAAAGTCATAGGTAATAGTCATAGGAACTCTCTGATTTATGTACCCAGTGGCGTACCGATAATGGAGCGAGTGGAGCAGTCGCTCCAGGGCGCAAGGCTGTGAGGGGCGCCCCGTTCTTTAGAGAAAATTGCTTTTTACTTACAAAAAATGTATTAATATAATGAAGGCCAAAAGAGTAAAATGCAACACAATTTAAAAAAAATCGTATGTATACATTGCTGTGCATTACTAAAGGGAACATTCATGTCAAATTTAAAAGAAATTGGTTCACACGTTCAGCCGTAAATGCGTTACAAACAGACAGAATGCAAAACGGTCGAGTCAAAAGAAGCAAATAGTCGAAAGTACCAAGCCAAAACAATTTAAATTGGGTGACAAATAAAGGTATAACAATTTCAAGTAATTGAATGAAGACTTTGAACTTATTCTGGAAAAATAAATCCACAAGAAGTTAACTGGTTCTTATATTAACAAGAACAGGACTGAAATACACCACTTTTGAATCCTATTTCCAAAATATAAGAAAAATTTTGTAAGAACGACAAAATGATAAAAAAATAACTGCAAATGAATTTATAGAAAAGAGAAAAAATCCAAAACAAGCTGTTTGGAAATTGATAAAAGCAGAATCTGGCCTGGCAAAAAATCATTCATTGGAGATTCACATCACTGACAAATGAGGTGTAGTAAGAGGCGGGAAAAAGCTGCTGATTCATTAAATGACCACTATATTAGTATCAGCCCAATCGGGTGGTTGAGTGTAAAGACTGATTTTTTTTTGGGGGGGGGGGGGGGGGGGGCATCGAAAGACCCTTCCGCTCTAGGGCGCTTGAAACCTCGGTACGCCACTGTATGTACCTCCTTAAACCTTGGCCTAATACGCCCCCATTGGTTTCTATTATTAAGAAGATGGATATTGAAATTTGCAGGCCTAATATTGGCTAATTTGTAATATTTTCATTTGATTATATATTGTAGGATGTCAGCATAACTGTACCCCTTACATCGTTTATATAAGGTACATAATGTTGACATATAACAGTAAATATAGGCTATAAAATGAAATATAACTTATAACTTAGGCTACTTTTACAATGCTCTGTGGAGTAAGGTTTTGGTTACTTATCATAATGTAAAGACATTGAAATTCATCATCAAAACAAATGATTTTACAATATTATACATCATACTCACCTAACCTATCTCCACAGTGCTGTAAAAATAGATAAGTGAAGCCAATTCCATTTTAAATTTAATTTAATGTTCAAACCACCAGAACAAATGATTCAATAGCCAACTTATTATATTATTAATTTCGATGTAAGCTATTGATATTGGTAAGCTCAATATTTCCAATCAGATAAGTTAAGTGTGGTACAAGTACAATACTCCACCCACAGCAGAGACTGAAAACAGATTTCAGTGGAAACTGTCAGTTGGGATAAGTTACCTAGAAGTTTATATGTTGATCAACCAATAGGCCCTAACCCTATTTAGTTTTAGTTTTGATTATCTAACATCAATAAGTTTATTCAACCCTGCAATTGATATGAAGCTTGAACTTAAGTGTTTGGATTTTTGTATTTGGGGCTAAACAGTAGGCCTAACATACAGAAACCTAACCTAAAAGACGTTTTTATAAGTTTCTTGGATCCTTTCGAAGCCAATAGTGACATAAGATTCAGTTTCTTTTTATACATTATGAATAAATAGAAAATAATACGTTTTCCACACTTACCTTGAACGAATAATTAATTGTCCTTAGTTTGAACTCTGAAGAACAGAACAAACTAATTTAGAAGCGTTTCTGTGTCTGTGTGTGTGTACTGTCTGTGTGTCTCAAAGTCGAATGATCCCCAGATAGTGATGAGCGTTATTTCGTTATCTGTGATTTAATAACGGTTATCGAAGAATAACTTTAAGAGCAGTTATCACATCTAGCAAATAACTGTTATTGGGTTTAACCGTTTAACTCTTAACGAATACTGATCAATCAGTGATCAGCTGATCACGGTTTGCAATTCACGGAATACAAGCAGCTGTAACACAAATAATGTGTAAACGGTTATAACCGTTTACGGAACTAACCGTTTAGTAGTACAATGTTTTACCGCTAGGTAGCGTGGTCACTACTAAGTAGCAAATAACTCTAACAAGAATAACTTCACGGATTAGCTAAAACGTTATAGCAATAACGGATTAGCTAAAACGTTATATCAATAACGGATTAGCGAAAACGTTATGGTAATAACGTATTAGCAAATAACTCAACTGAATTGATGGAACGAAATGGGAAACAACCGTTTGGTAGTACAGTATTTTGCCGCTGTGCAATGAAGCATTACTGAATATCAAATAACCCTTTACAATTGCGTCATTGTGAGTTACTCCTCTACTTCTATTAAAACGTCAGTGTGTCAAGCGACGCAAAACTAGCGAATTGTGGAGCTTTTTCACTCCTTTAAATAAAGAAATAGCATCATGTAACATGTGTAAATGCCAACTTTCATACAAAAGGACAACTTCAAATTTTTAAACTTTAAACTTTCACATGAACTTATTATTGAGACCTATAATATGGCACTGGCTAAATGGTTAAAGCAGAGTCAAAATAATAAATTCTTGATTTTGATAATCCATCACAAACTGTTTATAATTATTATCACTATGGGTAAGTTTAACTACTAAAAACATTTCTAATTTCAATAATAGTGTAATCTAAAAGAGTTTTTCATCCAAGACATAACCAGATTTCAGCTGAAAGCAATCATTAATGTCCCAGTTCAAGTAAACTATTTAGATTGTCTTAAAAATTAGAACTGTTTTTAGTGGTGATACTTACAAACCCAGTGATAAATCTCTTTTTGATTATTTTTTGTTCATATATTTTCTTGAATAAGATCTCATAGATTTGTTCTGTTCCAATTATGTTATATTGTTGATTGTTCATTTTATTTGTAAAAATTGTGTTATATAGTGCTTTTTTCATTTATATACTGTTTTGAATAGAAATATCTCTTACAAGAAATTATATTAAAACAATAACTCATTTTCCCCAAAACATTTGGAATTCTAATTGTTTTTAAATATTTGCATGCAGAAAATAGTTTTTCTACAAAATAAAATGTTACTCATTTTTTGCTAACAATACTGTATAGCTGTTGTCGTGCACTATTTCACACAGGAGAGAGAACTTTCTACATGTACCGACTGATAAATAATAGTCGTTATTAAATAACGGTTTAAAATAACCGTTAAACAGAAGTAGCAGTAACTGTTATAACTGTTAACTGCCAATAACGCTTTAGCTCATCACTATCCCCAGAATCGTGGAATGGTGGTAGCTTGGAAAGACAGACTCTAAATCAAAATGGACGACACCTTTATTCTGCACCAGCCAACTCACTACCTTCGTTCTAGGAAAAAATTTCTCTGGGGCTGGGGAAGTTTAAGCTGTCTAAATTGTAAAAACAACTGAGATAAATATTAAGTATTGCCATGTAAATATTTAGTCAATCTCGAATATAAATAATATATATAGTATATGTATAGCCTATCTTAATACATACCATATACATAACATTGACTTATTCTGTACTCATACCAGAATTTGTAATAGAAGCATAAAAGGTTATAAATGCATTCTCCAAGCAAAAAGGCTATTGCTTTTCACTTGTTTTAGTTTTCTCAAAATACTACATTAATTTCATGAATGTCAACCATGATTTGTCGAATTTATGTATACAATACATTCCAGATTCACATGACCTAAAATTGACCTATTGACTTAAACTATACGTATACTATACGGTTTGTGCTGACTGGGATGTTTGCATATGGTTAAGACAAAGTTCGTATACGAATAATGTCACCAGTTACCTAGGTAATGTTACCTATAGGTTCCGTTAATCCCCCTCTGTTTAATTCAACAACATTAAAATCATCTTTGCTTTGAATCAAAATTTGGCATTCCTCGCAGTTGAGCTGGGCGCTTAAGGCTGTGTAATAGGGTTTTGGTCATATTTTTTTTTCAAAGTCTCTTCGACTGGAGATTATTAGGCTACTGAAATATAGTCTTTTGCAATAAATAAAAAAAATTTTCATCAATTATTTTCTGAGATATGAGCACTTAAAGTTAATTTTTGGGGGCAACCAGTATCATGAACGGTTGTGAATAGAAAAGTGTAATTTTCAGGATCAATGGAACAAAGTATTGTTTTTGTAATGAGGTATTTAATTTTTCAAAATTTTCATTTAGAAAAAAAATCATTTTTTTGAAACCTTAATTACAGAAAAACTAGATTTCCGATTGAAATACAAAATATGTCATTGAAATCTCTGATATCCCTTCTAGTAATAGAGAGATTATTGTAAATCCAAATTAAATCGTTGGGTAGCTAAGTTGCCCCAAAGTTTTCTTGGATTCTCTTCAGTTTTACAGAGTCAACTTCCTCATGCAAATGTGCAAGCACGTTCACTCACACATATGCAAGGACTTGCTATGTTGCCGGTTTGAACCATATTCGTTCGTTACTCGCCCTTATCAATGCTCCCTCACGCGCAACACCAGCACTCGCTCTGTCTGCCGGATGCATTTTGTTTACAGTCTTGAATAATTATTATGCGATCGAAAATAATTGCTTTGAATGACATGTCTCCAGTAGCACTCTCACATTCCTTTCCGCTCTCTCACTCTCTTTCACCCTCATTCTTTTTCTCTCATATAAACATATGCCAAATTGTTTTGGAAGGAAGGAAACGAATTATTCTTTTTGCGATTGTTCCATATATTGTACCTTACTCTTTTGATTACATTATAGTTTATTGGATAATTTACATAGTGAATGGGATTATATTGTAGGACTTCTATGATAGATAATATATAAAGAGGCTTCCAATGAAAACTGTAGTAGAACTGTAATTAAAGAAGTTGCTCTACAAACAGAAATTTACTACAAATTATGAGATGAAATACTAAAAAATATGTATAAATATTAGGCTACAATTGAGTATATTATTATACTCAATATTATAATTGTGTTATACCCTAACCCTATTATTTAACACAAAAATTAGGCAATGAATAATAAAAATAAAAATTCAATAATTAGGATGAAGCCCACATAGGTCTGAGACCTGTGAGTGGGTAATGAATTGGATGATGGTGATTGATGAGTTGGACCTACAGTTTTAGGTGGGTTCCGAACAAACGGGAAATGATTTTACAGCAGAGAACAGAGTCTTTTTTGCTGGCCAATCCAATCGGTCACCCTTACATAGAGCGCCCAGGAATACCTGATTTTTGAAAATTGATTGTGAATGAACAATTGAACGGATATATTGATATACATCAATCGAAGTAGAATTCCGTATTCTTCAATTTCAACTTTTGCAAACTTAGAATACCTAGAGTGGATTAAAAAAACTTCCAGCTTTGTACCAATTTTTGTCCATCAAAAGAGTGAACAAAATTTGAGTGGGCTCTTGTGTCAAACAAAGGAAACAAATTTTTCTTCATAGGAAATTCTTGCGATAGTTCCATACTGCATCTTAATCATAAAATATGATTACATTATTGGAGAGCTTACATTGTGAATGGAATTATATACTTTTTTGATAGATAACAAAGATACTTTCAATAAAAACTGTCGTGGAACTGTAATTGAAAAAGGTGTTTTACAAACAGAAATTTACTACAAATTATGAGATGAAAAACTTAAAAAAATAAAAATTATTTAAATATTACAATTAAGTTCATTATTTAACACAAAAATTAGGCAATAAATAAAAAAGCATTCAATGTTAACGTCTTTGCTAATACGCTGTGATTATCTTACAACTCATCAATCAACTAATCCTAGCATTACATACCTTTACAATTTTACTCTTAGTATAAACACTTATTTTGGTTGGCTAAAAAATCATAAAAACCTAAGAAAAGCATGTATACATTGACTGTCGAAAGCTACAGAATAATAACGTTATACTTACAACACAATTAAATTCAATAGGCAAAAAATAATAAATTTTCAAAATAAATCGGTTAACAAAAAATTGGCTACATAGTCAGCTAATTTTAACTGACTAATGAGCGAATAGTTTTTTTTGTATTAAGAGCGTGAAGCGCGACTTTATCGCACGAGCCAAAACATTGGCGAGAAACTATTGTGAGAGCGATAAAGAAGCTTCACGCGCGAATTGCATACAATATTTCTCCTAAAACTGCAGTTCTGGATTCCAACACAATAAAAGCTTGTAGTTTGTAACATCACAGACCATGCGCGGATTTGGTTAGCGTTCGCTATTGTTGAGGTTATGTGAATTTCATGGATTCCGTGATCCAACAGAAGGCATCAAAATCAAAATAGAAGCGTAAAGAAAACAGCTGGCGAGCATAAAGTACTTTACCGCTTGCGGAGCAGTAAAGAGGTATTTTACAATTAGTTTTCAGTACGTAAAGAACTACTTTACGAGCAGTTGTAGGAAAATATTTTTAATGTTGCATTGTCCACATTAAATGTTGTGGGTTTTCAAGTAAGGAATAGTAACCCCCCCCCCTCCCCACCATAATCGAGTAGTGGGTCCAGGGACCCGGGGAAATTATTATATATCCACATGGAAAGCTTCAAATTTTGACCCTACCTTCCCTCTTTGTTTTACAATGTTTGATCTATGTGAAAAATAATTTGGAAAACTTCACTATATAAGGGGTGATACATACTCACAACACAAGAAATAACTTGATTACTCACCGTTACAATTATTCAAACACACAAATGACTTTTCTTTTTATAAGTGTAAAACTGTTCAATGCCATTCCAGAGCTTCAAAAATCTGCCATATCCAATTTTTAAGCATAGACTGAAACTTTTTTTGATGAATAATCCATTATTATATATGTTTGAGGATTTTTATGAAAGGGCCAAGACTTTGTAGACAATTTATAGACAGCTTTAAATGACACACTGCTATAGATAGGTAGGCTAATTTTGAATGTGATTTTGTGTTTTTATCTGTTTTAACGTTCTAGCAATGTTGTATGAGACAAAATTATTTTGATGTGAAATATGATAATTTGCAATGCTTTTGACGAACTCAGGAGTTGCTGCAATAAAGGTTTATAGAAACTATTTTTTATAATCATGAAATTATTAGGTGTATCGATCTTTACTGAATTTTACTTTACTTAAAAAAATTGAGACATAAGTGAAAGACATACAAAAATTGAAAGATATACGTGATTCTTTGGAAATAAATGGAGAGTAGGCCTATTATTGCAAAAAAATAACTAAAATTATTTCAACTTAAGAAGATAATTGAGGAAATTAGAAAGGATATGATTGAATTAGGAGTAACCCTGGGTGAATTGAAAAATAAAAAACAAAATATTGAAAGTCATGACCCAACTAATGCTTTGATTTGCCAATTGGCTTTGAAAATTACAAAAAATATTGTAGTATGTTTTGAATATGAGGTAATAAAGTGTTATTTGTAAAAAAGCCTTTCCAAATTATAATAATCAATTTTATTCTTATATTTTATTAGTTATTTTTCCAAATTTAATAAATTTCCCCAAAATCTAAGATATTTACCTCGGGCGCCAAAAACTCACGCTATGACCCACGTTTTTACTCAATCAGAAACTATTTTTTATAATCATGAAATTATTAGGTGTATCTTTACTGTATGTCTTTGAAAGACATGTGATTCTATGGAAATAAATGTATAGAATAACTGAAAAAATAACTAAAATTATTTCAACTTAAGAAGATAATTAAGGAAATTAGAGAGGATATGATTGGATTAGGAGTAACCCTGCGTGAATTGAAAAATAAAAAAAAAAATATTGAAAGTCATGACCCAACTATTTAAAAGTGAAATACAGTGTCAGTTTTAATATTAGATTGTTCATTAAGTATTTCATCATGGAAAACATCACAGATTCCAACTAATGCTTTGCTTTGCCATTATCAACACAAGAAAAAACTCCTTACATTAATGTCATAAAACAAAAATTAGTTTTATTATTGTAGAATTCTGTACAATATTAGGTTAAAAATAAAACACGGCACAAAACAATATACAAACTACTCATGCCACTCGAAGTGAACAGAGGTCTCAAACTGACCAGGCTATCTAGCCGTCAGACATATCAGATTATTTTTGTGAATGAAAGCTCAGGTACAGATCGGTTCACGGTGCATGGCGTCTCGATGGAGCATGCGCACTGAGCGCCTTCACCCACTACTGTGCCTGCTGCCTCGTGGTACAGTCAAGTTCAAATATTCCCTAATACCGCTCGCTGCCGTCTCTACCACTATGTTCGCGACAAATTTCTGATTATTTCTTCTACTTGTTGCATTTTAATAATTAAAACATTATACGCCATCCATCAGTAATTAAATATATTAGCCACATTACAAAGATGAATTCAGTCCAAATCCCATGTTTGTATGACAATTACTTCACGAGTTATTGATTTATAACAGTTCTCCTTTAGTGTGAATTGCTTTATTTAAGCGTGTGACATTCACAAATATTACTAAGATTACAATTATGTTTTAAGGCTGTGCGATAGGTCTTTGGAATTATTTTTCGTAGCTTTTGTATTGGCAATTATTAAGGTATTAAAATGTCATGTATTTTGTGGCTATGAAAAATTGGAAAAAAATATTCAATGAAATATGGGCGCTCAAAATTGAAATTTCGGGTTTTTTGACGATGTTTATATCCCCTAGGATTGACTTCGAACTTCTGATAATTTTCTTATAACTAAGACACATCAGAGACTAAAAATACATCGCCTATTTTATAATATGATTGAAAAATTAGTTTTAAAAAGAATAATCTAAACTTTTTTGTACTTTTTAAAATTTATTTTGAAAACCCCAACTGTTGAATGAGACAGAATGGAACAGTTGAAAAAAGATAACATTTTAATACGTTAATAATCGCTATTATAAAAAACTCTGAAAAAGAATCATCACCAAAAACCTATCACACAGCCTTAATCACATACACATAGAAAGCATAAAAATATTACATACAATAGTACCCTATCACTAATATTTGTAGCCTCTGTGAAGTTAGTTTCAAAACTTGTTTAAAATTTACACTGTCCCGAAATTCTTATTGTTGTAATTCAAATTTTAATGTTGTTTTAAAGTCTTAAATCCCGCCGTTTGATCGCAACCTAAAGATTGCCGAATTTCATTTAGTTAAACCTATTAAAAAATCAAATATATTCGCGATCGACCACGAGGATCAATCCAAGATGTCTGAGGGTGACGCCAACTTGTGACGAGCCTAAGAAGAAAATAATACTTCGACAAGTGCGTGTATAATTGGGCCCAAATATTTGGTATGTGCGAAATTTAATTATACATAAAGGTTTACGCAAATAATCGGCATATCTAGTTGTAAATTGCCATCAAGCAACTCTCTTGAAACTGAGATATCCTTAGGCCAAAGACCTAAACGCTCATATGAACAATTCATTTATTTATTGTCTCATTTATTAATTTCAATATATTGGTGATAGGATTTGAAAGCGAGAGTTGCGTCTCCGCATATGAATAATTACTATCTTTCATTTTTAAATTTATTAATTTCCATTTTACACTTATTAAAAATCCATATTAATTACAAAACCTTAGTTCTGATTTATAATCCTTGCTCGACCCTGGTTGCAGATTATAATTGGAGATTATTTCAGCGGACCATCAAGCGGTACAGCCGAGAGGAATATATTATCTCAGTAACATTCTGGTTTGTCCTTGTTGAAGGACACGTGGTATTGATTCTTTCAATTATTTATTGGGATATTATTTTATATCAGGATTATTTCCTCAGAACTTGTGTGAAAGAATATGAGTCGTGTTTTTGTTCTGCCACATACTACAACCCCAAAAATATAGGTTTATATTTTAAATATAGTTAGATGACAGTTTTATTCAGCGCCGGCCGCCAGCACCATTCGTCCGCTAACGCTACAAATTCCAGCAGTTGACTGTATTGGACGTGACTGTACTTGACGGAATGGCTGGAGGGGAAGCGTGGTGGGAAAGACTTTCCGTCTCTCTCACACTGCCTCCCCTGCCACCAGCGAGACGCCAAGCACCGTGAAACTATCTGAAAAGAAAAAAAAATTCGTTTTATTATTGTAGAATTCTGTACAATATTAGGTTAAAAATAAAACATGGCACAAAACAATGTACAAACTACTCATGCCACCCGAAGTGAACAGAGGTCTCAAACTGACCAGGCTATCTAGCCGTCAGACATATCAGATTATTTTTGTGAATGAAAGCTCAGGTATTAGAATATCTGTGGCTCAGGCTTGGAAACGATATTTGCTTTACTAGATTATGAGTAGTAGAACGACTCTGCCTCCCTCCCAAGAAGGCCTAGTCAGACCAGGCGAAGAGGGGAGTAGACGTGAGCCGAGAGATCTGGCAACGTTTCAGGGTTATGGAAAGCTAGTTACAAACTAATCCACCAGAGTGATTCAAAACCGGACCAAACTCGATTCGACTCGATTGTAGACTCGTTTGTTTGTTGCCTTGAGTCGGGACTCGAGACTTGATCAGAGTCATGGTAGCTGGCACACAGCCTTAATTTAAAAGATACAAGAAAAATTGACCTGTCCATATCGAGCCGAATCAATCCCCAAAAGACTTTTTATTCTAACTTTCTTTTCAGCCACTAAAACTTGTACAACTGAAATATTGTAGTTACCACCAGTCAGTTGCCGGTATTGGCCAAATCGAGACTCCAAGTTATCAGTTTGAAATTTACCCGGTAGAACATAGTGTTGCTTCCATATAACTTGGCAGCAGTTTGGTTCAGATGTAGCAATTCCTCCCATCTTCTTCACGCTGCCAAGTTATATGAATACTACATACCCTACTGTTAAATGTTCAAGCGAATACAGAATAACTTCTCTTAGAGCATATGAGGTGTGATAAATAGCTGCAAAAGTCTCAGTGGTTAGGCATCCGTTCAAATTATTATCATTGTTGTATTGCTTCCACTTTAATAAACATTCAAGAAAAGTACTTACAAAAATTAAACGGGTGTCATTGGCATCTGTGAAGGGCTTTTGTAATCCAGGCACTTATCAGATCCGGGTCCTTAGGGAATGAAAATATACTGATACGCCCCTCAGCCTCAGTTTATATTGCAGACTTGTAATTGGACTTACACCCAGGCACTACACATGAACTAAGCATATTGACATCAGTTCTCAAACACTTTCACAGTAAAACAGGATTAAATAACGATTTAAAGAGTGGGAGACGTGCGTACTGGAACTCCATCTCCGTGACTCCACGTACAAAAAAATCGGCGATGCCAATTCTACAACGCCGCGGCCTTCCTTAGAGGTGGCCATGGTAGTGATGGCAACGATATATTGATATTTCCAAAATATCGATATTTGGCTCCCGATATATTCGATATTTATATATCGATATTTAGGCATCCGATATATCGGTAAATTTGTATATTTTTCCGAATATCGTATCGTACCATTATTTTATTATTTATTATATTATTAAATAAATATTATAATAATCTTAATTTCTAGTTCCTTAAGAGTTCATTTATGCTTGATATGTAATAATAAAATTCCTACACGTGTTATGGTATTAAAACAGAAAAAAGGCGGATACACACTATACATGAATAGCACGGCGTACTATGAAATAAACTTATGTCTAGTGTGCGGCCGTCTTTTTCCTGGACTTCTAAATTTTTATGTGACAGACCCCAGATGCTTAGCTATTCCCATTGATTTTTACTACTCGATCCGTAAGGGGGGCCACCATCTGTCCGACTATCCATTTCTCCGAATATACCATTTGTCCGACTTTCTTACGACTTGTATTGAATAAGAAAAGTACGTGTTACCACTTGACCGAAAATCCATTTGTCCGAATATACCACTTGTCCGACTTTCACATGACATCTTATAAGTTCAAAAACCACTTCACCGAATATACCATTTGTCCGAATCTACCATTTGTCCGACTCGACTGTAGCGCATTCTAGCGGCGTAGTTTATCACGCCTAACCGAAAATATCGTGTTTTTTTATTTTTTCACACACTATCAAATGTTTACTTTTCGTTATAATAATTTGATAACTAGAAACTGCTGTAATAGTGTCAAATAGGATTAATGAGTATATTATGACTGTGGTGACATGAACACTAGATGGCATTGAGTTATTGGCATGCCGCGTCGAGAAATCAGCCAATTACCAATCAGCATGAGTTTGCCGCTAAATTTGAAATATTGGAATTGTTCAGATTGAAGTTTTCTTCTAAAATCAAAATCTTCATTCAAATAGAGTATTAATTCATCTCCTTTTCACATTGTGAATGATTAAGTGTTATGAAATCTTGTTTAAGATTCAATTAAATTAAGAAATAACTGTTTTGTTATTATTGGAATGTTTTGATCACAAAAATCAAACCTTTGCTGCTTTGAATTCTGAGTAGAGTATCAGACCATACTTGTATACATCCAAGTTGTGTTTAAGTTATTGCGTGAGTCTTTTATGTATAAAAACCTAGCTCACGAGCCACAACACTTACAGTCAACAATTATTGTGAAATTTGTATTGCTCAATAGCCTACTGTGCATAAAACTTACATTGAATTGAATTGAATTGAAAAAATCTTTATTCGTCTAACATGTACAAATACACGTGAATAGTGTCAAATCTTAAAAGTTATGTAAAACTAGTAGGTACAAACAAAAGTCAATTAAATTAATGATTAATATCTTAAAACTCCTGTAAAGAATACAGAGATAAGGCTACCAAATATTCCTTCAATTTTTTTCCAAATTTTTTAATATCTTCCAATATTTGCAAATCGTTTGGCAACTTTGTAAAAAATTTCCTACCCCTGTAAATTGTTTTCTTCTCAAAAAGGTCTAACCTATGTCTCTCAGAAATTCGGCAATAACGGGTATTGTAATTGTGAGTCTGATTTCTTAATTCTGAATTGGGCTGCCTCTTAAAAAACATGATGACATCGAATATGTATTGTCCGTAAATTGTCAAAATTCCAAGTTGAGAGAAAGGCAATCTTGCTGAGTCGGATCTTCCAAGCTTAAGCATTATTCTAATTGCTCGCTTCTGCTGCTTAAGAATTTTATCCAAATTTTTTTTGCTTGTACTGCCATACATACAAAGACCGTACGCCAGATGCGCATGTATTACTGCATGGTATACTGACTTCAATGTCTGGATACTACATAAACAGGACATTTGTCTCAAAGCATAAAGACCAGGGGATATCTTTTTCATAACATGACAAACATGACTATCCCATGAGAGATTACAATCCACTAACAAACCTAAGAACTTCGTGCTATTTTCTGTTACTAAAATTTCATTATTTATTGCTACACTAGGATACAATAATTGGTTCCTACTCTGCTTTGACGAAAATGGGATTACTATAGATTTGCTCGCATTCAAAATAAGATTATAGCTATTTAGATAATCATTAATAGAGGATAGGCCTATAGCAGATGAGATTTCCACATCCTCAACTGATTTCCCAGAGAATATTATATTCGCGTCATCCGCGTACAGACAGACAGAAGCTTGGTCATGGACCATCCCAGGCAAACCTGTGATGTAGCACAGGAATAGTAGAGGACCTAAGATGGATCCTTGAGGAACCCCGTACTTTAAACATTTCAGGTCAGAGCGGTAAATATTTTTATATATATGTTTTTGGGACTCTTCTAAACGCTCTATTTCAACAAATTGCTGTCTGCCTTTCAAGTAAGATGAAAACCAATTCAGCTCCTTACCATGTACTCCTATAGCCGCCAATTTTTCCAACAGAGCATCATGAAGCACACTGTCAAATGCACGACTTATGTCTAAAAATATGCCAATAACTTTTTCTCCCCTGTCGATAGCATCAATGACAGTGTTTATAAAATCCACTCCTGCAGTAATTGTCGATTTTTTTGAGCGGAAACCATGCTGTTCTTTATCTAATATATTATTGGTTTCTAAATAATCCATCAGCTGAATGTATACAACCCGTTCATATATTTTTGAAAACACTGATAATAGCGCTACTGGCCTGTAACAAGCAGGATCTTTCATATTACCTTTTTTAAAAATTGGTATGACTTTAGCTGTCTTTAATTTGTTAGGAAAGTGACCTGTAATTAGAGAGGAATTTATTATATGTGTTAACGGCTTGATTATTGTCGGCAGAATTCGTTTAATAACTGTTATGGGTATATCATCCGGTCCAGCAGAGAGTTTATTTTCAAATTCCATAACAATTTCTTCCAACTCTGACTCTGAAATAGTTTTAAATTTAAATTTCAGTGACGATTGACCGTTTTGAATTGTTGGAATATTAACAGGTGTATTATTATTAACAGGAATATTTGGTATCACAAAGTTGTCAACTGCTGTAGCAAAAAAGTCATTAAAGATGTTACTTACTTCAATAGGATCAGTTGTATGCATTCCATCACTCATTACACTTATATTTGAATTATTATTATTTTTTTGTTTGCCCACCTCAGCGTTTATAATCTTCCACGTTACTCGATTCTTATTTTTGGCATCAGAAATTTTTTTGTCAAAATATTTTCGCTTATCTTTTTCCATAATAAGTTTAAGAGCTTTTCTTTTGGTTTTAACTTGAAACTTTATATCCTCTGCTTTAGTTTGTCTGAATATCTTCTCTAACTCTAACAGCTCCTTCTTTTTATTAGCTACCTCATCACTAGACCATATTTTACTATTAAATTCTTTTTTATTCCTGAATAGTTTTGGAAAGTTAATGTTGAAATAATAAGAAAAAGACGATATAAAAGTATCGTATTTCTCACTAACTGGAGCTTGAAAAACTTCCATCCAATCTAAACGCTCTAGCTCTTTGTAGAACATTTCCAAATAACATTCATCAAGATTACGACTCAGTTTTCTAATTGGTTTTTGAAAAATACTATTTACATTCAGGATCTCGAGAAGTTGTGCATCGTGATCCGATATATGAGTGATCAAACCAGATATTCTTAAACTATCATCATTAATGTTTGTAATAAAGTTATCAATAGCTGTTTCTGAGGTAGCAGTAATTCTAGTTGCAAAGTCGACCTTATATGTCATATTAAACATTTTCAGAACAGTCATAAACTTATTGTACACATTATTTCTCTCTAAAACATTAATATTTATGTCTCCTGCTAGAACAACATTTTTATATTTATTACATAAAATTTCAAGTAATATCTCTAGCTTCTCTAGAAACGGATCGAGATAACAATGCTGGGGTGTTCTGTATAAGCATGCTAGTACAAATGTTAAATTGTTTTGAGAAAATTCTGAAATGCAACATTCAAACTCTTTCTCAGTCGTGATAGACTGAATTGCAGGTATGTTAACAGGTTTACATTTAGAAATAATATTATTATGTACCAGGATCATGACCCCACCCCCAATATTACTAATCCTTGAAAATTTAGAGCTTAAGTGATAATTTGGTAAGTTGAGTATTTCTGTTTCTGCTTCTGACATTTTGTGCTCAGAAAGGGCTAGTATCTGAGGTTCTATCCCTTCCAAATTTATCCTTAATAAATCCAGGCGTGATGGTAGGTGTTGAACATTTTGATGCATTATTGAAATTTTGTTAGAGTAATTTTTTTCTACATAATTAAGAGAAGGAGAAGTAGCTATCACATGAGCCTTGTCATTACCTATCCGTTTAAAGTTAGTCTACATACTGTGTCCTCCTGCGACGAAGACCAAACCATGTAATGATTGGAGTCGTCAATATTGGAGCCAACAGATGAAAATGGTCCATGACAATGGGTGCTTGGAGTTGTTGTTCCATCAAAACCATCGACGAAGCGCTCAACAGATGCAGTGGGTGAATAATCCGGGTAAGAGGTAACAGCATCAACATCGTCATTGGTTTCCAGTGACATGGGAGGAACTTGAATATTTGCAGTTTGCTGTTCACGTAAATTGCAACGCACTGGTTTAAGTTTATTGGAAACAACAAAGCAGTCATCACTCAACACAAAATCAGAGAATAACCGTCCCAACAAACGCTTTCCACTTTTTCCATAATGAAGGCCTTTTTTAGTGAAATTGTGTCTGTTCATCTCATTATTAAATTCACCGTATCTCACAGTCGATGGTCCACCATATGATGAAATTCTACTTGCAATTGACATATTGGCAAAATGTATGTCATCGTTGAGGTGTGGCTTGTCATATCTAAATGGAATGGCACTGACTATGATGTTGGTGTTGAGCCCCGCTGATAAAATCAGATCCATTCCCTGCTGTATTGTGAGATGTCCTGGTTCACAGTTACCGAAATCATTGGAGCCTGCCATAATAAACACATAATCCGTAGTTGCTAATTTCTTTATAAATTGCATACCATTCATTATGACTTGCTTCAACTTAGCACCTGGCAGGGTGTAAACAAAAATGTTATACACATCAGATAAGTCTCTGAGGTAATTGTGCATATCTCTACCTTGGCTATCAGCTAGGATTACAATGCGGCTCTTATTAGAAATACTGGTTGAAGACTTTGTGAACATTTTGTGTTTATTTTGTACTTCAGACGAATTAGAGTCCCCACTATGCACCAGAGCTCTTACTTTGAATGTGCGACCTTCAGTCGGTTGTGACACAGGTGATTCAGCATCCTCAAAATTTAATACAGAGAAGCGATTAGAAGTATTTATTTCACTGCCGGAGGATAAACCAGATAATTTAGAAGTAGACCTTGAAGATTTGAAATCAGATGAAAGTGCCTTATATTTCCCTAATAATGTTGTTTTGCATTCCAAATTTGCAATTTTATCCGCAGCCTGCTGTGCATCACTCTGTAAGATATTTATGATAGCATCTCTTGAACTAACCTCAACCTTTAATTCATCAGCAGAAGCCTTCAATAATTTTAGTTTTGATTTAAGGTCCTCAATTTCAGCGTCAGCCTTCTCCTCGTTGCATATCGAATCATCAAGCTGATCCTTCCCTTTCCTCTTCTCTCGTTCCAACAATCCCTGCAGCATTTTATTTTCAGCCGCTGAGTCAGCTAAAATTTTCTTCAAATCATCATTCACTTTGAGTGAGGCATCATACTTGTTCAGCAGTGACGTAACTTCTGGAATAATATCAATCACAGCTTCTTTTGAAAACTCATTGGAAATCGAGTCAAGAACTGTATGTATATTGACTGCAATGTTTATTACTCCTTCGTCAATCAATCCCTCCTTAAGGTTGCCGAGATTACGCTCCATCCGCGACTTTAAAAGATTTCGTCCAGTTCGTGTCATCATTATCAGCGCACGCCCAAAAACAATGCACTTCGCTTAACGTTAATGGAAAATGGACAGTATCACACTACACAAATCAAGTGTTAGATTCTCAATTCTTGAGGTATGAGTTAAATATGAGACTCAATTTTCCCAAAAGTTCATCTGTTAATCAATATATTATATGGATCTTGAAACCCTATCAGAAGTTCCCTAGGCATATTCCTGATAACAATATTGTTGGTCGTTAATGAGGTCATCAAAATCTTCAATTGGGGTGGTGAGAGAGCATCAGAATCGACCTTCTCCTCCATATTTTTTGAGCTATTTAAAAAGTGCTTTTCATTTTTAGGATAGTGAGCTATGAACTTGTTGGATCCTACTTCGAAGTACAAAAAAACGATAGTTCTGGATGCAGACTCCATAGTTCTATAGTTCCTGACCGGTTAGAGCAATAGTTCCGTGAAAGTAACATGAATACCTTCTATTCCTCAAACAAGCCTACCTCATACTCATAGTCTACCGGTAGGTCTAGATACCTTGAAGAAAGTATATCATAGAAATCTCTGTTCGCAAGGTTCATTTTCTTTCTATTCCCACACTTGGTAAAAAATAATTTGGTGTAATGTTATTGGGGAAAAGACTACTTGGCATTGAAATTGAAGTTTTTCATTGGTACTGTTCTTTGTTGGCATAATATAATGAATGTGATGGCATTTAGTAGCATAGCATAATACTAGTCTCAAAGAGATTTATATCAATAATTTATTTGCCGAATCTGAGTCGAATATCACTAACTCTCAATTTATTGGCTAATAGACAAATATCTAATCTAATGGCTGAACAACAGAGCTAACCTCAAAAGACGAAAACTATTTTTATTTAATTTTCTATATTTTATAGCTTAGCATACAGAGATAGGCGATAGATAATGCAGAAGTATCTCTAGAAGGCGTTGATTAAAGGCTAGAGTACCCAGTGCCTGGGACATGATAATTCTGCCGCTAGAATGCGCTACAGTCGAGTCGGACAAGTGGTAGATTCGGACAAGTGGTATATTCGGAGAAGTTGTTTCTGGCTTTATAACGCGTCATGTAGAAGTCGGACAAGTGGTATATTCGTGCAAATGGTTATTCGGACAAGTGGAAATACTTAGTTGACTTAATTTTTGACCACAGGTACAAAAGTCGGACAAATGGTATATTCGGAGAGATGGAAAGTCGGACAGAAGGTAGTGACCCGATGCGTAACTCTAACGTTGAAGGTTATGGCATAGTGAAGTCACTTGGCGGGAAAAGGCCAAATCGGGCTTAAGTTCAAATTTAATGGGAAATTTAATGCTCTTATCGGAAAAAGTCAATTTTCATTTGAAGATTTCTCGCAACTTCCTTGATGGATTTCAATAATTCTTTTTTTGAAGAATAGCCCATAGTCTTACATATAGTAGTATTAATTTGACATTCCAGATTTTTTCTGGCTCAAGCCAATTTCAAACTCAGAGCAGTGCATAAGCAGTATCATAAGTATGTGATTTCAGGAAAAACATACAGTAGTTTTTTCTCAGCGTATTCCTATGTACTTTGATGCACTGAATCCGAATCTGAACTCTCGCACCTCACAAAACGCTCGCTTCACGAAATATTTCCAAGATGGCGGCCAAAATTTCAAAAGCTAATTTTCTCAATCTTTATGAAGAAAAAATTCTAGTGTAATATTATTTGTGGTCTGTGATTCCCTGATTTCGAATATATGATTTTTATTCTGAGAAAATTCGGGAATAGAAGATATTTTAATAAAGCAAACATCAAAGTCCAGCTTTTTCAAATTTTGACTAAAATAACAATAATAGGCTATCTTGTGGAGCAGACATACTGAATTATAAAAAACATCATAAACGAATGAATAATAAGACGAAATTGTCACAACCACATTTATTAAAACTTCGAGAAACTAGTTTCGGTTGTTACACCATTATCAATCTCAATCATTGAGTTTGATTGAGATTGATAATGGTGTAAGAACCGAAACTAGTTTCTCGAAGTTTTAATAAATGTGGTTGTGACAATTTCGTCTTATTATTCATTATGGATACCTTCCACAATATCACCTTCGCCATTACTAAGAAAGTTAAAAAACATCATAAACTTGTAGGCCTCCAGTTGTGTCTGAGGTAGCATTACAACAATGCGAAATTGCCGTCACACAAATGTAAATGTTAAACTCTTTAGTGAAGATTTTTCTAAATATCATTAATGTTTAAATATCAAGTGAAAAAGTAATATTATGGAACTGCAACACCAAAGGAAATATAAATGTAATATATATATATATATTTTTAGATACCGCATGCTTTAAAATTCAGTAGGCTCTTATACAAATTCATATTGAGAAGCCCAAGAATGCTCACCAATGCCATTGCAGTTCAAGCAAAATCGCTTGATTAAAAGAGTTATTTCATAAATTACTGTATGGTATATCACGAGTAATTAATGCTTATAAGAACAAGATTGAAGTGGTGAATATGGTAGTACATTATTTTTATTTAAAAAAAAACCCATAAAAGTGAGGAAGCAGAAAACAATCTTGTAAAGCTACGCTTGCACATAGACAATAAAAAGCTAAAATTACTTGTTTGAAAATAAATATTTCCACCAGATTTGCACTGATTGGTACATCCATAATCACTACATGAAACAATTATGTTAAAAAATCATTTCACATCACAAAGCAAGTCATTTTAGCACTGACAAATACGGGTTTTTTCCATTACCGCTATACAAATTTTCGTGATTTTGCCCGATTTAGAACCGGGCGATGCTAGCGCTGTTACTTCACAGCGGATCCCGGAGTTACGCATCTAGTAATATTTATATCAATGCCAAAAGTGAAGCATTTGAAATAAAATTTTCTGGCATTAATGTTCACTAAATTTTTCTGTTTTAAGTAAAAAATGTCTTCAATAATGGTTTGCTTTTTATAAATTGAAATAAAATTGTTATAATATACCCTTTTTCTTGCATACTAATTTCTGTCTCACTGTTCCCCATGGTCTGTCTCAGTGTACCCCATTGGTGGGGAACAATGAGACATTTAAGGTCATGTGACCTTTTTTGTTCTATAATTTGTACATTTGATGAAAATGTTTGATTTTTCAAAGTAGATTGCCTATACTATCAACTGAAACACTTTAACTGACAAAAAAATTAATTTATCTATTTTTTGGGGGCTATTGAAAGAAAAGCGTTCCACTGTTACCCACTCTCCCTTACTTATTATAATTTGATTAATGTAGTGTAGATTAGTATTGGTAGTTTCCTGAGGTTGGTTATTCAGTTGGTTTGGAAATAATTCAAAACCAATCATTCATAAACAATTGATTTTGACCAATCATTATGGGTTTTTGTAAAAACTTAAAGTTATTAACTGTATGAATGTGAATATAACTAAATAGATGGTTTTATAATAGGTTATGAGATATGAGTAACTTTACATATAACTCTGCATGTAGCTCTACATTCGGTTAGTATATACATGAATAGTAGTAGCTCTATACAAAGCAAGGAGCTCTACACGGTTATGGTCAACATTGTTTTAAGTTTTGTTAAAACTAATATATCACATCATCGCTCTTCTTATCTTTTTAGGGAGAGAGGTTTTTTCAAGGTTGATAAATAATAAGAAGTCATATGTGGAGGTATTTAATTAAAATGTATAAAATAAACTTGAAACTCGTCAAGGCAATCCAAATTTAAATGCTACATGTTGAATTCGGGCCACGATTGGAATTTTAATCAAAAGTGAAGTACTCATGCTTCCCCTATACTTGGAAAACTGTGTATTTTATTTTAGAATAGCTGTAACTCGGAGAATACATGAAGTAAAAATGCAAAATTGGTCTCAAATTGTAGGTAACAACCTCCCCTTTCATATCATTGACATCAATACCTCTCTTGACACTGTTAAGAAGATGTAGTTTCTGAAAATGAAAATGATTGATGTAAAACAGATTTCACTATGGACTCTGTTAGTTTTGGCTAATTATAATCAAAACATTGGACAGCTGCTTCATTTTAAATACAAAACATAATAGTACCGTATATTATGTTACAAGTGCGGGAAATGGTGTTTACCATATGAGTATGATAGGTTAATGCACAAGACGAAGTCAAGTGCGGTATTATCATACGAGTATGGTAAACATCTTCCCAGATGAGTTACATACAATATTTTTCATCATACTAGTCTAAAATATAAAAAGATAAGCTTATTTGAGCAAGTACAACAAGCATCATCAAGCAAAACTTCAAAATCCATCACAGCAGTAAAATACTATAAATTCTTCTGAGATCTGAATATGGTAATATCCATTACCACGCTGAAAAAGGATGCAGTACTGAAAATCAGCTGTTCTTTCTGTAAACAGACGATCCAATGCTCAGTAAAGTAAATTCGTATGGCTTTTCGTGGTGGGGAGACCCTTACGGGTAGTTCCACCTCGCCGCTTTTTTAACGACTGCTTTTTTTTATATGCAACCGGGACCGACGGCTTAACGTGTCCTCCGAAACACGGGAGTGGCTCGAGAAAAATATCTTGTACTCAACTGGGATCGAACCCAGGACCTATGCTCAGTGAAGTGGTGAATATGTAGGAGTATGACAAAGTAGTTATTTTGTATTAAGAGCATGAAGCACAACTTTATCGCTTGATTCAAAACATTTATCTTTATAAATAAAATTAGAGTTTTGTCTGTACATTTATCAGAATTATATATTTTTTGGTTATTTTAACGTTTTATACATTAAAAAAGCAGAAAATAGTCTTATCTCAATTTCTGTCTGTCTGTCACGGCACCAAAGGCATTTTACGCGGCCTTCTCCTCAAAAACGAGAGCATCGATCGGGATTTTAGTTATTGAACAGTATTGAAAACATTATTGACAATGTCTTTAGCTATAAAAAACTAAATTAACTTTTTTTTAACAGAGTAATAAACGTTTAAAAACCAAGTACTGTGCGATTTTGGATACATTTTACGCGGCCTTCTCCTCAAAAACGAGAGCATCGATCGGGATTTTAGTTAATGAACAGTATTGAAAACATTATTGACAATGTCTTTAGCTATAAAAAACTAAAGTAACTTTTTTTTAACAGAGTAATAAACGTTTAAAAACCAAGTACTGTGCGATTTTGGATACTACATTTTACGCGGCCTTCTCAAAAACGAGAGCATCGATCGGGATTTAAGTTATTTATCAGTATTGAAAACATCATTGACAATGTCTTTAGCTATAAAAAAACTAAATTAACTTTTTTTTACAGAATAATAAACGTTTAAAAACCAAGTATTGTGCGATTTTGGATACATTTCTTCCAAGTTTTATTACCATAAAAGAATAAGAACAAATCACGTAATTTATCATGATATATCAATCAGCTGTTCTCAAATATAAATGGTGGGCCCTTCGCGGCGTTATTTACGCTGTCTGCAGACTTGTGTAGTCAGAGCATTGCAGTCTTTTAGGAAACATATGTATGGTGAATCAAAGCTCATCTTATGTTTTATCAATTATTTCTTTGTTGAAAACAAACAAAATTTTCTAATTTAAATTTATCAAAACAAAAATTAACATTTTAGGAAGGTGCGGTTTGTGCTAGGCTCTTGGGAATTTGCCAGGTAGCACTATTATTACCACATAAGAACAAATCACGTAATTTATCATGATATATTAATCAGCTGTTCTCAAAAAATATTCTCTCCGATACCTGTCACTGAATTGCTGACGTTTTAAGTTGTTTACTAAGGGCCCGTTCACACGATACAGTTTTTGTGCGGTACAGTAAATTTGCTGTATCAGTTATTTTGCAGTGCTTTCGTTTGCATGTACATTTCATATTTATTTATTTATTCAAATTATACATACGAGAGCACAAGGATATGGTATCCCATCATTGCCCTCTTAACACAATAATGATGTAACAAACAATATACAATAAAGAGTACCTATTACAATAAAATACTAAGAAAGCACTAAGGAAGATAGAAATAGATAATAAGCAATAAGGAAGATAAAATAGAAAAAAATACATATATAAAAAGTAAAAATAGAGCACTTAAGGTGAAAAGAATAAGACTACAAATACAGTAAATAAACAGATTCAAGAAGTGAAGAGGAGAAAACAGACAATATCCAAACACACAGATCTCGACTCAATGGTCTCAGATACACTATCAGTCGGGAACTGCACTCAAAAACCTATTCCTCACCTCCCTCTCAGATCCCACAAGCTGAACACCTGAATTCAACTTATTCATCAATCTCTGAACTCGAATAATGGGGGAGAAATAATGGTGAGCTGTTCTGCACCTGGGAGCTGAAAACACGCCTTTATTACGCACATTAAATGATGGAACACAGAAATTAATCATTGATAGCAGAGAAGGAGAATAAACGAACCCATCAAGCAACGCCCAAACAAAAAATATTGAGGCTCTATCTCGACGATGCCGCAAAGATTTCAGAGCAAACAGATCTCTTAATGTTTGAGTGGGAAACCCCAAAGGACATGACCCCCTGAACCTTCTGAAATACAAGAACCTCAACAATCTGTTTTGCACCCTCTCAATAATATGAACATCTTGGTTTGAGTGGGGACTCCAGACCATGGATCCATACTCCAAAATGCTCCTCACCAGGGCCTGATAAACACATACTATAGCCAAAATGTTGCTGAAGTCAGCTGAATTTCTTAAGACAAACCCCAGCATCCTATTAGCTTTGCAAGTTACAAAATCTATATGAGAGGAGAATGTAAGAGAACTATCAAAGATAACTCCCAGGTCCTTACAAACACTGACTCTATCAAGAATAAAATCTCCAATCTTGTATGTGTTAGCAGAAGGACGCCGCTTTCTAGAGTAGGTAATGCACTTACATTTAGCAACATTAATATCAAGACTATTTGCCCGACACCATGTTACTATGTGGTCAATATCCAATTGTAATTGATGGCTATCCTCCTGGCTACTAACCTCTCTGAATATCTTCATGTCATCAGCAAAAATCAAACACCTGGAAGACAACTGAAGTGGAAGTTCATTTATCAACAACAAGAATAGTAGTGGTCCCAAGTTACTTCCCTGTGGAACCCCAGATGTACTATAGTAAAAAGAGGAATCCATTCCCTTCACAGTAACCATATTTGGCCTGTGGAGTAGGTATGATCTGAAAAAATCCAACAACATAGCACTGAATCCAAGACTAGAGAGGCGATACAGCAATATACTGTGGCTCACCCGGTCAAATGCCTTTGCAAAGTCAGTATACACCACATCAACCTCACCACCTGAGTCCAACACGCTTGAAATGTACATTGTAAATTCAAGAAGATTAGTCAGCACAGATCTACCCTTTAAGAACCCATGTTGACAATCTGATATCATAGGACTCACATGCCAAATCATTTTCTTGTAGAGCACTTTCTCAAATATTTTAGAAAAGACAGAAAGCAAACAAATTGGACGATAATTCTCTATTAGGTTCCTCTTCCCTGACTTGAAAACAGGAATAATTTTAGAGATTTTCCACTTACTGGGAAAGACACCCTTACCAAGAGACAGATCAAACAGGTACTTGAGGGGGCCCACCAGGAGCTCACTGCAACCCTTAACAATAAAGGCTGGTATTCCATCAGGACCTGGCGCTACTCTAGGTTTAAGGCCCTTGATTGCCTCATGAATGTCGTCCTCAGAGACTGAGGAGACATTCAGAGTACTATTGGAACCAACACTATAGAATCCATTGTCCTCTTCTGACCCATAGCAAGCTGTAATTGGGGTATAGACAGACTGAAAGAATCCTGCAAATCCAGCAGGTATCTCAGAGCCAGTAAATTCTTGATCCCCAAGAACCATTCTCTCACAAAAATCTCCCGAACCACGTTTACTATTCACAAATTTACAGAACTCTCTAGAATCATGACCAATATTGGACTGAACTCTATCCACATAATTCCCATAAGCAGAGGAAATTAACATTTTTAGTTCTCTACTCAGGATTGCATATTGATTCTTGTGAAAATTGGAGTAATTCTTCTTACGAGCGCACTTATTCTTTCTTTTAAGCTTTTGAATAA
This sequence comes from Conomelus anceps, assembly GCA_948455865.1. Taxonomy (NCBI): domain Eukaryota; kingdom Metazoa; phylum Arthropoda; class Insecta; order Hemiptera; family Delphacidae; genus Conomelus; species Conomelus anceps. Next base: position 34,063,355 of record OX418216.1, read on the forward strand.
TCTCAGCTGTAAACCAGGGGGGATATTTGGATGATCCACTATTTATTGTTTTCTTTGGTATAGTAGCCTCAAAACACCTGAATATCTCACCATAGAAAAAGTTAACAGCATCATCAACATCCTGCAGCAAATACAAATCACTCCAATCCACATCTCGCAACATGAGATAGAGTGAGAAATAGTCAGCCCTTCTGAAATTATAAACAGAACGTGTTCCAGACTGCAAACGCGGCTCTTGAGGAGTATCAACAAAGCAGGATGGTGATCTCGATCTTCAGGCACCAGAGGCAGAGATTCATGGGCAACCTCCACAACAGGAAGGCTAGATAGGATCAAATCCAGGGTTCTAAAGTTGGCATTTTGAATACTATTAAAAAGTTGCAGATTATAAAAACTTGAAAATTCTCCAAGTCTCTTAGCGGCCACCGAACCGAACCTGAGCTCAAAAGAATATTGTATGTTCACACAATACTGTTTCAACTGGATCCAGTAAAAAAGCTGTTCTAGCCGATTTCTACATTCGGTTTTGTCTTCGAAAACTGTATAGCTAAAATCAGCTGTACTGCAAAATAACTATCCGTATCCGGTGGCACATGTATTGTACCGGTAATGGATATGTTCAAACGATACGCTTATTACGCTGGAAGCAGTCTTCAGATCGTCAGCATTGATCTTCTTATTAGTGAATTCCAGTGTCCAGAAGTGGAAGATATTAATTGTGAAAATTTAATTTCTCTAATATATGAGAGACCCGCCTTGTGGGACAAGACTTAAGATTAATATAAAAATAAAGAGAGAAAAATGTGTGGAATATTGAAACCAGAATTTGCGTACTTTGATCAAAATTTAAGAGTAACCTTCAGTAAGAAACTTATTTAAAAAAAATCTTACACAAATAAAAAAATCCTGGACTGGAATAAATAAAACTGAACTGGAAGCGCAATGGAAGAAGGAGAGCACAGCAATAAGCAGCAAAGCCGGACCGTGTGAACATCACAGTACAGTTGACGCCGTACAGTAAAAAAAAACCGTACCACAAAAAAACTGTATCGTCTGAACGGGGCTTAAGCTGCTAACAACTTCATGATCGTTGCTATCAAAAATCCGAAACATATTTATGCTGGGTTGCACCAAGCAAGATCAAATCACGGGATCACCGGATCTGGGATCAAGCTGATCCTGGATCAATATCTCCATTGCGTTGCACCATTACCAAAAACACAACTATGATCCTGGATCAACCAATCCTGGATCGTGATCCAGTGAGCTGAATGTGTTTTTTAATAGTAGTACATTTTCAATCAGCTGTTTCCAATTCTGACCGACTGAACTAATTTTATTCCATTTACTAGCTATTGTGCCCGTCCTTTGTACGGATTATGTTTAGAAATAAGACTAAATATGTTTCGGCTTTTTTGATAGCAACGATCATGAAGTTGTTAGCAGCTTAGGCCCCGTTCAGACGATACAGTTTTTCTGCAGTACGGTTTTTTTACTGTACGGCGTCAACTGTACTGTGATGTTCACACGGTCCGGCTTTGCTGCTTATTGCTGTGCCCCACACAGCACAAGAATATCCCTGGCATATCCTGAGAATGTCCCATAGGGATGACAGGAATATCCTGAGGAGATCCCGTTGTGGGATATGAATATCCTCAGGATGTCCCTAGCACATGTGAATGTCCGCCAATATCCCTATCCTGGGGATATCCCTCTAGGATATCCTGGGGATATCTCTCTAGGATATTCTGGGAATATCTCTCTAGGATATTCTGGGGATATCTGTCTAGGATATTCTGGAGATATCTCTCTAGGATATTCTGGGGAAATCACTCTAGGATATTCTGGGGATATCTCTCTAGGATATCCTGGGATATGCTAGGGTTGTCCTGAAGATATCATCTGGTCACACCTCCAGGATATACTAGTGATATCCCTTTAAGTATATTCTATCATATCCCAAGGATGACCTAAGAAAATCATGTGAGCACCCCATCAGGATATTCTAGCAATATACTTCTAGAATATCCAAGGGATATAGGACATGTTTCAAGAACTTTAATCGAAGTTTGAAGTTATTTAATATATATAGTGTTAATAAAGGTGATAGGAAATCCAAAAATGCAGCATATATGCAGGTGCAAGCCACAGATTAATGATTTATCTAGTGAAGTTGATTATAACTTTATAATAATGGCCGGTTTAGTTTGTCTTATTAAATTACTGAAATTATACAACATTTTATGTAGAAAATCAAATCAAGTGAATAAATGAAACTTTTATGTCTTGATTTACAAAAATAATTTATTGCAATAATTCGTTTCAAATCTTCCAGAAAAATTATTCATTTAATAAAATTTATAGAAAATTAAAATTTATTATTCCTTTAGAATAAAAAATATTCATTAATAAAAAATAATTGATCATCATCCGTAATGGGCGCTTCTGTTGCACCCGTCATCCCCAAATATCCTCGGTCGCAGGCCATTTGTTTTCTGGAAAAATAATAATAGATTGAAAAAACAATAATGTAACTGCCTATTAACATTGACACTTTAAAATTTGTAAACATATGTGAATAACAATCATAATAGTGCAGTGTTAACAAAGGTCTGTTTTAATTAATAGAAATCATATACAAATTTGAAAACAATAATATTTACCAAGCCAGTTCCAGAGACATGCGCATGCACAGAACACTGTTGCTAATAAAAGTTATCTAAAAAATCTTCTAAACAAGTTGCTCAGAATCCGGATACTGCAATGAAGCATTGCTGTCATAAATGCTGGCATGTACAAATGCATGTATAAATGCTGCATGATTTACGTTTTGCAGAAATCTCATTACCATCACATTACAAAAAAAAAAAAAAAACGATTATAAAAATTAATAGTTCTGATGTACTATATAATTATATATGAATGAATAATTCATATTGAATTAATGAGTATATATTGTCAGGTCACTATCAAAAATCTTTTAAAAATGCCAATAACAGCTGGTCATTGTTTTTAAGGAATCAAAGATCAACATGAGAAATTTGAGTTTAGAAAATGTTTACTGACAACAGTGTTTTGTGCATGCGCAGTCCTCTGGAACAGGTATAATAAATATGACTTTATGCTGATATTATCCAGGTCTAATTTGTATTTACACAAACATAACTTTATGCTGATATCATCCAGGTCTAATTGAAAAACATTTAAAAACAATTATTTATGGAAATGAATATTTTTTATATTATATAAATACAATCAAAAAAGCTATTTTATTCAATATAAACAGCTGAGTACCCAGAACCAAACATATGTAAGCACTTGAACAATTCTCCACAAAACTACTTGTGTGCGCAGCTATGACCATGCTGATGTGTAGAAATTCCATTAAACAACGATCGCCGACACTCAAAAGGCACGCACCACTTTAAAGACAATTGAGCGTCCATGTGGTGTCTGGCCCAATGTGCCCTTTTGTTGCACCTTGCGATGGCGAACCCCATTTTAAATTTAAAAGCCAGAAAACACAATTATTCATCAGCATGATGCAATGAACCAGATAAGTATAGTCTACTGATATTTACAGTTACATTTCCCACATTTGAAACTTTTGTCTGTGATGTTTTTCATGACGAAATACTTAATGAACAATCTAATATTAAAACTGACACTGTATTTCACTTTTAAATAATGTTTTACTCACATATATTGGAGATGCTTGAGAAATGCATTTCACTTCTGAAAAGAAGCTTCGTCAGCCTGCCGCCAAGGGTCATGCTTTGTTGAGGTTAGGATGAGCGGCCATTATGTATTTGAAAATTGCGTTTGATTTCAATTGTGTTTGGTCGTTGAGAAAGGTTGTTCTATCTTGTTTATGGTGTTTGAATATTTCATATTGTTCCAGTGTATTTAGTTTGTGGCTTTTTTGGAATGTGTGTAGAATTTCTAAGTCAGTTTGGATGTTATTGTGTGAGTGCCCAGTGTTGATTAAGTGATCTGCAAATGTTGAGTCAGAGTTGGAATGTAGTGCTTTGATGTGCTCTTTATATCTTATGTTGAATGATCTGCCTGTTTGTCCTATGTAGTACTTGGGGTGTTGCATTTGAGCTCCAAAACCTGCAAACCAATACAGATTTGTCACACTCACATAGCTCAACAAAAAATCACACAAAATAGCTTACATCTTCCAAAAATCCGGATTTAACACAGCATTCAGAACAACAAACAACCTGAAACACCAGATCCAACAAAAACCAGCTCACCTAACAAACAGCACAATTCACAAATTCAACAAACCAGGCATATATCAGCTCAAATGCAACACATGCCCCAAGTACTACATAGGACAAACAGGCAGATCATTCAACATAAGATATAAAGAGCACATCAAAGCACTACATTCCAACTCTGACTCAACATTTGCAGATCACTTAATCAACACTGGGCACTCACACAATAACATCCAAACTGACTTAGAAATTCTACACACATTCCAAAAAAGCCACAAACTAAATACACTGGAACAATATGAAATATTCAAACACCATAAACAAGATAGAACAAACTTACTCAACGACCAAATACAATTCAAATCAAACGCAATTTTCAAATACATAATGGCCGCTCATCCTAAACTTAACAAAGCATGACCCCTGGCGGCAGGCTGACGAAGCTTCTTTTCAGAAGTGAAATGCATTCCTCAAGCATCTCCAATATATGTGAGTAAAACATTATTTAAAAGTGAAATACAGTGACAGTTTTAATATTAGTTTGAAACTTTCTTTATTGTTTATGTGATCGAATTAAGTGAATTCAAGAGCAGAGTGAGTTTGCAATTATGAAGTGATCCATATAGAGTGGGATTATAATATTTCAATATTTTGTCTGCGATTTCAAGGTGGATCGAAATCACTATAACATCAACTACATATTTAAAGCATCAACTTACTTTGTTTCTCTATCCTTTCTCTCCTTAGCCTTTGATAGCCCTTTCTTCATGGTCATCTCCATCTCAGCGTTTGTTGCATTTTTAACTGTTACCCATACTGTGTCTAAAAGCCAAAATAAAAAAGAATAGTAAAAAATAAAATAAAAATGTTCTATTGAAACAATAGAATGTTATCAAAATTTAAAATTGGTAATGATGACTTATGAACAGAGTAAAAAAATGTTATCACTCTCCACATGCATTCCAGTAATAATTTCAGTCATTTGAATGACACTAGTAGATACTCAGTGTTGAAAAAATATTTTTCCCTTTAGCGCCAAACCAGCTATTACTGCAAACTTCATTGCTTATTTAGATAAGGCACAAAATCCAAATTTTTTTATTCAGCCATTGAACATATAAATTTAATAGATCATGTAAAAATCAATATCACAAAAATCAAGTTACAGGAGCATTTGCAACATTCAAAAATACCACAAGAATATAAAGCATAAAGTCGCAAGCATACAAAGCACAAAATCACACAAGCAATAATACAATTCCAATTTTAAAATCATATAAAAGCACAAATCATATCATACAAATACAAAAGCATAATCATAAGTCATGCCCAATAGTAGAGGTGAAGTGATTGGCTGGATGTGAAGGGATTGGATATTGAGAGTAATTGGCAGAAGATTGTACAATATTTGTTTCATGTTCATGCCACATAATTTAGTAAACAATTTAATATCAAAACTGACACCGTATTTCAGATATATATTTTTCACTCACCTTTATACTAGAGATACTGGAGGGTTGCATTTCACTTCTAAAGAGAAGCTTTGTCAGCAGCCTGACGTCATGGAAAACATCACAGATTATTTAGTGAATTCTTTCACCTGCAAATAAATTAAAACTGGAAATTATGAAATTCAAATGTTAATTCATAAAAATGAGATTTTATCGTAAATATGAGTGTCACATAGGCTAAAGCACCAAACCATGTTGTTAATTAATTGAAGTGGTTCTAATCTGTGGAAATTTGATACTGGGGAAGTGATATGGGAGCCGTGTGGCGTGGCTTGTATCTGTTCAGATAAGATAAGCACCTCAAGCCCCCCTCACTCTAAGTGCCTGCATGGAACTTATTATTATATAGGCCACTGCACTGCTAATTATTAATACTGCTATGAGAAGACTTTTATAATAATGACCAGATTTTAGAAAGGCTTGATCAACCTAATTGGCAGAATTCGAAAGAGTTAGCCTAGGCCAAACCCATGTTAGGTACGGTAATTCAATAATAAATTAGAGTAGGAAAATAGTTACTCAGTATTTACCTATAAGCTATCATCATAGAAAATTTTCGTAGGTTTCAATCAACTTCATAAATCACATAATAGGCTACCGTATTAGAAATTCCAACCTTACACATAGCCTAAATTGTACCGTATCTAGGCAAGAGATCTACATTGCATTCCATGTCTAGCTAAAATTAAACAAAGTAGAGGACAGTAATGTTTTCACTTACCTAGAAATGTTTCGGTTGTAGTCTCGTTGACGATTGAACAACAAATTAGGCTACAAGTTTTCTTGATAAAAATCTATAATAAATAATAAACAAATCAAAAACAATCAGCAAGCAGCGATTTGACGCAAGTCAGAAAACGATTTTTTCCACAAAATTAACGAACTCACTCAAGATGACAATATAACAAACGTAATTAATTCATTACAGTACTAACGAATTAATTTGCTTAGGCCTACTGTTACTGCACCTATATTCTCGTAAATAAAATAGTTTTATATTTACTCTGATTCATTTTTCTTCTGTATATTAAATAATATTAACTACATTGTATTTGTGATAATTACAATCACATATAGCAGGATTATAAAGTTCAAGTTTGGCAATACTGCTGATATGTTAATGGGTTATGCTGAGAATATCCCTGGGATATGACCGTTGAAATGATGAATGATACGTTATAGATTTCCAACGCATGTCCCTAGGATATGACCGTCACATGACAAATTAATGCAACATTTAATGTTTGAATTCTTATTTGACCAATTTCCTTATTAACAAGGTGAAATTAAGATTGTATGGTCATTTTCTACATTACTGTAAACCTTAAACGTTCATGTTGAGATTTTTCTTTTTCAATATCCTGAGGATATCCTAAAGATATCTCAAAATGCCATGTCCCTGTGGGATATTTGGGGATCAGTGTGGGATATCCTGAGGATATTCTGTGCTATGTGGGGCTCTCCTCCTTCTTCCATTGTGCTTCCAGTTCAGTTTTAATTATTCCAGTCCAGGATTTTATTTATTTGTGTGAGATTTTTTTAAATAAGTTTCTTACTGAAGGTTTCTCTTAAATTTTGATCAAAGTACGCAAATTCTGGTTTCAATATTCCACACATTTTTCTCTCAAGGCGGGTCTCTCATATATTAGAGAAATTAAATTTTCACAATTAATATCTTCCACTTCTGGACACTGGAATTCACTAATAAGAAGATCAATGCTGAAGAATATCAATGAAGAAGATCAATGCTGACGATCTGAAGACTGCTTCCAGCGTAATAAGCGTATCGTTTGAACATATCCATTACCGGTACAATACATGTGCCACCGGATACGGATAGTTATTTTGCGGTACAGCTGATTTTAGCGATACAGTTTTCGAAGACAAAACCGAGTGTAGAAATCGGCTGGAACAGCTTTTTTACTGGATCCAGTCGAAAAAGTATTGTGTGAACATACAATATGAAATGTACATGCAAACGAAAGCACTGCAAAATAACTGATACAGCAAATTTACTGTACCGCACAAAAACTGTATCGTGTGAACGGGCCCTTAGTAAACAACTTAGAACTTAAGCAATTCAGTGACAGGTATCGGAGAGAATATTTTTTGAGAACAGCTGATTGATATATCATGATAAATTACGTGATTTGTTCTTATGTGGTAATAATAGTGCTACCTGGCGAATTCCCAAGAGCCTAGCATAAACCGCACCTTCCTAAAATGTTAATTTTTGTTTTGATAAATTTAAATGAGAAAATTTTGTTTTTTTTCAACAAAGAAATAATTGATAAAACATAAGATGAGCTTTGATTCACCAGACATATGTTTCCTAAAAGACTGCAATGCTCCGACTACGCAAGTCTGCAGACTGCAGACAGCGTAAATAACGCCGCAAAGGGCCCACCATTGAGTCGTCTTAACTAGAGTAAATTCCAGAACAAGGAAAAGACTACACATAAATTCATAGAGAAAGCAGATAGCATAGAGTAGCGTGTCAATGCTGTAGTTTTTATTTTCAGTTATGGTTATTGATTATGATTAATCATACAATTTGATACTTCACGTATCTAAGAATTTGATAAACTATTTAATCATAGTTCAAGAGTCAGTTTAGTTTTTATATTGAAACTACATATTATATCATATTCAATTCCAAGTGAATACATCGATGTTATCATACATACTTAGAATAATATTATTCCCGATTATTTACTGAATTTAAAGAATAATTTGCTCCTATTTCAAGAATTTTTCAACTTTGGCTTCTAAGATACCCTAATTATTCAGAAGGTTGTGGTAGTGACGATCCAATCCAACCGTCAAACATGCAAAAACCGCCAGTTATGAACTCCAATTCGAATTGGTTTCTCATAATGTTTTATAATTAAATGCAAATAATGCTTGAATTGGACAGGTTGTTAAATAAGTTCTACTCTCATCTCATTTGGCCGTAGCCGTAGCTATACTGAACAATATAATTGTGTTACAAAAGATTACTGTACGCGGTTTGGCGCTAGATTCGATCTTTACTTTGGTAAAGTAATAAACCAACTATAGGCCTAGATACTCCACCAAAAATAATCAAATAGGTACCTGTTCTGTGTAGACATGTTCTTCAGATAGCTTTGAAAAAGGAAGAAATGGAATAGGCCTAGCAATGATTAAATCTTGTTAGATACAGTACCTAGTCCAAATATCAAGAATTTCTTACATTTGAGGTCCTTCACGATATAGTAATCAAGAATTTTATCCTAGTGTAATGAAATGAGTGAACAATTGAAATTTTATGGAATACGAAAAAAAAAATACAATCAGTTGAGCTATCTTGATGTTTTTATGCTCACCGCTCTTTCTCTCTCTTTTGTCTCTCTCACTGTAACTTGGTGCTGGGTTACACCTATTGTTCTCTGACCGGTGCCTCGTCCAGTCGCCTGTTGTGTTGTACATTTTTATGAAGAGTAATTATTCTTCCAATATTATAATTGAATAATTTTTCTTCAGTCTGAAAGAGAGTACAGTGCGAGACAGACCGAATTATCGCGAGTGTTCCGGCATGACCACTAGGAGCGAAATGACTTTGGTTTATTTGTTGCTGGGTGAGTGACCCACTTCAGATTAATAGTAAATTGTTATTATTTGGCAAAAGGAGAGAGAGAGAGAGTGAGAGAGAGGGCAATTTATATCTCGTAATTAATAATGATTATATTATAGTGTAATTTAGTAGTAAGATTGCGTAGTGTGGGCAAAGTGCTCAGTGTAGGGTATTTTTCATAAGAGGGTGTATTACTAAATGATAAATGTAGATTTTAGGGTGTTCTTCTTTTTACGGAAGTTAAACTGTTGTATTGGGCATTATTTGATAGTATAGTAAATTTGTATTAATGGAAGCATAATTTAGTGTCATGTATCTTGAGGGAGGAATTTTGAGATAAATATAGTAATGATAGTTGAATATTTATAGTTATAATCATGATATAATGGTCTATATTCGCATATTGTGAGCAAGTAGCGCAATTAAAGGGTTTAATTGAGAAATAGCTCAAGAAGTACTAATTGAATCATTTATTTGGGGATATTTGTTAATTGGGGAGTAAATGTTAATGTTAAATGTTAATGTAATTGTTAGAATTTGTTAATTTTGGGAAGTAACAGTTAGCCATAACAATGAATAATAATAGGTTCCGTTGTCGGTACAAAGTAACAGTTACCAGTAACTGCTCCGGTGATTAGTAACCGTTCCAGTGATTAATAACTGCTCCAGTTATAAATAACAGTTATTTAGATTTTTTTGTTGTTTCGTATAATTTTTGTTATTGGCAATGTTTGTAGGTAAACTGTAGCTGCCTACATTGACAAGGAACAGTTTATTTCTTTCAAGATTATCATTATTGTATGATTTTGAGTTATGTTATTATCTGTTGGTTGATAAAAGTCAATAATAAGTGCTTGACCTTACACTTTGTTGCTCTCTCATTCCTGATCATGATTAGTGTTAAGTATTTAGAGGGTCTCTGATGCACCTCTCCGTGGTCTGCTGCTCCCATGGTTCGATGAGAAGCGGAGGTCAGCAAACCTTAAGTTCTTTCATTCCAACCACTCTCTCTTCAAGAGTGTGAGCCAAGCTGACGCCACCATTGGGGTAGTATTGGCGAGGTGCAACAGTCCCTTAGTGCGTAGAAATTGCTTAGACAAATGGTAGTTTTGGTAGGGTAAATAGGCCTTGCTGACCCTCCACACAAGAGTGAAGCCTTACGATCGGCGACGTTTACATTGGTGGCAGCGGTGGGATAGGCTGCAATAATGCCTATCACGGAAAGGGAGGATCAGGCTGGGGCGGCGGCAGCTTTTGTGCCCCCAGAAATATTGAGAGAGTTGGACGAGCTTCGAATCCGAGCAAGAACTTTGCAAGAGCGATCTGCACGAGATGAGCAGGAAAAGGCTAGGTTAGTGGCCGAGCTAGAAAATTCACAAGTGGTGGTCAATCCAACTAGAACTGCACCCACCCCTACACGAAAAGATCTGGGGTTACAGTCACTCATCAAGACATTTTCTGGTGAGACTGGAGGGCAAACCATCAAAGAATTCATTCAGAACATCAAGCTTTGTGCTCAGACAGGAAATTGGGAGGACAGGGACCAAAAATTTATCTGTCGGCTCAAAACAACTGGTGCAGCAGCTGCATGCTTAGAGATTCATCCAGAGCTGGCAGAGGAAAGTTCAACATTCTTAGACTATGAGAGGGTTCTGCTCAAGCGATTTGAGAAAACCTTAGATCCTGAGAGGTGGCTGTTAGCTCTAAGCAATATTCAACAACAACAAGGTGAAGGCGCACGAGCATTTGCAGACAGATGTCTAGAGCTAGGGCTGAAGGCTATTCCAACTCCATCTAATCCTCTGGAGGCTAACTGGGCACGTGCTCAACTACAGCGTACTGTTCTAGCAGCATTCGTTCGAGGGCTCCAGGGAAATGCAGCTGTGACTTTGCAGATTCATCCCCCCCAAGATTTGGAGGCAGCAATCACCGTGGCCGAGAGGGTTGATCAAGCCACCAGTAACCAGCCAAGAGATGTATTTGCCTTACTGTATGGTCAATCCCCAGGGATGGAGGAGGAGACTAATGTGAATGCTATCCATACCCAGAAGGCTAGGAGACCCTCCTTTCCATCAGTGAATAGGCGAACAAATAGTTGCTTTGCATGTGGGAGCCCAGGTCATTTTGCTAGAGATTGTGCCTCCCGACGCCGAGAAGGGTCAGCTCAAAGCAATCAGCCTCAAAAAGGATTTGGTCAGGTTCAAAACGTTCCCAGATCATCAGGGCAACGTCCTCCCCGCTTTTGTTTTGTGTGTGGAGACCCAGGGCACCTGTCATATGCTTGTGCACGCAGAGCGCAAGGGCCAACTCAAGGAGGAGGCAGATTTGAGCAGCCAATGCCTCCCATTCAAGGAAACGCTTGGACCCCAAACGACAAGGGGCCGGGAGCATCCCTGCTGCCCGGCCAACCAGAATAAGGGAACCTACAGTGATAGTCCCCAGTGTATCAGCTTCAAAAAGTGGTCTCCTGCTTAGAGTGAAAATAGGCAAGCGAGAGAAAGAACTGTTGATAGACACTGGGGCTGAAATTAGCATTCTGAAGGAAGCCATCCCAGGAGTTGTTATGGATGTGGGAAAGGTGACTGCCAGAGGAGTGACTGGAGCCACCATTGGTATCTGTGGAACCCAAACACTGGATTGTGAGGTTGCACACTTGCGGGTGCAGCACACATTTGTGGTGGCCCCCATTGACATATCTGGAGATGGATTAGTAGGCTGGGACCTACTTCAGAAGCTGGGAGCTGTAATTGATGTCCGCAATGGTGGAGTGACTTTTCGAGGAGTCCAGGCTGAGACTGTATGGATGAAAAAGGGAGCAATAGAAATTTGCTTGTGTAAGGATGACTCAGCTGTAAGATTGTGCTGCTGGGAGCAGCGACATGGGAGGCAGTACTGTTTGGAACAGTCTGGTCTGGGACCAACTGCTAGCCCCAGTAAAATTATTGAACATAATGACCAGGGAATTCAGTATGATAGGGACCTGATGGAAGAAGAAATTTTTGAAGAAAAGAAGAACATCAATGGAGTGAGGGATAGTCAGAGTCAGACATCAACTATTCAAGAGATTGGAATTCAAACAGACCTAGTAGATGAAAAAGAAGATGGTGTGCAAGACCAAGGAGAAACTGTCAACCAGGTACTGAACACCTCAATGGAGGAAGAGACCAGATTGGTGAGAGTAGTAGAAAATACAGCTAGGACAGACAAGTCTAGTGATGAATCAAGGGAGAGTAGTTCAAGACCCAAGAAGAAGAAGTCGGAGATCAAGAACATGACTCACTGTCAACCCCTTGGTGGTTCATGTAGAAACAAGGTTACTGAAGATGACGAGTTTACATTCAATGTACATGCAGTGAGACATATCATTGTGCCAGCACAGTCAGAATTACTGATTGAAGTGATGGTCAAGCAGGATATCTATGATGAAGACATATTAATTGAGCCAGTTCCACTTCCATCAGGACTGTGCACTGGAAGAAGTATCCACCGACCAACAAAGGGAAGTACCAAGATGAGTGTGGTGAACCTGACCTCCATGCCTCTTACTATCCATCGAAAACAACTCATGGGAAAAGCCAAGTTCATCAAGCCAGAACTGGTGAGTTTTCAAGTAGCAGCACTCACAGAAAAGGAAGAAAAGGACAAACTGAAGCTTCAGCTGAAGGAGAAGCTGAATCATTTACCAACAAATGATGCTAGCATTTTAGAGGAGGTACTACAGAGTTACTCCACTGTCTTTGAGGAACCAGGACTGGAGGGTTGTACAGAGAGTGTGGAACACCGAATTCCCACAACTACAGATGGACCTATTGCCAAGCGTCCCTACCGTGTACCTTATCACCTGAGACCAGTAGTGGAGGAACACTTGGCCGAAATGCTTAATAAGGGTGTAATTGTGCCCTCCACCAGCCCTTGGAGTGCACCGGTTGTGCTGGTAAGAAAGAAGTCAACTGATGGCAGTATCAAGTACCGGTTCTGCACCGACTTTAGAGCCTTAAATGGAATCACTAAGACAGATGCTTATCCACTTCCTCTTATCAATGAGACCCTGGAAAGCCTGGGAAAGAGTAAGTACTTCTCCACCTTAGATCTTCACAGTGGGTACCACCAAATCCGCATAGCAGCTGAAGACCAGGAAAAGACAGCCTTCTCTACTGTGGGTGGTCATTTTGAATATAGGAGAATGGCATTTGGGTTGACAGGAGCACCAGCCACATTTCAGAGATTAATGGATAACCTACTAGCAGCAATAAAGGGCGTTGAATGTTTAGTCTATTTAGATGATGTAGTGATATTCAGTAGTACAGTAGAACAACATGCAGAAAGGTTAAGACATGTTTTGGACATCTTTGACAAAGCAAACCTGAAGGCCAACTTAGAAAAATGTGCTTTTGCCAGAGACACAGTGCAATATCTAGGGCACCTTGTGACATCAAATGGTGTGAAGCCCGATCCAGCAAAAATTGAGGCTGTGAAGAACTTTCCAAGACCAACCAACGTCCGGGAAGTGCGTGGTCTTGTGGGACTATTTGGCTATTACCGAAGGTTTGTACCTGACTTTGCACAGATTGCTCAACCCCTAACTGAGCTTACTAAGAAGGAGAGCCCATTCGAATGGGGAAACAAGCAAGAATTAGCTTTTCAGAAGCTCAAGAATGTTCTTTGCTCTGAAAGAGTACTCATCTTCCCAGATTTTGAAAAGCCATTCATATTGGCAACGGATGCATCAGGAACAGCCATAGGAGCTGTATTATCTCAGCAAACCGAAGAGGGTGAACGTCCAGTGGCTTATGCCAGCCGTCAATTGAACTCTGCAGAGCGCAACTATTCAACCACTGAGAGGGAGCTACTAGCAGTGGTATGGGCCACACGCCAATTTCGCTGTTACCTTCTGGGACACAAGTTCACTCTTGTGACTGATCATGCTGCTCTGCGTTGGATGCTGAGTCTGCGAGATCCATCATCCCGATTGACCAGATGGGCACTCCGCTTGGAAGAATTTGAATATGATGTAGTCCACAAGCCAGGAAAACTGCATACCAATGCTGATGCTCTGAGTCGAGCAGTGATGGGAGTTATGATGGAAGGTCTTGATGAAGGAGATATCCTAGAAGAACAGCTAAATGACAACTGGTGTCAGGAGTTAGTAAACAAGGGAACAGGAGTGCAGGAACAGGGCCTCATTTGGTGGACTGCTGGTGTGAAAGAGGCAGCTCAATGGAAAATTGCAGTCCCTTCAAATTTACGAAAAGCAGTATTAAAGCTATGTCATGATGCACCCTGGGCTGGGCACCCCGGAGTTGAGAGAACCATTCTCAGGTTGAAGGAATGATATTATTGGCCTGGAATGTCTGAAGATTCAAAGCAGCATGTGAATAAATGTCAAGACTGTGCCCTGAGAAAGACCCCAAAGTCTCTAAAGGTACCCTTGGAGACTGTCTATGAACCAACTTATCCTCTTGAGATGGTGTCAATGGATGTTGTTGGACCACTGCCTACCAGCATGAATGGAAATCGGTACTATGTAAGCTTTATTGACCATTTTACCCGGTATGCAGAGGCAATACCCTTACCAGACCAGACAGCAGAAACTATTTCTGCAGCTTTTGTAACCCAAATAATATCCAGGCATGGCGTTCCTACTCGGCTTCTGAGTGATCAAGGGCGAAATTTTCTGTCTGTGCTATTCACAGAAACTTGCCGTTTGCTGGGGATACAGAAAATCAAGACTACCGCCTATCATCCAGAAGGGAATGGTAGGGTGGAACGTTTACACCGAACATTAAATGAATCCATGGCCCACTTTGTCCAGAGGGATGGTCATGACTGGGACAGGTGGTTACCATTTGCATTGATGGCTTACCGTTCAGTACCCCACTCATCAACTGGGTACTCCCCATTTTACCTACAGCATGGGCGTGAAATGATACTTCCAGGAAGTCAGCCAATTCCAGATGAGATCAAAGGACACACTGTAGAGGAACACTTAGAGAAACTCAAAAAGAGACTTCGGCTTGCTTATCAAGATGCAGTGAAACAGTCCACAGAAGCAGCCAGCAGACGAACAGCTGTTGCAAACAAAGGTAGGAAACTGCGAGAATTTAGTGTTGGAGATTGGGTCTATCTCCATGACCCAGCAGTAAAGCCAGGCGAAGCTACCAAGTTTCATCGACCCTGGGTTGGTCCTTTTAGGATAAATAAGAAAATGTCACCAGTCAATTATATGTTGGCTATGCCAGGTGGTCGGCAGATGAATGTGCATATTAATCGCCTGAAGCCAGGCCATGAAGTGACTGAACCAGAACCAGAAGTATGTACTGAACAGAATGATTCGAGGACAATTCCAGAAGAGGAAGTAAAGGAGACTGCTCCTCGGGATGACCAAATAGAAGATGAAGAAAATGAATACTGCCCCCCCTTAGAGGAGGAAGAGGAGGATAGACAATTGGGAGATATTGTAGAAATAGGAAATCAGATGGAAGAGTCAGCCGGTGATGAAGATGAGGTGTTTACAGAGGAAGATGATCCTCCAAGTCCAGAACTGCCTGCTAGGAATCCAATTGATCCAACTTATGAACCTGAGGGTCGAGACCAGGGGTCCACAAGAGTATCCCCCTATATCCTAAGAAGTCGAACAAGAACTCTCACCTAATCATCCAAGGATCAAACAGGGCAGCTCCTGGATCGAGTAGGGAGTTCCTTGTGAGTGAATCGGATGCCAGTATGAAGGAGTGTTGAGAAATATTCCCTGGAGGAGGGGGAATAATGATGTGTGATGATTAATTATTTGTTATGTTGTTGAATGAAGTAGTTATTGTTATTATCATTGTTATTATCATTGTTATTATATAGTTTGATTAGAGGATTAGTTATGTTGATATGGAAATTTGAAACTCCAGCTAATTGAGGAGCTGGGAGAAGAATAGGTGACAAGATAGTCCTTGTTTATGTTCACAGGAATCTTGTATGTGTATGGCGCAGAAGACAATTCACGGGAGATGGGGGTTTGGTTTATACCCCATGGTGATGTGCTACTGACAGGTGATCGGTGGCGGATCATGGTTGCTATCAATGTCACTGAGATAGGAGAAGGACTAGCCCTGCTAAGGACTAGAACTGAGGCAACAAATGAACAATTGCTCAAGTTATCTACACAAGAACCACTCTTTGGAATTCATCTAGGAGCCATGAAAAGGATCATGAATTTGGAGACAGAAATGGGAGAAGTGATCAATACCCTGAATGATTTCTTGCCACATGGAAGAGTCAAAAGAGGACTAATAAACCTAGGTGGAAAAATTTTGAAGTTATTATTTGGAACAGCAGAAGATGAAGATGTCCAACTAGTACAGCACACCTTAGAGATTCTGAAACAACAAACGGGAGATGTCATTCACCTTCAGCAAGAACTCCTAACCTTGACAAGACAGCTGAGTAAGCAATCTCAGGAGAATTCAGCACAACTACACACCTTGTCTGAGAGGCTGGAGAAAGAGACTGCAAGAGCAGCACAATGGGCGGCAAGGCTACTCAATAGGACAGTTATGTTAGAACACCATTTTAGATATTTTGTTAATACCTCTTCGGTAGTTCATGATTTAGAATTAGTAGCTATGAAAGCATTAATAGACTTAAGAAATATTTTAAAAGCAATGGAAGAAATCTCTCAAAATCAATTTAGTGTAAGCCTAATCTCTCCTCTCGAATTGAGCCAAATGTTAGAAAGGGTCAGAAACGGTCTGCCGCAAGGTTTAGAGTTTATTTCCGGGACCAGCCCATCCAGTGTTTATGCCTATTACCGGGTGGCAGAAGTGAGTGCTATTTCCATTGATGGGATCATCAAAGTCTTGGTGGATCTACCTTTGTCTGCAGGGGGCAGACGATTTGAGCTATTCCAGGGGCTGTCTGTGCCAATTACCTCACCTGGTTCCAGCCTGGTGGTGAAGTACACACTGATGCCTGACTATCTTCTTATCAGCCAAGATCGGGAGCATTATGTAGTGCTTCCCAAGGAAGAGGTGTCCCTCTGTCGTGCGGGCATCTTGACCATCTGCCCCATTACCAGACCCGTGGTTCGTAGACATGAACACTCATGTCTCAGCTCACTGTTCCTGGGGAACATGAAAGAAGCAGAGGTTTGCTGCCCCAAGGTGGTGGTGGTGGACCGATCATCTGACTCCTGGTATTTTGATCGACCCAATAACCGTTGGATCTTCAGCCTGCGGGAGGCACAACAATTGGTCTCTCGTTGCCAGAGGGGTGACCAGTTCATAGTCACCCAGACCAACCTCCAGGGCAGTGGAGAGCTCCAGGCAGCTGCACGGTGTACTGTGTCCACCAACTCCTACCAGCTCCTTCCAAATACCAGAACCACCAGCCAGACAGAGTTGCAGAAACAGGTGGTGGAGATCCCAGTTCCACCAATGCTGATTTTGGATGCTGGGGAGGTTCAGCCCTCCTCCCAGGATATCAAGGATGCTGTGGACCAGATGCGAGAGGAAGGTCATTACTGGTCTAGTTCTACTGGAGATGCAGAGACAACCATTGACAACTTGCAGAAATCTTTGGCAGACCTATCAACACCAAAGCAGCAGTCCTGGCCCATTGGGTCAATTGTGGTGACCATCCTGGTGATCTTGGTGGTCATCCTATCCGGAGCAGTCGTAGCAAGAGTCCTGTTGCAGAAATGGAAGCCACGGAGACCTGAACCTGAGTTGGGCGCATCTGCACCCGTGAGGACCCACCCTTTGGTGGATGCTGCAGGCACCAGTGAACTTCCTGTAGCAGTGGTGCTCCAAGAGCTCAAGAAGGCAACCACCCTGCTGGGACAACCATCAATTAATCCAGGAGTGTCAAGTGTTAGTGATCAGTGAATCAAGGGTATGCACCCTTTTTAAAAGGTGGGGGGAATGTAATGAAATGAGTGAACAATTGAAATTTTATGGAATACGAAAAAAAAAATACAATCAGTTGAGCTATCTTGATGTTTTTATGCTCACCGCTCTTTCTCTCTCTTTTGTCTCTCTCACTGTAACTTGGTGCTGGGTTACACCTATTGTTCTCTGACCGGTGCCTCGTCCAGTCGCCTGTTGTGTTGTACATTTTTATGAAGAGTAATTATTCTTCCAATATTATAATTGAATAATTTTTCTTCAGTCTGAAAGAGAGTACAGTGCAAGACAGACCGAATTATCGCGAGTGTTCCGGCATGACCACTAGGAGCGAAATGACTTTGGTTTATTTGTTGCTGGGTGAGTGACCCACTTCAGATTAATAGTAAATTGTTATTATTTGGCAAAAGGAGAGAGAGAGAGAGCGAGAGAGAGGGCAATTTATATCTCGTAATTAATAATGATTATATTATAGTGTAATTTAGTAGTAAGATTGCGTAGTGTGGGCAAAGTGCTCAGTGTAGGGTATTTTTCATAAGAGGGTGTATTACTAAATGATAAATGTAGATTTTAGGGTGTTCTTCTTTTTACGGAAGTTAAACTGTTGTATTGGGCATTATTTGATAGTATAGTAAATTTGTATTAATGGAAGCATAATTTAGTGTCATGTATCTTGAGGGAGGAATTTTGAGATAAATATAGTAATGATAGTTGAATATTTATAGTTATAATCATGATATAATGGTCTATATTCGCATATTGTGAGCAAGTAGCACAATTAAAGGGTTTAATTGAGAAATAGCTCAAGAAGTACTAATTGAATCATTTATTTGGGGATATTTGTTAATTGGGGAGTAAATGTTAATGTTAAATGTTAATGTAATTGTTAGAATTTGTTAATTTTGGGAAGTAACAGTTAGCCATAACAATGAATAATAATAGGTTCCGTTGTCGGTACAAAGTAACAGTTACCAGTAACTGCTCCGGTGATTAGTAACCGTTCCAGTGATTAATAACTGCTCCAGTTATAAATAACAGTTATTTAGATTTTTTTGTTGTTTCGTATAATTTTTGTTATTGGCAATGTTTGTAGGTAAACTGTAGCTGCCTACATTGACAAGGAACAGTTTATTTCTTTCAAGATTATCATTATTGTATGATTTTGAGTTATGTTATTATCTGTTGGTTGATAAAAGTCAATAATAAGTGCTTGACCTTACACTTTGTTGCTCTCTCATTCCTGATCATGATTAGTGTTAAGTATTTAGAGGGTCTCTGATGCACCTCTCCGTGGTCTGCTGCTCCCATGGTTCGATGAGAAGCGGAGGTCAGCAAACCTTAAGTTCTTTCATTCCAACCACTCTCTCTTCAAGAGTGTGAGCCAAGCTGACGCCACCATTGGGGTAGTATTGGCGAGGTGCAACAGTCCCTTAGTGCGTAGAAATTGCTTAGACAAATGGTAGTTTTGGTAGGGTAAATAGGCCTTGCTGACCCTCCACACAAGAGTGAAGCCTTACGATCGGCGACGTTTACACTAGTACTACAACATACCGGCATTAAAAAATATAAAAACGTGTATGGTTATATACTTACCGT
Organism: Conomelus anceps; assembly: GCA_948455865.1. Lineage (NCBI taxonomy): Eukaryota > Metazoa > Arthropoda > Insecta > Hemiptera > Delphacidae > Conomelus > Conomelus anceps. The sequence continues at coordinate 34,083,174 of OX418216.1, forward strand.
AGGCTACCTGAAATAAATCCAACATCCATCAATTTATTTTGATTTTCTGTCATAATTAACTTATATTGGCAATGGTCGTTCACACGCCTCTTTTCATCACAATTGGAGATTTTATGAAAGTAACTTTAGCCTATATAATATAAGCTGCGTTTAAACCCAAGTTCAAAAGATTTGTTACAAGCTAGAGTTTGGAAAAAACCACAATGCTATAGTGTTTTGTCTGTAGCATTTTATTTGTTACAAACACGATGCTTTTCAGTGGTTTGAAACATTTGACTCAACAAGCGAACAAGCTTTACGCCAAAGCAAAAAAAGAATGGTTTTGAACTTTGATGTAAATGCAGCTCTCAGTGTTTGTTCTTCAAAAATACCAATTTTATCACATGTTTATTTAAATCCAAAATTCTTGTATGATTAATATTATACAGCAATTCGATGCTTTATTTTTAAAACATTTCATAAACTACTTAATATTAGTGCTGTAAGAGACACTACGTCTATAAGATTAAAACGTCCAACCATATGCATTTATTATAATAGTATGGTAACTAAATTTGAATTTAGCTGTCGGATCAAGACGTGTTTCATGTTTTTTTATTTGAATGTACATCAGACGCTATATTATGCTAAATGTTATCGTGAGAACAGTTTGAGTTGTTATATGAAACGATATATACCCTACATCAATGGATTCAAAATTTAATGGGCTACAGCCTTTATTCTGTGGTCTTTTCTTGTCAGACAACAAACAAAAAAGTTATAGCTCTGTTCGGCATGTGTGAACGCACTTTTAGGTAATGACGTTTGTTTCAAGACCAAGGCGGCATTCTATGTTCATTCTAATCTAATCGGAGTATTGATTATTTTAAATACAGTACTGGTAAGTTCGACGATCCTGCATTAATCGAACAACTCACAGGATAGTGATCCTGATATTTCATAAGAAATTTATTCCAAGTGAGTAATATGAGTATTACATTTTTCTGGTACCTTGCTTAAAAATCTGGTGTGGCGCACTCACAACAGTTTTCCTTGCCCTTACGATATTTCCGATTAATAATTTAATTGCATTATTTTACACAGAATTGAGAAACTCTCAGGGCTCACAATATAAACGATAGAATCTTGTGAAAATTACAATAAATTGATCAAGTAATTTAATAAATATTAATTATTTCGCATATTTTGTTACTTAAAAAAGTTACAAAAGGAATCCATTTCCTTTCCAAACTTTTTGAATTTGGAGGCCCAAGTTATATTGGCGTTGAAAGCGCGGCCTCAGCCGGTAAATGGAACTTTCGTGTTGCAAATGTTATACTATAGGCGTTTTCGATGTGTGCGTTTTTTTACATAGAGGGAATATAAAACATCTGATAAAATCAACTTTTGCATGGATGAGGCGGAGCCCTTGAAGTGTTTATGTTTATAGATATGGGACTTGTGGCAGTTGATAGAGCTTACCAAAGACAATTTAGAGTATTTTTCAATAATTAACAATTTTTCCTAGGGGATATGCCCACATGAGCTCTAGGCTTGTGCGTGGGAAACGAAGTAATTATTTAGTTATTAAATAATGATCTGATATGCCAAAGCTTCCGGTTCGAACCCAGTTGTGACCAATATATTTCCTGGAGCCACTCCCGTGTCGGAGGACACGTTAAGCCGTCGGTCCCAACTGTCCAGAAAGGAGTCGTTGAATTTGATCTCTCATCATCACCCTTCCCATTTCTCACGCACAAGCCTAGAGCTCATGTGGGCATATCCCTTAGAAAAAATTGTTTTTGCACCCATGTTGCCAGAATCTTTCTAGGTTAGACATCATATTGAAATAGTGTACAACAATAAAATTTCAATAAACATTTATTCCAAATTTTAATGATATTAAGGAAACCACAAATAAACTCAAGACATAATACACGTTTTGTAGTGTACAAAATTATGCTATTGCTATGATAAAACTATGTGTGTACAGTTTTAAACTTTGGAATTAGACTTTCGCTTCCTTTGCAGAATGAGCACACATGATGAGTTGTCTGTGTGGAATTTGTGACATGTTTTGGTGTCTGAAATGAAAAATAACAAAATATATTAACAATAGTATATTACATAACAAGGGTGGTAAGACGGTGTTTACCGTACGAGTATGGTTGTTTATGCACGAGATGAAGTCGAGTGAAGAATTATCATAAGAGTACGGTAAACACCTTACCAGACGTGTTATGTACGCTATTTTTCGTCAATATAGTCTAAAATAGCAGATAATTTGAAATAAGAAACTATAAATCATTGTTATGTTAGTATAACCTCAACACATTGAATACCAGCATTGTACAAAAATCATGTCCAAAAGCCAGCTATTCAGCTTTCAGTCAAATGGTTTTGGGTGCAAAAGTAGTCAGTAGCATCCCATAACAGTGTGGTAAAAATCATCTGATTACCTTTACGAGTCTACTTAACTCATAAGGATCATTGGGGTGGTGATTGGTCATGCGGTGAGCGTGGTGTTCAAGTGATCGTGATGTTCAGTCACGACCGCTCAAGACTGCGCTTGGATGGGTGACCGTGCTTCAATGACTTGATGTTATAAGCTTTATTATCACTTACCCGGTGGTTCGGAACCCACCTAAAATTGTAGGTCCACCATGTTCCCCGTAACATGGCTCAAACGGCGAGGTGTAACTACCCGTAAGGGTCTCCCCACCATTAAAAGCCATACGCTTATTATTATTATAAGGATCATTGTGTCATGATTGGATCTGTTAACAGAATTAGCATGAGAGATAATAATAATTTCTCTGATTCTGAGAGCAGCACCACCAAGGAAGTTTATCTTCTATATGATTATGGTATATGGGCAGATTTGATGCAAGAAATTTCACAGATCTAAAAACCAAAGGACGGAAAATACATACACATCCCGATCAGCTGCTCAGCTGAATTAATACAAGTGTTTGAAATCTGTCGCGTCGAATCTGCCTGTATAATCAGAGCCTTAGAATATCATCTGTTTCATCATACTTTATCATACCTTTTCATAATGTAACATGTGGTTTTTATCTTACCATAAGATTCTTTTTGGTCCAATTGAGTTAGGACGAAATTGATGGCGTATAAACCTTCTCCGTGAAATTTTACATAATATATATACCAAGTTTCATGGAAAACGGTCCAACGGTTTCCGAGTCTATAGACTCTATACAAATAAACCAACATCCTCTTTATAAATGAGAATTAATATTAAGAATGCAACAGTTTTTAATTCATTATCTCTTCTTTCACTTTCTCTTACGTCATTTTCTTTTCTCTCATCTCTTCTGTGTTTTAGAATTGGATAAAAAAAATTTCGTTTCCATCAATACCTACTATAATTTAAAAAAATATATATTGAATGAACTCACGGCTAGTACTCAAGTTTTTCTTTTTGTGGCCGTGCTACAAATATGTATGTTTTGGACATTTTTGCTTTTGTAATTTTGTTTGCTTGTAAAATTTTCATTGTGATTTTTTGATGGCAATGAATTTGAATTAATAAATATTTTTCACCTAAATAGAATTTATATTCTGTTTAAAATTCGATTAGAATGATTATTTATGATGCTTTTAACCAAAGTGTACAGTGAGATGATTTTTTTGTTGAAAAGATGACTTTCCTTTTTTTTTTAAATGCGGTCTACCAGACCCCATGATACCAGTTATTGTTACTAAAACGTATACCAGTTGAGAGTCAATTATTAGATTTACAATGAAAATCTATCAGTGGAATGTAACAATATTTTTATAACTATTAAATTATTGGAATTAAAAGCAACTAGGTGAACCTGTGCGAACTCGCACGATTATTAAATGTTGAAAGTTTTCTTTTATTGAAACCATTTAATGGTCATAATTTTAATGGTCATAATTTTAATGGTACAATCATTTAATGGTGGCATATAAACCATCAATAATGGTGACAATCATATAATAGTACCAACAACTGTAGAATTTGTTTATTTGCGCTGTGCCCCCTGCACACCTTGCAATTTCTTGTGCGATAGACATTTTTTGTGGGGCTTTGCCCCCTGCAATTCCTCGTGTTGGGATGATATGTGGGGGTAAATCTTAATCTTAAAACAAAATATCGTTATGGTTTACAAAGTTTCCATGTCACGTATTAACTATATAGATCCAGTGGAACGGTCGTTCCACCACCCGTCCCCCCCCCCCCCCCCCCCGACACGAATGAAAGACCGACGCCACTGTATATTCTGTAACCAACTTCCCTTTGATGTGCGCATGACGCCATCTCAATTTACGCGGAAGGTAGTGAAAATTTTAAAATGTTGTAATAACATTATTTTTTAGATTTTTGAGCGCTTTCATTTAAGACCAGAACGAAATTTCTACGATATAAATTCGCGAAGATACCATATGCGGGTATTTTGTCATTTTATTAATTTTGGGACTTTTTATTTCCACACAGCTAATGACAAAACTATCCAACAGATTTCGATGAAACTTGGGATATAGGTTCTGTTCATCGAGTAGATGCCCGCAATTGAATGAAATTTTGAAAATTGCCCCTTCACCCCTCCATTTGGGGCCCCAAAATTTTGAAGTTTTGAAATTTTTTTCCAAAAATGAAATCGATGGACTTGATAGTATAGGTATAGAAAATTTGAAAAAAATTGGATAATTAGGTAAGACTGGGGAAATTTTAAAATTTTCGTGAATTTTCAAATTTTGGTCAACTTTGAGCACTTGATGTGAAAAATCTGTAATGAGTTGCAATTTCGGACTACCAAAAGCGATTGAAGACATGTTTAAACTATTTACATTTAAAATTTCAAATCATTTAATGTCCGATTAAGCTCTGTAGCTCTGTCTGAATAATAACTGAAAGTTGAAAGTTGCAATATTTAGAATTTAACATTTTATCGAATGTAAATGTCGCGATCCTAGCGGTTAAAAATTGAAAGTGATTCACACTGTTGCCACCGCCAAATTCGACATTTTCAATAAGCAGCGTAACCAGTGTGCTCACTCGTAGTCGGTTATTTAGCAACCGTTCTACGGATGTCAAATACTTAATACAGTTTGATAAATGTTCGTTTTGTGAAAAATTAGACTGTTTCACCTCGCTGTCAGAGTGCTCTCAATGCAACGACGTTTGTCGTCATAATTGTTCTTTGGTATGTATTTAAACTTAGCAATTTATTGCAATTTTTGAAATCTTGTGAAAAATTCTCAAATTAGGTATCTATCTAATTTCTTTATCCTCTTCAGTCCCAAATTGTTAATATGATTGATTTCACGTTTTCTCTTGTTTTATCCTGCTATACTGATTGATTATTCAAAGTCAATGATATTGGAATAAATTTCAATAATCTAAATAACTCAAATTGAAAATAACAGATTAGGTTATGTTTACATTTATCTGGGCCCAGGCCGTGTGTCCAGCATACTGGACTCAATATTTATGTCATCACAAAGTCTCTTCTCAATCTCAATCTAATTTAACAAACTTTGTTGTTAACTGCTTATACATAAATTAATGTTGATATGACGTGATATGACGTGAAAGTCTGGATAGTAAATGTTAAGGTGTGGTGCAACAGACACAGTCACAACGTCATGTTCGTTCATTCAGTATTAACCATAACTGGCTCACTTATAGCTGGAATAATTTTGTAGCAACCAGTGAGGATAAATATCTTTTATCAAATAACATAGCATTTCACTGTTTTAAAAAAATTGACTCTCTCCCCATCCATTGTGTTTGCAGTGTTTTACCTCTATAACAAGTAGGTAATTAAAAAAAAAACTGATATCCTCTCCAAAAAAGAATTCGTCACCCGTCCTCTACCCCGACCCTATTGAAAACTCTGGTGTGGAAACTAAAATTTGTGTACCAAAAAAAGTCAAACAAAATTTTATATAAGCTTTCTGTAAGAAAATGTTTTGATATAAATAAGAAACCCGTCTCCTTTTGCAATATACATATGTAAAAATTTGGAAGAAATTTTGGGGGAGGGCGAGGGCGCTCAATAATTTAGAAAATTAATAAACACTTGTTAGCTCAAACACTGAAAGTTTACCATATTTCCAATTCGTGATTTTTAACACTTTGGCTACCATGTGTACAATAACTGGACACAACTAAGTTTCATGACAGCCCATGTGTGCAAAACTTGGACACACTCATTTATACACACAGCCCATGTGTCCAGTTTTTGTACACATTGTGAGATGCAGAACTCTTGTCTGTGTCCATATTCTGTACACAGTTTCGACCTATTCCAATGCCTTGCTTCATAGTTCTGGGCCTGGGGAATTGAAATATTCCACTGGTTTCGGTTGGTAACACTGACAACGAATATAACCTCAATTTGAAATCACCTGTTTCTATGCTACTAGTAGTGCATGTTTCCCACTGTGAACAAGCCATACAAAGTCAAAGTTTTTGATTGTTTATTGCTGAACGTTTATTCTAATATTGAGTTATCAAGTTTATTGTATATAATATCATGTATATATTCCTATCTTGTTCATTTTATTTGTTCTATTGACTTTATTGTTTTTACTTTATGACTGGTTTTTGAATAATGGATAGACTCAGTACTGAAGAGGTTAGGCGATGTTTAGAATCTAGTGATGAGTTATTCAGTGATGACACAGACAATGATCCTGATTGGGACAGTTACATGAGTGATTCCTCTGATTCTACTGAAGAGCCAAGTAGAAAGAAAACCAAATTTGACACCATTGGAACACTTGAACATGAAACAGAAATTGAGGTTGTACCATCAACATCCAGAACTGACTTGCAAGACGATCTCATTGCTACACCTACAGACTACAATGAGGAATCAAATCATCGATCAATCCAGTACCAGAACATTTTATGGATGGATATAAAAGGTAATTTGAACGACTTCTCTGCTCATTTACCAGAAGTGAATGGTTTCCAGCCTTCATTCTTATTGAAACTTTCAGGTAATGAACCAGTTGATTTTTTCTCTTTGTTTGTGCCTGATGAACTTTTAAATATAATTGTGAAAGAGACGAATGAGTATGCAATGCAGAAGATAGTTGATGGTATAGTGGATTCTTCCATAACTGAGCATTCTATTTTATCAAAATGGTATGATGTAGATATGAAAGAAATGAAAATCTTTTTTGGACTTCTTTTGTGGATGGGTATTGATAAAAAACCATCTATAAAGAAATATTGGTCAACAAGTTTGCTATATTCCAACGAAATAGTAAAGAATGCTGGTATGTCTAGAAATAGATTTGAAGCAATATTGAGCATGATTCATTTCTCCAATAATGAAGAATGTGTTACTGGCGATCGGTTGTTCAAAATCCAGCCATTGATTGACATATTGAATAAAATATTTCATGATGCATTTATACCATATAAACAGTTATGTATTGATGAATCTATTGTGCCTTTTCGTGGAAAAATATTTTTTCGTCAGTATATCAAGGGCAAAAGGCACAAATATGGTATGAAACTTTTCAAGTTGTGTGCTAAAGGTGGTTTTACTCATCGCATTTCTCTCTATGGTGGAAAACGTAGCTCTACACAGACAGGTCGTCCTTTTACTCAAGAGGTGGTTATGAATCTTGTATCTCCTTTTCTCCATTGTGGGCGTGAACTCTATACAGATAATTTCTACACTTCTGTTGAGCTGGCCCATGAACTACTCAAACACAAGACACATCTCACTGGAACCCTAAGGAAGACTAGACGGCACTTACCCAAATCAGTAGTGAATGCCAAGCTGAAGAAGGATGAAATAATAGGATTACAGAGCAGCACAGATGTCATTGTTGCTAAATGGAAGGACAAGAGAGATGTGCTCTTTCTCTCAACTTGCCACACTCCTGAGATGGTTGACAAAATCAGCAAGCGTGGGAAAGTTACAAAAAAACCATTGACAATATTTGAATATAACCAGTCTAAGGCTTTCATTGACCTCTCTGATCAGCTTTCCTCATACAGCACACCCCTTCGAAGAAGTGTCAAGTGGTATCGGAAAGTAGCCTTTGAGCTGCTCTTGAACACTTGTGTTATCAATGCAAGTATAGCACATAAACATGCAACTGGAAAAACAATGGACATAACATCGTTCAGAGAAAAAATCATATTTGGTCTCATCAATCAAAGTGATCAAACAAATTCTGAGCAAACAAATACTCATCGTCTAGTAAGCATACAGCAACGGGGGCGCTGTTCCTTGTGTTATGAGACTCTTACAAAAACTTTTGGACGTAACAATGCTGCTAAAAACACCAAACGAGTAACTACACATTGTCCTGGATGTGCTAGCCAGAAATATATGTGCAGTGATTGCTTTTTTAGTATTCACAGTGTTACAAAAAAGTAATACACCTTGAAATGAAATAGAGCAATCATTATTTTATGCAGGGGATTGTTGCATTCTAATATTTTATATACTTGTATTTTGTTATAATCTCTAATTTTACATTTTTTAGCATTATTAAACCTCTAGATGTAATTAAAATTTACTCAACAAAGTGTTTTTTTCGGGGTTTTTTTATGATTATGTCCATGCAGTCACCACTTCATAAAATTCAAGCTGTGTCCATAAGTGGTACACATGGGCTTGTGGGAAGTATTTTCTTAAATTTTTGTAAACCAAGCCCATGTGTACAAAATATGGACACAGCCTGAAACTTGTGAATAAAGACGAATATTTACAAAATATCCATAAATTATCATTAAAAAGTATCAAATTAAACAAACAAAGAAAAAAAAACGTCTGGGCCGGTAAGAAGTTCTTACTTAACAGGCCTGGTAGTTAGGTGAATTACTATCTCAGCGCTCTGGTAGCCAAAGTGTTAAGTAAGAATAATTTCAAAAATTCATAAACACTTGTTAGCTGAAACACTGAAAGTTTGATTTCTGAAAGTTTACCATCTTTCCAATTTGTGATTTTTAAGTGGGTGAGATTGAGCGCCCTCGCCCTCCCCCAAAATTTCTTCCAAATTTTTACATATGTATATTGCAAAAGGAGACAGGTTTCTTATTTATATCAAAACATTTTCTTACAGAAAGCTTATATAAAATTTTGTTTGACTTTTTTTGGTACACAAATTTTAGTTTCCACACCAGAGTTTTCAATAGGGTCGGGGTAGAGGACGGGTGACAAATTCTTTTTTGGAGAATTTTTTGGAGAGGATTTGTAACTTTCATACAGCATCAATAGAAACAAATCATGATTTGGTAGGTTGATATTGAAAAGAAAGCTCACCTGATACTTGATACATTGTTCATAGACTAACTTGTCCCGGCAGCACGTTTCAATAACATCAGTCAGCAGGTGTTAATCTCTGAAAAAAAGTAAATACTCAACTGATATATTCTAGACCTGCTACAAATGCATATGTGAATACCTGTATTAGGCCTTGTTGGTTAGTTTTTATCTTACCATTCAGCAAATAATAAAAAGTAACATAATTACCTCATATTCTCAAATTCAATATACAAGATTGTACATCTTGAGATACGGCCAGTAAAGCACATTGTATTTTAAATCATTGAAGTACAATTATTTAACCTTCACTAAAAGCTCATTATTCCACATTGAAAATTTTTCCCTCATCTCCAATTCAATTTCAAGACCCAATTCGATAGAGAAATTCTTCTTCAACTAGTTTCTTGGAAGGCCTCCCCTATTAAGGCGAACGCACACAGCAACAGACGGGCGTATACACACAGACTGAGCAAAAATCTCTCTCCATGTTATTAAATGTTGCAATGCACTCAGACATCCATCTGTCTGCGTATGTTTGCAAGTGCGTTGCAAAGTTTGATAACATGTAGAATGATTTTTGCTCCGTCCGTCTGTTGCTGTGCGCGTTCGCCTTTATAGAACATGATTAATTCCGTCGACTCTTCTGGCTAACCATGGATTTGAATTGAAGCTCGATTTGGAGAATTTGCATTCTGATAGAGAGAGAGTGAGAGAGAAAATGAAGAAGAAAAATAATTTTGCAGATTGCAAATGAAGTAGAAGTGCTAATTTATTCTCACAGTAAATCCTGTTTCACTATTCAATTTACTTCATTCAGGAAAAAGGCATTAAGTTCTCCAGGCCCAGATTCAATATTATTAACACTGTATTCATATTCATTTTATTGAGCCAAAATAACATATAACAGGCTAAGTCAGAATCATTAAAAACAACACACAGCGAATAATAAAAATCCAACAAAATACATCAACATTGAATACAATACTGTAATACATGCATAAATAATATAAATATCTATCATTTAATAGTCAAAACAATCACCACAATTAAAATCGGAATCATGATGGAAAGGGACATGGAATAGCTATTTGTGTAACAAGAGTGCAAAGAGAAAAAAGTTTCTTGAGTGCAGGAAGAGTACTTTGCGCTCGAATTACACATTAAATTTTTCCTACAGTAATATTAAATGTAAACTAAACATAACAAAACAGAACAGAACATGCTCTATCAGCTGGCATGTGGAAAGTAAATCAGCTGTTTTACTTTCCAAACGCTAGCTGATCTGAGCGTGGGGAAAGAAGATCTGGTTTGGAATTACCTATTTTGCGTACTGTAATCAATTAAAAAAATTAAAATTAAAAAATTTAAAATAAACATATGCAGAAAAGCCACTTTTTAATGCAACTTTAGGAAAATAGACTTTTTAAAGCCTATTTCTTACTGTTTATAAGTACATAAGTGTTGTAGGGGATCCATCATATAGTTTGGTTTGTTTTTGTTACATGAGTGATCAATTCATATCATAATGTTCAGGTTTCCATACAGGCACTGAACTCGACTAACAGACAGTTAGCAGCGAACTCGATGTAACCCAACCAATGAAGAACGGTCCTGGTTTAAACATTTGATTGGTTTAGATGCATCAACAATGTATTGTTTTGGTCGGCATTCAATAAAATACGGATAGTTGTGATGATAGCAAACCTCCGACAGGAGATCAAGGTACCTAGTATCGATATGGTAGAATGCAAGAATCCATTAAATTATTAGCATTAATAGCAATTTTTAACTTTAATACAGCATCAACAGAAGCAAAAAATTAAAAGAAAACTATATTGATGTAGAAATTGAAAAGAAAGCTCACCTGGGTGATACATTGTTCACCAGCCATAAACTAGATTGACCCAGCAGCAAGTTTCAACTACAGCTCAATCAGCAGCTGGTATTCTCTGAAAAAAATGTGCACTATAAGTATTATATTCCATTAGACCTCCAAATTTATATGTCAATAGCCTACCTACATAAGACGCATTTTTAAGAAAATTTAAAAATACGTTCTTGGAATGCGTATTGTTCCAGAAATGAACATATATACGAGTATTATTATGTATATAACATTTTACTATTTTGATCTAGTAATTTTGAGGTTCGGTGTTCAATCAGTGAGTCAGGACTGACTGACTGTTCGGAACAAGTCAGGCATGAGGCATTATAAAGTAAAATCGAAGTTGGAGAATATGAAATATTCATCCTATCTATCATGTGATTTACTCACTCGCATTTTACTCAGCTCTTCAAGGCGGTTTCAGTGCATATATCGGTTGCCTTGGAGTCGGCGTAGCCGAGTGGCTTATCGCTGGTCTGATAAGCCAAAGGTCCTTGGTTCGATCCCAGTTGAGTCAGATATTTTTCTCGAGCCACTCCCGTGTTTCGGAGGACACGTTAAGCCGTAGGTCCCAGTTGCATATAAAAAAAGCAGTCGTTAGAAGACGGCGAGGTGGAACTACCCGTAAGGGTCTCCCCACCACTAAAAGCCATACAAAATTACTATCGGTTGCCTGACAAAACCTTACCCAACCTTAACGCATGCCTTCAGCAAGCCCTAACCTCACCAGACATGTGTATTTTAAAGAAATGAGAGTAAACTCAACTTCTTGGAATAGGATTGCTCCAAAAGCACTTTCAATGGAGCAGCTCGGTTAGCCTAGCATTCATTAGAAGCATTAGCAGGAAGAAAATAATTTCAGTTTGTTATGTAAAATGAATATGTTATTGTGAAATAAGGATGATTTGATTTGGCTGCTGTCATACCAATCAGACAATTTTTAATATGAATAAATGAAGAATTGCGAATGTGGCGGTACAAATTCCGAATTTATACTATCAATTAGGTTAATTTTAGGATAGCTTCATTGTTGATCGAATAATTTGTGAGGTAGGCGTAGGCCTATGTAATGACCATCAAACTGAGAGGGGATAGTAGGCCAAATTTAAATTATTTTTCAAAAATTAACGATAAGTTCATTGAGCGCCGCAAAATAGTCATGGTTTTGCCATCAATTGCAAACAGAAATTTAAAGCCAACCAGCTGGGCATGTAAAGTAAAATATAGCCCAAGGTTTCGTCAAAATTTTGTGAAGGTTTCAATGTTTCAAGCGATTTCCTTCTGAAGCCCTTAATATAAATAATTACCCTTAATTATAAGAATAATAATAAGAATAAAGATAAATAGATGAACTTGATTCAAGTAACTTATAATTTGGGTAATATTTGTTTGAAGGTTCAATTTCAGATCAAATGTATCGTACCTGGTACATTGATGAGTTATCACATCAAAAAGTTAAAGTTAGTAATCGTACAACTTTCGGTTTTTGACGAATTCATCATAATTTTGTAAATGTAAATCTTCTTGTTTGATCACCCTTCTCCTATGAAGGACTTAGTTTTTGAATTACTGCTGTGGATAATAATTAATATTAATCAAAATTATTTTAGCTATGTATGTATTTTACAACTTAACCTCCAAATCCAAACTGAAATCCTCTCACTCTCACTCTACTCGAAAATTAAAGCAATGCCTTATTGATCTTCTTTATTGCGTTGCATCTGCAGGACCACCATTAACTCGACAAACTACAGCATTGACACACTACTCTATGTTATCTGCTTTCTCTATGAATTTTTGTGTAGTCTTTTCCTTGTTCTAGAATTTACTCTGTTTAGGTAAACTGCCCACCATTTATATTTGAGAACAGCTGATTGATATATCATGATAAATTACGTGATTTGTTCTTATTCTTATGTGGTAATAAAACTTGGAAGAAATGTATCCAAAATCGCACAATACTTGGTTTTTAAACGTTTATTATTCTGTTAAAAAAAAAGTTAATTTAGTTTTTTATAGCTAAAGACATCGTCAAAAAGGTTTTCAATACTTATAAATAACTTAAATCCCGATCGATGCTCTCGTTTTTCAGGAGAAGGCCGCGTAAAATGTATCCAAAATCGCAAAACACTTGGTTTTTAAACGTTTATTACTCTGTTAAAAAAAAGTTAATTAAGTTTTTTATAGCTAAAGACATTGTCAATAAACTGTTCAATACTGTTCAATAACTAAAATCCCGATCGATGCTCTAGTTTTTGAGGAGAAGGCCGCGAAAAATGCCTTTGCGGCCGTGACAGACAGACAGACAGAAAGTGAGATAAGACTATTTTCGGCTTATTTAATGTATAAAACGTAAAAATAACCAAAAAATATACAATTCTGATAAATGTACAGACAAAACTCTAATTTTTAATTTTATTTATATAGATTTACTTGTCAGCTGTACTATTATGACTTTGAATCCAGCATGGCAAAGCGGACTTCTAATTTTTCTCAACAAGAGAACGATATTATTATCAAATTAATAACTAGGGAAAACCCAATAACCCCAGAGAAATTACATATTTTGTAGAACTCTCGTTTTGCGATTCGCAGATCCATCAAGTTCAATTCTGGCATTCTTATATGAACTGTCGTTTCAAACATGCTACATGATCTATTATAGTCATTTGAAAACCTCCCGTTGCGTAATATCTCTAGGTTAGCAATAGCATAGATCAGGGTGGTTTGTCTGTGTTCATAGGAGATACATAGGACTATTTCTTCTATCGTTAAAATTTAATTTCGATTCAATTAAGTTGAATAGATTGATAACACAGTCGCGAGATATTCTATATCACATTCTGAATTTCACATCAAACTCTGTGAACAAGAGTCACGTCGCTCTTTTCATAAACGTTAACGTGTTATTTGATAAAATGGTTCTTCATCTCTTCTTATTTCTTAGACCCATTCTACCAAATAAAGATCTCTTTTACATCAGACATTTCTAATTCGCATAAACAGAATCGCATTCATTTGTAATTACAACCTAGAAATTGTGATTTAATCCTACTCTGTCGAGGTATCAACTTTGATCCTGGATTAATCGGTCAGCTGGTTAGATTAAATACATAATCCAGGTTGGTGCAACGCAATATTGTGGATTAATCTACCCGGATCATGATCCAGGATCACAAACCTAGATCTGTCTGATCTAGCTTTTGTGCAATGAAAAACCTAGATCAAATATGGCGATCGTGGATCATGATCCGGGATCAGAGTTGATCCTGCTTGGTGCAACCCAGCATTAGTCTTATTTCTAAACATAATCCGTACGAAGGACGGGCACAATAGCTAGTTATTTATGTATCAAGAGCATGAAGCACAACTTTATCGCTTGAGTCAAAACAGTTACTGCGCGACGCGTAGTGGAGCACAGTAATTTTGTGAGAACGATAAAGAAGCATCATGCACAAATTACATACAATATTTTTCCTACAACTGCAGTTCTGGATTCCAACACAATAAAAACTTTTTCCTACAACTGCTCATAAAGTAGTTCTTTACGTACTGAAAACTAATTGTAAAATCACTCTTTACTGCTTCGCAAGCGGTAAAGTACTTTACGCTCGCCAGCTGTTTTCTTTACGCTTCTTTTTTGATTTTGATGTCTTCTCATTGGTGGATCACGGAATCCGTGAAATTCACATAACGTCAACAATGGCGAACGCTAACCAAATCCGCGCATGGTCTGTGATGTTACAAACTACACGCTTTTATTGTGTTGAAATCCAGAACTGCAGTTTTAGGAAAAATATTGTATGCAATTCGCGCGTGAAGCTTCTTTATCGCTCTCGCAAAATTACTGCGCTCCGCTACGCGTCGCGCAGTAAATGTTTTGGCTCGAGCGATAAAGTCGCGCTTCACGCTCTTAATACATAAATAACTATTAGTTTGTAACATCACAGACCATTGTTGAGGTTATGAGAATTTCACGGATTTCATGATCCACCAATGAGAAACCATCAAACACAGCTGGCGAGCGGTAAAGTACTTTTTTCGTTCGTCAGCTGACTTTACCTCTTGCTGAGCAGTAAAGAGGTATTTTACAATCAGTTTTCAGATGTAAAGAACTACTTTACAAGCAGTTGTAGGAAAAAAATATTAGAAAGGCTGATGCTTAGCCCAACTATAAACTTTATTTTTACAGTGCAAGCATTGAAGTTTTTATTTTGTGATTGTGTTGAAATCTTTTCTCAAATTATTTTAAATCATCAAATGAAAAAAAAAACAGAAAAATATTACAGAAATAAACAGAAAATGTCTATCAGTAGTTGTACTGATATTATCAGTTATGATAATAATTATTTTATGCAAATTCGTCAGGTCCTTGGAGACTCCTTTGTATCTGTTTTTATGTTCCAATTTGTTCTCCTAAACCTTACTTTGACTACACTAATAAGGAAAATATCTGGAAACTTTAATAATAACACAATATTATAGCTTGGTTACATACTTTTATGAGAAAAAGATTTATTTACACATTGCCGATTATTGTCTCTCAACTTGTCTCACCCTACACTAAAACATGTTCAATAATAAATATTTATTACCATTATCAGAAATAGTTTACAATTTAAAGCAATTCAAATTTCAAATAATGAGACGGAGTCCAAAAACATAGTAAATTAAGCACCTTAATACATCTTGAAATCACTTCAGTTCAGTGTTTGAAGTAAGTTGAGTAAATTAAATAAACTTTTTCCTTTGATCCAATACTGGCAATGCATTGTTCAATAGTTGATAACATATTTCAAGCTGTAAACAATATTAAATTTTATCTGATAGGTATTTTTTTTTTGTAAACTGTTTTCTCCTAAGACAATTGCGAAGAGTAAATATTTTTTCAAAGACAGATTATTGTCATACTGAATTTGAAACTTCAGCTATTTGTCATGATATCATGTTTCTTGTTAGGTAATCTGACAGAATCATAACAATATATGAATCTCTAATGTGTACTGTAAACTGTGAATATCATAAACAATGGAGTTGTACAATATAATTATTAAACATAACCGTAATAAGAATTGTATAGACTAGAATGAATATTTTCAAAGAGCTATGTGAACCTTTGGACAATGAAAAGAGAAATGATACGAAGCACGGATCCACCTCAACAGTCCATAAAAATCCAATAGGAATAACTAATTCCAACTGTACAAAAGTTTTAATAAGTTACCCCGTAAGTTTATGCGTAATACCTTCATTTGAATATTAATGATGGGTAGATTAGATAACGATGTTTATGGCAAAACTATTTCCATGCTCAAGTCTATTAGGACACAAAAAAAACACACATATTATTCATAAGAATGAATATTTTTAATGAGATGTACTTTTCATATATGTGATAAATTTTCTGTATATCATTTAAAGATAGATAATGACAAACATCAGTGGCAGTATTTGAAGTACATGAAACTTGCTGCACCCTTTCATAGATCAATGATTATAATTTAGGTTGGTAATTTTAAAATTACCTCCACAGAAAAAACCTGTCCATGAAAACCTATTAATTTACCAATAGCAGATCGGTTTATTCAAATTTGATGAAATTGTGGGACCTTTTGTTTATATGAACTTCTTTCATTATTTTGGTGACTACAACAAGCCTACGAGGGATTGTTGTAGTCACCAAAATAATGAAAAAAGTTCATATAATTCACTGATACACGTTAAGAATTGAATTTGAGGCACTCTGTCTACGGTAGATCGATGATGGGAGAACCCAAGTACAGTATAACGATCCCATATATTTAAAAAACGTTATTTATAATCTGGAAAGTTCTGCTCTTATGTTGTCAGTTTTTTGTAAGTCGGCATGCTTTAAGTGTATCCAATCAACCTGTGTAGTTCACAGCATGGTGTGTAGAAAATACCAACTCGACATCTGATGCATAACAATATTTACAAATGAGTTCTATTACTACTTGCACTTGTGGTTACTAAATCTTGCAAAATTGCTTACTTGTAGGTTGTAATAATTTAAAAATTGTTAAGCATTAAGTCTCTGACTTTGCCAGCGAAATTAGACCAGTCTTAAATATGCTTAACTTTCGAGTTTAAATTTTTTGTTTTATGGTAAGAGACAAAAAGCATCTCAATTATACTAACTTGATAAATTCACAACTTGCACGAACCTTTCTTTGTTTGACAGAGATTTTGATTAATCAAAAATTAAGCACCTTCAGTGTCAAATGAATTTTCACAAACAATGGATGGATGGAAAAGACACTTCAAATGCGAGTTAATTAAAAAGTCATTGTTTCCTATGAGGATTTTTCTAGTTTGATTAGCATGAGCAAGATCAAATAATGTACTTGAGCCGACACTAAAAAAAGTATAATTAAATGAACAAACGAATACACAACGAAACAAACGAATACACAAAAAATAATAATAAAATAGAAATAATGTTCTAATTTGAAAGTACCTGAACATTATCACAAGTTTTATCATTCGAAATCATGTTGCATTAAAGCGTTTTGGACACTTACAATACATTTTTATTTTGTTCATCCTATTGTTTTCATGTAAAGTACATTCAAACAGAAAATACCTAGGCTACACGTAATGAAGACAAAATAGAAAACACTGCATCTAATAAATACATTGGATTACCAATAGGCAATTATATTTATAGATGTCCTTAATAGTTGTATATTTTTAGACCAGACTTCATGGAAATCTATAATACAGCACTATTAATAATGTCTCTAATCATTTTGTGAAGGATATTGAGATTACCGTAGAAGCAAGTTCGAATATAATACATGAACTGTCAATTTGTATTTTTAAAACAGAATGTTCTCATTGATTATTGGAAGATCATTTATCATTGAAAATCACATTAGGCAGTCTGCAGTCACATTTCATCAAAGTGATTGCGAAGACTCATCGCTAGCTTTTCGTTAAACAGTTTTTTCGCGATAACGTTGGCACTATTGGAAATTGAAAAAGAAAGGACTTGAATCACTGTCAAGTGTTACAAGTTCCAACTCATCGTACCAACAAGACATCGTTGGTGTAACAGATAAAACAATTTTTAAAGTCGTTTTCGCCGTGAATGTCACGTGCAGTCGCTTGGTAGTTGACAGGGCATTGACAAGGATCTCGATTCGAATCCTGCAAACGCTGCTGCATTCGAAATAGTTGTGCTTGACCTGCAAATCAGGAATAATTAAATTAATTTATTTTTGGAATCAGGAGTAACTACAAAATATAAATCGTTCTTCCCATAAACAAACCGAAGGGAAGATATTTGGAAATAGCTCATTCAGGGGCGCTTATAAGGGTGGGGCCCAAGGGTTCCGTCTCCTCCGAAATGAAGATACATTTGGTAAAATAAACTTTTATCTACGACCATGTCATAATGTATACATTACAGTTTCACAATTGATGCCAAAACAGCTGTCTTTTCGAAATGCTTTTTGAGACCCGTTGCATAAAGAGCTCATTATAGTACAGGTTCTACATTATAACACGGGTTCTGGACCAATCAGAAGCATTTTTGATGGAATCAATATCGTAATTCAATATTGTGAAACTATCAGCTGATTTCATCAAACTGCTACACCAGCTACTTTAACCTAACAATCTACTATAACTTCTCATATTTGAGACGAGAGGTTAGGTATCTCTGAACGGCCACAGGTAAAATGAAATTGTTTTAATTAAATGTATACTAGTGGTCGTAGATAAAACACTGTATGCAACGATTTTATTTGGCCATTAAGGCACTCGTGAGATATTTATAACACTCGCGTTCGCTCGTGTTATAACTTACATCTAACTCGTGCCTTAATAAGGGTCAAAATAAAATCGTTGCATAAACTACTATTACACACTCAAATTTGTGTCAATTATTTCATTGGCTGGAGCCTTTTAAAAATAATAATTTTTCAAGAATCTGGTGTCATTTTATCTTTAAATGTGTCAAATTATCTACTAAATTATAAATATAATAATTAATACAAGGAATGCCAAACTTATTATTATTGCTCATGCCCCCATATTCTATATTCGCCACTGAACTAATTTAGTAGAACGTATATTACTAGGGAGTAGCAAAATTTTAGTGGTGTTTCGTCCATGTAAGTATTATAGATATAGCAACAGAAACTAGAAATAGCAATTTGCATTGCAGTTGATTGATAAAATAATGAATTGTATTTCGGTTAGCTTTCAACTTATTTTTGTGTTGGAAATGAAAATGATTGTTTTTTATATAATATGGATACTTTTAAATAGAAATATTTTTTTTTATTTGGACTGCAACTAAACAGTTGAAAACTGCTCCATACTAACATCTGGCTGATTTCGTCCCTGCTCCCATGAAATGAACGAGAGACGTTTGTAGCTAAGGCCCATTCTGTGCGGGACCGGATAAGAATGAACAAATTTCGGCGTCAGAAACGTGTGGCTTACAGAGCCCACGTTACCTTATGGGCCAAACTATATGGACCGACAGACGCATATAAAGTAATGCGGGTTCTGTGAGCCACGCGTTTCTGCCGCCAACATTCGGTCGCACTTATTCGGTCCCGTATGGAATAGGCCTAAACAGTTGCACTAATGACACTGCTCTCAAACATCTGCCGATTCCTGCAAATATAGAACGATTCAGAGATTTTAGCCTCAGAATAGTTACTACAATATCTATTCTGTGCTTTTGCAACTTCTTCTTCTTCTTTATCAAACCCTTCTGCCTCTCAGCGTCGGGTGGTTTTGTGCCTCGGTCCATCCTCTCCAGACAACTCTATCCCTCATCATGTTTCTCATCTCCTGCCAGCTCTTTCCTCGCACCCTTCCAATCCTCTCCATATACTCCTGGTATCCTAATCGTGGTCTGCCCCTCGGTCTTCTTCCTTCAGGTTTGGCCTCCAGGAACTGCTTTATCTTTCTAGTTTCCTCTGCTCTACTTGCGTGCCCCAGCCACTTCAATTGTCTCTCCTCCAGGAGCCCACTTACCGGTCTCACCTCTAAATCTTGTCTAACTGTCTCATTTCTGATGCGGTCTCTCCTATTTTTCCCTATAATTCTTCTGAGAAACCGCATCTCTGCTGCAGTGACCCTACTCATATGTCTATCCAAAGTGACCCAACTTTCTGCTCCATACATCATTGTGGGCAAAAATACAGATTTAAATATTTGCAACTTTGCACGTCTGCCTATCTCTCTCTTGCCCACAATTGTATTGCTTATTGAGTAGTACACTTGGTGTGCTTTTTTGACCCGATTGAGAACTTCCTGGTCTATTTTCCCATTCCTATCAATTATCACCCCAAGGTACTCATACTCACTAACCTGGTCCATTCTCTTGTCATCACACTGAATCTCCAACTCTTGCTCTTCACCTCTCCCAACATGCATGACCTTGCTCTTATCAATGTTGAGGTGCATCCCTTTTCTCTCTAGTTCCTCTTTCCATTCCACTATGGCACTTTGGAGCTTTTCCTTCGTATCTTCTATCAGCATAATATCATCTGCATAGAGTAGGGCCTGAGCCATGATCGGCCGCAATCTTCAGTATCCTACTGTTGCTCTATGGGTCCGTCTCTTACAAATTTTATGGACCTCATCCATGTAATTTATGAACAACAGTGGACTTAAGACTGTCTCCCTGCTTTATTCCTCTTAATAATTCAAAACTATCTGAGACTTCTCCGTTAAGTCTAACAATCCCTTTTGGCTTATTGTACACACTTTTGATTCTTTTTATCAATCTATTAGGAACTAGTTTTGCCTGTAGAGCTCTCCATATTTCTTTCCTGGGCACTGAATCAAAAGCTGCTTTTAGATCTAGGCTTTTGCAACTAACTGAACAATTGCAAGGTTCATAAAACTAAATTGTTGCAACTGTTGTGACCCTCCTACCATGGAATGATTGGGACTTTTGTGACTAGACAGTTGCACTGACTGCGATAAAGCTCCAATATGTGGAGTTTTTTCTTATTGATTAGAACGGGCTGTTTAAAAGATTCAATCAACATTGTTGGATCACCATGGTTTGTAAACTACTTTACCCAAGTGCTCTGATTTCTTATCTGTTGGAGAATGTTATGCAACCTTAAAAGTACAGCTAATTACAACTTATTCACACTACACAACATATTGAAAAAAGAAAATAAGATTCAATTACTTTTGAACTAGAATTTGAAATATATTTACAAAACGTTTAAAAAGGTTGACCAACTCTAGTCACTTGTTATACGAATCTGATATTCATATTCCACTGTGACAGGTATGCAGCACTAAGTTTCTACGAACTTTTCGAACTACACATGCGCACAGCAAGTCCACTATGAATGAGAGGCGAAAATGTATACAAGAAATAATACACCAGGTCTGATGTAGAATATAATTTCAAATATCATTGAAAGATTTCACTTCATAAAGTGTTGTTATAATTTATTACACTTTACATTCGAAGGGCAGAACTACTGTAAAGCAATTAATAGCAATATTTATTTTGTGGTTTTTCATACGAGTAGAATTGTTGCTCGATTGTATAAATTCTAATGAACAGTTCAACTACAGTTCATTTTTGAAAATACAACTACTAGAGAACTGAAGATATACGGCACCATGTAAAGCATAAAATTGCAATGAAAACACGATATTGTTTTCAAGTTGAGTATTTTTTAACAATACTGGTTAAAGTTTTCAATTTTTCAATGTTTCTGATGTCTAGTCTACTGATTAAGCAATATAGCAAGAGGTAATGGAAGGATAAATGAAAAGAGCAGCTATAAAACTATTTGGTACTCATATTTCTACTGTAAATTTTATGTGAACTATTATCGATGCTAATAATTATAAACTTGCATTTACAAAGGAGCTTACTTTTGCTAATATCGGACGCGTTTCAAGACCTGATTTCCATTCTCAACGAACAGAAATTCTAAAACGTGCCCGATACTACTCACAAATGTAAGTTCTATTGTAAAAGCAAGTTTACAACCATAAACTTCGACAATAACCGTAAGTTCATATAAGGATGAAACCACAGAAGAAATTAATTATTATCATCTAGTTGAACTGAAAACTATAGTCAACAGTATTGCTATCTATAATAGCCTAAACAATAAGCTATTTTCTGGATGTACCTTGACGTCATTGCTCATTCTAAGATACTTAGAATATCCTGAAAATAATGAGAATGAATCATGTAATAAATGGAAATGAATGATCCTGATTTCTTAAATTGCAATTCCTTTCAACAGCGTTGAGCAAATTAATTTCAAATTCTATAGCGTTGAGCATACTGAAAAGCTCTTAAGCCCGTATTTATGAATCTACCTTTCTGAGTCTTCCTCAAGGGATGTCTGAAAAGTATTCACTCTAAAGGCTTTTCAAGTCTCAAGGAAGCCTCAAGATAAGTAATTCCATAAACATATCCTTCCTCAAGCTCGATTTTGCTCTTTAGAGGAGGTAGTTCAAAACTTTCTATTAATTTCGTAGCCTATGTTTTTATATAACTTCTAACAATGTAATTTTTCAAATGAATTTGTATTATGTGTTATAATAAGGAATAAATAAATAAAAAACACGGGCCTTTGACTCGTCAGATTCATCTGCAAATGGGTGAAGTAATATAATATTCTGAAAATATGTTCATCAATATATTGAAAACAGGTTTCAGCCTCCCCTGATGATATAATTTGTGTGGCTTTTATAAATGCAATTAATTGGTTAGAATCTAAGTACAATAACCAGAACATTTTAATAAAACTTGTTTCAAGTTTCTAACATCATAAGGAGCGAAGCCAAAAACATAGATTGTGGATTTCAAAAGTTTTCAAATCCCACGTTTGAGGAGATTACCAAGTGTAACCAAAGAACAAATAAGTCCATTAATAACAAGCAGTAAGCTACCAACAAGAATATTCTCACCTATTGTGCCTAAGGTGACTTCTGACTAGATGACCAGCGGCCAATGCTGACATTAAAGACAATTCCCCAGCTAGAACTGTTCCGCAAACTATCCTTGCCAGTTTGTTGGCATTTTCACCAGGACACGTCTCATTTGGACCTATAAAATACAAAAAATAGGATGATTTAATACGTTACCTCACTTTTCTTTGAATTTGAATTAATCTACGAATAACTATTATGAAACTTATCCGTGCAATTCAATACTGGAATCCAAGGGTATGACGAAGCAAAATGTCCAACATTGCAAACTTATTCTCATAAATGAAAATGTAGCACACAGAATTCCATGTTTCTGGTTCTTTTCAGATCAAACATTGTGTAGGTTGAAAAGGCATTCAAGTAATTTTTTATTGCGGATGATGCCCACAGTCTGGAGTCTGGAGACTTGTGCGTGGGTAATGAGGTGAATGGTTCAAATAATTATTTCTGAATAAAATTCAACCAATTCTATAACAATTATTTTCCTCATGCTCATTTTATATCACTTTCATTTGTATTATGGTAATTTTATATTTATCTGCGGCTACGTTATAAAGTGTACATAATAGGTTAGAAAGCGATGTCAGTACAGCTTACTATATTCCATGGATTATCAAAGTAGTATTATAATGAAGCTACATTAACACTACTGTCATTTATTCAGTAATGGTCTAGAGCAATCAGAATGTAGGATTTCTTCAAAACAGTGTCAAAATTAATTTTATGTGTTAGTCACATCAGCTAATTCAAAAATTTTGAAATCAATTATTTCAATTGTGATCAAAACAACAAAAACGCAATCTAGGTTATGTTAGTGTGGGTGAGTTATGTGATTGATAAATTAAAGAACATAATAATATTGGAAATCGTGGATAAAATATTGCATGGAACGATTTTATTATGATTGCTTTTAACCACTCGCGAGATGTTTACGTTCATTAATTACATCTCACATGCGACTTAAAAGCAGTCCTAATACAATCGTTGCATAGACTGCTACTATGTTACAGAGCCAAAAAAAACAAGTTCAAGTAAGCTTGATGAAAAACGAATAATGCAAGTCGACTGTAACTACAGGAATGAATACCATTAATGTAAATCGTACAATGTTGTACAGAAAAATCTCAGAATTGGTTCTCCTACACTTACAATTCTATTTTTCAATTTTATAACGACCGTAAAGATCAATAAACTTGAGCAAATTTGACTTTGACATGATTTGGTTATCAAGAATGTGATAATCAAGAAATCGGCGATGTCAAGAAAGTGATAGTTTTAAGATTAGAGAACTTGTATGACAATGTTTATTTACATTACAACTTCTGTACAACGAAATCGACTAATCCAGGCATAAAATTCGTTCTGAAGGCATTCGTAACATCATTCCATAACAAATTGTTTCTCAACATTATACCGTCTCGTAACATCTTATCATTGTGTTGATGGTTCGACGGAGTGAAGTTATGGAGTAACGATGCTTCCTGGACGGGTCTTTAGACCCTTATGCTGGGGCTCCACTTGCCGTTATTTATCGCGCTGCAAATTGTGGTTGATAAGTCAGATAAATGAGAAGGTAGCAAACAAACGGAGATGGCTCCACTAGCGACAGTCTGCAGCGTGCAACATTTAACAGCGCGCTGCAGAATGAAGCGTCGCGTGGAAATGGAACCTGTCCCATTTTCACGCTACACTTTGCCGCCATTAGATGGCTCTACTAGCTGTAAACTGTAGTAACACGGCAGTCTGCAGCTGACCAGCATCCAAGGCGCAAGTCACATCGACGCTATTCTGTTTAAAGTTGTATTATTAATTGTTTCAAGTAAAGTGAATTCTATTGAGAACAATGGAGTTTGAACTTTATTGCGAGATATTATATTAGAAGTAGAGACAAATGTACAATAAAAATGATGAGAATTATAAAAACAGAAATGCTAGATTTGTAACAAGTAATCAAAGGGGTTTTGAGATACGCGATAAAATTCAAAAACTTGTCTGAATACTTTCTTAATTTTCGATGCAACGTGTGGAACAAGCCTTCAGACTTCCTGTTGCTTATTATTGGGTGAATCCACCATTTTCTCTTGTGTAACCGGCGTTGTCTATAAACTAAAAGTACACTGAGTACAACACTACGAATATCAACTTGCGGCATGATCGGTCCCGGGTCACATCTACCGCTACAATGAACTGCTAGTGAAGCCCCAGCGAGCGAGACGACGCTGCAGATTGCAGTTCGTTTTCTGTTGCCTTTGAAGCCACCCAACTGTCGCGTGTAGCGCCTGCAAATTGCAGCGCGATAAACTACGGCCAGTGGAGCCCCAGCCTTAGAGCGGTTTCACACGGGCCACAAAGCGCCGATGAAACGCCGAACGCAGCTTTGTGCGCTTTGTCAGCCACAAATCGCCGACTGCCGGCCGGCTGGAGTTGTGGTGTTGTAGCAATGGCATATCATTCGTGCTTTCACATGAAGTGGCAGTTTCCAGCGTTTAAAGCCAGAACGAGCCACAAGCGCATGCAGTGGCCAAGTACTCGGCACTTTTGGCGTTTTTGCATCTCAGCTGACATTTTTATCAAAAAAACATTCTTCATCATTCATGTTGAAATGTTATCTTATGAACAGCTGACTGCTGAATGAATATTGGGTGGAACGAATCGCAGTAGAACTGCTGAAACTAGCGTTTGTCATCTGAAAGGAATCTGCGATTTCTTGCCACAGCCAACAACATTTTCCAAAGTTTTGTGGTCCGTATGAAACCGCTCTTAGACAGAGCTAATGCAGTCGCCGTCGCGTGCCACTATTTCAGACAAAATCACACCAGTAAAATCGAGTAAATTTGATCAGAAAAATCAGCTGTTGAATTTCAAGAAGTTTATGCCTTCGTGTACTTTGAAATTGTTGAGCTCGGCCACACGGTCAGCTGATGTAATTTAGCCTTGCAATTACTTAGCCTACAATAATTGTGGCAAGCGACGGTGAGTGCAGTGGCTCTGTCTAATAAAAGTGTCTCTCTCTAAGGCGTGGCTCACGATACGAGCACCGCCCTAAGAATCGTATTCTCTATTTTGAAGCAAACTCTAAACAGGTATAATTTGATATTCTAGAAAGCAACAAAGAAAATGGAACAATAAAATTTGCAATATGAATCTATAATATGTGTCTTGTAGCGTGGAAATAAACATTAACAAAATAAACAGCTGACAATGATAATCTTAAGTCTTCAATTACTCGAGGATGATATTAATTTTATGTTTACCTCTTACGCCGAGCATGTCTAGACAGGCGGCCTGAGCGGGCAGTTGGGTGCCGCCGCCAATGGTGCCAATCTCAATGGACGGCATGGTGCATGACACGTACAGGTCGGAGCCCTCTTTGCCCCACGGCTCCATCAGTGTCATACAATTACTGCTACTCACATTCTGCGCTGGATCCTGCCAAGTCATTCAATCATTGTAGATGGTACACGATTTTTACAATTATCTCAAGTTGTGGCCAGACCGCAACGTAACTCCGTCTCTCCATTGCACAGAATCAGCTGATCGCAACATCGTCCCGTAACAGGAAAACCATTAACACAATTATGAGATGCTATGCAACGGCATGGAGTTACGATGCTTTCTGGACGCACCTAAATGTTGTCGTGTTGACACAACATTAAAAAGCTTTTCAAAATCAGAACGGCGTGTATGACCTATTTAAGCGCAAACATACATACATCATCGTTCAGAGCAAAAAAATAAAAACAAATAAAAAGAGAAAACGAGAAGAAAGTTTACCTTAGAATGACAAAACTGGACTCTATTGAATTGGATTGCAAGCCAAATATTAATGAGTACATGGGTAAGGCATTTTAAAAGATTTTTAGAATTTCTACAGTGACAGAAAGTAGAAATTCGATTCGATGTGGATGAATACGGGAATAACCCAAGTTATTGAATACAATGTCAAATCTGATTCTTACAATAAAACTAAAGAGCTATGTCTCTTTCCGAATAGAGTAGATAGAAGTCTTCTTCTCGGTGTAGCCATTATAAAATTGTGTTAGAGACTTGTACAAACGCTACAATAGCCGGTCTCTTGATTTTTTATTGTGTTGCATTGGAGATAGGCCTCTTCTTCTATTAGTTTAGTTCCTATCTGTTTCGGATTTATGTTGTTTTCACCCAGTTTACTTTGCTAATGCTAACCTCAACACTCTATGCCTGCTGTATAGTATCTAGATTTTTAGAGCAGGCAGATGCGAAGTGTTGAGGTTGTTGTCATTATCTTAAACGTAGTTTTGTGCAAACTCTCTATTAATTCTAACATTTCATACCAAGCCAGACTCTAAAATTCTGCAACCACTCTTCTAAGAACTCTTTAAGTTGTTAAGTGGACTGTATTATAAACAAATAAGTTCGGATTTAAGAAATTTGAACTTTTGAAAATCTTGAGGTTTAAATAAATTTAAATAAATCAAAATAGATTAGGAAAATTACAAGAAATTTAGAAGTAACGAAGTATCTATTCAAAGGGAAATTATAGTTAAGACCGTTTCACAGAACCCAGATGATTGTTGTCCTATCTGATGTGTATTGCATTACTATATCCATCTGCTATAATAATATGATTAAACTGCACTATAACACAATCAACAATATGAAAGTCACTGAAAGTTCATAAGTATCTTATGAGACGGCCTTCTTTATATTACGTTATTATGACAAATGACAGAATTTCACATTTTTAATACTCACTTGACCTGTGGCGATGTAAATGGCGGTAACAATATTGGCTGCATGGGCATTGAAGCCACCTATACTTCCAGCTATAGCAGATCCTATCATATTTTTGCTAATGTTAACATCCACTAGTGCCTGCACTGATGTTTTCAAAACTGTGAGTACTACTTTTGATGGTATAATTGCTTCACACACAACAGATTTTCCTCGGCCCTCAATCCTGCAATGATGAAGCAAGTCAATAGATTAGAATTCAGTGATTTCTACTTATATATAATAATCTAATAACTTATACAGAGTGACAACGAAGAATAGAGCGTATTTAGAAATAATAATGCTCGGTCAATGTTGAAGGAATACATTATTTATCTACATAAAAATGTAGTGAAATGTACGCCATTAAATTCTATTAACATTAAAATATACGCTTTTTTTAATATAAAAATATTGTAAAATGTCACATAGAAATTTTTCTCAAGTGTAGATCAAGCGTTGTGAGCAAATGAGTACCGACAGGCAGATTGGTGAGGGTTCTGCGTTGTTCTTGCCCTTTTCACATTTTCTGGCAATCTTATTATCATTACCAAGACCTGAATTACTCTAAGGACCCCGAGAACGCCAGAAAATGTGGAAAGGGCGAGAACAGTGCTGTCACAGAATCCATGCCGATCTGCCTGTCGGTACTCATTTGCTTATCACATTATTGATCTATACTTGAGAAAAAACTTTCTGACATTTTACAATATTTTTATATTAAAAAGCATATATTTTCATGTTAATAGAATTTAATGGCATACATTTTTATGTAGATAAATAATGTATTACTACAACAATAACCGAGCGAAAACTATAATTAGCTAATTTCTAATTCATAAGTTACAGCTGAATCATTGATTATTGATCATCAATAGAATTATGTTATGGTATAAAGTATTATATGTACACAGTATAAATAGATATTCATTTAAAATATATAAAACACTTAAAAAGGTAATATAGCACCATTTAGTCATCAGCAGGAATATTTGAAACTCAAACGTTCAGTTCCAGATCTGAAATCAACTATAATAGGGTGATGTCAAATCTACTTTTTCAATAATATAAAATAATAATTACTGTAAATAGAGAGCTAGATAGATTAGAATTATCTAGTCTCGAAAATGTAATTTTTCTTCAGCACTAGAAGTACTTGCACAATGGATCATCGAATAATCAGGACCATCATCAACACATAATCAATCAACAAATTGCTGCGGAATGGAGTATCACGGATTACCAACATTCCACGGCTTATGTTAGATTATGCGATGGTGATTATCCTCGAGTATTGGATGCTCCACTGTGCAAGCAACTTCAGTTGACAATCAAATTTCCATATTAATTAAATCACCTCACCCATCTTGACAAAAAAAAATAACAATTTTAGAGCCGATGTATTCTGCGACAGAACTCATTCTTATACAGTTTATGGAAATTAATTGAAAGTATTCTGGAAACCGGAAGTTAAATTAAAATCAAGATAAGAATTTTGAGAAAAAAATGCGGTTGAAAATTCAAATAATGGCTTCCATTACGATGGTTATATCACACCACAGCAAAAATCAAGGGCGGTCCCAGGAAGGGGGTCATGACCCCCCCCCCCCCATCGGAATTTACTTGAGAAGAGGTAGGAAGGTCAACAAAACCCATTTGTGACACCCCCCCCCCCCCCAAAACTCTTGAGCTAGGAACATGCAATCCATTCTTTACTGAACTGAACAAAACATAGGTTCAATGTAAAAACACTCATACCAATTGACTGCTGCTGGCTTTTTGTCAGCGCAGAAATTCCCACTAAGACTTAGTATTTCCATGTCATTGAAAATCGACTGAACAAACTTCAAAGCATTTTCTGTTCCCTGAAAAATGAATAAGAAAATATGAATGTAGTATGTTCATTACTATACCCGAGTTTGAATATAGATGACTATCCAGACCTCAACTTTATGTTTTAGCTCAAACAGCGTATTAAGCAAACAAGGAGTGAGGCAAGTTGCAGTTGCTTTCCTCACTGAGCTAACATATTTATGGCAGTTTGACAATTCCACTGTGTGGCCGTAGCCGAGTGGGTTAAGTGCTGGTTTGCTAACCGAAGGTCCCGGGTTCGATCCCAGTTCTGATCAAAAGATTTCACCTCGGGCCACTCCCGTGCTTCGAAGGACACGTTAAGCTGTCGGTCCCGGCTGTCTAGAAACTGTCCTTAAGTCACGTCAGAGGCCCTGCACTTACTCAGGTGCGACCTGATAACTCTGACACCAGACCTGAGCCAGCCAGGTCACAAGATATTATTATTATAAGGCCACTGAAAAAAGTCTCAAGCTCCATGCTTGACCACTCCACCTCTACACAGGGTTTGGCTGCATAGGTGAGTGCGTATACTATCCAGCAAACTTTTGAGCTACTTCCCCAACCAAGCCATCTTTCGACAAGGACATTTGCTAGGTAAGCAACACAAGATTGTAACTGAGATAAAAATACGTATAAACTATGAAACTGTAGCATCCCATACAAAATTATAATAAATAAAATCTGTTAACGAGATATTGATATCTCAACTGAGGCATTTAATGAATTCAGGTCATGTGGTTCAATGAAAACCTAACAATTGGCCAACGGATCAATAATACTCAAACATATAAATTTGGGCAACAAATGAAAAATCTACTTTGAAGGAAGATTATTGAAAAACTGAAAAGAATTTTGATAAGCTTGACTAGGAACATCTAAATTTAATCTAAATTAGATTAATTTTATTGATTAATTATATTCGATTAATTTGTTACACTATTGAATAGAACAAATAATGTGCAACACAAAGAATACCGGAGAAACATCTCCAGTATGAATGGCCCATTCAAAAGGCTTTAGGAATCGGAAGCGAATAAACTACCAGACATTCATGAAATAACTCATGAGCAAAACAACTAGTAAAATATAGCAGAATCATTGGCTCAATTACATCGCTCACTATCACAAGTAAAATTTGAATTAACAAAAGTAAACTTTCAATAAATTTAAGTAAAATTAAACTAGCTAATAAGATTTTTAAATAGAACACAAATTAAGAATCCATAAAAAGCATTCAACATCAATTCGACTTTGTAGTTGATAGTTTGGTTGGTTATAAATTGGCTATCAAGTATAAATAATTAAAAATTACCTTTGACACCATATTCATCCCCATTGCATCGCCAGTTGTCGCTACGAATCTAATAAAAAGATGGCGTCCTGCTATTCTAACGTTTACTTTACTAAGGCGTGCATATCTACTAGTCAAATCAAAGTGCTCTTTCATCTTTTTGAAATTGTCATCTAGCTGCATCCACATCATTGCTTCACTGCAATTCATAAAATACGAACAATTGATATTTAACTGAAAAAGCAAATTTTTGAAAATAGAAGCAATTGATTGATCTAAGAACGAATTTTTTATATAATAATAATTGGTTAAAATTTTGAAACTAATGTCGAATGAAAAATAACAGAATTAAATTTTAATTAAATGTTTCACTATTTGTAAGTTATTGGACATATTTTTCCAGGAGAAGTATTGCTTGTTTAGAAAATTTCTATCTAAAGCTGAAATTGCTGAGTGGCCAAGAATTTTCGAGAATTCTCTTGATAATAGAAACTCCCCTATACAAAATGTGTTGAGACTATGAAAATAGTATTGTTATAACATTTTCAATATATTAATTTGATAACATAAAAGGTTTATGTTGACAAATAATTGAAATAAGAATAGTTTAGTAGAAAGAATAAATAGAAAAATTTCAATAGAATATGAGGTATAAAAAATAAAACAAGGGAAATCTACATTGAGTTAAATAAATAAACCCTACATAAATGCCATACTACCAAAGAATTTAAATGGAATATCAAATATTTTGAGCTGTAAGTAAGTTTTCCCATTACAATACTTTCTGGATTATCCATTCCATTAATATTCTTTTGAAACAAGATTTTTTTTCTTTTCAATATCTTCAGGAATTTTTATAGGTTATAAATAGAGGATCATTTCCCAAAAGCTATCTTCATTCCTGGAATAACTATATTAACATTTGATCTACCAATTCAATGACTTCTGGTTTATTCTTTAATATAAGTGTTCGAGAATTTCGGCGACAGAAACGCGTGGCTTAAGAACCAATCTTATCTTATACCGTCTGTCGACGCTAAATTTCGGTCAATGAAGTTTGGCAGATAAAGTAACATGGGTGCTGTAGTTCACGCGACATTCGGTCATGCTTATCATGAAAAGTTTTGAAAAGTTATTATTAAAGAGCGCAGCATGAATAAAAAAGTTGTGAAACACTCAGGCTGCTTTTATACAAGGCATCAAATGACGGTCGTCGGGCGAGCGTCAACCGACGCGGGAAAAATTTTCTTGCATCTTTCCAGCGGAACGTAATGCCAAATAATATATTTTGGCGCGTGCCCGACGTCCGTTGTTCGAGCGTCGTCCAACTCATTGGGACCCGACACTGCGCGTAGCCTCCCTTGGGCTCCACTTTTCGTCGTTCGACGCGTTGTATAAAAGCCATACTATACTTCAGTACTCAACTCTCTTTAAACAGTTGATTAGTGGGGAACCTTGTTTCTTTAAAACTTATAATTTTCAATTTTGGGTTTCTTTTAAACTTATAATTTTCAATTCTGGTTTTTATTAGTTGAACTATACTTCAATATTGAATCACTAACTGCCCACCTTGCTCTAGTGATGGACTCGAACCTGACGACTGGGCCTCGGGTCATGCCATCGGCGACGACGCGACTTCTGACGCCGCAATCCTTCAGCGCCCGGCAGCCACGGTTGGTGGACGCCACCAGGCAGCCCTCCGTCGTTGCCATCGGAATCTGAAAGAACTGGTCATCCAGCTTCAGTGGCCCGGCCACGCCAACTGGCACTGGCACATAGCCAATCACATTCTCGCAACACACTCCCATCACCTGTAATCAATGCAAATACATTAATTGACCGAACGAACAGAGGTATGTTTTCTGCATTTGTCAGTCTGTTTGTAACGCATTTACGGCTAAACCCGAGTACCAAACTCTATGAAATTTTTCATGAATCTTCAATATTTAAGGAATGCTCAGTGATGTGTGTAAGGATTTTCGAAATTTGCTTGCATTTAAAGGATATTTAAAAGAAAAATGGGTCTTTGGCCTTCTTCTATAGGGAACATATGATTTTTAAAATGAGCTTCTCCATAATAATATGTCATTGGAATCAGATTTAAAGATAGCCCTCGGGTCCTCTCATTCATCTGGTTGAGCCTTCATATGAATAATAAAGTTATCTTTCATATGAATAACATATTTGTTTGAGAGAAAAAAATCATTTCTAATATTTCAATGAAGTATAATAGCAAGTGATTACTAAGTAAATTACAATTATACAAATTTAATTGTTATTGGTCTTTAGATTCATTTATAAGATATGTGAAATCTGATCTGATTTGAACAATCAGCTGACTGGAAAATAGAAACACATCCTTGGTGATGTGATACAGAGTAACTTTCTGTGGAAGACAGACAGAATATACTACGAAAATTAAATCGAGGTTTAGATCTGATGATTGTGTTTCATTTTACAATGGTGATAATCATGGAGTTCATCGAGTATGTTCGTCTGTGCAAGCACCCTTATTCTTGGGCGTGAGGTCTACTTTTCAGAGAACTACTAGTCGATAATCATTAATGAAATTAAACATTTAAAATGATAATCAATTGAAACATTATAATAAAGTCAAGTGGCACATGTAGTTAAGAACCTAAGCGTCACATAGATTTCTTATCATCATGGACTTACACTTACAAATTTCAAGAAAACAAGCATACAGCTTGTTTACAATAAAATACAGCACAGAATAAAATAGTACTGAAAATACGGTAATTAATGTAATATTAACGTCAAGAATGAATAATTTGC
The DNA here is from genome assembly GCA_948455865.1 of Conomelus anceps. Classification (NCBI taxonomy): domain Eukaryota; kingdom Metazoa; phylum Arthropoda; class Insecta; order Hemiptera; family Delphacidae; genus Conomelus; species Conomelus anceps. The sequence continues at coordinate 34,116,979 of OX418216.1, forward strand.
AAAGTTCATCAATCTTTGAAGCTATTACAGTAACGTTACTCTAAGGCAGTTTAGAGTGTTTGCCAAATGTCACGGGCGTCATATATAAATGGTGTCATTGACTGCGCCTGTTCAGCCTTTTGTTCATGGCCTTGACGCCTGTGTGTGGACGGCCTTACTGAAATTATTATTTCCCTCATCAGGTAATTATACTTTCATTATTGTACTGTACTTGCAATTCTTCCCTTTCCGATCTTTACTTGAGGTCAGTCAGCTACACTAGATTTGATGAGATCCTTTGAAGTTCACATTTACGACGCTCTACTGCTGTATCAAAATTCATCAATTTGTAGTTCATTTCTAACCTACTACTCGTATTATTATTTTAAGATACAATATGAAATAAAGAATGTTCCCAACATTATAAACACAGTGGATTGTAACTGCAATTGAGCAAAACAATTGAAAATATATCTAGTGCAGAAAATTCATGGAGGTATACGAAAATGGAGGAAACATAACGTAAACCGCCAATGTCAAAAATATGTAACCGGAAAGAAGCAAGCAAGGTCCTAATGCATGGGATTTAAGCCATTCGCGGCTATATCACCGCGAATTTTAAAGTACGTAGTTCACTTTTACAATATTTAACTTTCATGTCATTTTAAATGTTTGAACTAAGCTTATCATCGGCAGAAAACGATTTGCATCTCTTTTTTGAAAGATTATGCAGTCGTATTGATCACTTCACCACTAATTATGGCTTTAACCAACAACGAAGTGTCGAGTCGGGTCTATCTTTAAAGATAGCCATGGTAGATTCATATATAGATACATATATATCAACAACATTGGTAGTGTAATATAGTAACATATTCGTAGAGTAATATAGCCGCCAGAAGTCACCCGATAGCCGCTCAAGACTACGTCAGCTGTACGTTTTTGAATTTATGCTACCTCCACTTTCTTATACCTCCATGAGAAAACTTGACAATATAATTGTAAAATATAAGAAAAATTCGTGTACCTTATCGTAATCATAGTTTTGGTAGGGTAAGTCGTTGAGTACTTGTGGGATTGCGGCATCGAGACACACCATCCGCCTCCTGATTCCGACTCCCCTCTCGCAGTCATTCACCACCTTCTCCAGCTGGTATCCTGATATGAGGCCATTCTTCACTAGCAAGCACACCTCTGCATCACTCAACTTACATGCTGTGCCCTGTAATACAAAAATTGTCCAATTGCATTTGAGCAAACAGAAGTAAAGTATTAAAAAGCCATTTTTATATTTAGGTATAAATAATTCCTATTTCAAAACGAACTATAAAGTACATTAATACCATTATAAGTACTACTAATACCATTATTTTATGGATTGCCAAGAAACGGGTAACTGATCATAGTTTTCCACAGCATTGAATGTTAATTGTAGTACGGTGAGCGTTGTTCTTCACTTAGATTTATTACAGAAATAATTACAGTTACAGGAAAAAACAATTGCTTGTGCTACATAATAACTAAGCGACAATTTCAGATTTCATTAAATACCTTCACGGGTTGAGAAGATTTTTTAAAATGATTAATAGAGTTTGATTTGATTAATTCAAGTATCACTTCACCGCAATATCAAATCATTGAATCATTATTAACCTTGAAATTTTACGTGGAATACGAACTACCAAGATAATGAAGAGTAAAAAGCAGGTAGCATGGAACCGAGCGCTCGTGAGTTAAAATAATGATTGAATCATGATTCCAAACTTATAAACTTTTAGTAGTCAATAATAAGCCAATGGTCTGTAGGGTAAGACATGAAACAATGTAATGTGTTCGAAATAAATTAACTATTATTCCCAATTTCAGTTATTGATACTTCATCTAGCACACTCAGAAGGAGAAGGATGCCAGGTCAGACCATTGGGTTTTAAATAATAAACTATCATTGTATAGCCAATAATCTGCAGATAAAGACATAAATGAAGCAATATGTTTGATTTGAAAAAATATATCAATATGATTATTTTGAAACAATTCTAGTAAACTCAGAAGATCCAGGTGCAAACTACACTTGGAGTAATAGAGAAATTCATAGAAAAGAAGCAAAGAAAAAACTGTCAGATAAAAGGTGGAATTGTTTGGAGAAAATAAAGCTTGGCACACGATAGAAAAAACTACTTTATTGTTGAAATTCGCAATAAATGGTGATCATTCACCAATTACCTACGTTATTAGCATACTTTAGAGAAGTATAAGAAGTATAAAAAACTAATTTACCTTAGCTTCTCTTACAATAAAGAAAATACTTCTTTGTTGAAATTTGTAATTAATGATGATCATTCTCTAATTAACTACTTTATAGGAACGTTATTAACACACTTTAGAGAAGAATAAAAATGAATCTACCTCAGTTTTATAGATAGAAGCACACTCCTCGAATGTTCTGATTTGTGATTCGGCCTGACCGATGCTCTCAACATATTCGGTGCCTACTTCGGTCTGAACCAATTTGTCGAATCGAGAAATCAACGAAGAAATTTGCAGTTGATCTGTCTGAACACGCTTATGGTGACACGAGGGCGATGGAGCAATCAGTTTGCTGGTGGGTTCCAAGTTGTCGGATTCCAACACAAGTGGTACTCCAGTTGGCATGAACCTTGAGAGCATTGTCGAGTCAAGGTTACCTGCACACGAAGCAAACGGAATTAATGTAATTGAAATCAAATATTGTCCAAAATGTATCACATAAAAATACAATATATTATATACGTGCGACGTATTCTCTCCCATTTCCTCATTGTTTACCAATATTATCATTGTTCGTAGCTCATTTTCCATTTTTTTTTGTATAATACAAAAACTTTTGGCACTGGCAAAATATCGATTTCTATGAAGTTATTAAATAGGCCTGTAGGTATCCAATTTATTTATAGCATTAATTTATGGTATTAATAATAATAAGCGTATAGCTTTTATTGGTGGGGTGACTCATACGGGTTAGTTCCACCTCGCCGTTTGAACCATGTTATATGGTGAACCTACTATTCAAAGTGGGTTCCAAACCACAGAGTAGGTGATAATGATAATTATAACACCAAGTCATAGAAGCACAGTCACCCATCCAAACGCAGTCTTGATCGGTCGTGACTGAGCATCACGATCGCATGAACACCACGCTTGCCGCGTACCAATTACCACCGTTATGTTATTTTGCTGATATGATCAAATAAATTCACATAAACATGACTAAGGGCTAAGGGTAATCAAACTTAGCACCAAATGAATGCATATTTATCGTAATTGAACGCTAACATAAGGTAACTTACTCCAATTGGAATAAATGATAACTGTTTGTTTCTATGTTTCTATCACAAATTAATAATAATATTATTTAAACAGAATTTATTAATTTCGAATTCCTTTAATTGCTATCAGTTAAAATAAATTAATAATTATTAATAAATTCTGTTTAAGTAAATTTGCCAGTTTGTTCAATTGCCAGTAACTTCGAACTAACTTGTAATAATATTATATTTCTATTGGAAGTTTTTGAGGAATTTAAATAATTTTTATATTATGAATTATGTCTCATTAAACTTACGTTCGGCAGCAGCATCATCAGCCGACATTAGGATCTGCTCAGCGAGCTCTTCCTTATCTTCGAAAAAGATGAATTTGACAGTGAGAGCCAGCAAAAGGATAAGAATGACTATTTGATCTGCACTTACACGCACCCATCTGTAAAAAGGTAAACAAGGTTAATCATAAATTACTGAAGAACACAAATCTTCACAACAAACAATAATATTATAAACTTAAAAAACACTTTTAAATGGAAATTGACTCACGTTATGGTGTGACGGCCGTTTCACTCTGTTGTCTAGAGCATCATCAGACGACCCACAGTACACTCTGATGATGCTCTAGACAACAGAGCGAAACAGCCATCACGCCATAACGTGAGTCAATTTCCATTTAAAAGTGTTTTTTAAGTTTATAATACATATTAGTGGAAACAAGATGGATCTTCAACATCAAAACAATAATAGTTTATCCCCTCCAATAATAAATATCATTAAATTATAAAACTCCTTGCATTTTTTAATATCATAGGAAATACATATTTATAACATGCATTACTAATGTAATACTAGTGTCAGACTAGTAGCGACGGTCTATTTGCAAGTGTGAAACCGAGAAAATAAATAAATAAAGGAACATTTTAATCATGAAAAAATTTAATCATAAAAGCTTTAATGTATACATTGTAAATTAGTGATTAAGGAGAAAAAAACAGAAGAAGAAAAAGATGAGAAAGTAGAAGAGGAAGAAAATAACACAGTAACTATTGTACTGAAATGTAATTTTTTAGTATAATCCATTATGTTTGTCAATTTCAATACACAGTTACTGCGAAGAACATTCAACATCATAAACATTATAAAGGTTAATATTTCAAATCTCTACTTATAATACACTTTTTTCACAGGTCCTTAACTTGAGTTGTCACTACATTATATGAAATTACTGTTTATTTATTTTGATAATTTACACAAGTAGTGTAATCTACCAAACTCGTGGTTTTGTGTGATAATTGTTAATGAGCAGATGTCACAAAAAATTGAATTGATCAGGTTTTAGGAGTATTATCGCATTTTTCTTTTGAAGTCTCTGCTCTAATTATTTATAATAATTCATGTTTTTTCAAATCTATAAGTTATACGTATGTGACTCATGTTACAATTTGAACACTATCATTTTCAAATCAAATCAAATCAAATTGGTTTTTATTTTCCATGACAACACATTACAAGAATTAAACATACAATAACGTTACATCTTCTGCAAACAAATAATGATAAATAAAACTTACAGTTGAAATTAAATAATTAATCGGATTAATCCTAATAACCAAATCCAACTGAAATACATCATAGATACAGAAAATACAACACCATTTTTGAGAAACTTCATGAAAGCTCTCCACAAAGGCGAAGCCTGTGTGTGGAAGAGGGTCTTGACAATAATTGGCTAACGTTGGATTGTTCTCGTACCTGCATCAATCAAATTCTTGGGTAAACCAGATATCAATATCGGAAAAGATTTAGAGTCAAACTTGGACCATCAATACACATTTACTTTATCTATACAATGAATGGATTATCTCTTCTATATTCGTTCTCCCACTCTCCTTTAACCAATCGTTAACAATTTTTTTATAAATATATTTGCATTTACCTTCAGTATTATGTAGATTTTCAGGCAGGTTTCTATACAGAGTGTGTGCTATATAATAAGTATTTGTAATGGAATGAGTTTTGACTAGCCTTGGAACTTGGATTCCTATTGCTTCTGACGAACGAGTTCGATAGCTGTGCTCTATTTTCTTGAACATATCTTTATGATTTTTGTACATGTATAACAATATATTTCTTACATAGATTTGTCTTATACTTAAAACATTAAATTCTTTAAAAATTTCATCAGAGGGAGTGCGTATACTTTTTCTTAATGCTGTTTTGATAATAGATTTCTGTGTAATTTCCAAGGGTTGTAGTAATGTTTTATAGGCTCCCCCATAAGCCAAAATTCCCACTTCGATAAGTGACTGAACATAAGCAAAATAAATATTTCTTAGCTCATTTAGTGATAGAATTTTGTTTAATTGATAAAAAATATAAATAGCTTTGCGAATTTTACTTTTCAAGAATGCAATGTGGGCCGACCAATTCAGTTTCTCATCTATCATTACTCCTAAATATTTATAATTAACTACTGGTTTTATTCTATTTCTGCATGTAAATCATGTTTGTCACTAGGTTCATGAGCTCAACGCTTAGTGATAATTGTTCAATAAATATCTATCTATCTCCAAGCCTCTGGTAGAGAACATCATGTTCAAAAATATTATAATGGAGAAAATTACAGCTACTACTATATAACTTAAGTGAGATCCCAACACTACTATTTTTATTTTCGATTCCAGATTAATAATTTCAATAATACTAAATTTAGAATAACCCGAACTTTGAACAATGCTAAACCAGGAAGAAATGAAGAATTAGTAATATTGGAGGATTAGTTCATTCTAACAAGAAATAAAAAACTACCTCATGAGATATCCTTGCAGAACAGCATCTTCCGTCCTGTTAGAACTGATGTGATCTCCATGGACTAGTGGTATTTCTGGTTCTTGACGGTCAATGCCTCTCAGAGTCAACCTGCTGTAAAATCAAATAAATTTACAATTTAAATTTCTTTATTGTCAAAAATTAACAAAACTATTATCACAAGTATAACTTGAATTCTTAATTTCCTATCCGGCGCCATTAGCCAAGCTTAGCGAGTTCGCTAACGACGAGTTCTTTACAAAGTATATGAATGAAAATAACTCAAAATCAACTTAAATTACAAATAACCCAATGTTTCATTGATGTAGACCATATATAAAAATGCATTCAAACCATCAACTAATCTTATAAACATGCAGTGAAGAATAACCAGGAAAAGTGTATATTTATAATTAATTTAATGGTTACTTAAAATACATATTGTTCCTCAAGGACCATTCCTCTATATATCTCATTGCAGTCTTGTTTATTCCTGTATGGAAATTAATGTTGTTTTGATCCATGCTAATTCATTTTCATATCTTTTCTCCCATAAAATGAGTCAAAATTTCTAAGCATTCTTACCAATTTTCCATTTATACCAGAAATGCCAATTGTAGTAGTAGTAGTAGTATGAAATATGATATATTATTTTAATATTACAATAACTTCTTTATCGTGAATTCCGTGATGTGAACACTCACTACATAATTTAAACTCACACCAACAACTCCATAATTGAAACTCACTCCAACAACTCCATAATTGAAACGACAACTTATTCCTACGACTCCGTCTCCTTACATCAATTACAGTCGTTTGTTATTATTGATCTTGTACTGTAGTGAATAATCTTATTTCCTAATTATTTTTTTTAATTATAAACAATATTTTTATCACATAAGTTCTTCGTTAAGTGAACACTGCATTTTACAGTGTGTCTTCTAGCCCGACCCAGAGCAGCTCCGATTAAACTGATTCATTAGATGATATTTTGAAATGAAATCACTATAATATGCCAGATTGCCATAGTGACTTGAAGTACAGTAGTAAGTAGAGAACATAAACATGCTCATGAACCATGAAAATTTCGTCACAATTCTATGTGTAAGTAGATATCATTGTCAACAATGCAAAAAGTTTCCATCGTCTACTTACAAAAAGCAAAGTCATTGGACTCTATGCCTAAAGGCTTTCAGGTAATATTTTTATCATCAGTTTCATAAGAGTCATTATTGAAGCAGATAATCTACAAGCTTTGAATCTCCAGTTGTCCAAATCTCCAATTAAATCTCTAATAAACTATCGCGGACGTATCCATATTGCCTATTGTATTATAACTACTGAATTGAACTATTCTGTTCTATAATGAATAAGATTATTTCAGAAAAAATTTCACGGTTGAAAAGTAACGATTATAGCATACTTGAACAAGATCTGTGCCAATAAAGCAGCGATTAGGAAGAGCACAACACACCACCTGCTGGACGACATGAATGACCAGTGGGACACTTCTGTCCGGAAAATAAGTGTTCCGAAATACATAAATCATTATTCCTTCCCCCGTCGGTCTAGTTGCTAAGCACATTGTCAAAGAAAAAGCCAAGATAGCATCTCCAGTTGGCTGAATGGGACAAAGGAAATTGTATAATCACTTGAGAAAGGTCAATGTTAAGACCTGAAACCACTGCCCGGAATTGGGTTTCTCAACTAAATGTAGAACATACGATTATGCAAAGCATCGCTTGAATGAGACACGCTTGAAATAGAAAGTTGATGTGGGGATGGAGAATTAATGCCGAATGTGGAGCACTGTAATTTTAGAACAAAATTGAGGCCGGTTCAGGTAACACGCATTTTTAAAATCCGTATTACATCTTTAGGAAGTGAATGATGAGATGAAAATTCTTCCTTGCGGACGTAGAAAAATAATGATCCAGTAAGGAAAATGTTTCTTCAAACAACTTTAAACAATATGATAGAATAATGTTCTTATTACAATGGTTATTACCATAGATTTAGATTGGATTTATAAATTAGAATCATAGATAGAGCCTTATTTTAGATTAGACCATGGCGATATTTATACACATACACAATCATACATTTGGGTAATCTGTGTTATTGTCAATTAAAATATTAGAAATGTTTTTGGAAAACTAAAATTTAAAAGTAGAAAGACAGGCTCCTTCAAGAGCTCCATTCAATCAGCACTATGCATGTTCTCGCTGCAATGTAATGAAGGCTCCATATTCAATCAGTGAATTATTCCTTTGTAAGAATCATGAATGCAGAATTCGGCCTTCCACAATAGAGGTGAGGAGAGGTTTAAAAAGACATGCAGGGATAGAACAATTTTCTGATAATGAGACTTGGATTTTTTTTAATATTCCTTTCAGAATTTTCGTTATAAACAAATTTGACTATAAACGAAATGAACATATCTGGGGAATACGATCTCACAAGGCGTAAACTTTGCAATGAAGTGCAAATCTAGAAACCAATACCTATAAAAAATTTAAAACCACATTATTTTTCACAATTACCGTAAAAGTTTTTCTGTGATAACTATTGCCTTTTCTACTGGATAGTAAGAGTTTCCAGAATTTTTTCACAGGTCCTAGATGTTTTTGATACCTGTTCAAACTGTTAACTATATCAAATTCTATCGCAAACCATTATTGATAATTATAGTCAATTGAAATATAATAAAGAAGGAGCAATCTTAGCATACCTATGAAGATGAACGATGACAAGCCCAGCTGACATAATCATCTTCACTCTTTGCACGACAGGATTAGGTTTCTGATCTTCCTCTTTCAGTGCTCGCATGATCAGTGATTTATTATGCCAAGCTGGATGCCCCGCTTCTTCACTGCGTGACAACTGCGTAGAATAGAGAATAAAATTACTGTAATTGAGAAATTAAATGCAAAAAATAATCATGATTAATAGAATTGTTTTTTTTTCATAACATTTATTTCGTGCTGATGCTTGCATCTGATCAGTGCAGATAAAGGCCTGCATACCTGAATTGAAATTGACTATTACAGTCACCACTCTAACTGATTAAACCGCTGCGACTACAAAGTTTATTCCTTAATTCCTTTATTCATCCCTTCATTTAAAAATAAAGAAAGCATGAATAATATCAGTTACCAAAGAAATTTTCATAGAAAACTTGAATTACGGTTTTCAGTGAATGAAATTGTTATTAGCACACATAATAAATACGTTAGAAAGGTGCAATGATCCTCTCTATGGTCTGCCCTAACATCACTAGGAATAATTAATGATAATTACTCTTGTATAAAAGCAAACAACGAATAATACGATTTTTAGTCTATATAAAGCTGGGCATTCACGTTCTGATTTGCAGTACCACTTGCAGTCCAACCTCCAAGGTTGGATCCGAAAATTGTAGATGGACGACTAGAGGGACGACTTCCGAATGTAGACGGTGTTGGAGCGTGTGTGGGGGCGTCGGATCAAAGTCGTCCAACCTATCTCAGTCAGTGCATGACCTTCGGGCAAGTTCGGGCAACATCGGGCAACTTCGGTTACATTTTTCGGCTCGAGAGCGACGTTCACAGCTGACTAGGAATAAAGTTGGATTGCAAGTAGGAGCGTGAGTGGAGTCGACTATCCATCTAGCAGTACTACTAGCAGTACTGTAAGTTGGAACGTGAATGCCCAGCTTTACAAACAAACCCTAATGTAATTTCCAGTAGTATGTAATAAGTAGATTATGAAACGATTAAGCCACAAGTGGATGTGAGTTAGAGCACGAGTGGAGCGAGTTTCCTAACAATGCATGAGTTGAGTGGTTTAAAGTGGCTAAGTTTAAAACTAGACAATATAAACAAACAGAACTTGATTGCAAAATGTACAAATAAGTATATGATCATTTTCATTATGACACTGACTGGGATGAATGCTAAATTCTCATTTCCAAAAACCTATATTGAAAAGTTACTCCCTTGTCATAATATGTTCATTAAGCAACGGTTTTGATTAGGTATGAATTGTCAGCCGTTATTAGTTACTTTTTCAAATCTAATATATATATTGTATAACATAGACGCATTTAAAAATGTTTTCATTCCATTATGATAATGTGGAAAGTGGTACTTACTTCAAGAATAAGCGAGAGACAAGCTGGATAGAATGTCATGAAAACAACGTAATTAACTACAACTGACAGACATGCGAACCAACACAGCACCTCCAGACGTTTAACACCTGAAATAGATCAAACAGATTAGTAAATGGAAGGAAGGAATTAGTCATGGCTTATTTCTAGATTCTAGTTAATGAACATGGAAAAGAATGCTGAAACACGTTGAAAACATAAGTGTCAATCATACATGGCTTGAAACCACAGATAAAATATATTATACTTTAAAAATACAGTCAGTAACCAAACGACCTATAAACTAGAACCAAATAATTTTAAAACAAAAAAATTAGATATTATGTTTTTCGTCAACAATCCACCTAATTACCTGCACACAAGCTATTAGACCGAATAGAATTCATTGAAAAAGAGGGCTTGTTAGGTTGATGATAGAAGTTGTTCTGGCAGAATACTTCCACCTCTCAATGTTTAGTGACTGAGCATCTCAGTACAATTTTTTATAACTATACTCCATCATTTTTGTTTAAATCCAGTCAGCTCCTTCCACAAGTCTCTTTATACTTTTTGAGCCACGATTGTAATGGTCTGCCCGAGTGCTTCCAAAAAATTTCAAGGATTATTCTCAAATAATTAATTTTTTCTACGAATTTTCCTTCAGGAATTGATTAAATTTTCTACTTCTCTCTGCTCCACTCCAGTTCCAGTCACTTTAATTTTCTCTTTCCATCAACTTTCCGTCTCTAAATACTCGCAGATCTCACCTTCAAGTCTTTAATAAGAATTACCGTTTAAATTTTGAAAAAAAATGCATCGATTTTTTAAAAAAATGCATCGATTTCACACCATAAATTCTTAAGATCAGACCATTTTGTTAGTAAAATCTTTTTATTTTCAGATAATCTTTTTATTTTCAGATAATCTTTTTAGTGATGCAAAGAATTTCTCTCAACACAACGAATTTCAGCAAAAGAAGATTTGATAAAACATAACTTGTAAAGTGAAGCTATTTATTGTGGATGTTTCTCACATGAGTCTCAAGCTTTGCGTGGGTAATGAGATGAAAGAAAATGATAGACCTAGACTAACAACCGTAACTGGGACCTTTGGGGTAGCAAGTCAGGTACACTATTCCCTCACCAAATTACATAACTAATTAGACAAGGTACATCATAATATGTAAAAGCAAGGTTAGCAGAGAGAAGGTGGAACGCCCACAGATCAGAAATGCTAAGTGTGGGGGTAAATATTAACAAGAAATCACAGTGACCACATCAGAATGAGGGTTTTATTTATGAATATACTCAAGGGAGACTTGAGAAGCCTTTTCAAGTATCCCTTTAGTTGAAGGAAATCTCTAGGACGATTTATGAATAAGGGCCTTAACATGCCTTAACATGCCTTAACAATGCCAAATTCCCATAAATGTTTGAAAATGAGTGCAAATACATGATCAATTAGAAGCAAGCGCACTGTAAATTCACTCTCTACTCTAATCTTCATATATAACAAAACAACAATCATCTGTCAGTTATAACAGTGGTGAAAAAGTGACAGTTTTCAAATACAAAATAGTAATCAGAAGAAAAACTCAAGTTACCAGACAGAGTGCCAACACTGATGACAAGTGTTTCGACAATGGTGTCAAGAGTGATGGTGGGCCCGAGCAGAGCCATGCCGCGTGCTATGTTGTGCTTCACCTCCTCCTGGCTGGACGAGCTCAGCGCATACTGCGCCAGAACGGTAGCTTTCGACAGGTCGATCAGCAGCAAAAAGAAGAACAGCGCGTCTCTGTCGAATACAACACAACATTTAAACAAAATCACAAAAACTCAATTGTTAATTAGATTAAACAAGATTAAGGATGCCCGGCCATTGAACAAGCTTTGTTGAGTTGCGGCACACTGTGCGACGACAGCTTTTAAAATCAAACCAATGGTTTTCAGTGAATGCCCAGCCACTGGAAGTAGTACTCCACTGCACTGTGCCAGTTGCCGGACGTTCATTGAGAACCATTGGTTTGGTTTGAAAGCTGTCGTCGCACAGCGTCGCGCAATTCAGCAAAGCTTTCAGTTGGTGGGAGTCCTTATAGTCTATGCTCCTTTACATAGAATTGTATGTAGCCTATATGAATAAAAATCATTTAAATGGTTAATGAAAATCTTTGCTGATTGAAGGAACAAGTAGATGAGTGTGCAACACTGCAATAATGATTATTAAGCTACTAGAATTTGTGGTTTCATGATGGAATGAGATATCATCATTTTTTGAACTATGATTGATGATAAATTAACAACCAACTGCAACATTGGCAACTAAATGGAATACATTTTCGTTATTGACGTTTAGGGACGGCACAAAAGCTATCATACTGTCAACGACCATGAAACTCCCAAGATTTTGCTTTCTATTTTCATGAGCAAAATTCAAAATCCTCAGGCAGTCTGTTCAAAAAGTGTGTCAGACACTAAGCGGTCTGAATAAATGGCTTGATTGGTTGAATAGTCACAGGCAATGGCACTCAGCCAATGAGAGCCATTTATTTACACCTAGCGTCTGAGATGCTCTATCTGTCTGTGTTGACGGCATATTCCTGGAAGAGCCACTCATGCAAGTTCCATAGAAATCGGTCAACGCGTTTACAGACAAATATGTCTGCCTTACATAGAAACATGGACTAACAAGGTGAACTGAAACAGGACCCGACTTCGCTTGATCAAAATGATGGAGTGCTAAGGAAATAGAACTGCAATGGGCAATAATAAATTGCAACTAAATTACATTGTTACTTGTAGACTTTTGAGAAACTAGACCCATGAGCCTAAATGCATATTATACTGTTTCCAAGATTGAAGGTTTGCAATTAAGTCAGTTAACATTCACAAAAATCTCGCTTCAACTAAGAAAAATGTTAGCATGCTTGATAAGCCTTGAATTAGTAGCTCAAGATTTTCAGTTGCCTAGCTAGCTGAGGTGTAAAATAATTCTACCTCTACAAAGTCCTCAGTAACCAATTAGATGCATGCTGCCAAATTCAAGCCTCTACAGAATATCCATATAGTCATGTGATAAAACAGTCATATTTCAACCAAACTTCCGGTAAGTACAGATTAGCATATCTCCAAAAATGAAATGTAAAGTGAATGGTTTATACTGATTATTCCATTTCTTGTGTTAATGGAAATTTCAAGTTTGAATAGTAGTAGTGCAGTATGGCTATTGTACGCGCCAAATAATTTATAAATATTGTCTCACTATAGGCCTACATAGTATTTTACAGTTATTATTGTTTATTATTGCTTTTTATTTATATTATTATTTATTTTGTTGTGTATTTCTCCATTCATTAATATTTTAAATTACTATTGTTATATCTATATTTTTATATTGCGTTCCTATTCAATAATGGTATATTCTGTTGGTATAAAAATAAATAAATGAATTAATATGATGGATGAATGAATAAATAATCCTAATAATTACCACCTAACACATAAAAATTGTTTCAGAAGAATATGATCACCTTTCCCTGAATATCTATTCGGTGTAGACTCGCCATCTCATAGACTATAAGCAATATTTTTTGATAGTAGAAAAGCATACATATCAGCGTGAAGTATTTACTTACTTGAGATCAGAAATATCACTTCTCATGAAATTGATTACGCTGGACGTGAACACAAAACTGGAGAAAACAGTGAACAGTCCTGCAATACCTGTAGAAATAGAAAAAAAATATTAATACAATTTAACCATATTAACCACGTCTATTACTAAAAGTTTTCCACCAATTATATTGTACAAATTATTACTAGACAATGAAATACCCTGAACATGTTTTAAAACATGTTAAGTTCGATCCTTGTAAAAATGTAATTGAGAAATCTAGATTTCTAGATATTTGAAAATGCAAATTTTGTAATGTATTCAATGCTTCTAAAGATCTGCTTTGGAAAAAAGTTTTGAGTCACTGTTATGCAGACCGTCAAGAAACTTTGTCCTATAACCAATCAATTTTGCATTTTTCAACGGAACAATTGTTATAACATACATCCGTTTCAAACACAGTTAGATAAGCCGTTATTTATTGATAACACATTAACATTTATTCCTCATTCTTCAGTTACTGGATAGTTTATTGGTGATATTACTTGGTAGTATTGTATCTTTGGTTCTTAGAAATTTGTCAGGAAGAAAGATTGCAAAGAAGATATAAGCAAAGGAAGCAATGGGCTTCCCATGAATTATTAGGAAGAGGAAAGAGCGTGTTATCACTTTCGCTTTCGGTAGGAGCGTGCAGTGCAGATGGAAGTCGTCATCGCCACGCCACGCCAAAGAGAAAGCTCTCTCCTACAGTCTCTCTCCCGCGCAACTATTGCACCTCCCTCTGATGCACTAATCTCATCTCTTTTGCACACTATATCACACTATCATATCTTCTCACTTCTCAAACAGAACACTACCTTTTTCTTATCACACTCTTCTGTCATTGTTTTTCTTTTCTTCTCTCCCACACGCTCACTCTCAATCGTTTACTCTTTCTTTCCTTCTTTTCTCACGCAATTATCGAGCCATGAAAGTGAACGTATTTAGCGCCACAGACCTTGCACAGAGATTCCACAGACTGCAGATGAACGTTATTTCAACTAACAGTGATTTGTTACTTACTGTTGCTTTTCCAAGACCTTAAGTCTCGTTACCTAATTCACAGAACAACACTTATTATTCGAATGCGTACTACAGTTGAACCTCAGTATAACGGAATCATGCAATAAGTTCGTTTTTAAACAGACATTCGTTAATTATAAATTGTCTTGGCTTCCCCATATTGAAATTAGGTACTTGTTAATTTCTACAGACATTTTGAAAAAAGCAATATCACTGACACTTGCAATGTCAAGTGACACCATAAAAAAAAAGTTACGTCGAAGATTTCACTATTTGTTCGTTATATAGAGGTTTGACTGTTGACTGTATTCAGTAGTGACAAGTTATGAGCGTGAATATAGATTCCAATTAAATTTATTTTTCATAAAATTTCGCAAAGAATACATCATTTACAGGCAAAGACAAAGTAATATAACAGCTTACAATTCAAGAAAATCTTGCATATGCAAAGTTGATATAGTGCCGGTGTGCGCTATTGTAATCAAGTACTGCACTTGCTAATTTTTACAAAGAAATTTAAAAAAATCAATATCACTGACCCTTTAAATGGCACAAATTCACCAATATCGGATGAAATGGACGAATTTGTTTAAACTCATTGTTCGACGATGTGAGACATAGACTAACACAAAAACAACACCTAATTTATTTCTTTCTTACTTTAGTTTGGTATGTATGGTAACTATGGTATGTATGTATAAACAAATTTAAAATAATTTAAATAGCCTAAAATCACAAGGCTTCAAAGTTATAAGTCTCCTATGATATGACTCAATGGTGGTAATAGGACTAAGTCTCCCCACTAATAAAATCCAATGAAAATATTAAATTATTTCTAATTGCTATTACAGAAACAATTTAGCAAATTGATCAAATTTCTAATAACATCAATTTAATCAAAAATATCTATCCAATAGCCATTTAATCCGTAATAGCGATAACGGTTATACTGTTATTGGATAACTGGTAACGGATAACTTTTATTGAAAAATAACGATTTCAGGTACGAACACAACACGGACCTTGGCAGTAGGAGCAGACTGAGGCAGAGCGCCGTGCTGCACTCCTATTCGGCAAAAATGCCGCTCGACAGGTCCTTTCTTTCCCGGGCGATTATATCACACCGAATTATCCACGCGGCCGCCGACACCACCACCACCGTGGCCGTCGTTTCCTGAACAAGGCGCATCCTGCACCTTTCTAAGTAGTCGATTGCACAGCTATTGCTTCACTACTATGCAACAGCACCACATGTCATGACTCTCAAAAACTATTCAGACTATCTAACCTTCAGACATTAATGACGATACTAAACGACAAAATATTGGGTTCACAATGACAAGACAACCTTCCCACAACTTCTCTATCATCGCCTCAACTTATCTGTATTCTGCCACAATTTCACAGGCGGTCACGCATTTTTTAATTACAGTACTAATATTCCATATTTATAACTTACTATTTCCAACTTTTAGATTTTATTCACTACTTTCATTGGTTTATCTTTTTTCAAGATTCCAGTTGGACGAATCCTTGCACATACCCTACGATATAGACCTACATGTAAGAGAATGTAGGCAGGCCCAGGAAAATATTTCAAAATAATGATTGATTTTATGCATTGAAAAGGAGGCGATAAGGACGGAAAGGGTAAGTTATGTTTAGACCAGATGAAAGAAGATTTTTATGCGCTGTTTTCAATTCATAGCTTACGACCTTTTTTTGCGAAATAGTATTAAATGATTTTACCAATTCGCCATCTACTAATTTTCAATTCACAGCTTACGATTTTCAACTATAATTACATTTAACAGTTCTAAAACTGTCACTGTCAGTAGTCTTTAACCAGCTTTATTTCATTAAAGTTTTTAATTTTTTGTACTGTGATTTCATTCAGCAGTTCTACTAACTTTTAATTAACTTTTATTGGTCTTTAATCAGTTTCATTCCATGACAATTTTGATAATCTGTACTATATAATTTGTGGCATGAGGGCAATATCAGATTTTTGTTGGTGCCCTTTTCGAATATTTTTTCAATAAATAAAATAATTATTACACTTGCTGTATCAAAACAGATTAGTTGATTCTTTCAACGTCATTTGATGTAGGATTCTTTCAAAATACAAAATTATCGCCGAGAGATAACGGCTGTAGTTTATAAAATTCATTCTTTGTAGTAACTTTATTCAATGTAAAAAACTGTAAAAGTCTAGTTTGAAAGGATTAAGCGAGAAACTTTGTCTAAGAAGCAGTATTAATAGTCCAACAGTGCAACAATATAGCAACTTGAAAAACAATATTTAAATACTGTAGTAATCCAAGCTTCCCTATCTTCGATTACTGTAACGTAAAATGCGTTGGAAAATTGCCACAGCGAAGCTATAAAGAATTTTATTATAGCGTCTTGGGAACGATCATAACATTAGAAAACTATGTAGTACGCCATTGAATACAACATCTTTACTAATTGTAAACCTGTTTTAAGTCAATAATTTCATACTCCATATCTCAACAATGGAAAGTCTCAACTATTGAATATGGTTTCCAAGCTATCCTGGAAATCAGTAAGTGTGAAAAACGAAAATGGATAAATCTGAAGGTTCTTGTTCATTCGGTAACTCTGATTCTAAATAAAATGATAGAAAAATGTCAAGGAAGAAGGAATTATTTGAAAAATGATTATAAAATTTTATCATGTGTTTTGAAAGACTACGAATCATTCTAGTCTTTTACAGAAAAGCTTTTATGATGTTGATGATTTTTAAAAATTTATTTATTCTAAATAAAATAGAGTTGATAATTAAAAATTCTAACAAATTTAAACTTTTAAAACCTCTTAACACATGCATCAAAATGTCAAAATCAATTCAGATTGACAGAATTGAATAATTAGGAAAAATGTATGAATTATTTTCAGTCTGTCCCTTTACTTCATTACTCAACTCATTTTTTTATTTTTTGGCCCCTAGCTTAATAATTCCCAACGTTACAACTAATTTATTATTTCTTAGAGATATTATTAATTACTAATAAAAATTTTCTTCATCTGCAGGGTGTATACCTCAGAACTTTGATACCAAAATGTAATGCTATTTCCTTCAATAATTGGAATAACTGAGATTGTTTGACAACCAATTTACTACTCATTAACACTGAAATCGGCGGCAAGTTTCAGAGAATTTATTCGACTGGCTTTTAAATTTTCTGAATAGATTCATTCATCTTGTTTTATATTTATCTGTAAAAATGAAATTCATATGAAAAAGGATCACATAAAATGAAGTTCTAGAATTTTCATTATCCATAACAAAACTTGATGACTGATACGCACAGGAACCTTGACATTTGTATGAAGTAGGATATTGAAAACTCGTTTTGAACTTCAGGAAGATGGGATCGCATCATGGAGTCTATTATTTCCTCATAATGTAGAATTAACAAGTAATAAAGGAGTAAAGTAATAAAGGATATGTTCAGTTAGTTGCATAAAACAAAATGCAAGCTCATTTATCAATGTAATTATTGTTACCGCAGGACCAATTTAAACAAAGAAACCTGAATAGTCTTGACAAAGTCTGACTATAATCAAAGTTTAAGACGAATTTTTGAAGAAAGAAATCAATCAATCATGGGTTCCACTAGACACAACCAAATAAACAAATTTATAATAGTGATGAATCCAATTATAGAGCTACAATTTATTAGTCAGTCGTATTCCAACACTGCAAGCTTTCGAATAGACTGAAATCTCACAGATTTTGCACATTTTGGCCCAATAATGTATAGTTTCAGTGAACTGATAAGCGTGAAAAATGTAGGTTCAGATTTATTTGAATGATTTTCAAGTAATAAAAAATCAAACTCCCAGCTATGTAGATTAGTGTTAGATTCAAATTCATAATACATGTCAACCGCAAAATAAATAGAATGATAATATCTTCAACGCTCAGTTAAAACGTTGCAGACGCAAAAAGAATCCAAGAAAAATGTTGTTGAAACATTCCAGATTATTCTGAACTCTCAATTCTTTCCCATCAACTTTCTTCTTTTTACACTTTTTCTTGTATCATTTCTTTTTTTAGACCTATTCTGCACTTCAAACTAGGCGTGAGGAAGACCGCATTACAGAAAAAATAGGTCAAGATCAAGTTTAAACCAGCCTCAACAAGTTAACACTTTGAATCTGTTTATTACAGGACGAGCAACAGCTTATTAAATAGATAAGTCGACGAGAGAGGTCTTGTTCCCCATTGACTAACTCGACCTACACCACTGCAAACCACACCTATCGTATAAGATAAATGGAAAATTCAAGAGATATTTTCAAAAAAAAGAGCTAAGTTTTTAAAAAATCCATTCAAAAGAATTGCATTTCAATAAATACCCACAAAACTGTTACTACAAAAATCAATTCCAACAAAAAACTTCCTAATAAGAGAATCCATTAAATAATTAATTTTATGATGAATTTACACGGTACATTCTTGAAAAAGCTACTCACTAACGAATATCTCTCAGCATCGACTTTTCATCTAGATCTAGATAATCGATTTCGTAATACGAAAGTTCGCCTGCAGTCATTGCTGCTCTGACATTGATAGAGCTATTACAATGCAAGAAAAGATTTTATTTATTTATAATTTCTATCTGTTTTATACCATAAACTTCAAGAGTTTAAATATGAGACGCAATTTTATAAATCATTAAAATTTTGAAAAATATTATGGAATTAACACGAATTATTTATTTATTCGTTCATTTAACTAACATACAATCAATGTGAATACAACAGGCTATTGCACAAAACTGATTTTCACAAAATTTGATATTAGAATCAATATCTTAGGTCAGGTCTATTTCACTAAAAATTTCACCTGGGTAAAATTTTGGTAAAAATTTCCGAAGGGACAATTCCCTGAGAAGTCCAAAGGCAGCTGCACCAAAATAACACCTGATCTTCGATTATCTGTCAATTCACTTTAATTCCAGGTATCATCGACCCTGCTATTTATGCAACCCTGACTCAAACTCCAGTTCAGCTAACACACTCTATGCAAATTCTGCTTTAACTCACAGTTAAAAGTTGAATTAATAGCTTCTATATAATATATAGATAATATTATTATCAGTAAAGTAAAGGTAAAATAATTTGTATTGGGAACTACTTGGCATCAAACTCCAGGATGCTGTAAATAATTTACTCAAAGAGTTCTGGCGAATAATTGCTAAACCGTAATTATAAAATACATTGCTACATGTTACAATGTTTCGTGAGACATTAAGTCCAATACGGCATTGCATGATTAACGCCGCCAAATTTTAATTGAATATGTTTTGTCACATCCTGTAAGAGTTCTAGTCAGTTGAAAATGTCACAGGCTCTGATCTCAATAGCTAGGGGTGGGGGGGGGGGGGAGAAGAAATGGGAAATCTATCCCCCCCCCCCCCAATTATTGAAGAAAAAGAAGAAAAAAGGGAAGGAAGGAAAATGATAAAAAGCAGTGAAAAATGGAAAGTAGAAGAAAATAATGGAGAGTTCTCAAAGTTGTAGAAAAGCAAGGACAATGAGACTGCCTTGTCAAACCAACTATCAATTTTCTATTGTAAACATAGGGTAACTATGGGGGGGATCGGGGGGATAAATCCCCCCAGAGACCCACTAACAAATGAAATTTCGGAATTTAAGAAAACCCTGAGAGACATTAATTTTTGGCAAAAGAGCCAAAAAAGACGTCTTGAAAATGTGGTTTTAGACGGATTATTTTCAGAAAACTTCCGGGGGTAAGTACCCCGAACTCTATTGAATGAACAAACTTCATAATGCCTAAAATTGATGTGAGAAAACCCCTCCTGCTCCTTTTCAAAAACATTTTACGGTACTATTCTGTTTACAAAAAAATTCGGAGACCCCTGAACCCCACCCCCCTTTTGAATAAACTATACATGATAGTGTTGAATTATTGTTAGAGAACCTCTCCTTCTCCTCTTATGCTGTACTACATAGAACCTGGAGTCTACCAATTACATCATTGGTCATGCCCCCCCCCCCCCACAGATGACCGTCTACCTAACCCACTGCTTTATGACTTCCAGAAACAAATGCCTCATAATGTCATTATTTTTCTAATAAATCTCTATTGTTTATGAAACAATCGTTACATTGCAGATAGTGGACAGTAAAGAGTACAACATTTTTAGATTAAGGATCTAGGTTGATCATAATATCTGGGTGAATGTGAAGTAGAGAGTTAACATTAAAAAAGAGCAATAGTTATTTTACTTAATAAATTACCCCGGAAACAAAAACTCTGCCCAAACATAATTTTAAAAGAAGATGAAGGGTTTTTTAAATATTTCTGTTTGAGTGTTAAATCTAGTCAGCTCCCCCCAGGATTCATATTATCTAGTCTTATGCAATAATATCTTTTTATTGTTTCGATAGCTGCTGTCCTGCCTTTAATTAATGGTATGCGCCTATTAATGTTACCTATTTCTTGTATTTACTGAGATCTCTGTAATAATATTGTATGAGGTCCATTTAATTTTAGAATAAAGTTAATGTTATTTGTTGACCAATAACATAAATTCTATTCTAGTTAAGTTTATAGTATAAACATTTCAATTTGATATTCCCGCTTGTTTTTGTAAGATATAAACATTGAAAATGTTAATGTTTAAATTAAATTTAAAAAATAATTTTAAATGAATTTAAATAATTTAATATGGGTTCAACTTGAATTGTTTGCTACATTAATTACTGTATTTACACTCAGACTGTGTATCCATTAGTTCAAGTTTCTGTTTGGCAGTATAGGACGTTGTATGGAACGTTTTTCACGAATCAGGCCGGATTGACAGTATAATTTTACGATTATTACATGTAATAGGTGAGCAATTAAATTTGTTTATCTAAAACTAATTTGGTTGAAAGTATTTTAAGCGCTCTATAAAAAGGAGGATTTTCTAAAACCAAATAATTGTTTTATTTCAATTTAAAATACCATCAAATTGCTAAAAATTCACAATTTTCAACCTAATTTTCAACACCCCCCCCCCCCACAAGGTGATTTCTTGGCTAACAAAAATAGGAATACTATGATAAAAAAATTATTACATGTAATAATTTAAAGATCGAAAACAAACCTTTCCTGATAAATTTTTGATGAGCAACGATGATGGTCATTTGATGGGCCTCACGCGGTCCGCCAAAATGTTCATATTTGAGTTTCAACTCAATATTTTGACTGCACAGTCGTTGATAGTTTATCAAAAATTACTGGTGCCGCGCAGTTCACCAAGGATAAGACATTTAATGTTTTTATTTGTTGACAATGACTATTATTTGATTACCACCTAAAAATTCCATTAACACAATTTTTCAAATAAGTTTGATCACGAATTCGTTTATCAAACGGTAAATAGATTTAATACACTGAAATAAAACAAATTGGATTAAAATCACCACATAGAATCTTACTTTCTTACAACTTTTCCTGTCATAGTTTTTTTTTCATGATCGAACAACAATAATAATTATTATATCAATCTTTCTGAAATGAGCAGCTTTTGCCCACATATCAGATCAGTATAACTGTCATAAGTGACAGCTAGTTCACGGCGTTACTTCGATGTGAAAGAAGAAAAAATTCACTTTCATTTCAATTTCCACCTCAACTTCTACCGTCGTACAAATACTTTCTCTCATATCCCATCCTGCAGCCGGGTAGCACGCACATGGACTTCACAAACGAGAAAATGGTTCAAATGATCCGCTTCCTCCACAAATTAAAAAATTGAGGAAATTAATCGAATAAATCTTTCGAAAACTGAAACCAAATTGACATCAAGAAAGTATGGTTATAAATAATTAATAGCATCCTCCCATCTCCACTCAAAACCCTAATCTCCGGTTTTCAGCATTGCTTCAATGTGCGGACCTGGCCAACCGTGTCTGATGAAACACAACACCGGTGCGGAACGATTAGTTTCACTGTAAAAGTTATTTAGTGTCAAACTTTAGTTTTACAGCATACAGTGTAAAATAAAATGGAACTACATCATCAAATTAGAAATAATGATAATATTTTTGCTAAGAAATAATGCTTCTTGGATGAAAGATGGTGAATCTTAACCTAAGCAGTACCTATTAACTGAGAAAGATCTTGATAGCCCAATTTAGAATACCTGGGACATCTTTAAGGCCCTTATGAATGAACCGATATTGATGCTTCCTTACCTCAAGCGAAACTTGAAAAGCTTTTCCGCTAAATGCTTTCAATTCTCGTTTCAGAGCTAGCCTCAAGGCAGGTTCATAAATGCAGGCAGAATACCTCTTTAAGACTTAAATACAAGGAATTCCTAATAAAATATTGAAAGTAGCATTGAATTGAAAATGTGGTACAGAAAACATTTCTTGTTAAGGGATTTCTTCTGAAAATATAGTTATTGTGTAATCCAGACAACCACTAAACCTTGGATACTACCTACCAACAAGCAACAATACCTCAACTAAAAATAATAATTTGCTTCAAGTTCCAAAATTTTAAAAAAACATTAAAGCCACTGATAAAGACTTTTATTGCCTTATTCGACTTGCTTGTGAATTACATAATAAATGGGTTAATTGAATTGTCAATTAACGAATAGAACTTACTCTATTTCCGTCATCAGCATGACATTTGATTGGGGGAAAAGGAAATGAGTAGAACGATGTAATGAAGGTTACAAGTGCAGTTCAATCAGATACAGGAAAAGCTGATTGATTGAAATAACTGAACAGGAAAATACAGATTCTTGAGTGTTTGAATTTTCAGTCGAGGAATTGAATAGGATCATTTGTTAATGAGGATCATCATGAGATTCTGTCAGTGTCAAGTGACTGACAGGAAGTGTTTCAATACTAAAGAAACCATTCAGGAGGGATAAAAATATAGAAAATCGCAGTTCTGTTTGTTCCAAAGGAGTTTCAGATGAGTGCCCTAATCACTCTCTTGCTTGTTGTGAATACAAAAGCTATCGTTGAAGGATAAGACGATGAAAGAAATCAGTTCCATTCGATCCAGGAACACGGCACACAGAATAAACAAACCGAACTACGGCGGTCAGATGAATAATTATTGTTTAAAATGATTTATGACTGCACACATATTGTACAATCGCACAATTAATGAATGGTGAGTTGTAGCCGCGCAAAACTACTCTGTTGTCACCGTACAACAGTTATAATCAAAGCGATTCCAAAGCTCAAGGACAATTCTGTTTACATCAAGCACTGCAGCAGTTAACCTCAAAACATAACGCTACACTCGCACAAAACGTTGCTCAACACTCTTTTGAATAAGTTAGGATTCATCTATACTAACTATAAATTTCATGGCGTAACAGGTCAGGACACTGTTCTAAAGGTTGCTATAACAGCCGTTTATTTACAGCTATACTGTACTGTAGACATCTTTATATTAAGCACGCTAAGTAATGTTGATAAAAACTATTCAACTTTTACAAAAAAATTATGGTTTTGAATCTTTAAAACGTGAGATTGATTAATTTATCTAGGCCTACAGATAGATTTGCAGGTGCTACTCTTCTAACACATTCAAGGTGTTAATTTTATTATTTTGTTAATTATTTTCCGAACTAATCAACATTGAAGTAAGAGGAATGTCAGTGGAACATTTTTTATCAATGGTCCGCTGCATGTCAATTACAAAATTATGTATTCCGAAGAAACCTGAATGATGGTTACTTTCAATTTCACCTGTATTATACTAGAAGAACGTCCTTCTACAGAGTCCTTTTAAAGTTCTGTACAGAGTGAATTTGCAAACAGCTGACTAATGATGTACTCAGTTAATATTGTATGATGTAGGCTGTGCATAATTTGAATTGAAATTAATGTGATAAGAAACACCAACGATTTTCTATGGTTAAATTTGCTGTTGCAAAACGTCAACGTTTCTCTAACGATTATCGTTGGGTAGTATTCCTTGACATGCTTGGCTCAGTGAGGATGGAACTTCCTCCCATTCAACAAAGGAATAGGACTCAATGATGTATTAATTGACGGTTTTGCTCAATGCATGATATTATGATGGTGTTGACAAAGCACAAATTTCAGTCACACATAAATATAATTCAATTTGGGAAGACGATGAAAGTTTATTGTGTTTCTGAGAAAGTATTAAACTATTACCAACTATTATTTATTAGTACATTTTGCTTTTTTGCAGAATATTTTCAATTTTTTGGTAAGCCTATTTTATTTGTTCACATTTATTCATTTTATTTTTATTTGAATGCATATCATTCATATCATTATCACCCATGATAAGTATAATTTATTTTGAAGTTATGGTGTAATTTTATTGGAGTTTAGTGAGAATATTTAAATATTCTCTTCTGAAGTTTATGTAATATTAACCATTTTTACAGTTCTCCTTTAGCAACTTTCTTAATTGGTATTTTCTATTTTTCTAAATTATCCTTTATAGTTATTTTGGAAATAATGCAGAACTTCATGGAGGTTTTATTCAACTATATTAACTGTATGTATTATATTCTTCTTTTTGTATAATTTATTATTTTTACAGTTCTCTTTTTTTGTATTTACTATTTTTTCTTTATTATTTCCCATTTATAGTTATCGAAGAACTGGGGTTCAAAGAACTTCACTGGACATCTAAATAATTTCAACCGATAGTTCAGTTAAGTCAAAACGAATTAGATAATTGTTAGAGAAATAATAAATAAAAATGATGTCCAGCCCTTTTTCTTAAACGCGATCCTCAGTCATTTCTTCAGTCGGTAAAAGCATAAAAAATTCTAGAAAAATCGTGAGACATTTCACAATATCAATACATTAAAAAATAATCCTGAGCGGTTCTTGTTCCGTTCACTGAAATTAATAGCACTTGTAAACGACCCTAATAACGAATTTTTATGGAGGTAAACGCCCTACCTAGAGTCCTCAATGTTTCTAATTCAGACTGAGCCACTATTTCATGAACGTACATTACCATTGTGAATTGTACAATAGTGCAGTTACGGTGGGCGATTGTTCAGGTGATTGCTTGATTTGAATAAAAGCCGCCTTGTGGTGATGACTGTCGTCTTGCCGGCTAATAACTTTCAGTTTCTGTCATCCATAATAACGTCTTGCACAATAGCACTTCATTCTTATTACACTGAGGAGATCTCAACTAGAATCAACATTTTCTGAACATTTTCAGAGAAAGCATTATAAAACTGAAGTTATTTTTCCTTTTAATCCTATAAATTACTGCAGACCTCTGTCACTGCGCAGCCATTGACGACATCATTGCTTATATTTGACAATTAAATAATTGTGATATCCAGTCTCCAATATCTCCACAATGAAAGCTATAATAATCAGGATTTTATCCTCTTAAAACCGGACTAGAATCAGGATCCTACTATTCGACTACTCTACTTTCAATTGAGAACTTCTGCCTCTAAATCAAAAACTCATTCAAAGTGAATCAAATACAATTTTCTAATTCTTAAAACCAATCATAAATTTAAATTTCTTTTTTATAAAAAATCGCTACACTTTGTTCCTCGATTCTCAATTCAAAATTAATGTATGTGGCAAAGGAATAGGCTACCGATCAGTCTCACCAAATATTCGGCCAAAAATATGAATTTTCATTAATTTCTTTTTTTAAATAAACTAACTACATAAGTAACAGAATAAAACGTTTGAAAATATTTTTGAAACCTTTGAGGTTGAATAAAGTAAAAAACTCTACAGTCCTAAAAAATATTTTTCGTTTCGTTTAGAGATGTCAAACTTCAACTGGAAGTATTCATGTTATTCTTGTATTGGTCAGATTAGTTTTGAGCACAAATTAATAATGCTGATGACACATCTTAATGATGCTCATTTTTATGCGCACGTGATTGCGATTGAGTGAGTGATGAAGTGAAATGCCAATCCTACCCGGGAATCAAACCCAAAGCAACGACTGGACAGGAAGGTAAGCTATTTGTTCGACCAATATAGCCGACATATATAACGACTGACATTTTTAGAATAATTCAAATTCAGATCCAGATTGAAAGTGTTTCCAGAAGAATAAGAAAATATAACAACAATGCAATTAACAATGGAATTATAGAGTAAAATTATTCTGATGTGAAGTAAAATAAATAATAAAAATATCATTTCCACACGGAACCAAGGAAATGAGCTCAACAGATGTGATTAACAAGGAAATCAAGATCTGAATTCTGGCAGGATATGTACTACATAAAATTGTAAATTGGTATTATATTCAAAATAAAATTACGCTTGCTCCAATTTTATATGGGTGACACACATCAGGTGCACATGTTTATCAAACTTCTTTCAATCATTTGAAATGATCAAACCATTTTTCATTTGTACATAATGAGTAATTCGTAATTATTCAATTGTCTTTCAGTTGGCCTATCAATACTGGATTCTAAACAGCCGAAAACACTTTTTCTGTCTTCCTACGAAAAAACTCAGGTATTTTTAACTCGACAAGAAACCGGTTGAGACACTTGGTTATCTATTCAAATAACTAACAGAAAGGACTCTCATACCCGGAACTTGTATTTCAGCTCTTCTGTCGAAACAAAGAGCAGTAATACAGAAATCAAAGATCTTGTTCACTAAATTGACAAAAACAACAATTTTTTAGCCTTTTAACTTCAAATTAAAAATTCAAATAATTTACAAATAAATTTCAAATAATATTGTATCCCTAGCACACTTAAAATGGTTTCCTAACCTCTATTGAAATTTATTGAAGAAATGAAATCAAAAAATTGTTTATTGACATTAATATAACTGGAAACATTAGAAGTATTTCTTTATGATTGCATAAATGAGTATATCAACAATCTGAATTCATCTGGACTGAAGCTATAGTTATAAAAAATATAGATGACTCAATGTTGATGAAAGAGTCATTGGATGCCCCATTGGTTCCCGTACCCACAAACCAGAAGTTGAATAGTTGATTAGTTAGTTAGTTTGCAATATTATTATGAAGTTTGTATTATGTAGTTTGAAAAAATATTCAAACTGACTTGAAATTCTACACACTTTTCCGAAAAGTCACAAAATAATTACTCAATATCACCAAACACAATTCAAATCTAACGCAATTTTCAATTGAATAATGACCGCTCAACCTAACCTCAATAAAACACAGCCTCTAGTATATATATATGCTTATGCTAAAGCAACCTAACCTCAATAAAACACAGCCTCTAGTGACAGGCTGATGAAGCTTCTCCTTAGAAGCGAAATGCATTCCTCTAGAATAAGTGAGTAAAAATCATATAATTTAAATAGAAATACAGTGTCACTTTTGATATTAGATTTTAATTTCAACTTACATTAGAAATTTAAAAGAAATATGTTACATTTCAGCCAATAGTAGAGTTTACATTCTTCAACTTTGTACTCTTCTAATTTTTCTTCGCAATTTAGTAGAAAAATCATAATCTTAGAAGTATCTCCAGCCACACTAAAATCACCAGTATCATCATCTGATTTCCAACTATTGTCCTGCTATTAGAAAGTCTGCACCAATGACGAAAATTACTATCCAACTATTGTGGCATCATCATCAGACATCAATGAAGACTTTGACATTTGCAAATTACTGTGAAACGTAGTGCTCGTGAAGTAGATCAAGGCTTATTCAATTATAACTACAACTTTTTCCCGCCGTTCATAGCACTTCCCAAGGTCACAAATCGCTTCTCAAAGATTTCGGAAGAAGCGGTAAGATTTTCCGTAATTTGCTCAAGGAATTATCACAAAACATTCAGTTCTTAATATACGCAATAGAAAACCATGAACCCTTAGGTTCCTATGGTCTGGTTACACTATTAATAACCAGAAATCAGAAATATTTCTAAAAACTACAAAATACATAAAACATAATGGTTGGAAATAACGTTTCACATGGGTTAGGAAACCTGTGCGTGACGCCGAGATTTATCATTGTACAATATATTCCATCATGAAAAAACATTAAAAAGAAAGCAACACATGCCATTGGACAGCTTGGAAAGATTTACATAATAGATAATTATCAATGATTTATTAGATAAAATGTACATGAATGAAATACAGTACTTCATAGAAAGACTTCAATCAGTGAAATAGAATAGGCCTACATACATGTAGTAAGCAATGGCGATGATTAAAAACACTTAACTCAAAGCTGGGTTTTCCTAGCAGCACACTTTATGCGGAGCGTACTGCGCACTAATGTTGCCAGACGCAAACTAGATTGTGGAATATTTGGCTCGAAAATACCGTAAGTTCAATTGTTATGGATGGTAATAACCAAACTTTCAATTGTTACGTACGGTAATTTTGAGCCAAATCCCCACAATTCTTTAGATTGCGTCTAGCAACACCAGTGCGCAGTGCACTCCGCAAAATGTGCGGATCTAGGAAAATCCAGTTTAAAAGTGTATGAATTAATAGAGCATATTGATCAAGTAATTATAGAGTGGATATTTAACAAGATACAAAAAATGATCCCACGAACAAGTTTTTAAGTTTGGGTAGGAGGTGCTGGTGGTGTGTAAGAGGTGAAAATTCATAATTTTTTCACGCCCAAATGAATCTGAGACTTGTGCGTAAGTAATGAGGTGAATGATGATACAACGACGTGATGAATGGTGAAACTACAATTACCACCGGATAAGTTTAGTAATAATAAAGCTTATATATTTATTAAACCTGCGATTTACATTTTTTTATTTTTTTTATTGCATATGATGCCTACATGGGTCTGGAGACTTGTGCGTGGGTAATGAGGTGAATGGACGAATGATGAGAAACATATATGGCTGAATGAGATTCGATCAAAGACTGCAGGAAACGAATCCAGCCAGAGCCTTATCTTAACACAGATAAGCGTTCCAACCAACTGCGCTACCAGAGCCGCCGACTTGAGTCAATATTGTGACGAGAATTATGCATGAGCAAATCACAATCACAAAAATCTTGTAGAATATGTCAATTACTTCAATACGGGGAAATAATTAATGTGGTATGGACGTTTTACGAATTTGTGAGGTATCTCTGATTTGATCATAGGGATGGTGAACAAATTAATAAACAAGAATAGGTTCTAACAATTTTTCAAATAAGTGTTGGAATAAATACATGAGATATCTCTAATGTACTGAAAAATACATATACTATTGCCAAGTACTTCCGTAACAACTTGAACAGGCTAGCTATTATAAGTCCGAATGTTCAAGGAAGCCAGTCTGGCTCGTTCAGGTTTCCTTGTAACATTCATGTGAGCACAAGAATCTCCCAATAATAAACAATCTCAGGACTTTCACTATTAAGTCAAGGCTTTAGAGCTTTCTTTTCAACTACCTGTAAGCAATCGGCTGTAACCGTTATACTACTATGAGTCTACCAATAGAGCATTGAACATTTTAGAAAGAAATTTGTGTAGCAAATCCTTCACAACGTAAATGATAGCCTACTAATGCTAGTCAACTGTTAATACAATAATAATTAATAACGGATACTTGAGCTCTAATACATTTAATTAGATTTCCCCAAATAAAAAACCAGCAAAAACGTGTCTCCATTTAAAAACATGTCTCATTTGAATATCCGCTCTAGGATCTCTTTCTCTAGGACCTCTCTCACCAGAGGTTTGTGTTTTACATCTTCATTTTATTC
Source organism: Conomelus anceps (assembly GCA_948455865.1). Classification (NCBI taxonomy): domain Eukaryota; kingdom Metazoa; phylum Arthropoda; class Insecta; order Hemiptera; family Delphacidae; genus Conomelus; species Conomelus anceps. The sequence goes on from OX418216.1 coordinate 34,147,591, forward strand.
TTTATTTCACATTTTCTGTGGCTACTTTGATTTTTTTTTATTAAAAACGATTATTTCCTTATTTCAATGTTGATATTAGGCAATATAAATAATGAAATATTCATTGCCACTTTTAATGCAACTTCCTACAAATCTTGTATTGCTAGCACATAGCAATAAGAGTTTTTGCATTACATTATGACATTGTTAGGAAACCCTGTAACCCCCATAATATCTCTTGTCTTACAGGATATAAGGAGTACTTTCTGACATTTTAAGTTCAATCCTAGAGAAGCAAGTGTTTTTTATTTGTATTGAATCATTTTGTATTTTATCTAACTCTGCACGTAAAGATAACTTGATGCATGCCGATGATGTACTTTTCGCCATTGTGTGCTTTTCTTTCCAGTTGGATTATTTTTATGTTTTCAAATGATACGCAAATTGGCTTAGACTCGCCTCCTCACTGGTAACCTAAGTGGGAGCCTAGTTTCCCACTTCATTTAAAGTAACTTAATTTACACCCAATTTCAGACCAGCATCTACAATTACACCTCAAATTATAAAGTCAAACAAAAGCTATACATAAACATAAACAAGTTTACAAACATTGAATAATTATAAGGCACCACCAGCAAAAGTAAAACTTGCACGCTGGAGAGAGTCGTTATCCTTAACATTATTCACTTATGTACTTTTCAATTGACATGTTCCAATTTTAAGGTCTCAAACTAGCTGTAACTGAACTACTCAACTGATCAATAAAATTTTACAAAATATTGGAGCCAAGTCCTATTCTACTGCAGGTGTTTTTCAGTATTCATACTATTTACCACTTATACCAGCTCAATCTGGATTTGTGTGACATTTCAACTGAATTATTAACTTGATTGCTCTCTATTATTATAATATGCACATTATCATTAACCTTCTAACATACTGCATATGAGAAAAATAAAGTACAATAAGTTTAGATTATCAAATGTTTTATTATTAAACATTAAATGTTTAAATGTTTTTATTATTATTATTATTTTATTATTGTTTTATTATTATTATTTATATATTTATTATTTATTTATAATTTTTTTATTATTATATTATTTTATTGTTTTTATTATTTCTTATTATTATTATTAAATGTTTTTTTAATCAAGAACTCAATGTTGACTCAGGTAAATGAATTGTCTTTAAATGTAATTCTTAATTTCATTAAAGGGATTTTACTTTGTATTATACATTTTTGTTTGTTCATCTACCAACAAATTATAGGTTTATAGTGTACTTGAAGAAATGATATTTAAAATTTGATTATAGATTCATTTCTAAAAGTTATTTCTATTTACGCAATCGAATATCGTTGTCCGTTGTAATGATTCTAATTGCAACGGGCGAACACATTGTAGTAGTACTTTCTATTTGATATCTAATTGTTCATTATAATGTGACTGGAGAAGTCGACCATTGAACTAAACTACGCAGTACGAACGCGCAAACACAAGCATGCGACGTAAATTAAATTTAGCGGCCCACGCAAAGTCGTCATTCGAGTTTCACTGAGACAGAAACAATTATTGTAACGGCGCTTGAAAGCTGGAACTTCAAATTAGTCATAAACATTAATGAAATCCTAGGAAACAGACCATACTGGCCAGGCCATGTTTGTGGGTCTACATTGTATCCTAGAGTATAGCATGTACATGCAGAAAAGATTGAGACAAGATTTCTTATCCAAATTGGAGCAATCACGTGATTGGTTTATGATGGGGAGTGGCAAGTGGCGTTACTAAAATGCTCCTCTAGTGAGCAATGAGAATTATAGCAATTTTTAGTGGATTACAAACTCTATTTTGTCATTTCATTTATTAATGGGAATAAGAATAGAAACCTGTTCACTGTGATCATCTAAAGCTTTGACTAGAAGGACCACCAAAACATCAGCATCGCACGAACACGTCAGTCTTTGAAACCTTGAAGGTTTAGATTTGAGATTAATCAGAATTTAAGACAGTGTAGACTCGACTATTCTATCAGGAAGATGAAACATTTTAACCTAGGAAGGGTTCTGTGAACACTCTAATGTTGTAATTATTAGTTATGTTGTAATTTTTATTCAAAAGGTTGAATAAGTTTAATCAAGATTTATTTTTAAATTGGCAGCTTAGTTTGATTTATCATGATGGATTTCTGTTAATTGTTGTCGAAACGCATTGTTAGTTTACATGGTTGTTCTATTTTTTTGTGACTATATCGTACTCATGTATATGCTAGTTACTCCATGCGACATTGTACTGTTCCAACTATTATTTTGATATTAATAAGTTATATTAATTCCATTATATATTGTATATTAGTGCTTGATTGTAAACTGCACAGCGCACAAGCATGGCTTTACAAAATTATTGAGCTGTTTAAAGATGTTATATCACATTTGTTTTCTGTATTTTTTAAATTGAATTAAATTTAGTTAAGGTGGCTTCAGACCAAACCAATAAATCTTGTTTTAAACTTATTCAACCTTTTGAATGAAAATTACAACATAACTAATAATTACAAATATTACAACATTAGAGTGTTCACACAACCCTTCCTATGATAAAATGTTCATCTTCCTGACAGTCAAGTCTACACTGTCGTGAATGCTGATTAATCTGTACGTAACGTAACTTGATCAGTACGATCCATGCATGTGAACGTGCAAATTCACACCGCCAAGTCCATCATAGCAACCCCTTTCTCCAATTAACATCTAAAAATAATTATCCACTAGCAGAAATTAAAACTAATGTTATTTACCAAAATCTATGCGACATCCTAGTTTACTGAATCTAATATTGCAAGACAAAGTCATATTCGCAATAGCTGAGAGTTTCCAAGAACACTCGAGCGGACAAGTTCCCAAGTGACAAGTAGGGGATGGAAAAGGAAGACATGAGGATTGTCCGTTCACGCTGTTCGCTCGGCGTGGACTTGTAATCCCCAGACTTACAGTACATTTCTAGTTGAAAAGTGTATTACTACTCACCCAGTATGTATTTTGATCCAAGCTTATGCAGATTACAAAACTGATAGTAGCTGTACAGAACTGTGATACATCGTATAAGTGTCATGACGATTACATCAACAGCATTGTACTCCTGAAATACAAGTTTCAAAATATTAGATAAAAGAGTAATTAAAAATTGTTCACAACTCATTAGAGGTGATATTTGACGTGAAAAAATAATGCGATAGGTTTTTTATTTCAAATTAAATAATATTGCTTTCGAATAAAATTGTCTTGTTAAAATTTTCAAAGATTGTTAGTTTTAAGACTTATTATAGCGAAAAACTAAATTTGTTATCTAGAAATATGAAATATAACTATGTATATGATCTGTAAAGTGAGATTTAAAAATTCACATTCCAAATACTCCAGACGTCCAGACATCACAGAATTAGAAAGCTTTTAAATTGCAGTGTACTATATTAATACGGTTAGATATTATCAGAGATCAAGCTCCTCAAATATCATTTATTTCCTACAGCAGGTTATCACTAAAAAATTATGTTACTAGAGTCCAAGAAATAGATAAATCAATACTAATATAAGGAAAGTTGGATTAGATTTCACTATTTATGTAAATTTTGCAAATCTTCTCATGAGTAATTAAAAACAATATTGTCAGCATCACATAGATTGTTGACAATCTTCAATTCTTCAATATATAATTAAAAAAGTATAAACTAAGGTTTTATTCATCAGTAAAGCGAATGAGATTTAATAATAAAACTTCAAGACATTCATCTACATAAAACGCCGATGTTAGGACATAAATTGTTCTCTAAAACACTTGATCTTATTAATGTACAGAACGTTGTTTTGATGGTATGAGTGACAGAGATATACATAATAATTATTTGAGGAATATGAGCCTTGATTTTTGTCAGAACTATTTCTGTTCATTCTGAACTTGATTGGATTTTTCTCCAGAATATGCTTTTTACACATCGATTCAAGAGGACTTGACCAATGCACCAGAATTGGTACTGAACTTAACTAAGGATATTATTTTGCCCATAAATCAGTGATACCCCAATTTCAAGAAAAGTTGTGCAAGTTTAATTAAAAACTGATTAGCACAATAAAATTTTTTATTTTCCCATCACCTTTAGACATTTTCTCTATTTTTAGTGGTTTAATATAATACTACAGTGAATAATCATAGCTGATAAAAATGCTTTTTCTCCCCACTATTAGACATACTTTCATCGTTTAGTGTAGTTTAAAAGAAATAGAGTACTGCAGCAGAAGAAAAATGCAGCTCAGAGGCATCATCAAGTCAAGTTAAAACATGTATAATTTGCTTTTTTATTGTGAATTTATTTACAAGAGTTGTGAACATTATACATTAAGACATTCTTCTGTCTTCTGGTAAAAATTTTAGTGAAATACTGCATTTTAAGGAAATTGCAACTGTGGTATCTGCAACAAATACTGCGAAACCAATCTAAAGGATTTAAAAAGTAACTTTGAAGCTCCCTCTTCTGGACCAACCGATCAAATTGAAATATTATTGTGTATAATTGACTTTATTGTGCATTTATAACAAAAATAAATGAATAAATAAATAATAAATAATTTTATTTCCTTTTCAATATACAAAACAAAGAATTTTAACCAAGCGGTTCAATAATTATATTCAGGTAATACAAAATACATATAATAAATGAAACATATATTTTGGAAATCATCCTACGCCACTATGGCATGCCATGTTCTAGGGTAGGTGTTAGTAGAGGAAAACGGAGGTTTAGTTAAAAATAGGATATAGGATTAAGGATTGGTCAGTTTTCAAAATTACAAGTTTCCATCATAATCATTGTTTGAAAAAATCCTCTCCATATGCTGTCTGTCAATATTTATTAGCCAGTTATGAAGCTGTTGCTTGAATTTTTTGATATGTCCTATTGCTTTAATGTTTTCAGGAATTAAGTTGTTTAAATATTTAAATACTAATATCAGAATGATAAATTTTGCTCACCTCAATGCCTAAGCATGGCCGATGAAGTCCGCAGTGCTGCGAAGATGCCACGGACGAATGTGTGGCAGTGGGTGTTGCTGCGGTGGGTTTGTCATCCAGTGACAGAATGCAAGCGGTCAGAGTCAGAGTGCCCACTATCACCTCCCACGGGTGGCTGGCACAAAACTCCCCGTGACGCCTGAACAGCCTCACCAACATGCTTGCTCCTGCAAAACAACACAAAGCAAAATAAACTTATTGTATGAATGAAAATCAAAATTTGCTGCTCTCTACCCGCGAGCCCAACTGCTGGAATTCACAATTCCTCGAAACTGGAAAGTTTCACAATTGTTGAATGTAATAAAAAATCTATAATTTTGGAGTTCTAGCACAATTAATATAAACATTTATAATGGTTAGACTATTACTCGTTACAGTTGAGTAAATAAATGAATAATGAACTCAGAGTATTTTCGGTGGGGAGACCCTTACAGGAAGTTCCACCTTCCACCACGTCGTTTCAGCCACGTTTTAGAAATAAAGACTTCAAGTTTTAGGTGGTTTCCGAACCACCGGGTAAGTAATAATAAATCGGATGTCAAATCGTAACTGGTTGGTCATACATCCAAGTCTATTGCAGGTATCAAGTGTACTTTCTCTGTTAAAAAATTAATTCAGTAGTTTTAGGTTTTATTTTTTTTTCAATTTTGAAATAAATTTAAAAATTCTGCTTCTTTTGAATATGATGAAATATCAAACTTTCGATTTTTCAAGGTGAAGCACCGAAATGTTGAATAGAGACGTAGTAATGTATAAACAACGTTTAGCACGAGTTCTAAAAAACAAGTTAGTATTTTTTATCAAGAAACAAGTTTTCGAAGAGGAAAATCTTCATCATTAAATCAATAAGAATAATGATGTTATTAGCTTGGAAACACGTTCCTGAACAATTTTAAATATTGAATATGTGATCTCATGCTGAAAATAGAATAAAATAATGATTTGTATGTAACAATATGCTAAAGGCAATGCCCATCTATTTTTCCAAACATTTGCAGTTTACACTTGCAGTTATTCAACAGTTTAATCACAAATAAAGTTTGATACAAGGTTAAAAATGAAATGTTCAACTTCAACTTTTTAACTTGGTAAAATACTAAGCAAATACTTAACATGGAGAGGAGATAGACTTATATTTTGTCCTATCCATTCGTGGAATTTGAGAAGGCGGAGAAATGAAATTGGTTGAGGAATTTAGAGAAACTAGAAAAATAACTGTGGACTAGTGTAATTATCCTTTCATAGAACTATTCTATTGAACTGGGAGGTTTTTAATGAAAGGAAAAATGTGTATTAAATACAAAATAGAAGTAAATTTACAATGAAGTTAAGTTAATAATTTAATTTGTCTTACTAGGATTAGCACATTCAATTTGTACAGATTTCAACAATGATTTTCATGATGTTGAAGATCCATCTTGTTTCCACTAATATGTATTATAAACTTAAAAAAACAATTTTGAATGGAAACTGACTCACGTTATGGCGTGACGGCCGCTTCGCTCTGTTGTCTAGAGCATCATCAGACGACCCACACTCAGTGTACTGTGGGTCGTCTGATGATGCTCTAGACAACAGAGCGAAACGGCCGTCACGCCATAACGTGAGTCAATTTCCATTCAAAAGTGTTTTTTAAGTTTATAATGATTTTCACAATATGAGTGGGTTTTTCACAATACTTGTAGCTGTAGCATTTACTAAATCTCACTAAACTATCTCACTACCAAATCTACTAAACTGATTCAAGCAGTTGAATTCATCTTTATGATGCACTAGCTATGCTCACAGATAATGAAATTCCATTTAATAAGATTCAAATAGTTAAAATAATCACATCAATATTTTTATATTCAAACAACCTTACTTCAAAAACTATAATATATTTATGCCAAATTACTTAGTTTAGAGGGTGTACCAAATATACAAACACTGTAATAATGTGGAGTACGGTACTGTAGTAATGAAGAATACGTTTCTGAAGTACAACTTCATGAAGCTCTAGCAACTACTCGCAAACAACTGTCCAAACGCTAGTAATATTTTCTGATAGCCCAAAAACAAAAACAGGTCAGTGCGCAATTATTTTAGGGCAGATGCCCTCCAAACTAATAAACAATAATTATTGTAACAAGCATTTTAGTTTGAGACTGAGGTTAACTTGTTTGTATTGAATAATAATGATACACATATGGAACTACCTATACAACCGATTCAGTGTTGGTGGTGTGACATTATTGGTCAGCTATTGACAAAACCAACAACTGATCACATTTTCGCGAAAAATGGAACCGGTTTCTGATTTCCTATTGGAAAAAACGAGCGCGAACTTCAATTGGCGATGGACATGACTTTGATGAAAAGTATTACACTGATATGAATGGTAATGGTAATGGTGAGCGTCGAGGGCAGCCGGTGTTATTCTGTAGTTGAACGCGGTGCTCACGACTTGCACCTGGTCTGCGGATTGCGAAATGCTGCATACTAGGAACGACCTGCCGGCCTCTTAATTGATCAGTGGCAATGATCTCAATACTGGCAAATACGGACACGAGACCAGATAACTGTTCACAAAACACACACTAAAAAGCTTCCTAAATATTTTCACACGATTTTTAATAGCTGAATTTACTATTTGAACAAAATATTTTCATCGAACTTCCAACCGGATCTTCATTACAATAATTGGGATTATGATACTAGATTAATATTGATTTTGGGACAAATAAAGAATCAAATCAAATTTATTTCCCAGTTAACACAATTTATACATGAAATAATCATTGTACATTCCTAATTTAATCTTAGCTCTACTGTACTATCAACAACATAATCATATATGCACTGTGCTATATACCTATACTTAATTACATATTAACCAAGATAATATAGTATAGATAAAAAAAGCATAAGAGTATGGTTTTTATAGGTGGGGAGATCCTTTCGGGTAGTTCCACCTCGCTGTTTTGAGCCATGTTATGGTAGACATGTTGGACCCACAATTTTAGGTGGACTCCGAACCCGGGTAAGATATACTAAAGCTGATAATAGACGATTATAACTGCCGGTCACCCACCTAAGCGCAGTCTTGAGCGTTCGAGATTTAACATCACGATCTGTAAATTATAGAGTAATTTCAATAAATAACAAGTCTTCATCAAGCTTTCAACTCCTTAGCCTAGCTTTACTATAATAATTGAGATCATGATGACGATGATAATATGCATCTTCACACCATATTATCATCAAGCATCAATAGGTTGATATTAATTTTGGAACTAATAGGAATAATATAAAAAGTGTAACATCATGACCCAAAACATCATGACCCAAACAAGATTGATTATAGGTAAGATCGTTAATCAATAAGACAGGCGATCAACGAACACATTTAAAAAATGTAATTTACTGTTTTATCATCAACTCATTATTTCAATTTTACTTAATATTTCCATTATATTATTAGTAGGTATTACACCTACAGAATGCGTATGCAACAAAAATGGTGAAAAATAACACAACAATACACATAAATATATGAATAATATACTTCAAGTATTCAGTTTATAAAATTTTGTTCATAAAGTCGAAAATTGTTATTTCCCAAGAAATGGAGGTGACCAACTAAGTGACCAAATAAGTAGTATCCAACAGCGCTAGGGAACAAGTATCTAAGAACAGTAAGAGGTCACAAGAATGATAATCCACTAAGACAATAACCAGTAAAATAATTTCGGGCTTTTGTAAATTTTTCTTTCAATGAAAAATATTCTTCCAGTTTCCATAAATAGTGGCAACTGAAATAATGAATTTATTCCTTTTTGTTTGTAATTCCTTTGAACACAATCTCTGGGTTGCATACAAACTTGAGATTAAATTTTATCTCACGTCCAAATGGAACTCATTCACATTTCAATAGCGTTTACTTGGCTAGAGATGCTTTATTCATTTCACGAATCTTCATCCATTCTACGAATTTTGTTTCAAACATATTCTCAATTGTAAGCGGGACAGATGACAGATGACAGTGATGATTCAGATATTTCCAAGAACGTCTTAATGTCAGTGCATCATCTGATAGAATAATGCTGAGGGTCATACACAGAGGAGGAAATAAACTGTTGGATTCAATTGATAAGTATGAGTTACGAAGAAATTTTCAAGAGGTCAATTACTGTGCGTGTTAAACTAATTTAGCAATTAATCTAATCTAGAGTTACCATGTTCCCAATAACATGACTCAAAGGGAGAGGTGGAACTTAGCCGTGAGGGTGTCCCTACCAATAAAAGCTGTACGCTTATAATAATATAATCCAACAATTATAAAAAGTATAAAATTATTTCCAAGTTTTTTTAGTAACTTATTTTTTATCTTAGAGTACAATTAATCAACTTCTCTGGTTGAAATTGGAGCCGGCGGTTTGGTAGAAAAGTATTTACCGAGGGCGAGGGCGGTGAACTAGACGTTCATGAGTACATGTTGTTAAGTCACGCACGCTCAAATCTGCTCATAGATTGATGACCATGACAGCACTGCCAATGATTCATCATGCCATTCTCCCATTGCCATTCAACCTCCCTTTAAATAGCTCGGGTACTGAATGTCCTTGTTTCTACTACGAAATAACGAGTGTACAATATTTATTTAAGGAGACACTCTTATAGAAAGTTCAATAAATTAGACAAATAAACACGACTAAATCGATTTTCCCTTGCAGACCTAATAAATAAAAGTCAACCCATCACGGATCGCTGTTTGAGCTGCGTTAAAGAAAACACAGTGGACCTATCATTTCAAGTAAATCTCAAATCACCGGGTTGGTGATGGTAAAGCAAATAATTGAGTCAGAGCTGCTCGGTCACCCATCTGAGTTCGGTCTTGAACAATCCTGACTTGGCATCACGATCGGACAGAGCCCACGCTTACCACGTGGATATCTATTCAATTCGTTTCTTGTCATTATGGTTTTACACAAAGCATACCATATAGATGGACTTATAAAGACACAAATTCTCTAAAAACACTGAAACCCAAGGTAGAAAACTGTATGGCAACAAAAAATGTTCCTTATACCATATACAAAACGCGGGAATTACCGCACTTTCATTACAAGACAGTAACGCAGACCGCTGACTACAATAATACAGTATACATTATGCAGTACATTTTTTCATGTTATAGAATTATTGATCGTTTTAATCTATAATTAGTAGTATAGTATTTTACATCATTGGGTTGAACCAATGTTCATCATGACGAAAGGTGTAAAATGAAAGAGATGGGTTGACTTTTATTTAGGTCTGCAAGGGAAAAATTAAACAATTTAATGTTCAATAAATTAGACAAATAAAGTCTAATTTATTGAACTTTCTATCATTTTATAATTTTCTATGGAATGAGTTAGGTGTTTCAACAGATTGGCAATAAATTCAGATTCTTCACACAGGTGGTAGACAACAAATGACATCGCGGAAGTGTTGAGCCCAAAACTTTCCAATGAACGCATCGTACCAGGAAAACGCGTTGAATTTTTAACTGTGCCAACTTGGCTGCAAACCAATTCCAGTTAGACACTAAACAATGATACACAATCATAATCTCAAATTTAAATGCCACAATGATTTACGATTCTGAATAACATTATCGTCGTTCGAAATGAGAATCTTTAAAAACTGTCAAGTTGAGATGAATCACTGATATGATAAAATATCAGCAGAACTTTTTTATAGTCAGCGTGAGTTAATTGCTAAATAATCTTCTAGCTCTGGCTTATCAGAGTATTTGTTTGTCTGTATTTCAACTGATGATAAATTCAGTTTTAGAAAGTATAGAGCATCCTACAATGAACATCCCGATCATCATTGCACAATAATTCAGAAGATTTTTCAAATTACAAAAGAAACTAATCTGGAAGTTTATGCATGAGACATTTATACAATGCATGGAAAATAAATCAAAATTTATGCATGTGACAAAATGAAAAGTTTATGGAGTATTAATAACAACCCAACTAAAGAGGAGATTAATCAACATTTTCACTAGTGGACTTACATAGTAAGATTTTCAACCAGAGACGTAGTCGTAATATATCCTAATTCTGTACAAGCATCAATTCTCAATCACATTACTCTGTCACATTTTAGATGTGTATTTTTCAAACTTTTCCCTCTATCATCTTTTTTCACCCTATACTTCTCTTATTCGTTCATTTTCTTTTTTTCAGCAACCTTCGCTTGTTTTTCTTCATCTTGGTTTTTGTGGTGTTTACTGTTATTTCTTTATCTTGGTTTTTTCTCTTTCTGCTACTTCTCGTCTTGATATTTCTCTTCTGTTTTGCATTAAACAGTCCTCTTAAATTGAAAATTTTGTTATTTATAGATGCTTAATAAAATATTTCTATATCTTCTAGAGTGCCGAGAATGAGGAGGTAGCATTAAGATCCATAACACCTTAATGACACACCTATTACTAGTAGTTCTGTGAACACTAGACCTCACTCGCCCAACACTTCTCACTCAGGAATGTCGTTTTCGAAAAAAATGTATTCGAAAAAAATTAAGAGCACTGTCGACTCAATTTTCATTGCTTAATCTTTCATTAATGATAGAAACTGCAACTGCAATTTGAAAAGTCTAAAATTTTTGACACTCCTAGAAATTACCCCTTATTCCTCTACCTACTTTCCACTGTTGATGATCAATCAACTGGCACTGGATAGTGTATTCTGTTAATCAACCAGCACTGGATTCATAATTGCATGCGTAAGTTTTACTATGCATTTTTAGCAGCTCTTAGTATTAACCTCCAATTATCAAAAATCGAAGAATTATCAAATTTCAAGATTTGTTCACTATAAATTTCCACCTTCTACAATCTTCTTTACCACCCCTTCCCCGCCAAATAATAACATAAACAATATTCAAGAAACAAGTATTGTCAATGAAAAATAAAGAGAAAGGAACCAAAGTGTTTCGCTGTGTTTACTGTTTTTCTTATCTAAGAATTGGGAAGGCTGCATGCAGCATAGACGCAGACGCATCTGTGCTGGACCACGAGCAGGAGCAGTGAATAGTGGCAGTAGAATGCAGTCAACCTTGACTCAGAGAGCACTCACACTTCGATAGTAAAAGATCAGTCGGCACCAGCACCAGCTCAAGTGGACCACAGTGGCGTAACGTACTCCACCAAGGTCCCACTAATAGTCCTCGCGGACACTACCTGTTATCTGTGTCGTGTTTCCCCCCTAATCCATCATGCCATTAAAAAATACACGCAAAACTATCCAGCAGACTGGAGAGAAAGGATGGATGCGCATTGAATCATTGAAGAACAGACAGACATTGAAAGAATCTGGCACTCATTGGTGTCCTCGAACGAAAACTGTCAAGGTCCATCGAGGAAAGTCCTTCCTTCGCGCAGCGCTGTCCTAGAATCCTCAACAGCCGGCTTACCTTGACAAGGCAACTTTATTTTGGATGCAATTCGATTATTGACACTGTAATTGTATGTTCATCATGTGCTATATTCCACACACAAATAGAAAAATATTGTTACGGGTTCTTTAACTAAAATAATGCTGGCAACACTTGAAATTAACACTTGCACTTTTTTCCACAAATTACTCTTATCACAAGACAAACTAATAAGAAGAAAACAGATCAATAGCTTCAGCTAATAACAGACTTTTGGTATCTATGTACTGCTGATTATGAATAGGCCGATCGATAATTAAATAAACAACTATCCAATAAACTCTCTAATGAAGTGAAAAGAATTGTCAAAAAAAAAAAAAAAAAAACACTTACTAAACACAGTCTGTTATGGTATTTGATAATCTCAATAATAGCACTTGATATGCATAAACAAAATGTCTATATACACTGTCAATCAACTGGCACTGGATAGTGTATGCTGTTAATCAACCAGCACTGGATTCATAATTGCACGTTTTGTATCAAATCTCACTGGATATGTAAATGCACGGTTTGTATAACAGCCACCGGATCCGAACGTTGGGATGATCAAACGACAACTGACTCAGCGCAGACAAGAAGATCCCTTTTATTTGGTTTCCATTCGTTCTCGCAATTTCCAGAAACTTCTTCTGTTTTCTAGTAACATGATCTTGATCACGCAGGAAGCCTGTAGAACAATGTAGATGTTTCTGGAAGACCGTCAAAGGTCTTTAGACCAAATCTGAGCAACATGAGAGAGAGAGAGAGAGAGAGAGAGAGAGACACTCAAGGAGAGTGATGAACCAATAATCAATTTACAACTCGGTTTGAAGTACGTACATCAGTCAATGGAGCGATGTACACGAACGAGTGGTATAGACACTGTTTGGCTTGCATTCTTAACAATATTGTAAAACAGAGAAAAGCATAATATTACGTGCTGGGACAGTGGGGTGGACTACTATACCATCTACCTGTATCAAAGATTTTTTCGTGTAGATGATGCCCACAAGAGGCCGAGACTTGTGCATGGGTAATAAGGTGATGGATAAATGGTGGACCTACAGTTTTAGGTGGTTTCCGAACCACCAGATAAGTGATAATAAAGCAGATGTTTTGATAGATAAGTAAAATAAGTCTAAGATTTTTAAACAAAAAATTAATTCAGATATAAATAGTAGTAGTTTTGCTTGAAACACAATATAGACTAATGAATAGAGTAAATTATAAATTGTAATGTTATGACATTAAAACTTAACGTTCAATCTAGATTTAATTTTAAAATTAAGCTAAACTTATAAAACAATAATTATTAAGTAGCCTAAAACTCTTATTTTTTTCATTAGAAAAAAAAAACCTGGGAGTGTCTTCTCGTATGTACAATTTCCACTAAATCAAGAGAAACGAAGAAATGCGGTAGAAAAGCAATTGGGGCATGAATCCTTAACAGTCATCATATACTCATGTTATATACGTAACATACGCAAGTCTGTGCTCACCTAACATACATGCTGAGTTGAGTCAATCCTTTCTTTGTAGTGGCGAAGGTGATATTGTGGAAGATATCCATAATGTGGTTGTGACAATTTCGTCTTATTATTCATTACTGAGTAAATCCACTAAAGCACGATCAAAAAATCATAATTTCAAAACAAATTCTGGTTAATTCATATGACAAGAAATAAATAGGAAGAATGTAAACAAGGAAAAAACAGAAATACTACAGAAGCTGAAAACCTTTTCGATTCTTATTTCTGCATTATCTTATAGTAAAAATATTAGCGGTTTGGCGAATGCAGTAGAATGAAGGCATAAAAATTGTGAAGTCTAATGAGAATAATGAGGTGGGGTGATAACAGATGAGGAAATGGAGAGGAAGGGGTGGTATCCTTTAGGACAACCTAACAGTTTGATCGACCTACTGCTAACGCAGCATAACCAAGCCTAACCTAACCTGGCTAGATGTGACTGAACCACCTTTGTTTACTAGGTCTGTCAAAACGACAGTCGTACAAATGGTGTCCTCACGAGAGGAAGTAGTTGAAAAGTAGCTGCAGAAGAATGGCATGAAAAACTGGAGCAGTAGAGAAAACAAGTGTAATGAAGAGAACGCCACATTCATAAGTTGATAATACAGAAAGATATGTGATCCTGTATGAGTCTTAATCTTGATACATTAATGTAATGTAGTCACTCATATACGTACAAACACATTGAAATAATAATTTTACATACAGTCATCAAAAAAGAATACCCTTATTTTAAAAAATCACTACTCCGACTAGAATGAATAGATTTGCTTATGGTCTTAAAACAAAGGTAAAAGCTGGGAGGTTTTTACACCTTGATGAGTTTTAATATGTGCTCCATTACTTGCATGACAAACATCGAGTCTAGTCTATTTTGCACCATGTACGGTGGCGCATTTCCGGAGTTACAGTAGTTGCCATAGCAGCAGTAATCCTTGCAATACATCATGAATGGCTTCACCATAAACAATGTTCTTAATGTATCCCCACAAGAAGAAGTCCATCGAAGTGAGGTCTGGGCTTCTTGGCATAGGCGTGCGCACATGGGTGCACCCATAGACGTTTCAAGAGGGCCCGATTTGGGGGTTGGAATATTATTGCATCCTCTGAAAACAGAGGCCTGAGAACAGTTTACCCGAGCGACTTTGGATATTTATCTTCGCAATTCGGTATAGATGCTTCTGAAATAGAGGCCGAAATAAAGATTCTCATAACGAATGCAATAATTGAGCAATTCAAAAGCATTGCACCCTTCGAAAGGCGGATGGCACAGTAGATTTTTGTCAATTAGTACAATTTTCTGAATTCTGAATGCATATGTTAATGCGATAAAATAAGAATATTCATTTTGAAAATTTGAGAATATATTTCTGGAAAACGGGTAGAGAAGAACAGTGTCCTTTTTTCTCTCTATGGAGTGTTATCACTAAATAGTTCAACGTGATTTAACTGTACGAGGGTGGTGATATGTATAAGTATTAATATTTTAAATACAGGGGGGGGGGGGGCATTTTCGTCGCCAGCACCCATAGGAGTCAAGCCCTGCGCACGCCTATGCTTCTTGGCATCCAAGAAATTTGGCCAACTCTACCAATCCAACTATTCGAAAACTTGGCATTCAGTGCTTTAGGTACATTAATTTTGTAATGCGGCGGCGCGCCATCTTGAATTAAAATTAATTTTTAGTGCAACAAAAACTCCCAACGAAGTTTACCTTTGTTTCAAGACCATAAGCAATTCTATATGCTCATTTTAGTTTGAGTACTGATTTTTTTTAAATATGGGTATTCTATTTCAATGATCCTTTATAATAATTACCATATATTTCATTTTGGAGTTCCTATCCATTTTTTTTCTTCAATTTATTATCGATCTAAATTCAAAATCATGAATGTACAAAAATAAAAAAATTAATAACATTCATACTGAATAATAAGACGAATTGTCAACCACATTTATTGAAAACAGTGAGATACTAGTTTCAGTTGTTACACCATTATCGATCTCAATCAAACAGTTCAATTGAGAATCATGTGACAACTCTAAGTCTTATTATTCATTATGGATATTTTCCACAATATCACCTTCTCCACTACAAAGAAATAATAACATTCAATTCATTACATTCTAAAGTTGTCCTTGTAACAATTTATAATTCCATAGCAAAATTATCATTAAATGTCATTATTATTCCTTACTTCAATTAAGATAGTATACACAGTAAGTGATTACAGTACATTTTAATGTATCAAGAAAACAAGTCTCTGTCTATGAACAGGTTTTCATCAATTATTCAACATTATAATGTTATGAAAACTAAATCTGTCTCTACTTGAGAGGAAAGTAAGAAGAATCAAATTAAAGAAGGAGGACAAGGGGAATAAGAATGATACGATGAGGAATAGAGATGGAAGGTGATAGGAGGACAGCAG
Organism: Conomelus anceps; assembly: GCA_948455865.1. Lineage (NCBI taxonomy): Eukaryota > Metazoa > Arthropoda > Insecta > Hemiptera > Delphacidae > Conomelus > Conomelus anceps. The sequence continues at coordinate 34,164,046 of OX418216.1, forward strand.
CTTAGCAAAGAAGGCCGCGGGAGAGAAGCAGTCTCGTGGGTCTCTCGTGTTCAGACCGCTGAAGACCATCTACAACACCAATAATAATAATAATAATAATAATAATAATAATAAGGATCGCGGTGATTGCATCATCAATACAATCATCATCATCATCATCAAAAACATCAACATCATCATCATCATCATCATCAAAAACATCAACAACAACATCATCATCATCATCATCACCACCACCGCGCATCAAAACTGGACCTACCCGGGTTCGAGTTCGCCTAGCATGGTAAACAAAACTATTTACCTGCGACACACATTTTAGACAAGGATGACGACAAAAAGAAAGACGGAAGGAGAACAGAAGAAAAGGTTATGAATAGGAAAGGAGTGGCCGGGGACTCTCCTCTTGTGTACCCTGGATACCAAACATCATAACTGCCATCATCACTATCAGCGTCATTATCTAACCACGCTATATGTCGTTTAGTTTACATAATACGGTTGACGAACTTCGTTTTTCAATAAGGATCTTGTCGCATCCAACGGTTGGCATCTTGGCAAGCTAACTTCTCCTCCCCAACCAGCAAATTCCATTGCGCGCGCTCTCTGAATCAATCTCACACATAAAATTGACCAGAGGTGAAATGCCTTACTTTTTCAACAAATCATTTTTTTGTCAATCATGAGTCATGAATATTGCAAGATAAAACTTGAAATTCAGATATAGCAGAAGGATGCAATCCAAAATCAGATCAATGAAAAATGTTGATTATAAAAAAGACGATTTGCATGAGTTTTCTTTCGTTTTTATGCTGTAAATAAGAAACTAAAATATTATTTTTCATGTTTAGCAGTACAATCATCACTACACTATGCTGGGAATGCCATAAGGTATGATATATTTTATTTCATAATATATTTTTAGTAAACCAATAATATTGCAGATTTGTATTTCATATTTATGATATACAGTACTTTGAAATGTTACTGTAAATTTTTAAGTAAAGCATAAAAAAACTTGAATCGAATTGAAAAATATATTGAATTTTTAAGCATACAGTGTACTGTAGCTCGTTGTCGAACCCAGATCAGGTTTTTATAGAGCTCAAAGCTCGTCATAACCACCACTACTTCTCCAGCCTAAAAATAAAATCAACAGATAAATAAAATCAGGTGTTTTTCCACGTAACTACAAATTTTTTAATACCGATAAATTCCAAGTTTTCAATCTGTTGATAATTTGTTTCGGAGAGAAGAATTTAACATAATTTCATAATACATAATCTAGCCTTGGAAAACATTTTCCATTGTCCTGGAAAATGTATCAAATATATTTATATTGTAGGAAAACATAATCTAGCCTTGGAAAACATTTTCCATTGTCCTGGAAAATGTATCAAATATATTTATATTGTAGGAAAACATTAAATTTTTAAGGTTCTATAAACCAAATAGGAAAATCTCAGTAATAAAACTTTAATTAAATTTCTTTTCAATTCGACGTTTCTTGTTTCCAAATAATAATAATAATATGGTTCTACCCTTCCTAATCTCGATCGTATTAATCGTACAATTGATTCAAATTGAAGTTGTGTCAAGATTTGAAATAAAGACCATTACATAATTCTACGGCTCTTCGATACTAAGTTGGAAACAATCCAAATTCATTTGGAGAAACAGTCTTTACACGAGCTTACAATAGAATTGCATAAACTTATGAAATAAAAACTTTTTTTTTTTGTTAGTAGGCCCTACATATTACTGAAACATACAGTTTTGGAACTAAATGTGTTTTGCAAATAAATTGGTCACTTTTACTCTTCTATTTTTCATTCATCTATTTAGTTATCATCAATAAATATTATAATTTTGGGAAATATTGACAAGAATAGCCGGTAGAAATTTTTTTAAATTTTTTGCAGTATCAATAATATTATTGTTTTCTAGACGTCATGGTTAAATGCAACATAACATTATGGATGAAGTCATTTATTTAAAAGCTGTGAAATAGGCATTGTTGGGGAAATTACAGACATGTATGTATGTATGTATGTATGTATGTATGTATGTATGTATATAGTACCATAGTCGATTCGACTGTAGGTGACTCTTCAGACCTCAACAATATGTTTTAGTCCAAAGAGCGTACTACACAAACGAGGAGTGAGGTAGTTTGTGATTGCTTTCCTCACTGAGCTAACAGAATTGTATCAGTATGTATGAATTGTATCCCACCAATTATAGACATAACAACAGAAAAATACAAAAAAAGAACTAATAGTAAAAACTATATTGTGAGAATAGACCTCAAAATTACAACTTCAGCATTACTACAAAAATTAAAACTACAACATTCATTAACAATAAATAATGAGAGAAAAAATAAATAAATGAAGGAGAAAATAAACTCACAAGCTTCGCCTGTACCGTTGCGGTTCGATAAAATCGCGATCACGTCCTAATGACCCGCGGTAACAACGAAACTTTCTTCTTCTAGAAACGGAAGGCGACTGCCTGCGAGCAGACCATCTCAAATATCAACACGGTGTGAAGGCCCTTTTTGATAGCAGCTATACACAGGAAACTCCAATGATACGGATCGCTGTTTTGCTCTAAACATGCCACCGCACATCATTATTATTATTATTTAATAAATTTTTTTTTTCGAACCTTGCTGATATTATTATTGACATTCCACCCCGACGTGACACCTTTAAAAATCCGGTGATGGAACGACTAATGGTCTCATCAATTTTTAAATGTAATCAAATTATATTAATATATAAAAGTACGAAAAGATCTTTTAAATGAATGAGTAATATTTTATATTGAAAGAATGAATTTGTTTTTCAAGAACAGATGAAATACCCTCTTTTACAAGAAACAAGAACGTTTCATCTACAAATTAGCTACAGGAAAGTCGAGAAGACAGGTTACAATGAGAATTTTATTTAGAAAACTTCTATTAATTCAAATTATCGGAACAATAGATCACTAATTATAAACCGCTTGAAAAATCGTTTGAATAGTCCTGATTAGTAAAATTTTATTTGGAAGAGTCAGTAATATTCTATAATAATTATTACGTAGCATAATACAAAATACAACATAGTGTTACGGGATCTATGTCTAAAATAACGCTGGCAACACTTAAATTTATCACTTGCACTTTATTAACACAAATAATCTACAACTCACACTGTTCAGTAATTTCTTACAGAAAAATAAGCAATTAAAAACAGATAAAACGATGTTGTTCAACTGATAATGAGTTTTCAATATACTGTACAAAAATCAATCACTAAATGTCAAAAGGCCGATCTAAAATTAAATAATAACTGTACGATAAACTGTCCAATAATAATCAAAAAGAAACGTCGAGGAAGAACAATTAACTCACGTAGTAATACAGTAATAACTATTTAGTAGCTCACTGGTATGAATTAAACAGGAAAAAGAATTATCACTATAGGCACAGAGAAAGAATTATCATTATATAGGCACAATATATAGAACTGTCACAACTTGTTTATCACGACGAATTTCAAACAAGACTGAACTAATTTACAAAAGTCTCCCTCTATTTATATAATTTTCAATAATTGAGATATTTCTCGATTTCTCTACCAACTTCTACCGATTTCTAAAATAAACAATGAAAGATCTTCATGCCTTCCACAATATTCGATAAGACTCCATTAATTTCTAATCAAACAACTAGAACATTCTACAAAGTACAAAGTAAACACCATAAAAGTGTCAAAAGCAGAGTAATTAATTGCTTAGAAGTAAACATTTACATAGCAGATAACACCGAGAGGCGAGAACCACTGTTTCTTCTTTCTGTTTTCAATTCTCACTACAATAGTATAGAGTAGCCTATAACATAACAGGCACCAACCAAGGGCAGATTAGATTAGGAGAGGCTTTAGCTGGAATTGTAATTCATTACAATAAAAATTGATGGATGCTTTTCAGCTTTATCGTGGCCGAAGCCTAAAATCTGTCAATTATACACAAATGGGACAAAAACTTGATTTTGTAACAATTTTCTAAAAATGAAACCAATAATATCACTTACACTATAATATAATGGCACATTATTACACGTCTTAGGGCGAAATGTTATTTCAAGTCACGTTTTAATGCAATGAAATACAATAACGACATTTCAAACAGCCGTTATAGAGTAATCAGTAACAAAGTGTGACGATGCTGTTATTCCATCAAGTAAATAACAGTGTCGAAATAATGTTACAATGCAAAATTGTAAAGACAGTAGGTAGCCTACTCCAATCGCATTTTAAAATTAATTTTAGTAATGATACAAATTTAAAAAACTTAATTTAATGACATTCCTGGGTTCAATTGCATTTTAAGCTCATGCTCAAAGAAAATATTGAATTTCAAATTTAAGTACTCCAAAATTCAAAGTTATAGCTAGTAATATATTAATTGGAAATTGAAACAGAAAACAAAAAACTTCCTCTAAATAATTAAATTTCAGCATCAATTGCAAACTATTACTTTACTAAATTTTAAGGTTCATTGGTTAACTCTATCTATGCGTTAATTAATTAAATTCAAATTCAAAATTCCTGCAATAACAGCAGTTATTCTGCAACTATAGCCTAATAGTGTATAACAATGTGGGTTTTGATTTTTGAGCAATGAAATAAAAATAAATTTTATTAGAAAGAAAATTTAAAGAATGAGAAAATCTTCTTTGTGTTGATAAGTTGTAGAAGATATAAAATTGCGGCGTAGAGATTTTGTACAATACAGTTGTAAAACAGTCCTTTTTCTTTTAAATTAGTCTCTGGTTTTACAACCTTTCGTCACGAGCGGTGAGCGGTAAGCGGCAGAAGAAATAAATTAAAAAATTAATTGTCAAGAGTAGGCGGCAAGCTGCGCCACTCTTCCGTTTTGCCACTCGTATCGTTGCCGATGCCAAAGAGTAAAATATGACTTTAATGATACTGTATCTTGTTTCTTGTACAACAGTCCTTTTGTTATGATGCGAGCGGCAAGATAAATAGGTGATAATAGGTGTCGAGAGTAGATGGCAAGCGGCACCGTTTTGCCGCTCGCATTGTGTCCAAGGCCCACAATATAAAATATGGCCACAATGATGCTGTATCTATAAACAATAAGACTGAAACTTGTCAATATCTCTGAATTTGGGAAATAAAAGAAGGGCATGAACACTTCTGATTGTCAATATAATTCAACTGTTATGCTTTTTAATAGCCTGGAGAAATGTGAGTTGTTATTTTCGGCAAATACTGCGAGCACAATCAAGTGATAACTGTTGTTGATATTTTAGTGGACGAGTGATTGTCACTTGTAGTTGAGGTCAGGTGGGCGTTTGGCCTCTAATTATCATCATAATAATGATTGTTGTTATTGCCAGCCAGGGCCAGGGCCAGGGCGAGTTGGGATGGGAGTAGCCCCAGCCCCAAGCCAGCAGCCACTCAGAAGCGCGCAGTAGCATTTTGAGTCCTTCGTGTTCCATTAGTAGGCCTACTAAATCCGTCCTCTGTCGTTACCCTAACAACTTTCGATAGCCACTTGTGTATCCCCGGGTGCCCGCTAGCGGATATTGCACACATTAAACTCGCATTGTTTTCCTGGCTGTCACTTGCATATTTAAAGTTCGTGTCCAACTGCACTGCACTCTCATCTTCAAGTTGAAGGATCTTTCTCGTTCAACGGCTGCTCTGTCGCGACACCGCATAGATGATGAGGCGCTATTATCATCATAAAAACAACATCACTATGAAATAGTATCATGAGAGTGACCAATAACTGTGAAAGAATTGCATTTGAAAATTGGTTATGGAAAGCAAATATGTACCATGATAAAATAACAATTATGAGCGACAGAGTGAATAGATTTGAAATTCAGCATTAAAAACTACCGCCACAACATTAAAACACGTATTGGCATTTTTTTCAAATGCACAGCCCAAAATACACCCTAATAAGGCTCATTACTTTTTAATAATAAGTTAAATGGTATCTCGATTAGCCTACTTGAGTTCTCGACTAGTTTATACTTTTCACAGTCATCGTGTATTTCAAAGTTAAAATATTGAAATTCAGTTTTTACTAGTTCATGTTCAAGCTAACATCGTGTAAATTTTCAGCAACTAAAAAATAGTTTTAAAAGTAAATATTGCCAAAATCAAGCAAAAGTGGAGAAAGTAGGTACATTAAATTCATTTCAACTGCACGTTAAAAGCATTACAAAATTTACTGAAGTTAACGAAAGAAAAAGTAGCTGCCAAGAAAATCTAATATCAAACCCCTCTAATACCAATAAAACTAGTTATCTACACAGTTTACAATAACTGCTTTAAACTTTCAGGATACCGTGTTACAGCTATCAATCAAAAATAGATCACATTCAAAAATATTTTTTTTTGCTTTTCAAGTATTTGAACTTATATTGTAAATACCTACATCTTTTTGGTTTTTCTTAATCAATACTCACTTCAGAAAACACCATATGTAGATAGAAACAATAATCCAGAAGCTTACCGTACCTGAAAATAAAAACAAAGACATTATTAATAGATTATTATAATTATAATATTATTATTATTATTATTATTATTATTAAATTTTCAGCTCACCGATCCCTATGTTAAAGCAATGGCAAAAATTGAAACTTTGATCTTCATTCCTCATGTCCACGATGACTTTTTTCAAAATGTAAGACCTTATCAAACATCTACTTGATGAGATCTTTCAAATGAGACGTGAACGAACAAAATCGGTCGAGAAACCAAGGAGGAGTTGTCATCACAAAAAAACATGTTCGCCTATCTCTATATATAAAAATGAATGTCTGTCTGTATGTATGTATGTATGTATGTGTGTTCCCTATAGACTCCAAAACTACTTGACAGATCGGCATGAAACTTTGGGAATATGTTGTGTTAATATTGGGGATGGTTTCTGACCATAAATTTCAATAGGGGAGCTAATAATTATTATTAATTAACCCATTTTATAGACCTAACCTACTGAACTTGCCAGCCAAACAGCTTAAAGGAACAGCTGATATAAGTCAACAGTTTTTAATCATATGGCAGGCCCTTAGTGGCGTTATTTACGCTGTCTTTGAACAGCAAAAGACTTTGCACTTTGCATGTAGGCTACCGTGCAGTTGGAGCCTTGCAATATGTAGGAAACATACGACTGGGTATGATGAAATGTAATTATGCCAGGTTGATGAAATCTGTTAACCAATGCAGCTAGAAATTTGAAATGCAGCCTCAGCGGGAGGTGGCGAATAATAAAATAAAAAACCTAGCTTCTACCCTTATAGTCATAGGAGGTTTAAATTTGAAATGCTTCTTCATTCAGAGGTGGTGATTAAGAAAACAACGAAGCCTCTATGATCAGCTGGAAGAGCCCTAGGACTAACTTCTTTCCTAATTTTAAATGTAACCTCAGCGGGAGGTGGCGAATAATAAAATCAAGGAGAATTTTTATGAGAATGCAGCAACGCGCGTTGGGCCAGCTAGTTTTATATAAAGACTAGCTGGCCCGACGCGCGTTGCTGCGTTCTCATAAAAAATTCTTGATTTTCATTTGCCACCTCCCACTGAAGTTACATTTCAAATTTTAACCTTCTAGGACTATTACGGAAGAAGGCTATTAGGGCTGCTCCAGCTGATCAGAGAGGCCTGCTTCGTTGTTTTCTTACACAGTAATACCTTACTCACCACCTCTCAATGAATATTTCAAAAGTTAGTTCGAAGTTACTGACAATTGAACAAACTGACAAATTTACTTAAACAGAATTCATTAATTTCGAATTCCTTTAATTGCTATTAGTTTATACTGAAGACTTCCGCAATGGCGGATATTGACAACAGTATTTAATAGCTGATGGAAATCGATGAAGGGTCTCCATGGTCTAGTGGTTAAGGCGCCCGACCGGCAATTGGGAGGTCCGTGGTTCGATTACCGGTGGTGACTGATATTTTTGTACAGTGGCATTCATCGATTTCTATCAGCTATTAAATACTGTTGTCAATATCCGCCATTGCGGAAGTCTTCAGTATAAACTAATAGCAATTAAAGGAATTCGAAATTAATAAATTCTGAATATTTCAAATTTAAACCTCCTACGACTATTAGGGTAGAAGCTGGGTTTTTTTTATTTTATATTATTCGCCACCTCCTACTGATACTAGATTTCAAATTTCTAGCAGCATTGGTTAACAGATGTCATCAACCCGGCATAATTACATTATTTCTTCATACCCAGTCATTAATATACTCTACAACTGCAAACACCACTGACTGATTGACATTAAAGATTTTTATGATGCAGGTTGATTTTTGGGGGGTTTTCTGGTGGAAACTCTTTTTGAGTGAGATTCGACTTGGGAATAATCTCAACATTGTTGAAAAGGGGCCCCTATTTTTCTAGGGGGGGCCCAATTTACCCTTGATTTTTGGGACTTTTTATTTCGTTTTTGATGGTTTTGGATGAAAGTTAATATGATTTGAGAGGGGGTTGAACCCTGAAAAAAATTTCGAAAAACTCAATGGGGGGCGTTTTGGAGGGGGGGTAAAAAAAGTGGAATTTCTAAATATTGAGATATTTCGAAAATTCTTTTTTTGTTTTTGTAGTGCTTGTTAAGCTGAAAACAATGGTGTTTAGCGGAATTTTTTTAGTCGATTTGTTTAGGGGTGGGGGTTAGGGGAAAATTGCCGAAAATATTTTTTCAAAAAAGTTGTTTTGGGAAAAAATTTTGGTTTTTATGGTTGATAATGGAAGGTGAGTGTATTTTAGAAAAGATGAATTTGAATAATGCCCCAAATTTTATTTGAGGGGGTTGCTAGGGGGGGATGAATTAGGGGGGTAAATCTAAATATCAAGATATTTGAAAAATTCTTTTTTTCATTAAATATAGCATGGAAAACTATAGGTGCCCCGATTTGAAAAATTTTGAAAATATCATCCCTCTTGGAAAAGGGGGCGAAAAACGCCATTTTACTGATTTTGGGGGGGCTAATGGAGGAAATTGGATTTTGAACTTTTTTGTTGATTGATAATATTGATTTTTTATCAAAGGAAGTTGATAATAGAAATAGGCTCATGCTGAAAATTCATGGAAACGGATTTTCAATCATAAGGGGTAGTTTGTATAGGGGTTGAAAAAAATTGAGATTTTCATATATTTGTTTTCTGTAGATTTTATTGGTGGGGAATGATAGAGCAATGAAAATAAGGTGAAATTATCTGTAAACATTTTTCGAAATAACCATCCCCTTCGGAGTTAGGGGTGCCCAAATAAATGCATATTAGAAAAATGCAATTTAGAAATTTTTTGACTTTTTTGTTTATGAGAAATATGAACTTTTCCTGATAGCATGCTGATATTGAAGCCGAGGTTTGAACAGAAAATCAAAGAAATTTCCAAATTTCGAAACAGGGTGGTTTTTGAGGGATGTTTAAAAATTTGGTCTTTTTAAATATTGAATTTTTGAGAATTTTATCTATGGAAGTTGATTAACAATGAAAAAATAAATCAAAAGTGTTCTTGGGAGTTTTTCGGAAAAATCACCCCCTCATGAGTTAGGAGTGTCTAAAGTTGGAAATCTTGAAGAAATTGATTTCGATAATGTTGCGTTTCGTTGTACATGGAAAATTAGGACTTTTTAATTGATGATAGACATTGAATTATTCCTACATTATTATTATTGATATACTCTACAACTGCAAACACCACTGATTGACATTAAAGATTTTTATGATGCAGGTTGATTTTCGGGGGATTTCCTGGTGGAAACTCTTTATGAGTGAGATTCGACTTGGGAAAAACTTCAACATTGTTGAAAAGGGGCTCCTATTTTTTTAGGGGGGGCCCAATTTACCCTTGATTTTTGGGACTTTTTATTTCGTTTTTGATAGTTTTGGATGAAAGTTAATATGATTTGAGTGGGGGTTGAACCACAGAAAAAATTTCGAAAAACTCAATGGGGGGCGTTTTGGAGGGGGGGTGAAAAAAGTGAAATTTCTAAATATTGAGATATTTCAAAAATTCTTTTTTTGATTTAGTAGTGCTTTTTAAGCTGAGCACATTGGTGTGTGGCGGAATTTTTTTGGTCGAGCCGTTTAGGGGTGGGGGTTGGGGGAAAATTGCTCAAAATTTTTTTTCAAAAAAGTTGTTTTAGGGAAAAATTTTGGTTTTTATGGTTGATAATGGGAGGTAAGTGTATTTTAAAAAGGATGAAATTGAATAATGCCCCAAATTTTGATTAAGGGGGTTGCTAGGGGGGGATGAATTAGGGGGGGTAAATCTAAATATCAAGATATTTGAAAAATTCTTTTTCCCATTAAATAGAGCATGAAAAACTGAGCATGAAAAAAATATCATCCCTCTTGGAATAGGGTGAGAAAAACGCCATTTTACTGATTTTGGGGGGGCAAATGGAGGATATTGGATTTTGAACTTTTTTGTTGATTGATAATATTGGATTTTTATCAAAGGAAGTTGATGATAGAAATAGGCTTATGCTGAAAATTCATGGGAACGGATTTTCAATCATAAGGGGTAGTTTGTATAGGGGTTGAAAAAAATTGAGATTTTCAAATATTTGTTTTCTGTCGATTTTATTGATGAGGAATGATAGAGCAATGGAAATAAGGTAGAAAGTATTCGTGAATATTTTCCGCAATAATCATCCCCTTTGGAGTTAGGGGTGCACAAATAAATGCATATTAGAAAAATGCAATTTAAAAAATTTTTGACTTTTTTGTTTATGTGAAATTTCAGCCTTTGTTGATGGGATGCTGTTATTGAAGCCGAGGTTTGAACAAAAAACCAAAGAAATTCATAATTTTCGAATGAGGGTGGTTTTTGAGGGATGTTTCATAATTTGGTCTTTTCAAATATTGAATTGTCGAGAATTTTATCTATGGAATTTGATTGAAAATGAAAAAATAAATCAAAAGTGTTCTTGAAAGTTTTTCGGAAAAATCACCCCCTCAAGAGTTAGGAGTGTCTAAAGTTGGAAATCTTGAAGAAATTGATTTCGATAATGTTGCGTTTCGTTGTACATGAAAAATTAGGACTTTTTGATTGATAGACATTGAATTATTCCTACATTATTAATATACTCTACAACTGCAAAGTCACTCACTGACTGACATTAAAGATTTTCATGATGCAGGTTGATTTTTGGGGAGTTTTCTGGTGGAAACTCTTTATGAGTGAGATTCGACTGGGGAAAAACTCCAACATTGTTGAAAAGGGGCTCCCATGTTTTTAGGGGGGGCCCAATTTACCCTCGATTTTTGGGACTTTTTATTTGGTTTTTGATGGTTTTGGATGGAAGTTTATATGATTTGAGAGGGGGTTGAACCCAAGAAAAAATTTCGAAAAACTCAATGGGGGGCGTTTTGGAGGGGGGTCAAAAAAGTGAAAATTTGAAATATAAGGATATTTTGAAAATTCTTTTTTTGATTTTGTAGTGCTTCCTAACCCGAGCACAATGGTCTTTGGCGGAATTTTTTTGGTGGAGCCGTTTAGGGGTGGGGGTTGTGGGAAAATTGCTCAAAATTTTTTTTCAAAAAAGTTGTTTTAGGGAAAAATTCTAGTTTTTATGGTCGATAATGGGAGGTAAGTGTATTTTAAAAAAGGTGAAATTGAATAATGCCCCAATTTTTGATTGAGGGGGTTGCTAGGGGGGGATGAATTAGGGGGGTAAATCTAAATATCAAGATATTTGAAAAATTCTTTTTTCCATTAAATATAGCATGGAAAACTATAGGTGCCCCGATTTGAAAAATTTTGAAAATATCATCCCTCTTGGAATAGGGGGCGAAAAACGCCATTTTACTGATTTTGGGGGGGCTAATGGAGGATATTGGATTTTGAACTTTTTTGTAGATCGATAATATCAATTTTTTATCAAAGGAAGTTGATGATAGAAATAGGCTCATGCTGAAAATTCAAGAAAACGGGTTTTTAATTACAAGGGGTAGTTTGTATAGGGGTTGAAAAAAATAGAGATTTTCATATATTTGTTTTCTGTAGATTTCATTGGTGGGGAATGATAGAGCAATGAAAATAAGGTAAAAAGTATTCGAGAACATTTTTCGAAATAATCATCCCCTTGGAAGTTAGGGGTGCCATAATACAGGGATATTACAAGAATGCAATTTTGAAAATTTTTGACTTTTTTGTTTATGAGAAATATGATTTTTTCTTGACATTATGCTGATATTTGAACTGAGGTTAGAACATAAAATGAAAGAAATTCGTGATTTTCCCATAAGGGTGGTTTTTGAGGGATGTTTTAAAATTTGGTCTTTTAAATTATTGAATTTTTAAAACTTTCATCTAAGGGAGTTGATTGATAATAAAAAATAATTTGAAAGTGTTCATGATGATTTTTCGAAAAAATCATCCCCATTCAGAGTGAGGGATGCCCGAACTGAAGAATCTTGGAAAAATGCTATTTTGGAAATTTTTGACTTTATTGTTTCATGATATTTGAGACTTTTTCTGATTGCAAGTAAATATTTAAACAAAGGTTAGAACAGGAAACCAGAGAAATTCCAAATTTTCTGATAAGGGTGGTTTTTGTAGGATGTTTTAAAATTGAATCTTTTCAAATATCGAATTTTTGGAAAATTTATTCACGGGGTTTGATTAACAATAAAAAAATATGTCAAATGTGTTCTTGAGAATTTTTTGAAAAAATCATCCCTTTCAGAGTGAGGGGTGCTCAAAGTGAGTCATCTTCAAAAAAATCATTTTTGGGAATTTTTGACTCTTTTGTTTATGATAAATTTGAACTTTTCCTGAAGGATGCTGATAACAAACCCAAGGTTAAAACAGAAAACCGAATAAATTATGATTTTTCCGATAGGGGTGGCTTTTTAGCGATGTTTAATAATTTGATCTTCAAAAATGTTGATGTTTTGAGAATTTATTACATGAAAATCAATTTAAAATGAAAAAATAACTCAAAAGTATTTTTGAACATTTTTCGAAAAAATCATCCTCTTCTGAGTAAAGGGTGCCCAAAGTGAAAGATCTTGAAATAATGCAATTTTGAAAATTTTTCACTTTTTTGTTTATGAAAAATTTGAATTTTTCTGAATGGTAGCTGATATTTAAACCAAGGATGAAACAGAAAAGATAATAAATTCAAAGTTTCTTGATAGGGGTAGTTTTTGGAGGATGTTAAAAAATTAGATATTTTCAAAACTTAATTTTCTGAGATTTTTATTCATAGGAATTGATTAAGAATAAATAAGTAACTGAAAAATATTCTTGAACGTTTTTCGAAAAATTCATCCCCTTCTATGTAAGTACAAAACATTGGAAAAGTGTGATTTTGAAAATGTTAAACTCTTGTTAATGAAAAATTTGGAATTTCTATAATTGCGAGCTGATATTAAGAGCAGATTTGATATCGGAAAGCTCAACCCTTCTAGGTGGCATTTCAAAAAAAAAACAACCCCTTTAAAATTGGAGATATTAAGAAATTCTAACAAATGTGTTTGAAATTTGTACAAAGAAATATGCAGAAAAGTCCAGCGTTTTATTACCGGCATGTACATCACAGACCCAATGGCAGAGTGTGCAAGAACAAGGAGATGAAGAAGAAGGAAGAAAAGGATAAAACTAGGAGGAATGAGAAGATAAAGAATAAAAAGAAGAAGAAGATGAAGAAGAAGAAATTAAGAGGAAGGTGAAGAAGAAGTAGAAGAAGGAAAAGAAGGAGAAAATTAAGAGGAAGGAGAAGTTGAAGAACAAAAAAAAGAAGATGATGAAGATGAAGAACTTAAGAAGAAGTAGAAGGAGAATGAAGAACCATAAGAAAAAGAAGAAAAAAGAAGATGAAGTAGGTGGAGAAGAGAAAGAAGAAGGAGAAGGAATAGGACAAATGAGACAAGAAAAAGAAGAATAAAAATGTCAAGAAAGAGGAATGGAAAAAGGAAAAGAAGTAGAAGACGTTACAGAGAATGATGAGCTATTATTATTAATTCAATTAATTATTACATTCAGCCATTTCATCACTGTAACGTATATCACAGACCCTATGGCAGGGGTGCAGGGGGTGCAACCCCCTGCCGAACGCGAAGCGCGAGTTAATATACTCTACAACTGCAAAGTCACTCACTGATTGACATTAAAGATTTTTATGATGCAGGTTGATTTTTGGGGGGTTTTCTGGTGGAAACTCTTCATGAGTGAGATTCGACTGGGGAAAAACTTCAACATTGTTGAAAAGGGGCTTCTATTTTTTTAGGGGGGGCCCAATTTACCCTCGATTTTTGGGACTTTTTAATTCTATTTTGGTGGTTTTCGATGAAAGTTAATATGATTTGAGAGGGGGTTGAACCCTAGAGAAAATTTCGAAAAACTCAATGGGGGGCGTTTTGGAGGGGGGGTGAAAAAAGTGGAAATTCTTAATATTGAGATATTTTGAAAATTCTTTTATTGTTTTTGTAGTGCTTGTTAAGCTGAACACAATGGTGTTTGGCGGAATTTTTTTGGTCGAGCTGTTTAGGGGTGGGGGTTGTCGGAAAATTGCTCAAAATTTTTTTTCAAAAAAGTTGTTTTAGGGAAAAATTCCAGTTTTTATGGTCGATAATGGGAGGTAAGTGTATTTTAAAAAAGATGAAATTGAATAATGCCCCAAATTTCGATTAAGGGGGTTGCTAGGGGGGGATGAATAAGGGGGGTAAATCTAAATATCAAGATATTTGAAAAATTCTTTTTTCCATTAAATAGAGCATAAAAAACTGTAGGTGCCCCAATTTAAAAAATTCTGAAAATATCATCCCTCTTGGAAAAGGGGGCGAAAAACGCCATTTTACTGATTTTGGGGGGGCAAATGGAGGAAATTGGATTTTGAACTTTTTTGTTGATTGATAATATTGATTTTTTATCAAAGGAAGTTGATAATAGAAATAGGCTTATGCTGAAAATTCATGGAAACGGATTTTCAATCATAAGGGGTAGTTTGTATAGGGGTTGAAAAAAATTGAGATTTTCATATATTCGTTTTCTGTAGATTTTATTGGTGAGGAATGATAGAGCAATGAAAATAAGGTAAAATTATTTGTAAACATTTTTCGAAATAACCATCCCCTTCGGAGTTAGGGGTGCCCAAATAAATGCATATTGGAATAATGCAATTTAGAAATTTTTTGACTTTTTTGTTTATGAGAAATATGAACTTTTCCTGATAGGATGCTGATATTGAAGCCGAGGTTTGAACAGAAAATCAAAGAAATTTCCAAATTTCGAATAAGGGTGGTTTTTGAGGGATGTTTTAAAATTTGGTCTTTTCAAATATTGAATTTTTGAGAATTTCATCTATGGAAGTTGATTGACAATGAAAAAATAAATCAAAAGTGTTTTTGAGAGTTTTTCGGAAAAATCACCCCCTCAAGAGTTAGGAGTGTCTAAAGTTGGAAATCTTGAAGAAATTGATTTCGATAATGTTGCGTTCCATTGTACATGGAAAATTAGGACTTTTTGATTGATGATAGACATTGAACTATTCCTACATTGATATTAATATACTCTACAACTGCAAATACCACTGACTGATTGACATTAAAGATTTTTATGATGCAGGTTGATTTCTGGGGGGTTAACTATCGGAAACTCTTTTTCAGTGAGATTCGACTTGGGAATAATCTCAACATTGTTGAAAAGGGGCCCCTATTTTTTTAGGGGGGGCCCAATTTACCCTCGAATTTTGGGACTTTTTATTTCGATTTTGATGGTTTTGGATGAAAGTTAATATGATTTGAGAGGGGGTTGAACCCTAGAAAAATTTTCGAAAAACTCAATGGGGGGCGTTTTGGAGGGGGGGTGAAAAAAGTGAAATTTCTAAATATTGAGATATTTCAAAAATTCTTTTTCTGATTTTGTAGTGCTTGTTAAGCTGAGCACAATGGTGTGTGGCGGAATTTTTTTGGTCGATTGGTTTAGGGGTGGGGGGTGGGGGAAAATTGCTCAAAATTTTTTTTCAAAAAAGTTGTTTTAGGGAAAAATTCCAGTTTTCATGGTTGATAATGGGAGGTTAGTGTATTTTAAAAAGGATTAAATCAAATGGTGCCCGAAATATCGATTGAGGGGGTTGCTAGGGGGGGATGAATTAGGGGGGTAAATCTAAATATCGAGATATTTGAAAAATTCTTTCTCCCATCAAATAGAGCATAAAAAACTATAGGTGCCCCGATTAAAAAAAATTTGAAAAAATCATCCCTTTTGGAGTAGGAGGCGAAAAACGCAATTTTACTGATTTTAGGGGGGGCAAATGGAGGAAATCGGATTTTGAACTTTTTTGTTGATTGATAATATTGATTTTTTATCAAAGGAAGTTGATAATAGAAATAGGCTTATGCTGAAAATTCATGGAAACGGATTTTCAATCATAAGGGGTAGTTTGTATAGGGGTTGAAAAAAATTGAGATTTTCATATATTTGTTTTTTGAAGATTTTATTGGTGGGGAATGATAGAGCAATGAAAATAAGGTAAAATTATCTCTAACATTTTTCGAAATAACCATCCCCTTCGGAGTTAGGGGTGCCCAAATAAATGCATATTAGAAAAATGCAATTTAGAAATTTTTTGACTTTTTTGTTTATGAGAAATATGATTTTTTCCTGATAGGATGCTGATATTGAAGCCGAGGTTTGAACAGAAAATCAAAGAAATTTCCAAATTTCGAATGAGGGTGGTTTTTGAGGGATGTTTTAAAATTTGGTATTTTCAAATATTGAATGTTTGAGAATTTTATCTATGAAAGTTGATTGACAATGAAAAAATAAATCAAAAGAGTTCTTGAAAGTTTTTCGGAAAAATCACCCCCTCAAGAGTTAGGAGTGTCTAAAGTTGGAAATCTTGAAGAAATTGATTTCGATAATGTTGCGTTTCGTTGTACATGGAAAATTAGGACTTTTTGATTGATGATAGACATTGAATTATTCCTACATTAATATACTCTACAACTGCAAACACCACTGACTGATTGACATTAAAGATTTTCATGATGCAGGTTGATTTTTGGGGAGTTTTCTGGTGGAAACTCTTTATAAGTGAGATTCGACTGGGGAAAAACTTCAACATTGTTGAAAAGGGGCTCCTTTTTTTTTAGGGGGGGCCCAATTCACCCACGATTTTTGAGACTTTTTATTTGGTTTTTGGTGGTTTTTTATGAAAGTTAATGTTATTTTAGAGGGGGTTGAACCTCAGAAAAATTTCGAAAAACTCAATGGGGGGCGTTTTGGAGGGGGGGTCAAAAAAGTGGAAATTCTAAATATTGAGATATCTCGAAAATTCTTTTTTTTATTTTGTAGTGCTTTTGAAGCTGAGCACAATGGTGTGTGGCGGAATTTTTTCGGTCGAACCGTTTAGGGGTGGGGGTTGGGGGAAATTTGCTCAAAATGTTTTTTCAAAAATGTTGTTTGAGGGAAAAATTCCAGTTTTTATTGTTGATAATGGGAGGTAAGTGTATTTTAAAAAAGATGGAATTGAATAATGCCCCAAATTTTGATTGAGGGGGTTGCTAGGGGGGGATGAATTAGGGGGGTAAATCTAAATATAAAGATATTTGAAAAATTCTTTTTCCCATTGAATAGAGAATAAAAAACTGTAGGTGCCCCGATTTAAAACTTTTTGAAAATATCATCCCTCTTGGAAAAAGGGGCGAAAAACGCCATTTTACTGATTTTGGGGGGGCAAATGGAGGATATTGGATTTTGAACTTTTTTGTTGATTCTTAATATCAATTTTTTATTGGAGAAAGTTGATGATAGAAATAGGCTCATGCTGAAAATTCATGGAAACGGATTTTCAATCATAAGGGGTAGTTTGTATAGGGGTTGAAAAAAATTGAGATTTTCATATATTTGTTTTCTGTAGATTTTATTGGTGGGGAATGATAGAGCAATGAAAAAAAGGTAAAATTATTTGTAAACATTTCTCGAAATAACCATCCCCTTCGGAGTTAGGGGTGCCCAAATAAATGCATATTAGAAAAATTCATTTTAGAAATTTTTTGACTCTTTTGTTTATGAGAAATATGAACTTTTCCTGATAGGATGCTGATATTGAAGCCGAGGTTTGAACAGAAAATCAAAGAAATTTCCAAATTTCGAATAAGGGTGGTTTTTGAGGGATGTTTTAAAATTTGGTCTTTTCAAATATTGAATTTTTGAGAATTTTATCTATAGAAGTTGATTGACAATGAAAAAATAAATCAAAAGTGTTCTTGAGAGTTTTTCGGAAAAATCACCCCCTCAAGAGTTAGGAGTGTCTAAAGTTGGAAATGTTGAAGAAATTGATTTTGATAATGTTGCGTTTCGTTGTACATGGAAAATTAGGACTTTTTGATTGATAGACATTGAATTATTCCTACATTAATATACTCTACAACTGCAAAAGTCACTCACTCATTGACATTAAAGATTTTTATGATGCAGGTTGATTTTCGGGGGATTTTCTGGTGGAAACTCTTTATGAGTGAGATTCGACTTGGGAAAAACTTCAACATTGTTGAAAAGGGGCTCCTATTTTTTTAGGGGGGGCCCAATTTACCCTTGATTTTTGGGACTTTTTATTTCGTTTTTGATAGTTTTGGATGAAAGTTAATATGATTTGAGAGGGGGTTGAACCACAGAAAAAATTTCGAAAAACTCAATGGGGGCGTTTTGGAGGGGGGGTGAAAAAAGTGAAATTTCTAAATATTGAGATATTTCAAAAATTTTTTTTTTGATTTAGTAGTGCTTTTTAAGCTGAGCACATTGGTGTGTGGCGGAATTTTTTTGGTCGAGCCGTTTAGGGGTGGGGGTTGGGGGAAAATTGCTCAAAATTTTTTTTCAAAAAAGTTGTTTTAGGGAAAAATTTTGGTTTTTATGGTTGATAATGGGAGGTAAGTGTATTTTAAAAAGGATGAAATTGAATAATGCCCCAAATTTTGATTAAGGGGGTTGCTAGGGGGGGATGAATTAGGGGGGGTAAATCTAAATATCAAGATATTTGAAAAATTCTTTTTCCCATTAAATAGAGCATGAAAAACTGTAGGTGCCCCGATTTGAAAAATTTTTTAAATATCATCCCTCTTGGAATAGGGTGAGAAAAACGCCATTTTACTGATTTTGGGGGGGCAAATGGAGGATATTGGATTTTGAACTTTTTTGTTGATTGATAATATTGGATTTTTATCAAAGGAAGTTGATGATAGAAATAGGCTTATGCTGAAAATTCATGGGAACGGATTTTCAATCATAAGGGGTAGTTTGTATAGGGGTTGAAAAAAATTGAGATTTTCAAATATTTGTTTTCTGTCGATTTTATTGATGAGGAATGATAGAGCAATGAAAATAAGGTAGAAAGTATTCGTGAATATTTTCCGAAATAACCATCCCCTTCGGAGTTAGGGGTGCCCAAATAAATGCATATTGGAAAAATGCAATTTAGAAATTTTTTGACTTTTTTGTTTATGAGAAATATGAACTTTTCCTGATAGGATGCTGATATTGAAGCCGAGGTTTGAACAGAAAATCAAAGAAATTTCCAAATTTCGAATAAGGGTGGTTTTTGAGGGATGTTTTAAAATTTGGTCTTTTCAAATATTGAATTTTTAAGAATTTTATCTATGGAAGTTGATTGACAATGAAAAAATAAATCAAAAGTGTTCCTGAGAGTTTCTCGGAAAAATCACCCCCTCAAGAGTTAGGAGTGTCTAAAGTTGGAAATCTTGAAGAAATTGATTTCGATAATGTTGCGTTTCGTTGTACATGGAAAATTAGGACTTTTTGATTCATGATAGACATTGAATTATTCCTACATTAATATACTCTACAACTGCAAAAGTCACTCACTGATTGACATTAAAGATTTTCATGATGCAGGTTGATTTTTGGGGAGTTTTCTGGTGGAAACTCTTTATGAGTGAGATTCGACTGGGGAAAAACTCCAACATTGTTGAAAAGGGGCTCCCATGTTTTTAGGGGGGGCCCAATTTACCCTCGATTTTTGGGACTTTTTATTTGGTTTTTGATGGTTTTGGATGAAAGTTAATATGATTTGAGAGGGGGTTGAACCCAAGAAAAAATTTCGAAAAACTCAATGGGGGGCGTTTTGGAGGGGGGGTGAAAAAAGTGAAATTTCTAAATATTGAGATATTTTGAAAATTCTTTTTTGGATTTTGTAGTGCTTTTAAAGCTGAGCACAATGGTGTGTGGCGGAATTTTTTTGTTCGAGCTGTTTAGTGGTGGGGGTTGGGGGAAAATTGCTCAAAATTTTTTTTCAAAAAAGTTGTTTTGGGAAAAAAGTTTGGTTTTTATGGTCGATAATGGGAGGTAAGTGTATTTTGAAAAAGATGAAATTGAATAATGCCCCAAATTTTGATTAAGGGGGTTGCTAGGGGGGGATGAATTAGGGGGGTAAATCTGAATATCAAGATATTTGAAAAATTCTTTTCTCCATTAAATAGAGCATGAAAAACTGTAGGTGCCCCGATTTGAAAGATTTTGAAAATATCATCCCTCTTGGAAAAGGGGGCGAAAAACGCCATTTTACTGATTTTGGGGGGGCAAATGGAGGATATTGGATTTTGAACTTTTTTGTTGATTGATAATATTGATTTTTTATCAAAGGAAGTTGATGATAGAAATAGGCTTATGCTGAAAATTCATAGAAACTGATTTTCAATCATAAGGGGTAGTTTGTATAGGGGTTGAAAAAAATTGAGATTTTCAAATATTTGTTTTCTGTTGATTTTATTGATGAGGAATGATAGAGCAATGGAAATAAGGTAGAAAGTATTCTTGAATATTTTCCGAAATAATCATCCCCTTTGGAGTTAGGGGTGCACAAATAAATGCATATTAGAAAAATGCAATTTAAAAAATTTTCGATTTTTTTGTTTATGAGAAATTTCAGCCTTTGTTGATTAGATACTGTTATTAAAGCCGAGGTTTGAACAAAAAACCAAAGAAATTCATAATTTTCGAATGAGGGTGGTTTTTAAGGGATGTTTCATAATTTGGTCTTATCAAATATTCGATTTTTGAGAATTTTATCTATGGGAGTTGATTAACAACAAAAAAATAACTCAAAAGTGTTCATCATGATGTTTTGAAAAAACCATCCCCTTCGAAGTTAGGGGTGCCCAAATAAATGCATGTTAGAAAAATGCAATTTTTAACATTTTTGACTTTCTTGTTTATAAGAAATTTGAACCTTTCCAGACAGAATGCTGGTATTAAAACTGGGGTTCAAAAAGAAAACGAGATGAATTCATGATTTTTTCATAAGGGTGGTTTTTGAGGGATGTTTTTAAATTTGGTCTTTTTAATTATTGAATTTTCAAAACTTTCATCTATGGGAGTTGATTAACAATAACAAAATAATATGATAGTTTCCCTCAAGATTTTTTGATAAAATCATCCCCTTCGATGTTAGGGGTGCCCAAATAAATGCATGTTAGAAAAACGCAATTTAGAACTTTTTTGCTTATGAGAAATTTGAACCTTTCCTGACAGAATGCTGGTATTAAAACTGCGGTTTGAACAGAAAACAAAAGGAATTCATAATTTTTCAATAAGGGTGGTTTTTGAGGGATGTTTTAAAATTTGGTCTTTTTAATTATTGCAATTTCAAAACTTTCATCAATGAGAGATGATTAACAATAAAACAATAACTTAAAAGTGTTGATCATGATTTTTTGAAAAAACCATCCTCTTATGAGTGAGGGTTGTCCAAAGTTACAAATCATTATAAAATTGATTTTGATAACATTGAGTTTAGTTCATGGAAAATTATGACTTTTTTTATTGATAGTAGACATTGAAAACATGATGAAACTGAAAAAGAATTGAAATCTTCTTCCTTACATGATTGGATGTTGAGAATTTTATTGATGAAAATCGATTAAAGATAGAAAAATAAGTTATAATGTGTTTCTGAACATTAAAAAAACCTTTCCCTTGTTTAAGATGGCCGGTTTTAATAAGAACCACCTCTTCAAAAATTGGAAATATCCAGAAAGTATATTCACAAAGTAAAGGGTTTGAAAATTGCACAAAGTAATCTGCAGTGGATTCAGCCATTTCATCACCGGAACGTACATCACAGACCCTATGGCAGGGGTGCAGGGGGTGCAACCCCCTGCCGAACGCGAAGCGCGAGTTAATATACTCTACAACTGCAAAAGTCACTGATTGACATTAAAGATTTTTATGATGCAGGTTGATTTTTGGGGAGTTTTCTGGTGGAAACTCTTTATGAGTGAGATTCGACTTGGGAATAATCTCAACATTGTTGAAAAGGGGCCCCTATTTTTTTAGGGGGGGCCCAATTTACCCTCGATTTTTGGGACTTTTTATTTTGTTTTTGATGGTTTTCGATGAAAGTTTATATGATTTGAGAGGGGGTTGAACCCCAGAGAAAATTTCGAAAAACTCAATGGGGGGCGTTTTGGAGGGGGTGTGAAAATAGTGGAAATTCTTAATATTGAGATATTTTGAAAATTCTTTTTTTGTTTTTGTAGTGCTTGTTAAGCAGAACACAATGGTGTTTGGCGGAATTTTTCCAGTCGATTTGTTCAGGGGTGGGGGGTGGGGGAAAATTGCCAAAAATATTTTTTCAAAAAAGTTGTTTAGGGAAAAAATTTTGGTTTTTATGGTTGATAATGGGAGGTAAGTGTATTTCAAAAAAGATGAAATCAAATGGTGCTCAAAATATCGATTGAGGGGGTTGCTAGGGGGGGATGAATTAGGGGGGTAAATCTAAATATCAAGATATTTCAAAAATTCTTTTTCCCATTAAATAGAGCATAAAAAACTGAACGTGTCCCGATTTAAAAAATTTCGAAAATATCATCCCTCTTGGAAAAGGGGGCGAAAAACGCCATTTTACTGATTTTAGGGGGGCAAATGGAGGAAATTGGATTTTGAACTTTTTTGTAGATTGATAATATCAATTTTTTATCAAAGAAAGTTGTTGATAGAAATAGGCTCATGCTGAAAATTCAAGAAAACGGGTTTTTAATTACAAGGGGTAGTTTGTATAGGGGTTGAAAAAAATTGAGATTTTCATATATTTGTTTTCTGTAGATTTTATTGGTGGGGAATGATAGAGCAATGAAAATAAGGTGGAAGTATTTGTAAACATTTTTCGAAATATCCATCCCCTTCGGAGTTAGGGGTGCCCAAATAAATGCATATTAGAAAAATGCAATTTAGAAATTTTTTGACTTTTTTGTTTATGAGAAATTTCAGCCTTTGTTGATGGGATGCTGTTATTAAAGCCGAGGTTTGAACAGAAAATCAAATAAATTTCCAAATTTCGAATAAGGGTGGTTTTTGAGGGATGTTTTAAAATTTGGTCTTTTCAAATATTGAATGTTTGAGAATTTCATCTATGGAATTTGATTGACAATGAAAAAATAAATCAAAAGTGTTCTTGAGAGTTTTTCGGAAAAATCACCCCCTCAAGAGTTAGGAGTGTCTAAAGTTGGAAATCTTGAAGAAATTGATTTCGATAATGTTGCGTTTCGTTGTACATGGAAAGTTAGGACTTTTTGATTGATGATAGACATTGAATTATTCCTACATTATTAATATACTCTACAACTGCAAAAGTCACTGATTGACATTAAAGATTTTTATGATGCAGGTTGATTTTTGGGGAGTTTTCTGGTGGAAACTCTTTATGAGTGAGATTCGACTTGGGAATAATCTCAACATTGTTGAAAAGGGGCCCCTATTTTTTTAGGGGGGGCCCAATTTACCCTCGATTTTTGGGACTTTTTATTTTGTTTTTGATGGTTTTCGATGAAAGTTTATATGATTTGAGAGGGGGTTGAACCCCAGAGAAAATTTCGAAAAACTCAATGGGGGGCGTTTTGGAGGGGGTGTGAAAATAGTGGAAATTCTTAATATTGAGATATTTTGAAAATTCTTTTTTTGTTTTTGTAGTGCTTGTTAAGCAGAACACAATGGTGTTTGGCGGAATTTTTCCAGTCGATTTGTTCAGGGGTGGGGGGTGGGGGAAAATTGCCAAAAATATTTTTTCAAAAAAGTTGTTTAGGGAAAAAATTTTGGTTTTTATGGTTGATAATGGGAGGTAAGTGTATTTCAAAAAAGATGAAATCAAATGGTGCTCAAAATATCGATTGAGGGGGTTGCTAGGGGGGGATGAATTAGGGGGGTAAATCTAAATATCAAGATATTTCAAAAATTCTTTTTCCCATTAAATAGAGCATAAAAAACTGAACGTGTCCCGATTTAAAAAATTTCGAAAATATCATTAATATACTCTACAACTGCAAAAGTCACTGATTGACATTAAAGATTTTTATGATGCAGGTTGATTTTTGGGGAGTTTTCTGGTGGAAACTCTTTATGAGTGAGATTCGACTTGGGAATAATCTCAACATTGTTGAAAAGGGGCCCCTATTTTTTTAGGGGGGGCCCAATTTACCCTCGATTTTTGGGACTTTTTATTTTGTTTTTGATGGTTTTCGATGAAAGTTTATATGATTTGAGAGGGGGTTGAACCCCAGAGAAAATTTCGAAAAACTCAATGGGGGGCGTTTTGGAGGGGGTGTGAAAATAGTGGAAATTCTTAATATTGAGATATTTTGAAAATTCTTTTTTTGTTTTTGTAGTGCTTGTTAAGCAGAACACAATGGTGTTTGGCGGAATTTTTCCAGTCGATTTGTTCAGGGGTGGGGGGTGGGGGGAAATTGCCAAAAATATTTTTTCAAAAAAGTTGTTTAGGGAAAAAATTTTGGTTTTTATGGTTGATAATGGGAGGTAAGTGTATTTCAAAAAAGATGAAATCAAATGGTGCTCAAAATATCGATTGAGGGGGTTGCTAGGGGGGGATGAATTAGGGGGGTAAATCTAAATATCAAGATATTTCAAAAATTCTTTTTCCCATTAAATAGAGCATAAAAAACTGAACGTGTCCCGATTTAAAAAATTTCGAAAATATCATCCCTCTTGGAAAAGGGGGCGAAAAACGCCATTTTACTGATTTTAGGGGGGCAAATGGAGGAAATTGGATTTTGAACTTTTTTGTAGATTGATAATATCAATTTTTTATCAAAGAAAGTTGTTGATAGAAATAGGCTAATGCTGAAAATTCAAGAAAACGGGTTTTTAATTACAAGGGGTAGTTTGTATAGGGGTTGAAAAAAATTGAGATTTTCATATATTTGTTTTCTGTAGATTTTATTGGTGGGGAATGATAGAGCAATGAAAATAAGGTGAAATTATTTATAAACATTTTTCGAAATAACCATCCCCTTCGGAGTTAGGGGTGCCCAAATAAATGCATATTAGAAAAATGCAATTTAGAAATTTTTTGACTTTTTTGTTTATGAGAAATTTCAGCCTTTGTTGATGGGATGCTGTTATTAAAGCCGAGGTTTGAACAGAAAATCAAATAAATTTCCAAATTTCGAATAAGGGTGGTTTTTGAGGGATGTTTTAAAATTTGGTCTTTTCAAATATTGAATGTTTGAGAATTTCATCTATGGAATTTGATTGACAATGAAAAAATAAATCAAAAGTGTTCTTGAGAGTTTTTCGGAAAAATCACCCCCTCAAGAGTTAGGAGTGTCTAAAGTTGGAAATCTTGAAGAAATTGATTTCGATAATGTTGCGTTTCGTTGTACATGGAAAGTTAGGACTTTTTGATTGATGATAGACATTGAATTATTCCTACATTATTAATATACTCTACAACTGCAAAGTCACTGACTGACTGACATTAAAGATTTTCATGATGCAGGTTGATTTTTGGGGAGTTTTCTGGTGGAAACTCTTTATGAGTGAGATTCGACTGGGGAAAAACTCCAACATTGTTGAAAAGGGGCTCCCATGTTTTTAGGGGGGGCCCAATTTACCCTCGATTTTTGGGACTTTTTATTTGGTTTTTGATGGTTTTGGATGAAAGTTAATATGATTTGAGAGGGGGTTGAACCCAAGAAAAAATTTCGAAAAACTCAATGGGGGGCGTTTTGGAGGGGGGGTGAAAAAAGTGAAATTTCTAAATATTGAGATATTTTGAAAATTCTTTTTTGGATTTTGTAGTGCTTGTTAAGCTGAACACAATGATTTGTGGCGGAAATTTTTTAGTCGATAGGTTTAGGGGTGGGGGGTGGGGGAAAATTGCCAAAAATATTTTTTCAAAAAAGTTGTTTTGAGGAAACATTTCGGGTTTTATTGTTGATAATGGGAGGTAAGTGTATTTCAAAAAGGATGAAATCAAATGGTGCCCAAAATATTGATTTAGGGGGTTGCTAGGGGGGGGATGAATTAGGGGGGTAAATCTAAATATCGTGATATTTGAAAAATTCTTTTTCCCATAAAATAGAGCATAGAAAACTATAGGTGCCCCGATTTGAAAAATTTCGAAAAAATCATCCCCCCCGGAGTAGGGGGCGAAAAACGCCATTTCACTGATTTTGGGGGGGCAAATGGAGGAAATTGGATTTTGAACTTTTTTGTTGATTGATAATATAGATTTTTTATAAAAGAAAGTTGATGATAGAGATAGGCTCATGATGAAAAATCATAGAAACGGGTTTTAAATCACAAGGGGTAGTTTGTATAGGGGTTGAAAAAAATTGAGATTCTCAAATATTTGTTTTCTGTAGATTTTATTGACTGGGAATGATAGAACAATGAAAATAAGGTGAAAAGTATTCTTGAACATTTTCCGAAATAACCATCCCCTTGGAAGTTAGGGGTGCCATAATACAGGGATATTACAAGAATGCAATTTTGAAAATTTTTGACTTTTTTGTTTATGAGAAATAAAAACTTTTCTTGACATTATGCTGATATTTGGACTGAGGTTAGAACATAAAATTAGAGAAATTCTTGATTTGCTCATAAGGGTGGTTTTTGAGGGATGTTTTAAAATTTGGTCTTTTTGATTATTGAAGTTCCAAAACTTTCATCTATGAGAGTTGATTGAAAATAAAAAAATAATTTGAAAGTGTTCATGATGATTTTTCGAAAAAATCATCCCCTTCAGAGTGAGGGATGCCCGAACTGAAGCATCTTGGAAAAATGTCATTTTGGAAATTTTTGACTTTTTTGTTTGATTATAGTTGAGATTTTTCCTGATTGCAAGGAAATATTGAAACCAAGGTTAGAGCAGGGAACCAAAGAAATTTCAAATTCTTTGATAAGGGTGGTTTTTGGAGGATGTTTTAAAATTGGATCTTTTCAAAAAATGAATTTTTGGGAAATTTATCTATTGGTTTTCATTAACAATGAAAAAAAAAGTCAAAAGTGTTCTTGAGAATTTTTTGAAAAAATCATCCCCTTAAGAGTGAGGGGTGCTCAAAGTGAGGCATCTTGAAAAAATTCAATTTTGGGAATTTTTTACTCTTTTGTTTATGATAAATTTGAACTTTTCCTGAAAGGATGCTGATATTAAATCCAAGGTTAAAACAGAAAACCGAAAGAATTTCAATTTCTCTGATAGGGGTGGCTTTTGAGCGATGTTTGATAATTTGATCTTTTCAAATGTTGATTTCTTGAAATTTTTATACATGAGAATTAATTTGAAATGACAAAATAACTCAAAAGTATTCTTGAACATTTTTCGAAATAACCATCCCCTTGGAAGTTAGGGGTGCCATAATACAGGGATATTACAAGAATGCAATTTTGAAATTTTTTTACTTTTTTGTTTATGAGAAATATCAACTTTTCCTGATGGGAGGCTGATATTGAAGCTGAGATTTGAACAGAAAATTAAAGAAATTTTCAAATTTCCAATAACGGTGGTTTTTGAGGGATGTTTTAAAATTTGGTCTTTTCAAATATTGAATTTTTGAGAATTGTATCTACAGAAGTTGATTAACAATGAAAAAATAAATCAAAAGTGTTCCTGAGAGTATTTCGGAAAAATCACCTCCTTAAGAGTGAGGGGTGTCTAAATTTGGAAATCTTAAAAAAATTGATTTTGGTAATGTTGCGTTTTGTTGTTCATGGAAAATTAGGACTTTTTGATTGATGATAGACATTGAATTATTCCTACATTAATATACTCTACAACTGCAAACACCACTGACTGATTGACATTCAAGATTTCCATGATAATTGCCAGCTGATATAATGTGCAGATTTGACATCAGAAAGCTCAACTATTCTAAGTGGCAATTGAAAAAAAAAAACAACCCCTTTCAAAACTGGAGATATTAAGAAATTCGAACAAATGCGTTTGAAAATTATACAAAGAAATCTGCAGAAATGTCCAGCGTTTCATTACCGGCATGTGCATCACAGACTCAGCGACAGGGTGCAGGGTGTGCAAGAAGAAGAAGAATAAGAAGAAGAAGAAGAAGAAGAAGGAGAAGCAGAAGAAGAAGAAGCAGAAGAAGAAGGAGATGAAGAAGGAAAAGGAAGAGAAGAAGAAAATTAAGAGGAATGAGAAGATCAAGAACAAGAAGAAGGAGAAGGAGGAGGAGAAAATTAAGGGGATTGAGAAGATGAAGAACAAAAAGAAGAAGAAGAAGATAAAGAAGAAGAAATTAAGAGGAAGGTAAAGAAGGAGTAGAAGTAAAAAACAATTAAGATGAAGAACAAAAAGAAGACTAAGTTGAAGAAGAAGAAATCAAGAGGAAGGTGAAGAAGAAGTAGAAGAAGGAAAAGAAGGAGAAAATAAGGAGGAAGGAGATGAAGAACAAAAAAAGAAGAAGGTGAAGATGAAGAAATTAAGAAGTGGAAGGAAAATTAAGGAGTATAAGGAAAATAAGTAAAAAAGAAGTAGAAGTAGGTGGAGAAGAGAAAGGAGAATAAGAAGGAATAGGACAAATGAGACAAGAAAAAGAAGAATGAAAATGACTTGACGGAGGACGAATGATATAAGGAAAAGAAGTAGAAGAAGTTACAGAGCATGATGAGTTATTATTATTAATTTAATTAATATACTCTACTGGAACGTACTTCACAGACCCTATGGCAGGGGTGCAGGGGGTGCAACCCCCTGCCGAACGCGAAGCGCGAGTTAATATACTCTACAACTGCAAAAGTCACTGATTGACATTAAAGATTTTTATGATGCAGGTTGATTTTTGGGGAGTTTTCTGGTGGAAACTCTTTATGAGTGAGATTCGACTTGGGAATAATCTCAACATTGTTGAAAAGGGGCCCCTATTTTTTTAGGGGGGGCCCAATTTACCCTCGATTTTTGGGACTTTTTATTTTGTTTTTGATGGTTTTCGATGAAAGTTTATATGATTTGAGAGGGGGTTGAACCCCAGAGAAAATTTCGAAAAACTCAATGGGGGGCGTTTTGGAGGGGGTGTGAAAATAGTGGAAATTCTTAATATTGAGATATTTTGAAAATTCTTTTTTTGTTTTTGTAGTGCTTGTTAAGCAGAACACAATGGTGTTTGGCGGAATTTTTCCAGTCGATTTGTTCAGGGGTGGGGGGTGGGGGAAAATTGCCAAAAATATTTTTTCAAAAAAGTTGTTTAGGGAAAAAATTTTTTGAAAAAATATTTTTGGCAATTTTCCCCCACCCCCCACCCCTGAACAAATCGACTGGAAAAATTCCGCCAAACACCATTGTGTTCTGCTTAACAAGCACTACAAAAACAAAAAAAGAATTTTCAAAATATCTCAATATTAAGAATTTCCACTATTTTCACACCCCCTCCAAAACGCCCCCCATTGAGTTTTTCGAAATTTTCTCTGGGGTTCAACCCCCTCTCAAATCATATAAACTTTCATCGAAAACCATCAAAAACAAAATAAAAAGTCCCAAAAATCGAGGGTAAATTGGGCCCCCCCTAAAAAAATAGGGGCCCCTTTTCAACAATGTTGAGATTATTCCCAAGTCGAATCTCACTCATAAAGAGTTTCCACCAGAAAACTCCCCAAAAATCAACCTGCATCATAAAAATCTTTAATGTCAATCAGTGACTTTTGCAGTTGTAGAGTATATTAATAATGTAGGAATAATATTCAATGTCTATCATCAATCAAAAAGTCCTAACTTTCCATGTACAACGAAACGCAACATTATCGAAATCAATTTCTTCAAGATTTCCAACTTTAGACACTCCTAACTCTTGAGGGGGTGATTTTTCCGAAAAACTCTCAAGAACACTTTTGATTTATTTTTTCATTGTCAATCAAATTCCATAGATGAAATTCTCAAACATTCAATATTTGAAAAGACCAAATTTTAAAACATCCCTCAAAAACCACCCTTATTCGAAATTTGGAAATTTATTTGATTTTCTGTTCAAACCTCGGCTTTAATAACAGCATCCCATCAACAAAGGCTGAAATTTCTCATAAACAAAAAAGTCAAAAAATTTCTAAATTGCATTTTTCTAATATGCATTTATTTGGGCACCCCTAACTCCGAAGGGGATGGATATTTCGAAAAATGTGAACAATTACTTTCACCTTATTTTCATTGCTCTATCATTCCCCACCAATAAAATCTACAGAAAACAAATATATGAAAATCTCAATTTTTTTCAACCCCTATACAAACTACCCCTTGTAATTAAAAACCCGTTTTCTTGAATTTTCAGCATGAGCCTATTTCTATCAACAACTTTCTTTGATAAAAAATTGATATTATCAATCTACAAAAAAGTTCAAAATCCAATTTCCTCCATTTGCCCCCCTAAAATCAGTAAAATGGCGTTTTTCGCCCCCTTTTCCAAGAGGGATGATATTTTATCAATTTTATCAATTTACCCTCGATTTTTGGGACTTTTTATTTTGTTTTTGATGGTTTTCGATGAAAGTTTATATGATTTGAGAGGGGGTTGAACCCCAGAGAAAATTTCGAAAAACTCAATGGGGGGCGTTTTGGAGGGGGGGTTGAAAATAGTGGAAATTCTTAATATTGAGATATTTTGAAAATTCTTTTTTTGTTTTTGTAGTGCTTGTTAAGCAGAACACAATGGTGTTTGGCGGAATTTTTCCAGTCGATTTGTTCAGGGGTGGGGGGTGGGGGAAAATTGCCAAAAATATTTTTTCAAAAAAGTTGTTTAGGGAAAAAATTTTGGTTTTTATGGTTGATAATGGGAGGTAAGTGTATTTCAAAAAAGATGAAATCAAATGGTGCTCAAAATATCGATTGAGGGGGTTGCTAGGGGGGGATGAATTAGGGGGGTAAATCTAAATATCAAGATATTTCAAAAATTCTTTTTCCCATTAAATAGAGCATAAAAAACTGAACGTGTCCCGATTTAAAAAATTTCGAAAATATCATCCCTCTTGGAAAAGGGGGCGAAAAACGCCATTTTACTGATTTTAGGGGGGCAAATGGAGGAAATTGGATTTTGAACTTTTTTGTAGATTGATAATATCAATTTTTTATCGAAGAAAGTTGTTGATAGAAATAGGCTCATGCTGAAAATTCAAGAAAACGGGTTTTTAATTACAAGGGGTAGTTTGTATAGGGGTTGAAAAAAATTGAGATTTTCATATATTTGTTTTCTGTAGATTTTATTGGTGGGGAATGATAGAGCAATGAAAATAAGGTGAAATTATTTATAAACATTTTTCGAAATAACCATCCCCTTCGGAGTTAGGGGTGCCCAAATAAATGCATATTAGAAAAATGCAATTTAGAAATTTTTTGACTTTTTTGTTTATGAGAAATTTCAGCCTTTGTTGATGGGATGCTGTTATTAAAGCCGAGGTTTGAACAGAAAATCAAATAAATTTCCAAATTTCGAATAAGGGTGGTTTTTGAGGGATGTTTTAAAATTTGGTCTTTTCAAATATTGAATGTTTGAGAATTTCATCTATGGAATTTGATTGACAATGAAAAAATAAATCAAAAGTGTTCTTGAGAGTTTTTCGGAAAAATCACCCCCTCAAGAGTTAGGAGTGTCTAAAGTTGGAAATCTTGAAGAAATTGATTTCGATAATGTTGCGTTTCGTTGTACATGGAAAGTTAGGACTTTTTGATTGATGATAGACATTGAATTATTCCTACATTATTAATATACTCTACAACTGCAAAGTCACTGACTGACTGACATTAAAGATTTTCATGATGCAGGTTGATTTTTGGGGAGTTTTCTGGTGGAAACTCTTTATGAGTGAGATTCGACTGGGGAAAAACTCCAACATCGTTGAAAAGGGGCTCTCATGTTTTTAGGGGGGGCCCAATTTACCCTCGATTTTTGGGACTTTTTATTTGGTTTTTGATGGTTTTGGATGATTTGAGAGGGGGTTGAACCCAAGAAAAAATTTCGAAAAACTCAATGGGGGGCGTTTTGGAGGGGGGGTGAATAAAGTGAAATTTCTAAATATTGAGATATTTTGAAAATTCTTTTTTGGATTTTGTAGTGCTTGTTAAGCTGAACACAATGATTTGTGGCGGAAATTTTTTAGTCGATAGGTTTAGGGGTGGGGGGTGGGGGAAAATTGCCAAAAATATTTTTTCAAAAAAGTTGTTTTGAGGAAAAATTTCGGGTTTTATTGTTGATAATGGGAGGTAAGTGTATTTTAAAAAGGATGAAATCAAATGGTGCCCAAAATATTGATTTAGGGGGTTGCTAGGGGGGGGATGAATTAGGGGGGTAAATCTAAATATCAAGATATTTGAAAAATTCTTTTTTCCATTAAATAGAGCATAAAAAACTGTAGGTGCCCCGATTTAAAAAATTTAGAAAAAATCATCCCCCCCGGAGTAGGGGGCGAAAAACGCCATTTCACTGATTTTGGGGGGGCAAATGGAGGAAATTGGATTTTGAACTTTTTGGTTGATTGATAATATTGATTTTTTATCAAGAAAAGTTGATGATAGAAATAGGCTGATGCTGAAAATTCATGGGAACGGGTTTTAAATTACAAGGGGTAGTTTGTATAGGGGTTGAAATAATTTGAGATTTTCATTTATTTGTTTTCTGTAGATTTTATTGGTGGGGAATGATAGAGCAATGAAATGAAGGTAAAAAGTATTCGTGAACATTTTTCGAAATAATCATCCCCTTGGAAGTTAGGGGTGCCATAATACAGGGATATTACAAGGATGCAATTTTGAAAATTTTTTACTTTTTTGTTTATGAGAAATATGATTTTTTCTTGACACTATGCTGATATTTGAACTGAGGTTAGAACATAAAATGAAAGAAATTCGTGATTTTCCCATAAGGGTGGTTTTTGAGGGATGTTTTAAAATTTGGTCTTTTCAATTATTGGTTTTTTGAAACTTTCATCTATGGGAGTTGATTGATAATGAAAAAATAATTTGAAAGTGTTCATGATGATTTTTTGAAAAAATCATCCCCTTCAGAGTGAGGGATGCCCGAACTGAAGAATCTTGGAAAAATGCTATTTTGGAAATTTTTGACTTCATTGTTTCATGATATTTGAGACTTTTTCTGATTGCAAGTGAATATTAAAACAAAGGTTAGAACAGGAAACCAGAGAAATTCCAAATTTTCTGATAAGGGTAGTTTTTGGAGGATGTTTTAAAATTGAATCTTTTCAAATATCGAATTTTTGGAAAATTTATTCACGGGGTTTGATTAACAATGAAAAAATAAGTCAAAAGTGTTCTTGAGAATTTTTCGAAAAAATCATCCCTTTCAGAGTGAGGGGTGCTCAAAGTGAGGCATCTTCAAAAAAATCATTTTTGGGAATTTTTGACTCTTTTGTTTATGATAAATTTGAACTTTTCCTGAAAGGATGCTGATATCAAACCCAAGGTTAAAACAGAAAACCGAAAGAATTATGATTTTTCCGATAGGGGTGGCTTTTGAGCGATGTTTAATAATTTGATCTTTAAAAATGTTGATGTTTTTAAAATTTAATACATGAAAATCAATTTAAAATGAAAAAATAACTCAAAAGTATTCGTGAACATTTTTCGAAAAAATCATCCCCTTCTGAGTAAAGGGTGCCCAAAGTGAAAGATCTTGAAATAATGCAATTTTGAAAATTTTTCACTTTTTTGTTTATGAAAAATTTGAATTTTTCTGAATGGTAGCTAATATTTAAACCAAGGATGAAACAGAAAAGATAATAAATTTCAAGTATCTTGATAGGGGTAGTTTTTGGAGGATGTTAAAAAATTAGATTTTTTCAAAACTTAATTTTCTGAGATTTTTATCCATAGGAATTGATTATGAATAAATAAGTAACTGAAAAATATTCTTGAACGTTTTTCGAAAAATCCATCCCCTTCTAAGGAAGGGTGCATGAATTGCAAAACCTTTAAAAAAGTGTAATTTTTTAAATATTAAACTCTTGTTAATGAAAAATTTAGAATTTCTATAATTGCCAGCTGATATTAAGAGCAGATTTGACATCGAAAAGCACAACCCTTCTAAGTGACATTTAAAAAAAAACAACCCCTTTCAAAATTGGAGATATAAAGAAATTTGAACAAATGTGTTTGAAATTTGTCCAAAGAAATATGCAGAGAAGTCCAGCGTTTTATTACCGGCATGTACATCACAGACCCTATGGCAGGGGTGCAGGGGGTGCAACCCCCTGCCGAACGCGAAGCGCGAGTTAATATACTCTACAACTGCAAAGTCACTGACTGACTGACATTAAAGATTTTCATGATGCAGGTTGATTTTTGGGGAGTTTTCTGGTGGAAACTCTTTATGAGTGAGATTCGACTGGGGAAAAACTCCAACATTGTTGAAAAGGGGCTCCCATGTTTTTAGGGGGGGCCCAATTTACCCTCGATTTTTGGGACTTTTTATTTGGTTTTTGATGGTTTTGGATGAAAGTTAATATGATTTGAGAGAGGGTTGAACCCAAGAAAAAATTTCGAAAAACTCAATGGGGGGCGTTTTGGAGGGGGGGTGAAAAAAGTGAAATTTCTAAATATTGAGATATTTTGAAAATTCTTTTTTGGATTTTGTAGTGCTTGTTAAGCTGAACACAATGATTTGTGGCGGAAATTTTTTAGTCAATAGGTTTAGGGGTGGGGGGTGGGGGAAAATTGCCAAAAATATTTTTTCAAAAAAGTTGTTTTGAGGAAAAATTTCGGGTTTTATTGTTGATAATGGGAGGTAAGTGTATTTTAAAAAGGATAAAATCAAATGGTGCCCAAAATATTGATTTAGGGGGTTGCTAGGGGGGGGATGAATTAGGGGGGTAAATCTAAATATCAAGATATTTGAAAAATTCTTTTTTCCATTAAATAGAGCATAAAAAACTGTAGGTGCCCCGATTTAAAAAATTTAGAAAAAATCATCCCCCCCGGAGTAGGGGGCGAAAAACGCCATTTCACTGATTTTGGGGGGGCAAATGGAGGAAATTGGATTTTGAACTTTTTGGTTGATTGATAATATTGATTTTTTATCAAGAAAAGTTGATGATAGAAATAGGCTGATGCTGAAAATTCATGGGAACGGGTTTTAAATTACAAGGGGTAGTTTGTATAGGGGTTGAAATAATTTGAGATTTTCATTTATTTGTTTTCTGTAGATTTTATTGGTGGGGAATGATAGAGCAATGAAATGAAGGTAAAAAGTATTCGTGAACATTTTTCGAAATAATCATCCCCTTGGAAGTTAGGGGTGCCATAATACAGGGATATTACAAGGATGCAATTTTGAAAATTTTTTACTTTTTTGTTTATGAGAAATATGATTTTTTCTTGACACTATGCTGATATTTGAACTGAGGTTAGAACATAAAATGAAAGAAATTCGTGATTTTCCCATAAGGGTGGTTTTTGAGGGATGTTTTAAAATTTGGTCTTTTCAATTATTGGTTTTTTGAAACTTTCATCTATGGGAGTTGATTGATAATGAAAAAATAATTTGAAAGTGTTCATGATGATTTTTTGAAAAAATCATCCCCTTCAGAGTGAGGGATGCCCGAACTGAAGAATCTTGGAAAAATGCTATTTTGGAAATTTTTGACTTCATTGTTTCATGATATTTGAGACTTTTTCTGATTGCAAGTGAATATTAAAACAAAGGTTAGAACAGGAAACCAGAGAAATTCCAAATTTTCTGATAAGGGTAGTTTTTGGAGGATGTTTTAAAATTGAATCTTTTCAAATATCGAATTTTTGGAAAATTTATTCACGGGGTTTGATTAACAATAAAAAAATAAGTCAAAAGTGTTTTTGAGAATTTTTTGAAAAAATCATCCCTTTCAGAGTGAGGGGTGCTCAAAGTGAGGCATCTTCAAAAAAATCATTTTTGGGAATTTTTGACTCTTTTGTTTATGATAAATTTGAACTTTTCCTGGAAGGATGCTGATATCAAACCCAAGGTTAAAACAGAAAACCGAAACAATTATGATTTTTCCGATAGGGGTGGCTTTTGAGCGATGTTTAATAATTTGATCTTTAAAAATGTTGATGTTTTTAAAATTTAATACATGAAAATCAATTTAAAATGAAAAAATAACTCAAAAGTATTCCTGAACATTTTTCGAAAAAATCATCCCCTTCTGAGTAAAGGGTGCCCAAAGTGAAAGATCTTGAAATAATGCAATTTTGAAAATTTTTCACTTTTTTGTTTATGAAAAATTTGAATTTTTCTGAATGGTAGCTAATATTTAAACCAAGGATGAAACAGAAAAGATAATAAATTTCAAGTTTCTTGATACGGGTAGTTTTTGGAGGATGTTAAAAAATTAGATTTTTTCAAAACTTAATTTTCTGAGATTTTTATCCATAGGAATTGATTATGAATAAATAAGTAACTGAAAAATATTCTTAAACGTTTTTCGAAAAATCCATCCCCTTCTAAGGAAGGGTGCATGAATTGCAAAACCTTTAAAAAAGTGTAATTTTTTAAATATTAAACTCTTGTTAATGAAAAATTTAGAATTTCTATAATTGCCAGCTGATATTAAGAGCAGATTTGACATCGAAAAGCACAACCCTTCTAAGTGACATTTAAAAAAAAACAACCCCTTTCAAAATTGGAGATATAAAGAAATTTGAACAAATGTGTTTGAAATTTGTCCAAAGAAATATGCAGAGAAGTCCAGCGTTTTATTACCGGCATGTACATCACAGACCCTATGGCAGGGGTGCAGGGGGTGCAACCCCCTGCCGAACGCGAAGCGCGAGTATGTTTCCTACAACTGCAAGGCTCCGACTGTACGGTAGCCTACATGCAAAGTCTTTGCATTCCAGACAGCGTAAATAACGCCGCTAAGGGACCTGCCATATTATTAAAAACTGTTGACTTCTATCAGCTGTTCCTTTAAGCTATTTGGCTGGCAAGTTCAGTGAGGTAGGTGTGTTTAACACATTTTTTTTTGTTAGGAGGTATTGCCAGTACTCAATAATTTTTATTAAACTGGAATAATTCGGGAAGACATTACAATTTTTAAACTGTCTAAAGTTGATCAACAAATTGAATATTCGAATTTCCTTATTTCGAATATTAAATTTTTATTTGTTCACAAAAAACATGTGTTAAACATTTGTTATTGGTTAAAGTCAGTATGCCCAAAAATTACCTGAGCACTGAAAAAGCATGACAATTACAGATGATTGGCAAACATATGTTTACCGGTTTCATAGACAGACGTTGTTTTTAGAATGATGATTTGCAAAACACACAAACAGCTTGTCCATCGAAATAGCGTGTACAGCAGATCGAAAAATTTCGGATTATTTTCCATATGATTAAAAGATCCCAGTAAGCTAGCTAGCCATGTACCCGTGCTTTGCATAGGCAAAACTTTAACCCCCTAAAAACACCCTTAAAATTGCGAATTTTGAAAAATCCTTTCTTATTGCACGGTGAAATCCTATAAGGATTGTTCATACGAAATTTCAAGTTCATAGGCCTAGTAGTTTTGGCTCTGCGTTGATGAGTGAGTCAGGGTATCATCCTTTTATAGATAGAGATAAGAACAAATCACGTAATTTATCATGATATATCAATCAGCTGTTCTCAAATATTCTCTCTGATAAATGTCACTGAATTGTTTACGTTCTAAGTTGCTTACTAAACTGCTAACAACTTCATGATCGTTGCTATAAGAAAAGCCGAAACATATTTTATCTTATTTCTAAACATAATCCGTACGAAGGACGGGTAGCTGCTAGTTATAATTATAATATTATAATTATATTATAATTATTAGAGTTCTTGAGAAACACATCACAGATTTCAAATATCACAAAAAAATCATGCTGAATCCTCGAGTATTGGATGCTCTAAATCTCGAAATCATCAAAACCAAACTTCAATACAAATCATTACAAAAATTAATACAAAGAAATGCACTTCAGCAGTACTTTTAGTCATGAGGTACGTGAAAACAAGGAAACAAGCCGTTCTGACTGTGCCGAGAGCTTGTAATCAAGCGAAATTATTGCAAATTATGCCTAGCTACTGTTCACTAGTCCACCAACTTTTGAAAGTACAGACTCATGCTTTTGGTAATAAAAAACATTTTTTCAATTACTTTGGTACTGACTAACGAAGTTCTGTACAAAAATATTTTTCGGTACCGGGAATCGAACCCGGGCCTTCTGGGTGAGAGCCAGATATCCTAGCTACTAGACCATACCGGATTGGTAAGGAGGGAATTAGCACTTGGCATTGGTGTATTGATTGCAATGAGAAGCTAACGCTGAAAAATCGCACATCGATAGAAAATGAACCTGGTAGTTTTTCAACAAAGACTATTGAGTTTTACCATTTCATACCCAACATGAATTATTTGGATTATTTTTCAGGAAATTTCGTAATAAAATTAAATAGCTTTTCTCTTGAGCACAAATCAAATGATTTTTTTAATCAGATAAATTAATTATTTATGTCACAAATCATTTTCCACTAAAGGCGTGGAAAATATAACATGGAAGAAGAGACGTTGCAGACCAAGGAAACTAGAAACACCAGAACAGGCTCCAGGAGTCTAATCAGTGACAGATGAGAACTTATAGTTCATGGCAATGTAAAACCAAAAAACGAACAAATATGATACAGCATAATCGAATTGTTGCAAACTGAACAGGGGATGGACTTTTATTAAGATCCAGATTGATACTGGAATCTGTAATCATAAAACTGTGGACGATGATACGCGGCAAGCAAATAAATCCCTAAAACTTTTTTCTACAAGAAACTGGTTTGTTGTAGCATTTGAAAACGTTTCTCTTATCACGTAGTAGCGTACGGCTGTCCTGTGATCTATACACTTCTCAGTCACCTCTTCCACAGTCCGTCTCTCTCACTCCATCTATCACTCTCTCCTCACTCTCACACACTCTCTCTCTCTCTCTGTCCGCCTCTCTCACTCGCCCTCACACTCATTCCCACTCTCTCTTTTCTTTTCACTCACTCTACCTCCCTGTTACTTATTATTCTCCCGCTATCAAACTCTCTCACTCTTTCACTTTCTCTCTTACACTCTCTCTCTCTCTCTCTCTCTCTCTCTCTCTCAGTGAAAAAATGTATGAAAATTTTATTTATTCATACCAAATGAAAATAGCCGTCAGCAAGAATAAAAAAGAAAGGAACAGATCCTGACTGCCTTTTTTATAAGAGCTAAGAATATCACTCGAATATTTTCCCACAAAGTTATCAATAGTTTAGATTTATTATTTAATCTAGTATTATGAGTATAATTGACCGAACGAAGTGAGGTTTCAGTTTTTAACTCGACGGTTCGGCATTTCTTTTACGCGATTACGCATTGACTGATTGCCATGAAATTTTGCATGAGTGTTCCTTATTCCTAAGCCGAGCGATGAAGTTTTTTTTTTCAAAAAATGTCCCTAATCTTTTTTAGGGGGCCCAATTTACCCCCCGAATATTGGATTGTCTCTTGTCTAATTTGTGAGCGGGCAAAGACGATTTGAGAGGTTTTATCCGTGAAAAATAATCGATATACCCAACCCATTAGAGATTCAAATTCATAAAAATTGAGATTTTTCAATTTCTTTATTTGTTTTGGTAGGGCGTTTTGAGCTGAGTGGAATGATATGTACTAAATCCATGACATGTAATAAATTTGAGGGGTGGAAGAAAATTTACTT
Source organism: Conomelus anceps (assembly GCA_948455865.1). Classification (NCBI taxonomy): domain Eukaryota; kingdom Metazoa; phylum Arthropoda; class Insecta; order Hemiptera; family Delphacidae; genus Conomelus; species Conomelus anceps. The sequence continues at coordinate 34,204,045 of OX418216.1, forward strand.
TTTCAAAAAAAAAAATCTTTTTGTGGATAATCTATGTTTTTCCGATTCAAAGTGGAAGGTAACTCAATAAGAAGAATGTTGGCACTGAAGTACTCTCTAAATATTGATTGGAAGGTTGCGGGAGGGGGGGATGTTGAGAAAATATTATTTATTCAAATGTTGAGATAATTGGGAAATTCTTCTTCACATCAGGTAAAGCATAAAAGCTCTGAAGACTTCCATTCGCAAAAAATGTAAAAATATTACATCATTGCTCTTTGAAGCCAGGGGCGGAAAACTAAATTTCACTAGTGTGCTAACAAATTTTCAACATTTTGGTTAATGGATCTTTTTTAACCAACTTCCAAAAAGAACAAGGTTCTATATTCGACCTGTTTTTTTTATGTTTGTACATCAATCATTCGAACAATATTGAACCGATTTCGACGAATTTTTTTTTAATGAAAGAGCGTCGCTCAGCGGTGGTCCTATCCAAGTTTCGCAAGTGTCGCCCAATATTAAACAAAAAGGAGCATTCTTCGACGTCTTCATTTCAATCTTGTTTGAATAGGATAGTTCCACACATAACCGCCAGTCGGATAACCAGTGTCGTTTACCAGGCTGATCATTGTATCATATGGAGCGCTTCACACCTAGACGATTTTCGAAATGCCGATTATGCCGGGTAAACGACATCGGTTACCCAAAGCTGGTTAAGTGTGAAACAAGTCTGTAATTTCCCGTTTTGGCCAATCACGTGAACTTAATTTGTATCGAGAGTAAGAAGAAAATTTTTTTCTGTTCATATGTTCTTATGAAAATTGTAAATAATAATTATTAAATGATTTAGTTGATGTTATGGAGTCGTGGGAATAAGTTTATATTTAGTTTCAATCATGAGTTGGAGTGAAAAATGTTATTGAAATCGTTAATTTAAAAAAATAATTGAACAATGTTCTTCAAAGTTATTAATTTTTCGTCAAACTTTACCGGGAATTTGGAAAAACAGCTGATCTCTGAAGTATTTTTAGTTTCACTGCTGTGATGGATATGAATATTTATTCGCCATTAAATAGGCTACATGTTAGTACAATAGGCGATTTTGAAGTTATGTTTGATGATACTTGTACTAGCTCAAAGTTTATGTTTTTTATATTAAAAAAATATATGACTAATATCACGAAGAATATCGTACGTAACTCGTCCGGGAAGATGTTTACCATACTCTTATGATAATACCGCACTCGACTTCTGCGTTTACTTATCATGCAGTAAACACCATTTTCCGCACTTGTAACGAAATGTAGGCCTACTATTACAGTGTAGGCTGTAGGTTTATTCTGAAAGGGACCACATCAAAATGAATCAAAACCCATTTCACTTTTAAGAAGCCTTTCGCTATTATAATTTTCCTAAATACAATATTCCACATTAAATAAAGCGTTGTAGAATTTTCCTTAGTTTATCTTTTCTTATAGGTGGATTTTTAGTTACTTAAGTTTAGATGTTATAATTTAATTATTGGCTTGCTAATTTGATAAATATTTCATAATGTAGGCTTTAAGAAATTTCTCATTTTTTCAAAGTTTGAAAATTCAACTAAAAAGCTTAAAATAAAACAAATTGTAAAACAAAAAAAGAAACCGACTTCGATGAAATGATACTAAACATTAAATACTCATGTACTAAAAAGTTCAAAATAAAGTATTTACTTTAAACTGAGAAAATTTTAAATTTTATACAAGTAATCTTTTGAAGTCGGCGCCAAATTTCCCATAAACTTCTAAAATATACAGAATTACTCTGTGATGTTTTCCATGACGAAATACTTGAACAATCTAATATCATAACTGACACTGTATTTAAGTAAAAGTGAGTGTAAATCACATATTTAATTGAAATACAGTGTTAGTTTTGATATTAGATAGAATTTCTTATCAATCACTGTATTTCAGTAAAAGAGAGTGTAAATCACATATTTAATTGAAATACAGTGTTAGTTTTGATATTAGATAGAATATCTTATCAATCACTTCCCGGTGGTTCGGAATCCCCCTAAAACTGTAGGTTCAAATCATCAATCACCATCATCCAACTCATTACCCACGCACAGGTCTCAGACCTATGTGGGCTTCATCCTCAAAAAAAATTCATAAAATATTTGGCGCCGACTTCAAAAGATTACTTGTATGAAATTTAAAATTTTCTCAGTTTAAAGTAAACACTTTATTTTGAACTTTTTTGTACGTGAGTATTTAATGTTTAGTATCATTTCATTAAAGTCGGTTTCTTTTTTGCTTTAAAATTTGTTTTATTACTATTTACGATTGGAGGTAAATATTGAGACCTGCTAATGCATAGCAACCCAATAAGAGGTAATTTCAAGGAAATGTCAGAAATTTTTAAAGATTGATTTTTACACATTTTATCATCAATGGTAAATTGAGCATCAATGAAAATTGAATCGAAAGTGCCTCCCACCTTTTTTTGAAAATATCATCCCCTAGAGTGAGGAGAGTTGGGCGAGTGAGGTCTGTTGTTCACAAAACTACCAAGTGTAATGAGTATTAATATTAGTATTAATAGGTAGAATGTAAGAATCTTGATAAGTAAATATGGATTAAATTATCACAAGACAATAAACAGAAATAAAATACCAGAAATCACATTATGCTTAATCTTATCTAGAGCAGTTGTTAAACCGTTTTCAATATTTTATCATTAACAAAGCTTCTTATAAAACTAATTAACGCCACTCCTAATGTCTAGGATTCCTATTATTTTATTATTAATTGAACGTGATTTATTATTATTATTTATTTATTATTAATTGAACGTGTTTTGATTAGGTAAGACATACCTCATTTGAAAAACAAGGTGTTTGAATATTCATCAATAGAAGAAGTAAGTTGAAACTATCAATTGTAAAACCACTTAAAGTATGAAAATAGTCTAAAGTTACTCTACTCCGGAGAGATAGTTCAATATTATTTGTTTTAGATATTATTGAAACGTATTAGGGGTAGGTATAGCAATCCCCTATTATCGTGTAAAAGGTGGTTAGATTGTATTATCTTTCATGCAAATTTACGAGTTTTGGATGAGTGGATAAAACAAAATTATCAACATCACATAGATACTGTAGTTTTGTAGTTTGTTTAAATGATGCTGTTTTTATAGTGCTGGTAATTAACGATGATCTTATTTGTATGATCTTGATGATATTAACTAATGCAATCAGAATGTAAGAGATGCAATTAATATCGTTTTAAAGAGAATTATTGTATTTGCGTTTATTTGTGTTTCATCATGAAAATAGTTCATTATAGAAGTAGCAGATGTGTTATTTAAAATGGAAACAGAGAACATGGAGTGCGAATTTTACAAAATAAAGCAAATGATAATGGTGATGGATGATGATAAAAGTACGAGATAATAGTTTTAGATAAGTTAGTTGATTTTGTTCAAGTTTTCTTAAATGGATTAAAATGAGAGATGAATCTTTTTTTTCAATAAGCTATACAATACTGTGAAATATTATTCACAAAGTAGAAAAATGTTTCTGTGGTTTCAAGCTCTAGGGTTGGATAGACGCAGTGATTTTCTCAATGAGATATTTCCTTAATGGATGTGATAAAGCCCGCTCGACTCTCAATGCACCTGATGGAGATTGGTAGTACATTCCCATAGCATTCCCAAACCGATATCTTTAAAAAATCAACACACTTTTTTTGTCTTATAATCTTAGATTAGTAGCATGGCATCTTCAGAATTTTTTTATTTTTTTAACAACAGCAATCATTCTCAACTATTTCTTATCAAAGCCAAAATAATGAAGTAAATAACCGGTCTGTGATCTTCGTTCAACTGGTATTATAACTACACCACTACAAACAGGATACTCACTTGTAACAAGTCTAGCTGTTACATTTAATTTACTGTTGCATTAAAACCCATATTATTGAGTTGTTAAACATTTACCGGGATTATAGAATCCTTCACTATTGTTTAAGGTGTTGGACAGATAACAGCTTGAAATTATGTAAATAACCTCTTATTGATGTAAGTTCCAAAACACGAAATTTAATTACAGCAATTATATCATAACCTATACTAACATTGATTTGGTTGGACTCTTACTGAGAAAATTTCGTTTACAGCTCCAATTACAATTTCATGTAAATGGAGCCCTCAACTGACACATTACCTGAAATTAAAATCAAATACACCTCTTCTGTTTACTGCCTCAACAATGGCTTGTTGATGTAGTCAGCTAGTCAACCGTATACATTGCTTTAGTATATGTAGTTTGGTAATGGAAATACGATTGTAGAATGAGAAAAAAAGCAGAAACTACTACATTTGGGATATACCAACATCAAATAAAACTAATCGTTCTCATTGAGCGCGCAATTAGAGCAGTAATGACGACAATGATTGATAATTGTCCTTAATTTGTTCCTGGTTCCCGCTAGATCTAATGTAGGGTAATACGACATGCTCGAACCTTTAGAGAATATGAATTTGAGATATGAGGATTTAAATTTGGATATCCTTTATTCTTATACCCCACCTTAAATTGGACACAAAAGACACTAGGTTGATAAGATAATAAGGAAAACAATTAATAACCATGAGGGAAGTGATATCCAAGAACATAGAGAAACAATTTCATGATAGCCAAGTGCCTTAGCAGGTATCTGTTCAATAAGCTACGAAACTCCTGGGCTCTCTCTGTAAAGGTGAACGATTGGATTGACAGCAAAAAAAGACTGTTCTCTGCTGTAAAATCACTTCCCGGTGGTTCGGAACCCACCTAAAACTATAGGTCCAACTCATCAATCACCACCATCCAATTAATTTTTTTTTTTTTTTGAGGATGAAGCCCACATTGGTCTGAGACCTGTGCTTGGGTAATGAGTTGGATGGTGGTGATTGATGACCTACAGTTTTAGGTTGGTTCCGAACCACCGGGAATTGTTTTACAGCAGAGAACTGTCTTTTTTGCTGGCCAATCTAATCGGTCACCCTTACAAAGAGTGCCCAGGAGGACGCAGCTTATCTCTATCTGATTGAACAGATACCTGCTACGGCTCACGGCTATCACTTCCCTATTACCCACGCACAGGTCTCAGACCTATGTGGACTCCATCCGCAAAAATAAATTCCTTGCCTAATAATTTCAAAAGATTACGTCTCCCAATGCTTTCTATTCCCGAAACTCTTTTTCCATTCACAATATCAGTTGGCTAACGCAAACTTTACTTTAAAAAATAGTTGGACCTCATTCCATCACAACAAGTCTTAATGTTTTTTAACCCAATGTACGTACTGTATTCTAAGGGACTGATGTCCCTTCAGCCAATTCCCACAGTGGATGACTCTTCTGACCTCAACAGTATGTTCTAGTACGAAAAGCTTACTACGCAGACGATGAGTGAGATAGGTTGCGATTGCTTTCCTCACTGATGTAACAGAGTTATATCAGTATACCAAGCCCACCGAAACACATTCTAAAAATATGCTCAACAGCCCATTACAAAAGATCTGCCTGCATAGGTGAGTGTAAATACTATCTATCATACCTCTGAGCTACTTCCTGCGTCCAAGTCATCATTCGACAGAGACGCGTGAAAGCTACAGAATTTATGTAGCATTATTGGTTGCAGTACCGTATTCTCCAAGTCGATTGCTTGTTTGATGGGACTGCGGCCGCATTATTTCCATTTGAGATGAGTAAGCTTAATTCAACGCAAGCCTGATAAACAATTATATCATCAAGAATGATCGGCAACCTTCTTTTCTTCGCCATTCAAAAATTGAAAAGAATTCATAACCTCAAAATTAAAATATTGTAATGAAACATTTTTCTAGTTTAAAAGTATGCTGCAATTATCTAAAATCCAATACACAGAAAATTCCATAAATTAAAGGCATGAAAAACTCTCGACCATTTTAAACTATTAAATTTTTGTGGAGTCGCCCTTGACTTATCCGATCGATTACCTGCAAAGATTATTAATTTTAGGTTATGATTAGTAATAGTATTAAAAACTTACCGATTTCAATGTGACGAGTAAATAAATCGGACAAACACAAAAATTTCAATGCATTCCAGAACAAAACCGAACAATTAGTTATGCCAAATATCAAGAAAAGACAATGATATTTGATGAGAGTCAGCGTTTACTAAATATACACTAAACTCCTAAACTTACAGACTTACACACAAAAACAGAACACATGCACAACTGTTCTGCTTACAGTCGATGTTGAAGAACATAGAAGCATCGATAGTAGCAAGACGTTATCCAATGAACCAGCCCTGTATTTTATTTTGAGCGATTGAAAAAAATACGGTATAGATAAAATGTGAATTTTTTTCAATGAAATTGGACAGTGAAAATTGTTATTGTAATTGGGGTAGTTTCGTATTTTGATTGAAGATGAAATGAATGGTGGTACTACTTAATTCTTTAATTGGCGGGTTTTTTTGAATTACGAACTCTATTCATTCTTGCTATGTAAACAAATTAAATTGAATTGATCCTTCCTGTTGAAAGTAGGAGTGCTATGAAAGCTTACTATCAAGGTTTGAAAGAGAATAACACTCTACATACATGAAAGCTTCATAATTATTTTCACTCTGTTTCTTGGATGATGACGACGTAGATACAAATACAGTATACTGTTTGTTAGGATGATATGAATTAACATATGTTGTGCTGTTCCATATGATTAGTTACTAAGAGACTATTTTGTTATTGAAAACAGTTCAGTCCAAAACCACATTAAAGATACATTGCTTATAATATTGAACTCTGTATTTTCATTTAAAATACTAATCTAAACACTTTTTCATTTATTGAATTTGGCAGAGCTAGCAATCTGCTTAGAACTATATTTTCGAGGCAGGAAGAATTTCTTATTCAAGTCTTACTGTAATCGATTCAGAAGAAAAACTTAATTTTTTCTCTTATGGGCACTTTACTTAGTTCAGTCTATTGTACAATAAATAAATCATTGGCGGATTTTGGGGGGGGGGAGGGAGTTTGGGCTGAAGCCCCCCAAAACCTCCAAAACGTTTTTTAGAAGAGAGTAAATTTTTTACCTATATAATCAGTTTGAAGCACGTAAAATATTCATTAGCAAGAATTGCCTAATTCCACTACTAAGTCTTCAATTGTATGAAATCCGTTAAAGTTTTATAAAAAAACGTTTTATTTTCTGTTTTTAATACTGAAAATCTCTTAGTTGCCCGCAATCAATCAACTCAGTGTTTAGATTTTTGTACTTGCTGAATAGAAAAAGTATAGTGCAACATGAAATTGCAGTAATTGAATCACAACAGTACCAACATTCTTTTAATGGAAAGTAATGACGAACTACATTAACATATCAACCAATGTTTTTTTTAACATTCTACCACAGTGGTCGGCAAACCAGTGATCACCAGCTAAACTGATATAGGTTATATCGTAGAAAAATTCCAGATACAACGCTTGCATTGGATTTACTTGTATATAATATGGATCTAATAGCATTTTAACTGATTTCTCAAAGAGATTATACAAAACATGTCTGGGGCAGTAACTTCAGATCCCATATTTCTATAAGAGAAAAACTAATCGTCAGATAAAAAACTTCAGAAAAACATCTCTTTTTACAGTGTGGAATCCACACAAAGTTTATCTATTAAAACTAGATGAAACATTAGTTAATTGAAAATTTGTAACTAATTATAGCTCCCACATTGATTTACATTCTTAAATATTGAATAATATGACCGTAATACCGGAATAATACTATGTTCCTTGACAAACTGCTGAACACACCAGATTCAGCCATAATTCAATCAAAAATTTTCAATATACTTTAAATTTAAATTAATTTCATCACTGATACGGTTCAAAGCACTCGTTTTGCTATTTTTTATTTCCCAATAATGAAACGTTCAAAAGCTTTCACAATACTTGTATTCAGTACACCTCAACCCACTCCTCCCACCCAACCAATCGTCAGTAGCTAACAGAGCCACCCCCAAAAAATTTTCTGGATCCGCCACTGAAATAAATTGATTGTCCTTTACTTCAGTTCTACACCTCTGTACTTTTTTTAGGACAGGTACAAAGCAAAAATTGCGCAAGCTGATAATTTGCGGGGTATCATCTAAAACAAAATACTCGATCAAATATGACTTGGTACAAATGCGTGGTCTGGTCACCAAAGTCATTAGCTCAAGAAGTCTTCTGTAATAAATACATAACTATTTTTAATAAAGAATATTTTGGTGATAAGCGCCACAGTCCCAAGTGTATCAAGGCCAACCAGATGAAAGTCAATTTCAAATTCATTTTACTTTACCCAATTTGAATTGTCATTGCCATCAAACAGAATTAATAGAGGTGGACATTCTGTGTAAATCCCTGAGCAAATTAAGGTTGTAATGTCAATACCACTCTCAGTTTCTATAACTCAGAAATATTGAGTGATGCAGCACAGGCTAACTGCAGAGGCTCACTAAGAACAAGGATTTTGTAAAATATCGTAGAAATAAAGAACAAGAGAGTTTACCATTAATGTATATATTTATTTTCAAAATCAAAATAAATCAAAAATAAGAATATTATTTTCAAACAAATGACAATTACCAGGTACTTTACATAACTGTATATACAAATACAATGAAATGGAGGCAACCAGTTATATTATTATAATCTTTCCAACTGTTTTTCAAGCTAATACACGTTTTCAAATTCTCATCTAAGCCATTCATTACTTGAAAAATTTACATAAATAACTTAATTTACTTTATTTACAGATTTTACAACAGCGAATCATCTATAATCTGCCTTAGGAACTTTTAAAAATTTACAAAGGATATAGTGATGAATTTACAAATGACTGGAAGCAAATACAGTAACCAATTCGGAAACATTCTATCATTCTTTCAAAGGAAGCTATCAAGTCAAACAACTGCTCATACATCACTAATCAGAATAGAAGAAAACTTATGAATGATTTTGAGTGCTAAAGACAGAAACAAAGGGCTCAATAAAAATTGTTTACACATGCAAAATTTCAATTTATTAAAATTATGAGTCTGAGGCTTGTGCGTGGGAAATTAGGTAGAGGAATGATAAAACAAAAATTACAGGTCCAGATCACAAATCGAATCAGAGTAATAGTTAGGTGCTCTCATTACTACACCACATTGGTTGTAGAGACGTAGTCAATGAAAATTATAAGTAGTCTAATTAACTAAAGTTATTGAACAATACTTAGAAAGATTCTGCATTTACCCAGAGAATAAAATAACGTTTTAATGTAGGATTTGAAATACTTTTGAATATTTATCAACAGAGAGAAAATAGTGGAAATTAGGACAACTAATTTCAATATTGAATATTGAGGTCAATGAAATAGAAAGCCAGTCAGCATGGGCGATTCGGGGATGTTTCTGTTTTCCAGTAAATTCTTACTGAATGCCTAAATCTCTAAAAAAAAATTATTAAAAAGACTACAATTTTTCTTAATGTTTTCGAGACAAGTCTCATTAGATTTCAATGAGTTGGATTTGGATGGAGCATAAAGCATTCAAACATAGATGTTGATAATTTCCGGAATCTAATGTTTATACGTCTTATAATTAAAATTTTGTTTATACTCAACAATCTTTGAGCCTTATATGCTTGATTAAAATGTTAAAAATCCGAAAAAATGTGTTGAGAGACGAGTGACGATGTCCACATGAGTCCCAGACTTATGCGTGGGTAATGAGGTGAATGATTACACACAGATGCCAGACGGAGGAGCGGGAATCGAGCCCACGACCGCTTAAACGACAGCAACCTGAAGTGTGACGCTCCAACCAACTGCGCTAAGCAGCCCAAGTTCAAAACTGTGCTCAAGTTCAAAACGAACAAAGATAGTAGATTTATCTTTAAATCCCTACATATTTTTGTATAGATCTGAAAGATTTATTATTTATAGTTGAAGATTTATCTACGTACTCTTGGCTTTTCAATCAATGTAAATAAATGATATAAAACTGATATTAAATAACAGAGTTAATACAAAATTACCAAGGGGAATAAAAATATTCATTAAATTTAGAGTTTAGATATACAAGCTTATATTAAGCTATAGTAATAGGCTATTATTTCTATATTATGAAAAAATTGATTATGAAGCGTGAGAAATGCTTTTAAAAGTATAGACTAATTTCAATCTTAAATAAAACATGTTATTTTGATCAATAGGCATTTTTGTTCGGATGTGCTCAAGTTCAAAACGAACAAAGATACTAGATTTATCTTTAAATCCATACATATTTTTTCCTACAACTGCTCGTAAAGTAGTTCTTTACGTACTGAAAACTAATTGTAAAATACCTCTTTACTGCTCAGCAAGCGGTAAAGTACTTTACGCTCGCCAGCTGTTTTCTTTACGCTTCTGTTTTGATTTTGGTGCCTTCTCATTGGTGGATCACAGAATCCGTGAAATTGACATAACCTCAACAATGGCGAACGCTAACCAAATCCGCGCACGGTCTCTGATGTTACAAACTACAAGCTTTTATTGTGTTGGAATCCAGAACTTCAGTTGTAGGAAAAATATTGTATGTAATTCGCGCGTGAAGCTTCTTTATTGCTCTCGCAAAATTACTGCGCTCCGCTGTGCGTCGCGCAGTAAATGTTTTGGCTCGAGCAATAAAGTCGCGCTTCACGCTCTTAATACATAAATAACTATTTGTTTATTATTTATAGTTGAAGATTTATCTATGTGCACATGGCTTTTCAATCAATGTAATTTATTCTGCTTCACCACTATTCATTAAATAGCATTATTTTAACGAATTATTAAGAACTAATTATTTCTTTAGCCACCAATAGGAGTACGTATGAATGGAAAGTTCTTGTTGAAATGTGCTTCCTCGAGTATTTTCTATCAGTAAGAACTGAATAATATAAATAAGGAGAATAACCCCTGACTGATGCTTTTATTAGGCGAATTTCATTTAGATTAGGCCAGTTTTTTCCAGTTGAGATAGTTGAAGGGCTGGAGCTGGGGCATTTCTCAAGACTGGAGCTTGGACACATCAACAGTTAAAAGATAGAAATAAAGGCTCAATAACACTGTTGGTGTTGCACGATTGCACGAATGAGATGAATAAACAATTACTCTGTCCTAAAAGATATTCAACAGGGAAAAATTAAATATGTGATGTTTATTCAAAACTGCATATTAAAATAAGGTGAATCAATATTATATGAATATCGAAAAATCGAGCTCTAGAGTTCAGAGCCGTGTGTGTTGCATCAGACATCATGTCACAGAACGCAAGAAAGTTGTTTGTAGCATTAGAAAATAATTGAAAGTCTGTCGGCCTACTCCACATCTAGTTGACAGACTCAAATGTTTAGTAGCAGATTGATAATCATAATCATATGAAAATGCTTTAAAATGTTCTAACAGTGATAAATAGTGCCACTAACAGGATTTTGGTGGAGTACTGACGATATGGCAAAGACTAAATTAAGCAAATTGCTTCAATACCGGTATTCAATATCGAGTAGGCTATAGTTAGTCGAAGTGTTATGAATATTTTATCTCATGGAAAATCTTCTAAAAGGAACATATTTTTTAAAAGAGTGGACGTGTTTTATTTATTACCAAAACGAGCTATATAATATTATTATGGATGTTGGTCCAGAGAAGAAGCAATAAAGTAAATGAAGATTGTGAAGATATCATTTTAAATTTCAAGTGTCTGTCAGAGAAGTGTATGATCAAATAATTATATAATGTAAGCTATTTTTGAAAAAACATTGAGTTCAAGAGCCATATTTTTTCTGTCGGTTAGTAATTCAATAATGTGTGATTTGTATTAGAAGTATATTTGACAAGTAATAGTTCTTCAAACGCACACAGACGCCCTTGCACTCGCGCATTCGCACTCTCACACTCAGTCAGTGAAGATGATGATAGATTCAACTATTACACTCAATAGTAACATAGTATAGAAAACTATTCTTTACAATACAAAAGCTTAATATTTTACAGAACCAATACACATGAGAAAACTATTTTTTGCAAGTAGTGTATCTGAAGATGTATGTATACAAGAGATGATAAAATACACGTTCTAATCTAGGTACACAATCAATAGGCCTAAATCTTGGTGAAATTTTTACTAATATAAAAAGTGACTTAGCAAATTTACAATAATTCTAATGATTAATAGAAATCTCAATCAATTACATTAAAATTCAGTGAAAAACATTACCTAAAATAAACCCTAATATTATTGCGAATGATTAACAATAATTTACATCATTTCTACTAATTTAGAAAAAAAATCATTCACACTATCAAATTGTAATTCTTGTCTCCAATTTAGCTTTAATTGTAATTGTTCATTAATCATATTATTCAAGGTAACACGTGCGTGTTAGAACTTATAAAATTTCTAATTATAATAAAATACGTAAAACAAGTTTTAAATCTTAAATTATCAACACAGTAGCTTTCCTATTTCAGTAAAGGTTGTAGAGCTGAGAATTACTAAACCTAATTTAATTTTTAAAAACGTAAAGAATGACCAAGAATTGAATGAAAACAGAATCAAATCACAAAAAAACTTAAAATAAATAGATCAGGTAATAGTAATGAAAATATATGGTTGTGCTGTAATTCCCGATACTAGAATAATTTTTGATACTCAAAGTATAGACTTAGCTGACAAAACAATTTCAAGAGATACTACCTAAATGCCAGTCGTGACTTGAAAACTTCTGACACAGACCTGAGCCAGCCAATCCACTCAATACTGTATAATATTTTTTTACCATAAAAAATTGAAACCTTTCAAAAAAGGAACGCCAATTAAACTATGTAGCTAGAATGCTGTAAAAGTCGGTTTTATTCAACAAATTGCTTTTATTCATATTTTATGAAAAAATTGCAAACTCCAACAGGTTAGCGTCAACAGGTTTTTAAACTATGGTACTAGGAGATTGTAAAGGTCTCCTAGTTTTGGCTACCATTGAATATTGACTTAGTTGTAGGAATTATTTATACATTTTAGTGAATAACGAAGATTGATTATTACCGTGTGAAAGGTAAGCGTTTTCGTGATTAGTCAGAATAATAGTGATAGACATATCTTTTTCCACTTTAAAATCGGTTTCATGACTAGATTTGAATTTCAACTCTACAAATAACTAACTTTAATCTATGACCATTAGTTTAGCTACATAGATTAATCAGATTAAGATCGTGAAATCGATTTTTTTTGGATTTCCTATATGACACTAATTGCAAAAGCAACTGTAATCAATTTGATGAAAGGTTTCTCAGAGATGATTTTTTATGAAAGAAAACTCATGAAAAAACAAGCTACAAGACTGGTATTAAATTGAACGTTACACGGAAATAAAATACATGATGGATATAGTACAGAATATCAAAAGTTGTTTATTTTTGTGGATTGAAAAAAATAACTTCAGAAAGAAAAAAGAATTTCATTCATTCAAAGCACTAAATCCACTGCCTACTGTTAGCCTTTAACAGTTATCAAAGTTCATTGCAATTTTTAATAGATTGAAATATTTTGAGATAAATTCTTTAGCATTAACATGGCACCGTATACTAAGTTCAATGGAAATAAAACTAAAGCCTTTACGAAAAACGTACGGTACTCAAAGTTCCAAGAAGATTAATATTTTTCATGCTACTAGTTTTGTAGAGAAAAATCTTTACAGACTTACAATGAAAATTTAAAATAAGGCAACGTTTGACACTGATTTTTCTCCTGTAAACTGGCACCAAGGCCTACCAGATGATTGCTGGTTTTAATTTACTAGACTAAATCAGAAAACTAGTTATGCCGTAACAGAACAGAACCGAATAAACAATGGGGAGGGGGGGGGGGGGGGTGAGTAACTAATACTTTCAAAGGTTCTCAAAGTTAAAAATTTATTGATTTTTTCAAATATTAAAACATATTTAATGTTCATAATTTAATAAATATTTATTATTTGGTCGAAAGAGGTAAACAATGAGAGCAATCATCGACAATTTGTCTACTATCATGAGCCAAAATTAGTTATAGCATTTTTCAAAGTGAAATCCTTATATTCTTAATGAACTCGTCCAATAATATTAAATCAAGTAGATTTGTTATTTTTTCAATTTTGGACAGAAAAACATTCATGTTTTCAAATCTATGTACAGTACATTCAAGGGTGAAAGCGTTGTGGAACGAACAAATATTTATTTTTTTACTGAGGAACAAATTAAAAAAGGACAGAGTAATACTTACTAACAAGGCAAGTAATACTGAGATAATTAGCTTGAATACAATATTACTTATCAAAATATAATATTAAAGCCGAATACTGTTGTATGGGATTTTTTAAATGAAACGCAAATAATATGCATTGAGGACTAGCATGAAAACAACAGAATAATATCTTGAGTAGAGAAAATAAAAATTGCATTCTAAATTATTAATAAATTTTGTTGATGGCTGCATACATACATCGTAAAGATAGCGGGATTAATTTACATTATCCTGTATATATATAAAGCAGGAAAATTATGAGTTTGTAGTGAAAAGAGCTAAAAGAAACTTCTAAGTCAGAACTGGAGCTAAATATTTTCTTAATGCGAGGCATGTTTCCTACATCCATATAGTAATCTTAGTCCAAGAAAAAGGCTGAAAATAGTTCAACCCAAAAACTATTTCAAAACGAATTAATACAATTATTCACTAGTTTTGAAAATATAACAAACTCCAATTTCAATATAAATATGTAGGTTGGTGTACATAATATGTATGAATAGTAACGATGGAATTGAAGTAATACAGCAGTTTTCAATGATGAGCATTCCTACAAGCAGCTTTCAAAGCATCCTAGAATGTACCTATTGCTAAATACATTTTATTCTATTATAATATTGGTTTGTCTAGTTAGTACAATACTGGTAACAACAGTTCAATTAGAAAATGAAAGGCCAATTGACAATTTTTCTTGTTTTTCAAGTGAAGCTCATTCACAAAACAAGCAATGAGCAGTAACGAATAGTCAATGACTGGACTGGTGGTGGGACTTTGAGTAGATTTGAATTAAGTTTATAAGAGAATGTTTGACTTAAATCCACTTTTACTTGAGTATCTCTGAAATTTCCCAAACTTATTACTTTTTGTAATAGTTTTTCAAAAATTATTCAGTAATAATCGACAGAGTTTTCCTATGTAGTTATTCTTTGTTGAATAAGTAGCACTGCCGTTAAACAGAAAAAAAAGAGAAAAAAAACAAGAACTCATTCATGTGTTGGAGAGCAGTCTTTAAAATCAACATTTTTGGCGAGATATTCTGCCATTAGTGTAATAAACCTTCAGGTAACCCAGGTTCTGCTTTTGATTCATGTTCATCATTGAAACTAGAAAACTTATATTAGGCACAAAGTGCACTTTTAAATACTTATAGTCAATACTTCACAGTTGAATACTTGAGTTACCTTTCAGAAAGCAATACTGCTGTATGGATCTATCATAGAATTGATAATCTTAGAGAGTTATACTTGCGAGATTCAAAGCTTGAGACACAATAAAGATTGATAGATATATTGGAAGAATTGGGAAACTAAGGTAATCCTGTTAAATAACAATAACGTAATTATAAATTTAAATTTTATGGCTAATACAAAATTGTTTCAATTATGGTGAGTGAGTCTTGAATGTTCTATGAGCTGAAGAAAATGTAGGAATATTAATCTTCAAAATTATTCTGCAAAAATGCTTCTTTGATATAATACGTCTCATGATAACCATATGGTAAATTCGAGCAATGAATTTCATTAGCTGAGCTAATGTTGAAATCTCTTAATTCATGATACGAGTATAAACTGGCTCTGGAAAAAGCCACAAAGAAATTAAATTTTAAATATGTTTTCATTGAAGCTGCATACAATTCCTAATAACAAATCTGAATAGAACATATTTTCAATACATATTATTTGATAAAATGAAAAATAATTTAATAAATGACGAGGCTTAATACTTCACAGTACACAAAAAGGTAGCTCAAGCATTCATGGATAACGGCTATTAATTTGCAATATTAATAAGGTATAAAATTAACAATGGTAATAAATAGTATTCATAAACATCTGACTTAAAACAAATCTATACAATATATTCTTTAAAAATTAGCTCGATTTGACTGTAAACAATTAATATCACCCAAACAATGAACCAAAATATTATCTATCTGTATTTGAATATTGAAGTGAACAGAGGAGCGTAACCAATCGGGTTGCAGTATATGTAAACAATACCTTAGTAAGCTAGTCTTTTTTAATACACACTACAGTTTATAATAATAATAATAATAATTAATCAATTTAAGGCGACAATGAAACTATATGAACTTAATTCGTAGGAATAAAAATAAACAGGCATATAAAAATAAGCTCTCTAATTGAAAATAGTAACTTAATTCAAAATATTAAGAGGTAGGTCATGAAATTCTAACTAATTTTTGACAATTATAATGAAATAATGTAATTTTCAATTTAAAAGTAAATTATAGAATATTATCATAGTAAAATAATGCAATAAATGATAATACTACCGTAATAATTATAACTATGAATAACTTTTACAACACAGAGTATACTTTTAGGATATTATTTTAGAAATGAAATACACAAATAAGTAACTGATAGTTTCATCGATACTTATTTACAAATACTGTTGCCACACGATCAAAGGAATTATGTATTTATATAGATTTATCATTTATTATTAATATTTTAATAGAAATGTGAATAGAAGCAAGTCTTTTTCAACAGATCAACAGGTGACTTGTACAAGTCATCTTCATTCTACAGATACAAAACCTATAATTACCTACTATAGAGATATATTATATGCTGCAATTACTCACTGCTACTGAATGGCTCAACAATAAATAATATATTTATTTAGTCTGTGATATGTATATTGTAATTTATCTTTTTCAAAACAGAAGAAATAACAAAATGTAAATTCTATTGAAGCTATTTAACGATGCTGATAACTACATGGCATTCAATGCAAAGAGGTTGAGAACAATAAGTAATTGTTTGAATCTGGTTACAGAAAAACAAGAACGAAAGATGGAAAACTTCATTTGATGAAGAATGAAAGAGAGATATTGAGAGAGGGAGAGAGAACTTCATGAAACATCTCTACAAAGCATTTCTACAAGTGAATCATTTTATAGAAAATTGGTGTTTCATAATATCCGATTAGACATTTAAACAATTTAAACATATTCTCTCTATAAAACTTTAATATTATTTTAAATAAAGGAGAGAATGACTTATGGGTGAGAGATCCTTACAGGTAGTTCCACTTCACCGTTTTAGTTGTGTTATTGGATGTTTTAGGTGGGTTCCGAACCACCAAATGAATTATAATGAAGGTGATAACATCATGTCATAGCTGATCGGTCACTAATCCAATCATATACTGGAGCACTCGTGGCTGGACAAGGCCTTCTTTTGATATCCTGATCAAAATCATTGACTCAAAGGTCGCCTAGTAGCCAATACCACCCTAGCATTACATTTAAAGAGAAATTAGATTTCATATTGGTTGATATTCAGCGTGAATATTTTATAACAAACTTCATGTTATCACTTCTAACATGCTGGTATCTAGTATTTACGAGCTTTCAACTTTATTTTCAACCACTATTTACTGGAGGGTAACACCAGTACGGATATTAGGCCTATCACCTCGCTAAATAAACCATGTTATTAAAAATCTGGCTTTTGTTGTATCTTGACATAACATCTTATAACCGGTAACCAGAACTACCACAGTCGCCTATCTAAGCGCAGACTCGAGATATTGTTATTCAATATTACTATTGTATAAAAAATACAATATCATGTTCAGTTAGGCAATAGTTTCCAATTTTCTATGTTTTGAATTATTAAACGTTTTTGAATGTTACGCAAAAGATTTTCATAAAATACTGGCTGAAATGATCATTATTTTTGAAACATGAAAATGAGGTTATTGACTAAGTTGGAATAATTGAGAGAATACATTTTTTTCAAATGATTGGAATCAACTGTTTTTTAATTGAAACAAAAATTACTTTTCAGTCTTTTATCGTCTATTTCTTCTACTTTCATGTTAATAATATTAGAAAATCACTAGAATCCAATTATTCATTTCAATTAATAAAAAATAATAAATGTAATACACTACATATAAATTAATGTATCTTCAATTTTATTTTATAAGGCAGCAATGTTTTTTATAAATAAAAAATCTCAACAAATTTTAATTGTGTACGGAGTGTTAAATTATGCTATTTACTTACTACCGGAAAGTGTTGAAATTTATATTTTTCTGGCAATTAAAACATTTTATAATAGATAACATTTTTGGATAGAAAAACCTCAACTTTTCAATTCTGAAAATG
Organism: Conomelus anceps; assembly: GCA_948455865.1. Taxonomy (NCBI): domain Eukaryota; kingdom Metazoa; phylum Arthropoda; class Insecta; order Hemiptera; family Delphacidae; genus Conomelus; species Conomelus anceps. Next base: position 34,222,515 of record OX418216.1, read on the forward strand.
TAACAGATTTTAAATTGAGAAAGAAGACTCACTTGTCTGCTCGTATATACTACCAACATTCGAAGTCTATTTTATCTTAACTTTCTATGTTTATTTTTGAACTCAACTTTCAATTTTCTATTCAACTTTCTATTTTATCAATTTATAAATATTTAATAAATTATTTAAAAAACAGTGCAGATCATTCCAGACGTTTTGAGTTTCAAAATGAAATCCAGTGTCTGAAATTCGAGCAAGTTTCAACAGTCTAAATTAATGTGAATAATCTCATTTTGTAATCTTAAAATTCTAACTAAGTTCAGCTTTAAAAACATCTTATTACAACAATGTTGTAGCATTCATTTTATAATTATTGCTATTATTTCAACTGTCTTTGCACAGATTAGCCAGTAGCTGAATAAACATTATAAAATAGAAATCTTAATTTTTATTAATGAAGAAAACTTTTCGCAAAAGTGAAAAAGTTACCATGTTGTTTTGCTGACTTTCCATTAATATAACATTATAGTAGCTATAATTTTCATCAAATTCAATTTTTTTAGTTTCAAACAAAAAGGAAGATAATTTACTAAGAAATTTAATTCGAAAATAATTGAAAGGTTAGATTGAATAACCCTAAACAAGGAGAAACTTATTTATTAAAAATCAACATTACCTTACGATTGTCAAATACATGTATACATAGGTGACACATTTTAAAAATTGAATAAATAGTTTTCAACACATCCCAAATTTAATCCGGCCCATGATATTGGCTGGTTCGCCCAGCAATTGCATGGTTATTCAAGTTTCCAACTTTAAAACTATTCCATTTATGTTAATAGTGTTTTAAAATTAAACTTGAATGTGAATTTTGATTTAAAGAATACTAACAAATTGGGAGTGTTTATTCATCAATCTAAATATTATACTATTGGAATATACATTATAAATATTCGTTCTGAGAATACAATGTAAATCTAAGTAAATAAGATTAAACCTAACCTGACAATTCCTTTATATTCAGTTAAGAGAACAACAGTGTGGTATTAATGTAGTTCAAACTACATGTTTCAATAAATTGATCCTAATTTCCTTCAATATTAATGCTAGTCATAACATACTTCGATCGAGATGCTATTCTCAAATTTGCATTGTCTAATTTTATGAAAGGAAAACAAGATAAATTTACTACAGCTAGCTCAACAATACTATAATATTTCTAGTAAAAAAGTAAACAAATTGAATTTCCTATTTTTGGAACAAACCTTTGGCCAGTGTTAATAATATACAATAGTCATAAAAGTAATTATAATTATCTAATATAAAATTTCAACAGTGTTAAATCGACTGCTATTATTATTGTAAAGCCACTTTCAAGGTTTTCACAAGCTAATTCTAGTGAAACTGACCGCGCATGTTTAGCCGCTGTCTAACGATTCCAAGTCTTCATTAGGCATAGTGCAAAATACCGTGTGCTGGACTCAGTGCGATAGTTAGATCTACTTTCTAACCAAATCTGTGCACTACCTACATCAGGTTCTTGCAACTAACGCTGCACTCCAGCGATCACTCCACTCGAAAATCACTTAATCGCTGTTAAATTGTAGTTTTGATTGTATTTTTAATAAGTTATTTTATTTAGCAGGTTATGGCTATAATATATGGCTATAATATTGGACAAGCAATGTTGTCTGCCTACAAAGCTAGAAGTGTAAACACTTCTATGAAGAGATGAGTGATGTGAAAAAAGAATAATAAAAGAATCAAAATAATTGATACAATTGATAAAATATTAAAATTCAATTAAATTGTTTTTGAAAAAAATAAATATTGTACAAACAATATAATCCTACATTAGATGCACAGTTTAACTTGTATATTTTCTTTTAGCCCAGGTAATGAAAACGGTTCATCATTTTTATTACTTGCATAGAAAAAAACGTGATGATATAACGATCAACTGCATTTTTGTCTATTTAACTAATTCGATATTCTCTCCATCCTTAAATAGCCTACAATCAAATTGAAAAGATAAACTTCGCCCATGTCATGAAGTATAATCATTCGATCTTTTCAGTAGAAAATGTTTTTAAAAATATAGTCAGGTAGCATACTGAACTACTATAAAGCTCAACTACCAGTCCAAGTAACTACCGAACTAATCCATCAAGCTCATAAACTTGGAAAAGGTTATTAGATAAATTTGAATGGCCATTTCCTAGTATGACGACTAATCTCACTCGACCTTCAAATAATTGTTCATTAGAGAGGATACGAATTAATCATCACAAAAATAAATACACTGATTCATATAAATATGCAGCTATGAATGATTATGAATGACGATGAAACTAATAAAATAAGTTGCTATGCGAATAAATAACAAGTTTTCATGATTATATAACTTAACAATTCACATTTTAATGTGTATTGGGTGATAAAATAAGAAAACGTGCAACAATTCATTTATGGAATGATATAAATAAGAGAAAGATATCGCGAAGAAACAGAAATAACAAAACAGGAAACACACTAAAAACGAAATCCTAAATAAAAAATGCTGTAAATGATATTAATTAATGAGCTCAAACCATGGCAATTACTACGCATCATACTTGAGCTAGGAAACTCCATATTTCAATTAAAAATTGTCCGTAACAATGAATTGGAAAAACTCAAGATGACATAATATGCACTGCATACAACTTTACAATGCACAGCATTTACTGATATTTATGAAGTTCTATTAAATTTATACTGTATCAATGACCTGTACATTGAATATCAATAGTTGGAATTGAAAGTTAAATACTTGCTAAATACTTAGGTAGCCAGCTTAGCTTTACAGGCGCAACATTGACTTTATCCGAGCCCTTTCCGATTTTAGCAAACGATTGGCTTTAAAACCGAAAAGTTATACATGGAATTAATTCAGGATAAACTAGAGAACTTAAAAAAAATATTCCGAAATAAAATAAAATTCTATTTGTAATTTATAACAAGGGATAACAAACAAACGAACAACGATTTTCGAAATGGAGTGATCGTTAGGGACTGCGGCGTTATGCTCGCTACAGATAGTACACAGTTGATGAGACAGAGTATGGAACGGTTCATCTCAGAAACAAAGAAAGCCCAATTTTTTAGAGAAAATTATCTTTTTATGCTCAATGAGCATTCAAAGCCGTAACTAACATTTTTTAACTGAAAAATGAGATACTTTTCAATTTTGTGAAGTGCTGATAATTTTCAACTCAATCCAGGTTCACATGCTTTGATTTTTCGTCGTTGACAGAGAATTTGGAATGAAGAGAAAATATATATTCACTTTATGTAATGTGTGTTAAATCATTAGTATGAATTAAAGTTAATTCCGGTGCTTCTTGTTTCATAAACAAACAACGAGAAAGCCAAAGCAATCAATTTTCTGTACGTTTGGTTGCTTGCAGAAACGCATTCTACAGTATCAAAGAGTTAATACAAAAAGGACATGTTACGGCTTCTTTCGACAAATGAGTGTATACTGTGACCACATTTTGTAAAAATTTGTGCCCGTAATTATGGACCCACCTTTAAGCCTCTTTGTCTCAAGGAAGTCATGAAAGTCTTTTAGAGAACGGGAATTTCAAGTCTTCCTTGAGATAAGGAAGCTTTAAGGTAGTTTCATAAAAAAATAAGGGCCTCTAACTTTTAGGCGGTACGTTGAAAAAAAAGACAGAGTTAAATCTACTTCAAGCTGACTAACAATACTAATTGCTTGCTTTTAGCAGAAAGACTTTCAATTAATAATGTTTATGAAGTGAACCATTTACATATTTGTTTTCTCATTGCACAGAGACATTTAATTTGATGTATGTTGTTGGTGACATGCACCTTTGGTATGTTGGTGGCGCACCTTGAGCCCCGTCGCAAGTCACAGACAGTTTTGACACACGAAACCGGGGCGAATCACAGCAACAGCACAATTTGACCTTACGCAAATAGAAAATATGTTGTGACGCAGTGTGACTTTTTATGGAACACAGAAATGTATTAGTCTTCAACCTCGCTTGCTTGTTTAATACAGTTTTACTCTAAAAGAAGGAACAGATTATAAACATTTATTTCTTCTTGAGATGTTTGACTTTAAACTTGTATGACCACAAAATATTGAAACGTACACAGAAAGAGGGAATTTTGACATTTCAACAACCCAAGCAGCAATTCCAATTACGACTGCATTGGCGCATTGAATACTAAATAATAATTATCAGAAAAAATAAAATATGAATAAGCTACATTCATATTCTACAGGCCAGAGTAATTTTGCTTATGTTATTTTTTTAAAGTACTTTACGTATTTTTGTGGTCATTTATTGGATTTAAGAAATTGTATTCGTTCTCAAACACGGGAATATTAAATAATGTATATTAATAATCAGAGCTGAAATTGGCTTAATTGAAATAAATCAATTAATGTTGCTATATGTTTTAGTTTGGAAATAAATGTTTGAAATCGATTCCTATTTTTGGAATAGTCCTGTATGGTGTGTATCACAAAAAGTCACGTAACCTGCATATCAATTTGCGTTGAGGGGGGCTTAGTGTGACGCAGCAGGAGGGGGCGAGGGCCAATGATGGTGGTCGTTGTGAGCAGCGGCAGGCGACTACGCGGTCACTAGTGGTCAACACTTTGTCGTCTTGACACTGTTGCCGTTGGCGCGACGAATGAATCCGTTGGGCGTCGGGGTGGCCATGGGGGGAGTGGTGGGCGTGGTGGCAGCCGGTTGCGTGGCACTTCCGTTGCTCACTTTGCTGCCATTGCTGTCGCCACTCGAGTGCACCGGATGCAAGTCGATGGCGGGCAAATGCCGTTCATAGTCCTCGTCGTCACTCAACGAAAAGTCCTCCACTTCCCTTGTCACACGCAGCGGCGTCTCCTCCTCCTCGCGCTGCTGGCCTCCACCCGCGGCAACTGGTACCTGAGTGGCGACAACTGGCACGCCAGTCCGCCTTTCGACTGCGCCCTCGTCGCTGTGGTAGAACGAGACGCTAGCGAATGAAGCGCTGGCAAACGGCAGCAGACAGCGCACCAGCTGCATGAACGTCGGCCGGTCGCTCGGCTTGTGTTGCCAGCACTGGCGCATCAGGTTGTACAGCACGTCCGGACAGTTGTCGGGCCGCTCCATTGCGCCTCCAGTCTTAACATAGTTCAGCACTTGCTCATTTGACAAGCCCTAAAATCACACATATATCAATAATAGCATTTATTTATTTTTGCATGTACATAACAGTTTATTTACTTTGCAAACGTCAATCACAGAATATGATATACCAGACATTTAGATCAATTGGATATAAAACATTAAAACCAGTCTTACAAAATAGAAACTTGGAGAGAAACCTGCAGTTAAAACTTATACTGTGCAAACGGGCCTAAAAGGTAGATGAAAACATCAATACACAACAATTAATGTCTGTATGATGTCGTTTGTCAGTTTCTACCTGTGAGCAAAAAACTCTGTTAAACTTTAAATAACAAATTGAATTCAGTCTTGAAAAATAAAAACTTGGAGAGAAATACAATCGCATCTTCAGGCACATTTGCACAATATAAGTTTAACCTTCAGCTGTAACTTATACTATGCAAACGGGCCTAAAAGGTAGATTAAAACATTATTACCCAACAATCGTTTCTATCTGTGGGCGAAAAACTCTGTCTAACTATAAAAGCAGCAACAGTCCAATAACCAATTCTTCAATTGTATTCTGAATATTGTACATTAATGAGATCAGTTGGCCGAGAAATTCAAGATTTTCCTACTCATGTGCTAAGAACTCGCTACGTAGAACAGAACCACATCAACATTACATCTCTAGCTTACTGAATACGTGTTACCAAGGAATACGTGAATAGATACTTCAGAGTAATTTAAACTATTAAAGACTATCTATTCTGTGGCCATATAGCAACGAGCAACATCTAAACAGGGGACATTCCCAACATAAGCATTATAGTACAGTATTAAAATTGAAACGTACAATAAAATAATATTTGTTATTTTTGTTTTATTTTCAACAGCAACAACATCTTCAAATATGAGCTTGAGAGCCTACCGAAGCCGATTTTCGATCTCTTGGGAAATCATCGACTGTTTCAAACAGTTTGAAAAAAAAACAGTAATTGTATTGAAATGTTTCTTACAACAAATGAAAGCGTTTAAAAACTATGTTCTTCGAGTTATCAAGTTATTTGATGTAGCCTGTACTCAGTTAGAAATTTTTTCTCCCATGTTAAATTGGGTACTCAGCGATCGGCCTTTAATCTTGTCCAAAGGTAAGATCAAAAACAAAAAATATGATATTGTCACAACCACATTTATTATGAATGGTACGTTATCAGAGAACAAAATGACTTCTTTTCGACACAAACTACAAACCTGATAAGGCTGTGATGCCAGTGTTGCTATTTCCCATATGACAACACCGTAACTCCAAACATCTGAGGAACTTGTAAAAACGCCATCTTTTAAACTTTCAGGCGACATCCATCTTACAGGAAGTAAACCTTTTGTTCCTGAAAAAAAATAAAGAACTCATGACTTTCAAATGATTTTTTTTATTCAGAAAAACATTTGAAAGGAGGTGGATATTCATATTTCTAGTATCATTCATTGCGTTCAGTTCAATGGATAAATTGATATTTAATTCTCGTAAATAAACGAATATGTGATCATTTGGTTACTGCTAATTTTTACTACTGATTAGTAGTAATGAGACTTATACGCAGGTTAAGAAGTAAAATAATAGCTCAGAAATGCCAGCCTGGTCGGAAATCAAGCCTAGGACCAACGGCATAGTGGTCAGTTACGCTAACTACTACACCACGGTGATCGCTAGCCAATGTTGCCAACTAATAAAATAAAGCTTTGTGTTATTCACTATGCTCAAACACACATTTTTTGCATTTCTGAGTTCAATCATGAACAACTATTTATGTTCAAAGTTCAATTAGAATCTAGAAGGAATAGCTGGTAATAAATTTCGAGTTCTCATTTGAATCCTATTAATTGAGAATTCTAAATTTATAACCAACCATATTGATTTATCAATAAATTGTAAACAATTGTAAATCGAAAGGGTTGATTCCTCATTAATCTAGAAGGAGGCAATAATTATTACTTATTTAACACTTACCCTTCCTGTAATAATCAGTTTCATAGATGTCTCGTGTCATACCGAAATCACCTATTTTTACAGTCAAATCTTCAGCTACCATACAATTTCTAGCAGCCAAGTCTCTATGAACAAACTTTTTAGCAGCTAAGTAAGCCATACCATCTGCTATCTCTATTGCCATTTGTCTTATTCTCTGAAATCAGATAGGGAAGATAAAACTCAATTGAAGGCAATAATGTCATCACCACAGTATATCAATATATAAACGTCTAGATGCTGTCCTCTATCGACGTAAAAAGTACAATAATAAAGAAGAAAAAGGAGAAAATAGAGAAGAAAAAGAAGAACGGAGGAGGTGAACACGAAGACAAAAAAGAGAACGAGAAGAGGAGAAGGGGGAAAGAGGAAAGAAGAAGGATAAGGAGAAGGAAAAAAGGATAAGAAGAAAAACGGATATGAAAAAAGATGGAAGAAGAAGGAAAAGGCGAAGAAGATATTCAGATTCAATTGAATCGAGCAACCTGCTAGTAAAAGTATATATTGTTATAAAACTCTCCATTTAAAAAAAATAAATAGTATTATGTATTAATATGATTTTGTCATGACAAGGAGTGCTCCACCTGCTGCAATGAAGGAAATAACACAATTAACACAAGTTCAATTAAACTGTGATAAAATGTCTCTTACAACACTTTATAATAATTATGATAGATAGAACAATTCCATGTTCGGATATCAGCTACTGGTTCCATTCATCTTAAAAATATGGAAGCTATCTTGTATTGTGTGAAGTAGAAAACAAAAGTAAAAATGTCGCATTTTTGTGCTGCAAGATGGGGGAAAATATTTGTGATGTGTTTACCTTCAATGTTGGAGGCTGTTTTTGAGGGTCAGTACTGACGTCCGGCCTGTGCAACCTCAGGTAGGATTTGAGATCGCCATTGGCCATCAGCTCCATTACCACGTAGGTCGGTTGACCTTGCGACACTACACCGATCAACCGCACCACATGGTGTGTATTGAATGCCCTGTTGACAGAAAACAATCAATTCGTATCAATTGAAACTATACAAAGATAGATAGATTTATCAGTGAAATAGAAAATATGAGGCGCAAAAAATGGATTGAAAAATGAACAATTTCGCTTAAATCTAAACAATATTCGAATTAGGAGTTCACAATTATTCTTCTCTTCTCATTTTATCGTTGTTTTAATCTATAACAAGCAAGCACGGCTCTTGTCACAAATAATTATTGTGTTTATTCAACTTCTATATTTGACTCTTTTACTATCTACAGCAGGGGTCTCCAAACTACGGCCCGCCAGTGTGATCAATCCGGCCCACGACAACTCATAGGGGTTTGCCACTTAATATCATTTTCTATTAAGAATTCCACTACTTTATCAATACATAATTCTACTATCAGACTTAGCAGGTTTATTTTTCCTGAAAGCACATACTTGACGAATTTAGAAGTTATAGATAAGTGGTTCGCAGACTAGCTTTGCTCGCCTTGACCATCCGACTGGACCCATGATGGGAGGAGTAACTTATACAATTTAAAAAGTTATCATTTATTATACCTTCTTAAATACTTAACTTGGAACTTATCTACAGTTTTACATGAGCCAAACTTTTAAGACCACTTGGTTCTTGAGAATCCGAGATTAAATAAGTTTTTAAAAAATGTTTATTTCGGGATTTTAAATCTATATCTGAATCCAACTTTTCAAGTGTTTTAGTCACGTAGTTCTTTCTTAGTTCTGAAAAATCACTTTGTTTTTATGAAACGTCAATTAACTTATGAGCACATTTGAGGGAGGGGTGGGGGATTTGCAAACTTTCCCTTGCACACACATGTCTAGGTTCTCAACTGAACATGCAGGCTATACTAAATTTCAACATTTTTTGTCATTTATTCTTGAGAAATGGTGATGAATGAGGGAGTCAGTCAGTTGGTCAGTCAATGACAATTTTCTTTTAAATACAGAGTGTTTCAGGAAGAATCTGCCACATTGATCAAACTAATTCCTCTCATCAAAGTAAAAAGTATATTCATATAACCGTCTGGGAACGCTTTGTTACAAAAATAAAGATTTCTGGAGGATGCAGCTAACTCTACCAATATTCATTTAGAAATATCTGAGGTCACTTTGTAGGTGATAGATAGAAATACGATTTATGTAACTTGAAAGGCGGTGAAGAATCGAATAAAGCATGTGACAAATCCGTAACCATTGTCATTATTGAGATATTTCACAAAATACTCTAAGACTACCGTTAAAACATGTTTTATAAGTTCAAAGTGAATCATCTTAGGTTAAATATGAATGAACCAAAGCTTTTTTTATCAAACAAAACTTGTGAAGAACCTATTTTCAAAATCAAATCTTGAATCACTTAATAGTGAAAAATCACCTCAGAAATCATAAATCCTAAAACACCACTCCTAAAACACTCTATAGATAGTAGAAAATGAAAACGGTTCTGGCCCTCGGAACCTACTGGGGTGATTATTTCGGCTCGAAGGCTGAAAAGTTTGGAGACCCCTGATCTACAGCATTACATTTATTAAAAACAAATACCTACTGAAATCTGGAATTTTTGCGATTTGATTTCCAGAGCCTTTTATTATTGTTTAAATCCAAGATTTTTGACAGAGGCATACGGCAAGCTAATGCAGCTCTTTTCAATTAGAATTGTTATTTTTGAAATCTATACTCGACTAATTTCCATCTACTAGCTTACATTTTACATTTCTTAATATTTTCATCAATAGTGTAGCTACTATGATAAGTGAGCATATAATATCATAATGAGGTAAGTAATACGGCAGTATAAAGTAAGCAGCTTCAGTGCAACAATGAAACAACAGTTCACTGTTCATACAAGGATATGCAAAATATTCTACTTTACCATATCAATTTTTTTCTATTGCACTGAATCTGGTTATTTCATTTTTCAAAATAGTCAAATTGTGGATTAGAATCATAGAAATTCACACACTTAATAACAGATACTTTGTGAGGATTTGAGGAATATTCATAGTAAATGTATTATAATTATTGTATTGAACTGGCAATTTCATTTTCAATGCATTTTTTTTAAATCAATCTGATTTTAGAATTGAATGATGTAAAACCAATCACTTCACAACAGAGGCTTTGTGAGATATTTGATTGATTTCTTCACAGTTAATACATTACTATGTATTGAATCTAGCTACTGTATTTCATTTTTCAAACAATTTTCTTAAATTGCACCAATTTTAGATTAGATTTATGAAAAACCAATAACAGAGACATGACAAATTTTATTTTTCCACAGTAAACAAATAAACTTATATATTTCATTGTTCATGTACTTTTTAAATTAAACCAATTTTAGATTAGATTTAAGAAAGAAACACTTACTTCATGATAGAGGCTTCATTCAAAAACTCTATACGTTCTCGTGCAGAAGAATTTTCGTTGACAGTCTTTATTGCACACTTTCTCAATGGATCGTTGGGATCCACGTTCTTAGCCAGGCCCTCGTACACCATGCCAAACGAGCCCTGGCCCAGCTCTCTGATCAGCTCTATCTGGCTCCTTGGCACTTCCCACGCATCCGGCAGGTATACTTCTGGAACATCCCCGATCCACAAATCATCTACATCGAACAACAATTACGTGAGTTGGGGTTAAACTTTATAGATTTAATTATTAACTCAAAAAAATTGACTCGAGTGAAAAATAAACTTGACTCCATAAAACAAAATGAAATTAAAAAAAAAAAAACAAACAAAAAGCCAACCATTAACCTTTTTTGTACTGGTCATGGCGATATTTTTTGGTGTACTGAAATTGGAAAAACTTGAAACTATAAAAAGCACATAAACATATTTTTATAGAAAGATAACAGTATTTATAGACATTTGCAGTCAAATGTTTAGCACTGCTGTATGTGAAAATGACTGTTCAGTAGAATACAGTTTTAGTCTCACAGTGCAGAGTGGTGATGATGATTTGCTGTTACCAAGTGACAGTGGGCTGCGAGTTGTCAATTACAGTATAATCAAACTGTAATAATTCAAATTAGTTCGCATCAGATTGACTTCAATGTACTGTATAAGTTATATAGAGAATCCCTATATCAATGATTAATTCGTTAAAGACGGACAATGTCTCAGACCAATGTGGGCTTCATCCTCCGAAAAAAAGAAGATATAGCGAGTAATACAATAGCCAAATCAAATTAATCGAATCGGATAGCAGAAACAGCAGGAGAGAAATAAAGAAGAATGAGGTAAAATAAATGAGGAAAAAAGAAGAACAAAAAGGAGAAGAATTGGAGGGAAACAGAAGAAATACAAGGAGAAGGCGAAGCTGAAGAAAGCGAAGAAGAATTGCAATAACTCTGGATTATAGGTTAGGTCACATTCAATTGAATCGGGCAATTTGTTAGTTTTAAAAATAAGCAAATTAATCAAAATAAAGTAAATAATATTGAACGTACCTGTGCTGACATACTCAGGATTGCATTCAGCAAATATGACGGGTTTCTTATTTTTATTGCGCAAGTAGAGCACAAGACCACAAAGCACAAACAGAACTATTGTCATCATAATTGCAATGAATATTTGCAGTCTGGTGAATGCCGGATGTCCCTGAATTTGGAAATAGCGGAGCGGCGTGTTGGAACAATTGGACAGGCCTGCCAACGACGTGGCGCACACCTGGTAGCTGTAATTGCCAGGCGCCAGGTTGGTCAGCGTGTGCGAGTTGCCTTCCTCAATGAACTGCCGTCTTGATATGCAATGCATTTTCTTGTGCTGTTGCTAAAATAGAAGCATAAACAACCTTCAAGTTATAGCATAGATCAGGGAGTACGGTTAGGTTAGGTTAGGTTCGTCTATGGTTATAGCGAACAAAAGCTAATACAATAACTAGTGCAAATAATTAAATATTTGGTGTTGTGGTTAATTTTTCTTTTTCACTGATATATTTAAACATAAATTAATAATGGAATACTTTCGAAATGAATGAGAACACTTACTATATGTGTGTGATGGACATTCCGCATTGTTGTAATGCTTCCTCAGATACGGCCAAATCTGGAAAAGTCTCCAGTCGTTTCTGAGCACTACAAGCATTACAACCATGTGAAATAGCTACCACACACATAGTAGGTGTTCGGTTGAAAGTATTTCATTTGGTTGTAAGTATAATAGGAAAGTATTTCATTATTAATTTACACGATTTATCATCGATTTTTCAATCGCTAGTGGGTCTTATGAAGCTTTGCCACTGAATCTCTTATTTGATTCTAGACTAGAATTTTGTTTTCGTTCAAATATTTCTTCTTTCCATCTTTTTGGTTTTCTTCTCTACTTCATCTTCCTTCAAATTTTTTGTTTCTATTTTTTGACAATTTTTACCCACTAATTGAAATAAAAATTGATAAAAAAGTTGAACTAAAGTTAAATTTCCAACTGTAATTCCAAGTTTAATATTTTATGTATAGAAAACGCTTAAGGGACCCACAGTGGCAAAGAAACAAATACTGAGAAATAACAATAATAACCCTATGCATATATAATTATACTTTGAATTATAAGCAGAATTTGTAAGATGGAAAGAAGAATAAATATGAGGAAACATCCAAATAAAAGCTGAATTCAAGTCCACAATCAAATGAATGTATTGAATCAATAACCCTTTAAAAAATAAGGGGAACAAAGCAATTCCTACTTATTTAACAATTCAATTCATTCTTATTTCATTATGATGTCGTAATAACAAAAAATTGCGAAGAGAAAGGATAAAGTAAGGAAGAGAAATTATGTAAGATACTAGTCGGCACCGGTAGAATGTAAGTTCACAAACCAACAAATCAAAGCATTTTCAATGACAAATTTGTGACAGATTCATAGAACGCTTTTCCAAAACAGCTTTACTAAAAGTGAATTGAATTGATTCAAGAGAATGTTGAAAAATTTTAAATCAAAGGGAGTATTTGAAAAATTAAGATAATAAATAATTGTGTATCTAACTAATTATCATTAGTTATAACCATTATTCTCTTTACAGCTTGATCCTCCAAATCACACAGATTTAATAAAAACAACAATAATAGCAAAAAAGTACACAGAATGATGATTACAAAGTAAATAACACCACTCACATTCTCGAAGACTAGCCAATGAGATATTTGATACATAACAATGAGGCCATTGGGCGCAGGCGGCTCCGTCCAAAATATTTTCACAATTGGCTGTGTATGGTTCACTGGACTTTCAATAACTTCGTGCCATATATCTGTCACTACATCGGCATTTGCTGAAAAGAAAAAACATCATTGTCAAAATATGAAATCTATTAAACTGTCTCATTTATAATTTCTCATTCAAAACATGAATCTATCAGTGGATATCATAATCTACAAATGTCTTAGAATTTTCTTGAAAATTCATCAATCAATAAAGCCAAAAGTACAATAAATAAAGCAAAAAAATCAATAAACCTTAAAATACGTAATAATTTGTTGTATAACAACCAATAGCTTAATTAATCTATAACAGTCCTAGTTGAAAAACTAATAGATATAATAGATTCAGGTGATAAAGCTACTGCAATCTTCTTAGATCTATCAAAGGCATTTGATTGTGTTAATCATAGAACTTTATTGGAAATACTGCAAAATGTAGGCGTGAATGGGGTTAAACTGAAATGGTTTGAATCATATCTTATTGGGAGAAAACAATGTGTAGAACTAACTACAGTAGTTGGGAATAGAATAGTAAAGAATAAATCTAATAAATTAGAGGTCCAAGCTGGAGTGCCTCAATACTAGGTCCATTGCTTTTTTGTTATATGTCTCTAATTAATTAGTGGTAGAGCCCTATTATTTGCAGACGATACATCACTCATTTTCAGCAATTCCATTCTAGATCATTTAGAAATAAGTGCCCATATAGGTGTGCAATACCTATATCTGTCACTACCAATTGGGTCATTGTCCAATTCTTAAATAAGTTGAAATTAACAATAAATAGTAAAAAATGCCAATACCTTCAATTAAAAAAAAAAAAATTCAAATGAAGATAGGGCTATAAACGTGTTTGTAAACGATAATCAAATAGACCAGGAAGAAAACACTGCATTTCTAGGAGTTTCGTTGGATAGACGATTGACCTGGGCTCCATACATTGAGGATTTATGTTGTAAAATTTCATCTGCGGTATTTGTCCTGCGACAGCTCGCTGGATTGAATGACAAAGAAGTTACTTTTTAAAGCTTACCATGGGCTCTTACTGTCACATATTAGGTATGCTATCTTAGTATGGGGTAATTCATCAAAACAAAACCTTGATAGGGTGTTTAAGATCCAAAAGAAAGCGGTTAGGTGTATAGAAAGAGTAAATGCTTGAGCGCTAGCAGTGATAGTATAAATATTTTTATTTTCACTGTGTAAAAGAATGAAAAATTCTTAATGACCTGAATTGTAAGATGATGACTTCTAACAGAATTATGAGACCTACTTAATGAACCTCAGAATGATAAAAAATACAAGAAAAGTACAAGATAGCACTGGTACAAACCTAATTTTTTTGTCCGAGCACTGATGATTGAATGTGTACTACAGTTGCTTGACATGATAATCTTCTCAGTTTCATCCCTTTCACGGCAAGCAGACACTGCAATACTGTACAGTGCAAAATGATGCAGATTTTTAATCACGATGTTTGTCTTCCCCCTTACCACTTCCTCCAGAGAAACAATTGGACCTCCTGTAACATAAAGATGAAAAATTTCAGGAATTAGAAAAATATATACAATTTTCAAACTTATTCTTCATATTTAGAACTCTAGTCTTACTCCTAGGCTTCCCAACATGCTCCGCTAGCTCAACAAGATTCTTTCGCATAGAAAATTTCCATAAAAAGTGTTGGTTCTCCAAAATTTAAAAATAAACTTGCAGATGTAACCTTTGGATACAATCAGGAGAGCCTAAGATTTGGATCTTTAGTAAAATTTTGTGGAGGAAGGAGTTTTAGACTAATAACCTGCTGTATCTTTACATTGATTGTATTTTAGTCATGATAAATACATGATGTTATCTATATGGTATACTGCAACTACACAATTCTTCAAATAAATTATTTCTACATCTCTAATAATTATTGTAATTAATCAATATACGAAAACATTTACCTTTATAATCGGATTTTATGACTTCTCCGTTGAAAGAAGCATGTACAGTTTTCAATCGCATCTCAGGTTCAGGAAAATGGTTTTCTGTTATGGATTTTCCATCGCGAAGTGATATTTCTCTTTTTTCTCGTAGAGAAGACCTAATTTGAGAAAAAACAAAGCGAATTGATTAGAAGAATAATCATCTTAACATGAAAAGAAACAAAAACTACCTATTCTATATTGATTGGAACTATAGTTTTTAAGACCAACCAACAAGCTTAAATCTATTTTTAATTTTATACTTCTTAGATGCTGATCATTTTCTTCACAGTAGAGGGAATTGCCTGATTCCCTAATAACCTGATTGCCTGGTTGTCCAGGTTATTAGTCCTACAATGCTAAATAGATTCGCTCTTATAGACAAGAAAACTAAGATGCAAGCCTTCTGTGATTCATATCCCTTGAAACGTATCTTTTCATTTCTAATGAAACTCTTCATTTAAAACCTAACTTAGCTTCCTAGAAAACAATTTCGTTTTCCTATTGTCTTCAGATTGTTAATTTTCCCTTTTGTATAGTTTTCAAATAATTAGTGATTTTCCTTTTGAGTCTAATCAATAATGTAACATGTCTTCACTTCCTCACCTCTTCTAATAAGAATTCCTATCCAGTCCTAAATGAGAGAATTATGATAGCCATACCTTCTCAAACCTTTACAAAACATATTCAGCCTATAATTTACTGAAAATAAATAGATCTATGCATCTTTTGCTTCCATCTTATTGAACATTAAGATTTAATAAATTGAAAAATTCATATTTCTCAAAGAATGTTCTTCTACTAATTGTTTTATTTAAAATAATAATTAAGAATAACAATCAGCAGTATACCTTTTAATGTAAACTAGATTCTGTAAAGTGTCCTCAAATTGTATTTGGAATTGTATTTCCTTTTCCTGTTGCTTTTTCTTGTTCATTTTTTTATCATCCATACAGATACAATCATCCGTTTTACCAGTGTACATATCATCGTCACTGACCAGAGTCCATTTTCCAGCCTGATTCGTCACATCCACAATTGAAGTCAAAGCTACAAAAATGAATATTTATTAGTAAACAATATTTACAACACAAAAACAACAGAAATCCTACTTTTATACAACATTCTTCATTACTAAAATGTTTAATAATGGTGCCAAGTTCAATCAAGTCAAGTCAAGTTCGTCAGTAAAGATGTTGCTAATAGAAGGTCAGATAATCGATGCATGTGACATCATAGGCATACGCATAAACATTCATAATGGTTTTGATCATGAAACAAAGATGTAAGTGCATGGTGCTTGGAGCATACGTGAAGTCTCAATCTGGCGTTGAAAGATCTAAATAACAATATCGAAGACTAAATTCAAGATGATTAATATAAAATTAATATAAATGGGATTAAGGTAGACAACATTAATTCAATTCAAATATGCACTTGCTAGCCTTGTAAGGGTTTACAGCAGATGTCTGATTAAAGGTCAAAATTACAAAATAAAAATAATTGGACAATTAAAAAATGTGTATTTTACAAGAGAATAGATTTTTTCCAAATTAGAAACTATTGTACAATATCGTAAATACTAAATATGGCGGATCTGGTAGCGCAGTTGGTTGGAGCGCTTGTCTGTGATTAAATAAGTGTGATTGTTTCCTGCAGCCTTGTGTTCGAATCTCATTCAGCCATATGGATTTTTCTCATAATTTACCCATTCGCATCATTAACCACGCACAAGTCTCCAAACTCATGTGGGCATCATCCACAATAAAAAGTATGTTCAATGCTCTTGGACCCAATGATAACAATATTCAGTAAATATTTCTGAAAAATCGAATTGTGTTCAGTAATAATTCAAATACAACAAAATTCAGAAGATAAATGAGTATTGTTCTTACGTTCTTCACAATAATTTCGCTGAGCTAAGAACTCAGAGTCGTCTCTCTCCCATTTGGCAGTGATGAGGTAGTGGGTGACATTGCCATTTGGATTCAGCGGCGGCTGCCAGCTCACCTTTATCTCTGAACTCGACTCGGCTTTTGCCACTAGATGCTGTGGCATTGATGGAACTAGACAAAACAAACAAAAGTTATTAATGTATTAATTAACATGGTATTATTTATATTAATAGTTGTACACAAGTCAATACTATACAGGTAGATGACTATCATTGAGTGCAGAAAAGCATCGGCAAGGTTAAACAGTCTCAAATGAATTTAATAATTTGAACAATGTTTATAAAAGGAAGGAGATTGTAAAACTATTCATTTATTCTTTAAAAAATGTATATGGATAGCATGCATTATTATATAGTTTGAGCAAATCGTTCCGTTGTATGACGTTTTAACGTTAGCTGAAGCCATCTTCAATTCACCCACATTGACAGATGACAAAATCGAATTGATTACATCAATAAGGAGAAATCAATGAATTGTTAAATTGTGTTTATGACAGCCTATAGTTGAATTTAAAAATAAAAAATAATCATTTATCCATTAATTTTTTCAAACACACGTAGTTTATTATAAAACTACATACCATGCTTTCGATGTTATGATCAACGATCAAGACTGTCATCAATTGACAAACTGGGAAAATAATCTCGAGAGATAATTTCCTCTATGACTCATAAAATGTTCGTATACTTTGTTCTATTATTTTGGTTCTTCAATGAGATTTAAATCAATAATACTTGAAATAGCCCAATCTTGTTAGTATTGGTGATGGTGGTATTATGGTAGATATCCATAACGAATAATACAGATGTTGTCACAATCTTTAAATTAATTAACATGCGAGATACTATAGTTTCCACAAATACGTCATTGTCTATCAAGACATAGTTCAATAGCTGAATTTTTTAAGATATAATACTTGAACTAACTTGTTCAACATGTAACTTCATAACATTTATTGTGCGCATGCACAATACTGACTTAAGCCAGTCGTCTCAGATTCTATATCGAGGAATTTAGAGAAGCGTCAACGTGGCGTAGTTTTGCTTAAACTCTTTTACTGCATAAGTACATGAAAATATCGTAGAGTGTTAATGTTAAGCAGTGTCACATGAACCGATTTATTAATGAATAAGATTTGGAGAAAGATCATGAAGGAAGGAAAATGGTACACCCAGCAAAAAAGATTTGCCAGCAAGAAAGACTCGGTTCTTTTTCTTTCTTTTTTCGGAGGATGAAGCCCACATAGGTCTGAGACCTGTGCGTGGGTAATGAAATGGATGATATTGATTGATGAGTTGGACCGTGGACCTACAGTTAGGTGGGCTCCGAACCACCGGGAAGTGATTTTACAGCAGATAAGTCTTTTTTGCTGGACAATCCAATTGGTCACCCTTACAATGAGCGCCCATGAGTTTCGTAGCTTATCTCTGATTGAATAGATACCTGCTACGGCACTCGGCTATCACTGTAAAATCACTTCCCGGTGGTTCGGAACCCACCTAAAACTGTAGGTCCATCTCATCAATCACCATCATCCAATTCATTACTCACGCACAGGTCTCAGACCTATGTGGGCCTCATCCTCCGAAAAAAATCAATTTTTTCAATGAAAACCATGCATTAATATGAAATTAACGTATTAAGGTTTATTTATTTATTGATACAGTCAAAATACAACTTATTGTAAAGAAACAACAGGCTTTTAGCCCAAAACTGACTAATACTTACTGTCAGGCTCAGTGCGAAAATAAAGTATAGGACTCTGCGCACCACTGTTCTCCGATGCAATTGTGTAGGTCTTCACATAGAATGCATACTGGGTGTAGGGCTTGAGCTGAGTGATCAGCTGGGTCATATATTTGGTGGTGTTCTTGTCTTCAGTTAGAGTTGTTGTTTCATTCTCTTCCTTTTCTAATGGCGAAACATCGATTACTCTCCATCTGAAGCAAACAAATACTACATGGACAAACAAATTAAAACAATAAATAGTATCTATGCAAAGTAGATTGGCATAAAAAATAAAAATAGAAATTTCAAGATTTAAAAAAATAGATCGATAACAAAAAGTTAAAATAAATTTTTCAAGAAGTTATATTGAAAATACATGGAAGCGCAGCTATTCAAAATGAAGTGAAGAGTAATTCTCAATTACATAGCAATTTTTAAACTAACAAATTTAACAGCTGAGTTGAATACAAAAGGGTATTGTTTCCTCTGTTTTTCAATAAATAGCTCAATAAACTTAATTGAGATGAGCTGAATTTACCAAGGTATCGGTAACTACTGAATAGTTTTTCCCCCCAAGAGAGTTCTACAATGTAGAATCAATCTGTATTATTGTAAACAATGATATCCCATAATGTTAAGTACATAATAGTTCACTCTTCACTAATATAAAAAAATGGTGAATAGTTTAAGAAAGATAGAATGCCTTTTCGGTAAATAATTTGACATAAACTGCAATAAAACCAAACTAATTTCATCTATTCAAAATGAAATCCCCTAATAAGTTACACCTTACTCCATCATCTCAATGCAAACAGTATCCTACAATGTGAAAATGTAATTAAGAGCCTCTCTCATCCTTCAATGAAGGTTAAACACTATTTCATGATATGTTACTGTCATTTATTCATATAAAAAGAAAACGCTCATTGAATCCATTAAAAACAATTTCAAAACTGATAGGAAAAACGACAAAATAATACATTTTTTTGATAAATTAATAATGTTAGAAAGAAAAAAGTCACGTGACTCTGCTATGGAGTATCACTTTTAATATCATTTGATTAAAAAATCATTAATCCACATAATTATCTCTGCTATATGTTTTCAAAATGGTCCACATCTATTCAATCTATATTTTTAAATACTGCAGTTCAATTTTATAAGAGAAATATAATATTTAAGTACTATTTGGAACCTTTCCACGTACTAGTTATAACTTTCACATTGCTTCTATATTTATTATTTTTTTTATTGCTGATGATGCCCACATGAGTCCGAGACTTGTGCGTGGGTAATGAGGTGAATGATTACAAATAAATGCCTGACGGTGGAGCGGGATTTGAACCCACGACCACATAAAGTTGTGATGCCCCAACCAACTGCGCTAAGCGGCCCGCCACTTTCGAATTCCTCAAAGTGCTATTTATTTATACTGAAGACTTCCGCAAAGGCATTCATCGATTTCCATTTCCATCAGCTATTCAATGCTGTTGTCAATATCCGCCATTGCGGAAGTCTTCATAATTAATAAATTAATAGCACTTTGAGGAATTCAAAATTAATAAATTCTGTTTTTGCATATTTGTCAGTTACTTCAAACTACCTTCTATATTGTTCCGGTTTTTTGTAACAGGATTACCAGACAGAAGTCAGGTAGAATGGTCAAATCAAATCAATTCAAAGGCATGTATAATGTTCTTATATCTTCACTCTGTTTAAAAGGATGGCGCTCTATTTAACAATATGATAATTCTTATTAAAAAGACAAATTTCTACGTTTGAATTTGTTTCATTACTTACAGTGAATATCAAACAATCAATAGTAATCCATACTGATGAAATAGATGTTGGTGTCGTAGAAAATTATAATAGAGCTCGGTGGTTCGGAGCCACCGAACATTATGATAAAATGATTCAACATGTTCACCATAAATGGTACAAACGGTGAGGTGGAACTACAAGTATGGGTCTCCCCACCAATTAAATCCATACGCTCATTACTATAATAGATTAAGTAATAACTTGCAACTCACCCATCACCACCGCAGGCGTCTCGGCCATCATAGAGCGACACGTTCTGATAGGGCGCTTCAATAAAGTAGATAATGTAGCCGAGCAGAGTCCTAGGATCGTAGTGCTCGAACTCCTTCCATTTGATTATTACTCCTTTCGAAGATCTTGTTTCAACTCTTGCATCCAAAAGTGATATATTACCTGGAAGATTTTCACATTTTAGAGAAAAATAATTAATTCATTTGAGAAATTTAGACATTATATTCAAATTTAAATATAGATAAAATCTTAATTCTAAATAAATAATTCAATTGATCACAACTAACGTTTTTACGATTAACTTTAGGAAAATAAGAAAAGGTCAGTTAGTTGGAGCGTTTTTCTCTGATTAGGTAAGACTCTGGCTGGCTGCTACTCCTGCGGTCTCGAGTTTGAATCTCGTTCAGGCTTGGATGTTATCGGTCATCATTCACCTGATTGCCCACGCACAAGAAGGGAAATTGCTAAAGAAAAGGAAAATGCACAATATTCTTTAATATTATTTTTTTGAGGCACAATATGCATGTACGGTTTGTTTTGTTATTGTGATGTAAAAACAGTGAAATTATTAATAATAAATGTTCAGTATTCAGCACCGTAGACTGTCTTCTTCTTCCTTCCAAGGATTAGGCAGTTGTCTGTTCCGACTCACAATAGCCTATATGTTTTTTAAATCTTCACTACACGATAATACAAAATGAAGCCTTATTGCCATCTCTTGAATGGTCTTCCAACATTTCTTTTTCCATGCGGTTTGTACTAAAGAGTTTGAAATGTTATTCTTTCCGCTGAAATTCCTTTAACATGCTCCTTCCAATATCGCCGGTACTGAACAACCTTTTCGTGTATGCAATAGACATTCAGCTCTGCCCGAATATCGTCATTCCTTATGTGATGCCTTCGATCACATAAACTTCACTCGACGCAAGAATCGCATCTCTGCCGCCTGCACTCTATTTTCTTTTAGTGGTGACCCACGATTCACTACCGTAGAGGAGCATTGGAGTGGCCATCACTTCGTAGTTTGATCAATGCTTCATTCCTTGCTTTCTCTTTCCTAGGGTTCGACTGATATTCCCACACACTGACTGGAATTCACGTATTTTATGTTCTATGTCTGAATCACCTATAAAGCTAATGTCACATCCTGGGTATTAAAAAATTAATACCTGCTCCAGTACTCTATCATCTATTACAATCTTGGTTCTGACAGGATGCTTGCCACAGAATGCCATAAATTTGGATTTACCAAAAGAAATTCGAAAATTATAATATTTACACAATTTATCTAGGTGAACAGATCTCTGGAGCTTGTCTTCATTTTCTTGGATTATCCTTACTCATCTGCGAATAACAACGCATTCAGTAATTGCCATCATTTAGTTTAACTCATACTGTTATAATGAATAATAATCGGCCTAAGAAAAAAGGGGAACATTTTAAAAGTTCAATTTTTTTAAACTGTTGTTAAACATTATTCAAAATATAACACACCGAATGGCGTTGAAAGAGAACATGTCAGCACTTTCACTAAAACTTCGAATGCTGTCATGTTCCCTTTCAAGACCATTTGATGTATTCTAATTGAACAATATATAACAATAATTTCTAAAAAATAGAACAGACATTTTTCCCCAAATTGATTCCGAGTAAAAATTATGAGTTTGAATTTGAGAGTGGACATACACATTTGGGAGTAAAGCTAGTTCGTCTCCTAGGGGCAATAGTACCTTGGGTAAATAAACTGGCAAATACAGCGCTCAGGTCTAATACGTTAATTAGAAACTTGCCATACGTTGATTTTTTTTTAAAAATGAATGAATAAAATAATCATTATAGAATAATAATTACATATAAACGATCACAAAAAGTAAAATCAAATATCCAAAATAACAAATAAAATCAATACTGTATTTTACTCATTATATTGCATTACATGAAAGATCTAAAATATGTAGATGTAACAGAGGGTACTTAGTATGTCTTGAATCATCCAATATGAATAATAATTCATTAAATGGCAAGATGATAAAATGACGGACCAAAATAAATTAGTCATAAATGCATATTGTGTCTGTCCTGTCTAGGTGCTTGTAGTTTTTTTTTTTTTTTGTTCTTGGGGCAATTCTCTCTTTTCTATCCTAACTCCACTTACAGAAATTTCAAACGTTAAAATCATAATTTTAATACGATAATAAAAAGTACAAATGATAATCTACTTAACAAATGTGAAATCAACTAGAAAAAATAGTCAACAAAAATGAGATAAATCTCATTTTAATAATTTTTCTTCACTAAAAAAAATAATAATTAAGAATTGGTGTATATTTGAAAACTCACATGCAACCTTGTCTCCATTGGAATTTCTCGCCACTTCATTATCAGTAAACTCCGTCATTCCCAGATATTTTCGTAAGCTTTCAATTTTAAAGTAGCACAGCTTTGGATTGAAGTGAAAGAATAGTTTTCCTTTATTTATCCTCAGTCTTTCTTCTCTTAATGAACCAAGGTCCCATAATTCAACTAGATTCTGGTTATCAAGAACTACTAAAGCATACCTGTGAACATATAACAAAATCATTTCATTATTTGCTATTAAGAAAAATTTCAAGAGCTCCGAAGAATCTATTTCTTCATAAAAAATAAAACATTTCAAGATCCACCAAAAATTTATCCATATTCAAAAAATGAATTAAGAAATTAGAAATATGCTACTTGACTTTCAACATTTCTTCTTAATTTACTGGACCAAAAACTCATCATTTTGAGTAAAATATAATTAGCAATAGAAGCTATTAGTAGTATAAGTTAATAGTAATATAACTTAGTATACATGATGAAGCTAGCTAAAACGGGTAACTAAACTCAGAAATGCTTGTAGTGGAATTTCATAATGCAATTTTGAGGTTGTAATACTGTTTTTTATCAAAGATTCAGTTAGTACTAATTTTGAAATTTAAATACAAATTCTAATCAAATCACTCACTTTCCACTCTCCAGTTTCTCTCCGTGAATAACTTTCAGTTTCTTGAGAAAGTTGAGCGAAACTAGAGGAAAAGAGCGTACAATTTTCAAGTAGCCATAAATCTCCTCAATCATATTCAGATTGTTTTCAAGCTCCTTTACAACATTATCTGGAAAAGAACGTGAAACAAATATTATTATGCAAAACAATCACAAAATATACGCGTTAGATAAATATATCACTATTTACAGTCATAATTTGTAATAAAATTTACAAATTTAATTTGAAATTTGTAATAAAATTATGCTATGCATATGCATTCTTCTCTCTTATTTACTGTATAGGCTACGCCGTTCTCGACTTCACGTGAGGACTATCCGATTCTCGGAATAACAGACATTTATACTAATAATCCAGTGTTGCTTTACATATTCATTTTTTAATAAATTGATTTTTAACAAAATAAAAAATTACGGAAAACTTTCCTTTTTAATTTTACGCAGATGTTGAACATTGTCTGTTACATACCATATTTATAGACATGATTCTGTGATTAATGTTATTATTTAATACTGTAATCTAATAATAATACTGTATTCAAAATCATGATTATTCAAGTGACACTCACAGCCTCCACGTATTTGAATTTCAAGCGATCCTCTAATGTAAGTGCAGCCTCTTAGCCGTTGAGACGAAGAAATGCTGTCAACGTTCAAGCCATCGCATTCCTTTTTGCACGGACCTGGAAAAAATATAAATGATACATAATATATACCGCAAATAGTGTGCACCATATTGTGCAAAAGATTGGAATACATTGCATAATAATTGAGTTGAAAAAAAAATGCATCTGAAAGCATCAGTTAGTGAGAATTACGATACCTATGACAAAATACTGTAACATTTATTATATTGTAGTGAGAATTTAGAGAAAGAAGTGGTTCTCGGTGTTATCTGCTATGTAAATGTTTACTTCTAAGCAATTAATTAATCTGCTTTTGACACTTTTATGGTGTTTACTTGGACCTTTGTAGAATGTTCTAGTTGTTTGATTAGAAATTAATGGAGTCTTATCGAATATTGTGGAAGGTGTGAAGGTCTTTCATTGTTTATTTTAGAAACCGGTAGAAGTTAATACTAAAAATCGAGAGTTATCTCAATTATGAAGAATTATATAAATAGAGGGAGACTTTTGTAAATTAGTCAGTCTTGTTTGTAACTCGTCGTGATAAGTGGCAGTAGTGACAGTTCCCGTTAATACAGACAGTGCAATCCCGTTGGAGCTATTACAAAACATCTAATGAACTTTCGTTGTCAGTAGTGATAATTCTTTTGACAGTTCTATAGTGATAATTCTTTTACCTATTACTGTATTACGGACTTGTGCTACTCAAGTTAATTGCTCTTCCTCGACGTTTCTTTTTGAATATTATTGGACAGTTTATTGTACAGTTATTATTTAATATTAGATCGGCCTTTTGACATTTAGTGATTGATTTTTGTACAGTTTATTGAAAACTCATTATCAGTTGAACAATATCGTTTTATCTGCTTTTAATTGCTTATATTTCTGTAAGAAATTACTGAACAGTGTGAGTTGTAGATTATTTGTGTTAATAAAGTGCAAGTGTAGATTATTTGTGTTAATAAAGTGCAAGTGATAAATTTAAGTGATGCCAGCGTTATTTTAGACATAGAACCCGTAACAATATTGTTCAAAATACAACACAGAAAATGTTTGAAAATAATTGAGAAGTTGTCAATTCTACTAAATTACTATTCAGAAATACACTGAGATCTGATAATAAACTGTTATTCAGTGTAATTGAAAACTTTAAATTCATGAAAATCCTCCACAATTTCATCATTTCTTTGGAATTCATAGAAAATTATCCTCTAGAATTGCTTAATTTCTTTCTAAAACATTGATACTATTTGAATATTTCTATATAGTTTATCAACAATTATACAAAACGAACTTTTGTGAGAAAATGTAAGAAATTTTTGAATGCACAATAAATTTAAAATAAATAATGAATTAATACGTCCAATACAGTATGTGTTATGAAAATATAAGGTTGATTTGCATCTTGGTTGACGAACTTTGCTTTTAGTACAGATAAACTTAGACTTCCGTCCGTTAACACGTATAATATTCTAGAATAATGTATGTAATAAAGTATGATCTAGCGATTCCATTGTGAATTTTTTTGGTGAGCGACCAAATTCTGTGATTGATTTCTATTTAAATAAAAAAAATCCTTGAAAAGCTGTGATTCAAAAACTGAACTCAACACAGAGACTCATAGAGCTAGGCTAGAGGGTAGAGCAGATTTATTAAACTAAAGATATAGACTATTGCTATACAAGCAATGATATTTCTCTGTAGCAAAGATTAAGATTGAAATAGCTTATTCACAATCAGTGCTATGTCAATAAAGACGACAGGTCGTAGGCAGATGAGTAGTGTAATCGGTTTGAGCGCCTTCCTCTAAAAAGATTCTGACTACTATTTCTGCGGTCACAGGTTCGATTCTTGTTCAGCCTGGCATATTTGGTGTCATCATTCACCTCAGTATCCTAGCGCAAGTCTCAGACTCATGTGGGCATCAAGAGCAAGAATACATAAAATCTTTCCGTTTAGACGTAGCTTAAAAGTTTAAATCCCTTTAAGGTTTAATCTGATTACTGGAAGCAACATGAAGGGTAGTTCTCGATTATTTAGATTAAGCATTTGAAGTACTCGTGATACAACAATTATTGATTTGATAATCTATGAAAAATCTCAGGTTACCTTTGCAAGGTTCACATCGATAGTATTTCCTATCTGGATCAAGACCTTTGATGTTGTCAACGGGAGCTTCGGCATAGTTGGGTGGGCAATCAAGAAGGCATTGCGTTTTGAAAGGTTTCCACGGCTTTGCTCGAATCTCATCGCTGGTAATTTCCCGAGGTTTTGGCATGTCATAGCATTCTTTCTCGAGCACGCAGCGACGTTGCAAATACTGAAAAAGTTCAAATTATATTATTTTATTGGTGGGCAGATATTTGTTACAAACATTGAAACTTTTATAAACAACGGAAAAGGTTGAAAATTGTTATCACAATAACCAGATTTATCAATTTATTGTTGTAGTTCCATATTACTTTCCTCTGCTAGAAAAACTCATCACTTTTTTCGGAGGATGAAGCCCATATAGGCCTGAGACCTGTGCGTGGGTACTGAATTGGATGATGGTGATTGATGAGTTGGACCTAGTTTTATGTGGGTTCCGAAACACCGGTTCAGTTGACTGGTAGCAAGTTTTGAAGATGCTCACAAAATAGAGCGAAACGGTCGCCAGACCAAAATGTGAGTGTTTAATTCCACTACAAAGTCATTATTATTTTATTGTTAACATTTAACTCCTTTACATTATCGGAGATAATCAAATATCAACAAATTACGAGGATGAATAAGTATTTAAGTATGACTACTGAGAAGTGATAGCCGCGAGCCGTGGCTGGTATCTATCAAGTCAGATAATATGAGTCACAAGCGTTTTGTCTCTTTATAAGGGTGACCGATTGGTTTGACCAGCAAAAAAGGACTCTGTTCTATGTTCTAAAATCAATTCCCGGTTGTTTGGTTGTTTGGAACCTACCTAAACTGTAGGTGCAGATCATCAATCATCATTATCATCCAACTCATTACCCACGCACAGGTGTCAGACCTATGTGGGCTTCATTCTCCGAAAAAAAAAGCATTCCAAAGTCATGAAATTCTTGAGTTGAATTTCTCACATAATAAGGAAGTGTGATGACGATGAGATAATTAGATAGGCTTCACCCAAACAGCTTTAGGACCGTAGTAATGGACCTACCTTGAGGCTCCCTTTGCTCGAAGCATACTTGAAAAGCCTTTTGGGTGAATGCCTATAAAGTTTTCTTTGATTTAAGGAAGACTCAAGGTAGGTTCATAAATGGGTATTCAAAAAAGTAGGTTCATAAATACGGGCCTTCGTTTATACAGATGCACAATTAACAACTCTCTTTGTGTAGGTAATTTTAAGCTCTGAGAGCGAAATTCAACACACAACTTACAAACTATACCTATGAGAAATATTCTTCAACCAAACATTCTAACCTATAGTGGTTTTCACGGCCAATGAGCTCTGAAGTCACACGCGGTTTCCCGCTACTTTCAGGCTAGACAATCATTTGCAAGCAACGTTGCCAACAGCAATGTAAATTTGCTACCATATTGATGGACAGATGTGTGCGACAAAGTTGTTATACATGTGTTATAATATGAAATAAACACTGCAATTGTCTAGACGGGTATGAGCTGTTTTGGGTCACTACGTATTTGCACAATCTGGCAAGAATGGCGAACATTCCGATTGGATAATAAATTCACCAAGCCGACCAGAGCTCATCAGCCGTGAAAACCACTACAAATGACAGTTATTAGCATCACCTCCCAAGGTTTTCGGTGAGTCAAGCGCGGTTCCAGGGGGTGTTCATGAATCCCGCGAAAAAAGGTCAAATTAACCAATTTTTAAACCCCCCCACCCGTACCAACAAACTTTCGAGCTGGGGCCTGGCTCCTGAGGTGAGTACAATAATTATAGAAGAAGAGGTGATACTCTCTAGTACAGTAGACTTATTAAAAAGTGAAAAGATACCTGGAATGTTTGTACTGGACAAGTGGAGACACAAGTTCCTTGGAATAAGAAACCTCGACAAGCCACGCAGTTGCTGGGTCCTGTGCCATTGCATCCGCCCAAACAGTTCTTGTCACAACAGGTTCCGTCATCCATGCACGCTGTGCCCTCTTCGCATTTGCTACAAACTGACAAAAAAATTATTTCAGAATTAATCATTCCTTATTTATCAAGTTGTAACGAAAATAATACAATTCTTATTATTCATTCTAGCAGTAACCGTAACAATAATAGAACACCTGAAAAATCATTTCGGCTGATGAGAGAAGAACAATAAATATAAGAAATTATTCAAAAAGCAAAAGCAAAAATTTAAAAAATTCAAGAAACAAAATCTACAAAGAAATAAGCCAAGAAAAGTAAAGGCTGCTGAAATTTCTACTAAGGAAAATGTTTACTAAAAAAAAAACTATAAGTTTTGAAAATAAGCTTTTATGAATATATTTCAAATTAAATTTCTTCAATATACAAATGCAATAAAAACAAAGAACAACATTAGAGCCCATTATGCCTGCAGAGGAAGTCCTGTGCGCAGACATGAGTTACAAAAAATTAAAAATTATAAAAGATGGTACAAAATTCTAATGTAAAAGATGATGGATGAAAAAAGAAACAGAGAGATGAGAAAGAAGTATGAAAAAAGAGGGAATTTTCAATGACAGAATAAAAGAACAGAGATAGTAAATTATAAATAGCAAAGAGACTTGTCACATATTTATATTGAGAGAATTTTTTAGAAAAAGCAGTGATTAGTTAGAACAGATTTCATCAATTTTATTTAAACAGACTTTTCATACAAATCTAATAAATCAACATCTAATTTGATGTAGACCTAAGCAGGAATAGAAATTGGGCTACTTTTGAAATAATTCGTAAATGGGAAATTTCACTTGAGAATGAAACTTCTCAAAAGGTTAGTGAAAGATTGCATTGTTTTGAATTAGAATCATTAATAAACTATTTAGAAATGAGCCATTTTTATGAACTGAGCTGAATAGGAATCAAGCACTTCTGATTTGAGTTTAATCAATAAATGTTACAAGTTTTAACAAAAAATCATTGGGCTGAGAAGATTGGGAGAAAAGGGAGCAGGAGTTGACAAAAATGGGCAAAGAAAAGTGAAATATTTTTAAAGTATTACTAGTCTGTTGAAGCACTAAATCGCATTCTAATACAGCTTACTCCCAATTTCCGTTGAAAAAATTGACAAAAATGGGCAAAGAAAAGTGAAATATTTTTAAAGTATTACTAGTCTGTTGAAGCACTAAATCGCATTCTAATACAGCTTACTCCAAATTTCTGTTGAAAAAATTTATAATGATTTCAAATAAATCTGCAAATCTGCAGACACGAGAGAATCTTATTGGATGAGTAGTCTGTTTATAATATTATGAATGTTTTTTAATCTCGCCTCATATTAATAAGGCGAAATATTAAGTGACAAACTTGCTAATCATTTTTCGCCCTAATATTTAATATTTATTAATATTAAAATGCAATTTTAAAAATTAAGTATATATATTTTGAAATTTTCTGATAAATCGAGAACTTGAAAGGATTAAAAAATTTCTTCTCAAATAAAAACGAGTTGTGAATTTTCACAAATTTTGAGTTGTAGTTGATGATGTGTAGCCGATTTGTAATCGGATTTGCAATATTTTTATTTTGATCACATTTTCGAATACAATCTGTAAGCTTATTATCTAAAATATTAAATCCTTTCATATGAAATTTACTTACGCTTTTGGCAGTGTTGAGGATTCCAGCAGAGGTTATCATTTGTGGCTGAAGTGGGGCACACTGTTTTGCAAATAGGACACTCGTTCTTTTTCTTGTTAGCCTGGTGAAGAAAAATGATAGATACATTTTAATGGATAAGATTAATCAGTAGAACTTTAATAAACGCAATCACTCATCATAGAGTTTGCATTTTCTTTCATCTCGATGCTAAGATGGCAATCAAAGCATTTCATTATTTCAAAAGAACTCATCTAAAAATTCAAGGCATATTGTAATATTGAACAGATATCGTATTTTTACAACAGTATTTTGTTTTACTATGTATTCAGAAATTCAGACCTCAATTAATCCTACGATTCTATTATAGCTAACCCGATTTAAATCTTTGATCTTATTTGTCTCCTACACTATATTGTTACGGGTTCTATCTCTAAAATAATGTTGGCAACACTTTAAATTAACACTCGCACTTTATTTATACAAATTATAACACGCACTAATCAATCAGTTGCCACACAAGAGAAATCAATCAGAAACAGATAAATCGATAATGTTCAGCTAATAATCAATTTGCTATATTAATGTTCCAAAATAAATCACTAACTGTTAAAAAATGCTAATCAAATATTTAACAAATACTGTTCAATAATTCAGAAAGGAACGTCTAAAACAAACCAGTTGAAACACTACGAAGCACTTACGAGTCACTTTATAAACGGTTAAAGAAGCCTGAATAATAATCTGTCACAATATACTGAGTTTATCACATTAACACGTCAAACGTTTGTAGAACATAGTTAGTATTAGCGCTCACTGGTAATACGGTTTGTATGAGCGGAAACGGGGACTGTCACTCTGCCACTTTATCATTTGAATCACAACTGAACAAATGTTTACAAGAGCTTCTGCTTTATATACATTTTTAACATGCTAGTAAACAGTAGAACGTCCTCCATTTTTCGAAACTATTTTATAAAATTCTAAAGTAAACAGATAAGAACATTCTAGAGGTCTCTAGATTACCCACAAGGCGAGGGGAGAACGGGGGAGCAAACAAAATCTTGTCAATTATTGCTTCTGGAAGTTAGTATTGACACAGGCAGATAAAACAGAAAATTGCTGTCTTTTCTTCCTTGCATTCCATAACAATATTAATTTTTTTTTTATTCTCAATCAATTAAACATGAACATAATTTCTTATGCTTTGTTCGTTCTATTTTCTCAGCATGTAGGATAGCAATAGTTTTCAACTGCCGGTGTATAAAATTATCTTATGATCATTTCTATTACGTACTCGTACTTTTTCTTCAACATATAAAGGATTTTAATCACTTCCCTTTCTAATTGCAATAATGAAATTCCTCCGTCAAAATTTTTACTCTAACACAGTCTTAAGCTACCCAACTCTCAAAATTCAGAAATTATAATGGAATTATCGTTACAATTCAATTTTAAAATTAAATTATCCAAGTTCAAGAATAATGAAGTAGCTCAATGGACTTCCGTTTCTAATTGCAATAGTTCCTCCATCAATATTTTTAGTCTCACAAGTTTAAGCAATCCAACTCTCAAAGCTCAGAAATTAAATGACAATCCTCATTACTATTACATTTTCACATTAAACTATCCAAATTCCAGAATAATTGATTACCCTAAAGGGAAATTCTTTATGCCAAATTTATGATAACATTATGTCAAAGTCCATGATAATCAATAGAACTCATCTTACCGTTATGAAATGTCCGCCCTGACTTGACCTTGCAATTTTATCCCAATCGATTGTATCCACATAGCAAAGCATAGGATTCTTGCTAATATGAACAGCACCACGTAGAATATCAGTCAGAGATTTGAATCCCATTTCCTAAAACAAAAAAAAGCAAAGTAATTCATAAAATATAACATTTATAAGTTCATAAATAAACTAAAAATGACACGAACAAACTTGAATAAGTTAAAGTAATGAATTGAATAAGTATTTACAACTTCTATCAGCCTTTAGATCAATTGAAAACAGATTTAGATTTTAGAAAAGATCAGAAAGAAATTGTACGGAATTCAAGGCTTTCTTCTCTTCTCTTCAAATTTTGAATAGATTGGGCAAAATTTAATTCTTAATTAAGAGTTAAGAATTATTTAATTCTTAATTAAATTTATTTCTTTATTGGGAGAATAATTATAGAGTATTTTACTTGAAATTCATAAAGGTGCAGTTGGAATAATCATATTATAATAAATTATCATATATGATCTATTGAGTGGATGCCAAAAATGAGGCAATGAGTAGTGAAATCAACAAGCACCTACTGTTCTAGAAATTTATTTGAATTGAGGACAATTTATTCCTCTAGCACAGTGGTTCCCAAACTTTTTTGCCTCATGGACCCCTTGCCATGATTTTTGGTTTTAGGTGGACCCCCTGCATAAATGTCATTATTTTTTTTTAACTATAAGTTGAAATGTGTTTTTGAAGCTGATGAAATACGTCTACTACTGCTCACAGTAACCAATTCAAATTGTGGTGAAGAAAACATTAAAAAGCACATAAACTTAGTAAATTTTTGTAATATAGTCTAATTTGAATTGAAATAATCAAATAGTATGACATATTGTTTTTGATTATAGTGAAATAGTATTAATGGAACCCAAGAAGTATAATGGCCGGTATTTTATTATCAACATTGTGTCCTTTGTAGTAATTGCAACATTCGCATCTATTAAAATCAGCAAGGCTGCTCAATGTGGGCAAACACGACACTCATTGTTAATGAAATGTGATAGAGAGAGAATTGAGGAGAAGAGGTGGAAAATAACAATGAATATAATTACATTTTTTTAGAATATTGCATCAAATTTGTGACAGAAGGGCGATACAGATACAGTAATCAGTAGCGTAGCGAAAATCTTTTAATGGGGGGCTTATTGGGGATTTGGGGGGCCCCGGGGGGGTCTTAGGGGTATGGAATACCCCCTAGGGTGAGGGGTGACCGGGGATCCCCCCTCCCGGAAAAATGTTAATAAGTAGTCCCTCTAACGTCGTATCCCAAGAGATTCTACTCATGTATAGCATTAATCCATTTATTTTAGTCCACATTATGGGAAAATGTTTGAATTTTCGATGCTAAGAGCTTGATTCGAAACTCAAAATCAGTAATTTTTTACGAGTATTTATTAAAATGAAGTTTATAAATTGGGTAAATTGAAAGCTTAAATTCGATAAATCACTGCTTTTATGAATCGTTTGCCTAAGAACTTGAACCCACTTTTCGTTTATTGTTAGTTAATTGATTAATTGTGAACAAATTTTAATGTATAAAATATAAAAAATACTACTTTTATAAAGCCAATTTAACAAGTTATAGTGGTTTCAAATTATTATTACAATCAGGGTCACCCAGAGACATTTTAGTGGCCCGGGAAAGAGTTGAGGCTGGAGGCTCCCTTACACCTTCACCCTAAACACCAATTTTCAATTAATGACTCGATCTCCCAACTAGCATTGCTTAAGTCTTTAAGCTATGCCTAGTTGCCTCCAGCACTCAAAAAAATCTGTGCAACAAATTTTAATTTTTCCTTCAATTTAAAGATAAAATTCGAATGTAAGCCAACTGATAACCATTCGTCGAAAAAGCTGTGGAAGCTAGGGAAAAGGGTACTGAGTGGCACCAGAGAGAGCAATAAACTTCTCTTCTATTTTTGTGTAATCTTTTGAACTATTCACTAATATTGGAATACCGGTATGTAAAATGTGTAAAATTATAAAAATTATCATGACTTTGAATGGAACTTGGCTCAACTAGCAAAGAGCGAATGAATTAATAACACATCCAATTCCAAACTTTAACTTATAGTAATTTTTAAATAGATGGTGACAGAACCTCAAAGCATTGGGGATTCTGAAAAAATTGTTCTCAAGTTCTTGAAAGTGCAACCTTTTGCTTTTTTTTATGGCTATCAACCCTCATATTATTTGTTGATTGATTCATGGCGTGACAAATTTCACGATCACAATAAAACTCTTCGGGGTATCAGATCTGAACAGTAACAGAAATGAGCATTTGAAGCCCATCTGCAAAAATATTAAGAGACCTTTTCTCCTTTCAAGCCTACCGTGTCAACTTCATTCAAGTGGTCTGGGGAAATTCAAACCCATGTTTGGGGGCTCCAAAAATACTAGGACCCACCAGCATCGTGGGGACTTTGAAGGCCCAAAGCCGAGGCAACTAGGGGACTGTTATGTATAAACGTTGAAATTTGAAAATATTCTAGATGCAGCCTACTTTAATCTCTTCTTCGCATGACTATACTGGTAAACCGGAAAAACCCCTGGAGGCCCCTAGCAGTACAATTTGGGGCCCCTTATTTCATTTTTGTTTTATAACTTGCTTACATTTGTAAAATTATGTGGCCCATTGAAGTTGAGGCCAAGGAAACTTGCCTTGTTCGACTCATCCCCTATATAGCTCTAATTAGAGTATTTTTTAAGTTGATTAAAGTATTAAAATTATAGTTTTTTTTTTCTAGCGGTAACATTATTTAAGCTACTCTTCACATATGAAAACTTTTTTTCACCTCCAGTAACCGATATTATCGTATTTTTATTGATGCCTACCTACTCATTTTTGGGGCCTCTTTCACAGAGTAAGAGTTTTTTACGTAGAGTAATAAAAGGAAGCTTATTAGACCTTATTAGAAGTTCTTGTAAATGTGGAAAATAAAAACTAATCACTAATACTATAGCAAGAATTTAATTTCGAATTAAATGTAATTTATTGTGCACAGATTTGTTTTCCATCAGAATAATTTTGTACAATTAATTGAATAAGCAAGAGCTTGCTAGAATGTTAAAGAAAGTCTGTATGGTTTGATAATTTAAAGAGATTAGGCTCCTTTCCTCATTATAATAAACCTGAAATAGCTTGAATAGTTTGGTACCTACCTAAGTTGTTGAGTGACCTACAAATAAACGTTCCTTTTTGAAATAATTATGGTAGAATATCATTCAAATATAAATACCGGGCTCCTTTTGTTTATAACTTTAAAATATATGAGGCGACTTTTGCTTATAACAATATTGCTGAAAATAGCTTGAAATATTAAGTACCTGACTTGTTTAGTGACTTACCAGTAAATTTTAATAGTTTTAAAATATAATAGAAGATAATTGAAGGATATAGGGTTTGTTTTTCTCATAACAATACAACTAAAAACGGAAATTTATATGTGGTAAACCTGAGCTGTTTAGTCACCTACCAGTGAAGGCTTTTAATTTTCCAATATAAGAAAACTAAGTATGAATTCTCTGATTTAAAAATGTTTTCATTTTGATGAAGATTCTGTTTAGAAGTGAAATGCATACCTCCAGTATCTCCATTATAAGTGAGTAAAAATCCTAATTTACTTAGAAATACAGTGTCAGTTTTGATATTAGATTGTACATAGCATATACCACGCCCCGATCCAAAGACATTCGCTATTGTGGACCCCCATTAACATATCATGGACCCCCAATTTTATTTTTCACTGACATGGACCCCCTGGCAGGTCCCCGTAGACCCCAGGGGGTCCACATGGACCACTTTGGGAACCACTGCTCTAGCACAACCCACACAAATTCTTAGAGGTATAGATTTCATTGTTATTATTATCTTCATGCCATGATCCAATCAGCTACTGATCAAAATGTCAAATAATCTTTTATAAAAGCTGAAGACCCTACACTGAGACCAACGATTTTTGAGTTAACTAACTGGTCATGGTACATTCGCAGATCTGACATTACTAATGGGAATGGATTGATTCCTTATAATGTGGCTGTAGTGCAAAGCACTATTAGTTGACAACTGAATGCTACAGAGAATCGAGCTTTCAATGGCACATTTCAGGATATTTTCAATATGCACGAAGCAAAGTTGTGAATGAAAATATTATTTTATTTTCACACAAGGAATGGTGTAGCACGCTTCCCTCCCAGGCGAAAGGTTGTCCCTCGGTTTTCCCCAGGTTCCAGCCCGGTTTCAGCTTAATTCCCTCCCAGCCACTGCTCTATTGTCACTGAACAATATTATTACATAATATTATTACAACCTGCCCACTCCGCTATTGCCTCTCATACTGTTAACATGTCTGACCAGTGTCAAGTTGTGTCTAGCGAACTGACTCACACCCCATACAGCCTGTGCTGTTTATTAGCTGCGTCAGTATTTCAAATGTGTTCAAATCACACATGTGTGTCAATAATGAAGATTATTCATTAATATTATTTATATTACAATAAATTCTAGTTTTTCGCTTCAAATATGTTTTAAATCATTTCACCTACGGGAGGGAATCAGGCTATGATTTTTACATGGCTGAGATCCTGGGAGGGAATCTGTCGTAGCCCGATAATTCACCCCATTAGCAATACCACATATATTTTATGAAACGTTTTACAGTGTGATACCCATATAAATATATTAAATGCAAAATTTTGTATATATTTATATATTTTGTCTTATCAATCCTATATGCAAAGAAAAATCTGAAAAATGTTATTCATTCTATCAAATCCAGATAGTCAATACATTTAGAGAAAAGAAATGTTCAAAAAGTTACCACTTCACATTAATGACGTCTCACTGAATATTTTCAGAATGAAGAATATATGACAGGTTGATGGAGAATCCATTTTACAATCTGAGTGGGGTTAAAAATTTAGAATTTAAATTTTGTGAAAGACATATAAATAATTAATCAGTATGTAAGTAATTTAATTTTTCACAGTTAAATTTTATTAGACGTACATGTATGCCGCAACATACCATTGTTTTTTTGTGGTTTATTGTCTTTATGGCCTTCCGACAGTGTGTTCTGCAGAAAATCATAGCACAGTCCACGATTAAAAATGTTCGACTGAACTCGAGTCCATTAACGCCTAATCACTCTGTCAGCACTACAAGGGCTACTCATCAACATTTCATCAAACACAGTTTATTCACAACAAAAAATGACAAATTTCTGAGGCTACGGCAGAATTTGTCTAAATTTTATCTATTTATTATTTATAGTCAAAATTGACAGCTTGCTAAATTAAATTCAAATAATAAAAAAGCACATTGGCTCATTGACACATTGCAAATTTTGAGGACTTTTAGATTCATCGCAAACACAACTGCTGCACAACTAACCTGGAGATGGAGCATCTCGAAGACGACGAGCGCATAGTTGAAGAAAAGGGTGTTGCCGCGGATGACAGACAGATTGGGAAAGAGGTTGGCCAGGGTGCGGATGCCGTCAACGCGATAGAAGAGCAGGTAGCCGGTGATCTCCCTCAGCTCGGGAAATGTCAGGTTGGAAAACTCGGACTCGGGCGCCTTGTCGATCAGCACTATCTGCACAAAGCCCTCTACCACCCGACACCCTTCCAGCTGGGCGAACTCCTTCGCCGAGTTGCGAATGTCCAGACTCTGGCACACTAAGCAACATACAACAACATGCCATCCATTACAATCAACACAAATACTGTAAATAACATGTGAAAAATTAATAAGATAGACAAATAGAAGCGGAGGAAATACATAAAACCATATGAAAAGGAGAAAATGGCTGTGGAGGGGGGAAGGAATTCAAAATTCAGACTTTAAAAGTATTGCTCATCATGTGTCTCTAACCGTGATATCGATAATTTATTGACTTTTTCTTTTTTATTTATTGCAAGGAGTTTAGAGATAATATCAATTAACATTCCATCAGCTTTATTTAAGTATATCAGCCTTGCCTATCAGTAATTTTGTGTAACATTGTGAAATACAGTTTATACACAATCGCAAGTGCGATTATAAAAAATATATGAGATGAGTTATATGAAAAGGATATACTGCACTGACAAGCTCAGGGTCCGGAGGGTTGCATACCTCTCAATAGCAGGCGTTGCTATCCCCTTACGGAAAATCATCCACCGTGAGGTATTCTTGTACCAGAAGACAGCTTTACGTGCAATTTCTGAATCAGGTAAGAGATTTCTATAGACCATATTTTGTTGCAAATGGTACATAGAACTGACTTACATTTTTGTGCTGCAATGCTCATTATTTGAATAAGGAAAATTCAAATCTGTTCAGTGTGAGAGGAAGCTTTTGTTCAGTTTGATAGGAAGTTTTCATGTTCTTAATACCAGATTTGTAATCTAATTGAACCGAGCTAGGTTAGCTTAATAAAACTCAAAATATATTCTTATAAAAAGTATTATTGTTCAAGCTGCATGAGGGAGTAAGAGAGTGACTATACAAGCTTTAAAAGTATTGTGAGGAAGTTGTTGAAAGAAGGTGCGTATTGTTTCATAGATGAAATAGCTGGAACAAATTAATTTGTTATTTTAATATGTATTTAAAGACTTGAGAAGGCTATGAATTTTACTAATAATAACGACTTTTGTTATTGCAATGTGTGGGACAGCAAGCATTCTTGACTTTAGAGAGCATTTAGCAATAAGTAAAATTCAATCAACTTGACAAATTTATAAGTTAGCTAACTCCTGCAAAGAGTACAGAGATAATATCAATAAGTTTTCCATTAGATTTAGTTCAGTTCTCAACCTTGTCTATCTGTAATTTTGTGTAACATTGTGAAATACAGTTGTTATAAAATCGCATGACAAAGCGCAAGACAATTTGTTGTCCTTTCATTTTCCACACTTTATAATTATACAAATATTTGAAACAAATTTATTGCACTCAATTTAAGAATATGGAACAAAAATCACGATGGGTGGAAAAAATTCAATGACAAAATAATCTAGAGAAAATGGAGACAACGGGACAACACAAACAGAAATGCTGAAAAACGATAAGAAACATGTTTCTAGTAACCGTGATTTCGATAATTTATTGTTAATTGAGGATAAACCACAAACAGAATCATACCATTATAATAAAAAAGACTGAAAATTGTCACTATAGACAATATTGAGTCATTTATTTATTCTACCACAATATCATCATTAAAAAATCATAAGATTCAAAATCAAAGAAGATTGAAATCATGCAACAAAAGTATTGCACATAAATTGCGACAATTTCAACCTTCTATCCAGTAATTATTTAAAATAAAAATTGAGAAATTTTCTGAAACGACAAGAAGATGAATAAGATAGTCAAAATGAGACACAGCATAACATTTTTATGAGATCAGTTTCATTTATATTGTATAATCAAGTTTTACACAAGGCCATCAGCCTAATAATAGTTTGAATACTCATAGTACGACTATTTTCCTATTTTAGTTCAAGAGCTATTCTAGCGAACTGGAATGTTTAAACCAGAAACTACGGATCAGGTGTTTCCGCAAGACTAGTTTTACTAGACTAAATTTAATCCAACTTTTTAAAAAATTTAGTAACAGTAAAAGAGAATGCATTGCCTCTACTTGCCAGTGATCATTTTCGTAAAATAATATTTGGTGCACCGTAGAAATGTAACAAGTTACAATACTTATTTTTTCTTCAGAGAATTGAACAATTTGGAAGTTAAAGAGAGAAATTATATTTTATAACTTTTTCTTCTTTCTTTTTTGAGTTATTATCGCCTCTAGCTGGTAATCAGGAGCGCTACCTAATGGCCACCGGTGGTCAACTATTTAAAATTAATTCAGAATCATTCAAATGAAAATTACAGACAATCAAAGAGATCCGAATTCTGATGATCAAAGTTCTCACGTTCCTAATATCAATGAAATGCATTTCAATAAATAATTTACATTGGTGGCCACTTACATAATAACAGTTCTACAGGCAGAACGACAGTTAGGTTGTAATCTTAACCAAATAACAGAACCCGCTACAAGTCAGTCTTATGTAACAACCGTGTTGACTGAACAGCTTCTTAACATGCAAAGTAGTCATATAAAACTAGAACTTAGGTTACAATCCAGTAGCCTACAATAATTAATGACATTTGAAACCTATTCAGTAGCTAAGAGTAAATATCAGTCTGAAAGCAAAACGAACAAAACTTCAACAAAGTATAATGACCAATTTCATAATATTTCGACTCAAATCCCTGAAATCCTTTTTCCTTCTTCAGTTTGATTGTGAATAGTCAATGACCATTATCTAATTATAAAGTTTTTTCCCCCTATTATTTGAGTAAGCACCTAGTTCGAAACTAATAAGCTATTTATTCTATCCTAATTTTACTGAGTAGAGACATTGCAAAACTTATACAATTAGGTTTGGTTTGACGATGATGGAATTATAAAGATGATGTAAATTCGATCACTCATCACTCAACAACGGCTGAATGATCTTTTATTTATTGGATTTAATTAATTGGATTAATTCGTCTCCGCCCCGGAAAACATATTAACCATTACAATAACAAAAAATTTATGGAGATAACTATGAAAATTTTAGATTTTGAATAAATAATAATTACTAGGTTATGCATTTTTAAGGTGGATAAAATATGAAATGGACCAACAGTATACCTGCTTTATAATGCTGCATAAAAACATTCATTTTCTAGATTTTTCAGACCTCATTATTTCTAGATGGACTTTCTAGATGATAGATGTACAACGTACGGCGGGCCAACTGGGAAGTGATAGCCGAGTGCAGGTATCTGTTCAATCAGAGATAAGCTACGAAAATCCTGGGCCATCTTTGTAACGGTGACCGATTGGATTGACCAGCAAAAAAGACTCGGTTCTCTGCTGTAAAATCACTTCCCGGTGGTTCGGAACCCATCTAAAACTGTAGGTCCAATTCATCAATCACCATCATCCAATTACCCACGCACAGGTCTCAGACTTATGTGGGCTTCATCCTTCAAAAAAGAAAGAAAGAAAGAAAAAGCTAGTTGTAAACTAAAATACAACTGATTTTTAAGTGAGAATAAACACACAAATTTTGAATGACGATAAAGACGATAGAGTCAATCAAAAAGCGAAGATCATCAAACACCGCTGATACCTGGCAGTGGACTGAACTATAAGGCAATCTAGTATTAAAACTGACACTGTATTTCACTTTTAAATAATGTTTTACTCACATATATTTGAGATGCTTGAGGAATGCATTTCACTTCTGAAAAGAAGCTTCGTCAGCCTGACGAAGCTTCTTTTCAGAAGTGAAATGCATTCCTCAAGCATCTCAAATATATGTGAGTAAAACATTATTTAAAAGTGAAATACAGTGTCAGTTTTAATACTAGATTGTTCATTAAGTATTTCGTCATGGAAAGCATCACAGAACTATAAGGTGTGAATTTGAGGGTTATATTTGGAGGGAAAATGAAAAGCTAGGTGGGAAGGAGTAAGCGGGAGGTTTTGATTTAGGATAATCCTATCGAAGAGGGTATGAGAGTTGCAGTTGAAGAGAGAATTTGAGTCTTTAAACCTATTTTTTAAAAATCAGTTTTTTATTTTTATTTAATATTATTGATGGGGAAGAAGAAGATAGTACTACATCAACAAGTCTATGATTTGTTATAGAATATTTTCTGATTGTTTTGATCTGTTTGACCTTAATTGGTGATCAACTCATCCAAACATCCAACTCATTCAGACGGAGATAGGCCATCATTATTGCTTTATGCAGAAATCATAAATGAAATTTGTATTGAATGTATTATCATTTTTTTTTAAATCATATTATTAATCAAGTTATAGCAAACCGACACATGAAACTCTCTTCTTCTACTACAATATTACATTGGTTACTGATGAGAGCTACTGATTATCATCAGCCAGTCAGTTCTACAACTTGCTCGAGTATAGACGCCAGGACGCCACTCTTTACATAGATATATGGAGGGGTGGTGGTACAGTACGTTGTGCTTGACGATGAGAATGGACTGTGAGGGGGAATTGTGATGAATGAGGGTGTGAAATAGTTACGTGAGTTGTCCACTTGAACCACTTCTAATCTAGCCGAACGTCAAGCGAAAACTTCCGAAACATTCATGGCGATTGCTTCCTGATACGGCACGCTCTAGTCCTCACTTCTCGCAACACACGCACGCACACACCCTCAAAAGACTCAAGCAGGGTTAGGGAAACCCTGGTTCATTTTGGTCGTAAAATCTTGTACAAATACTAACACAGAGCATAATAATAATGCACAGAATTTGTTATCATGGATATATTCTATTATATTTATATTAGATCACTTTAATAAAAAAAAAACAGAATTTAGTATATTTATAGTTTATTATTATAAGGACTACTGCAAATTATTTTTATTAAAATTAATTTAAAAAAATATCAACTTTTAGCTTAAACCCTAACACAAACAAATACCGTATGGGGGAATAATATATGGTCACCAGTAATTGGTTGATTTCTAAACACCCTGTTCTACTTCTCATTTAAGGTTGGAAATGTCCACTATTGCACATGCATAATGGTTTTAGATGCCTATTTGGATAGGAAAAGTTCACTTCTGCTTAATAGTTTGTAGGTGATTTGATGCAAATCAAGACACTTGACTTGCTTATGCTACACATTAATTAGACAATAATGCAGCGCTTCTGGCTTAATTTTGGAAAAAATGGAAATGTCCACTTTTTAATAATGATGCCTCAAGTAATCTTTAAAGCCCTTTGTTTCCTTGTAGTTTCAAATTAAAACCACCTTTTCATTAATTCTTTTCTCGCTTATGAAGTGGTTTATATTGGAAAAACTGTCTTCTTTCCCAAGGGAATTTTTTG
The DNA here is from genome assembly GCA_948455865.1 of Conomelus anceps. Lineage (NCBI taxonomy): Eukaryota > Metazoa > Arthropoda > Insecta > Hemiptera > Delphacidae > Conomelus > Conomelus anceps. Next base: position 34,265,705 of record OX418216.1, read on the forward strand.
AAACTCATGGTGTTTGCAAATCTGGTGTAATTAGACAGGATGTTGTGACACGTCACAGTTTTGAGAGAGTATTGATATTCCCCCACCGCAAAGAAAATCTCTGATTTTTCCCCTGATATATAAGGTACAATCCTCTCCATTACGATGAATGAAACATGCAAAATCATTATTTGTTGGATTCCAACTCATTCAACCCCCTAACAACAATTGCATTACAAACATACGCATTAGTTTCGTTTTGGTTTCGCAGAGGTACCAACCCCATATCTATGGGATGAACTAAAATTGAGGGAAAACATTTTTATCACAGTGAATTTGAAAGCTCTTTGGCCATGTTAATGGACAAATTTTACTTGATTTCTAAATATTTCTCAATTTTTCAAACAAAGGGTTAAGTTGATATATAGCTATTACAAAGACCGGCAGTGAACAGAGAGAGAATTTAGAGTAATTTTGTTCGTACACGAGTGCTTTCCTTTCCTGTTTACAGGCAAAACAGCTTGTTATGAACTTGTATTGATATGAAACATTATAAGACAATAAAATCTCCACAGACACACGGTCCTTTTTCCTTAGTTCGATCCCCACCATCAAGCTCCACATTTCATTCAACTTTCCGACCCACAGACACGACGCACTACTGCGCATTTAAACAACAACAACTTTAGTTATAACAGTCGTCAGCATCATCACAACCCCCTCCACCACACCACCCACTCAATCATGATCATCAGTCTTTCTATTTACGATGCGTTAGTCTGCCGGCGGCCGACTCTCAGAAATCCCAACGACTAGTTTTTATTGTTGTTTACAATTCAAAGACTGTTTTAATTTCGGCCTGTAACACTACACTCAGGCCCGTTTAAGTATACATCTCTTTCATTGGAGTCGGGAATGTCATACGACGATAACAGCGAATTCATGCACGCTAATGCAGTGCAGTTTGCATCATCGATTTCACTTACAGAAGACAGACACATCCAGCAGGGGCGGGTTAAGGGGATGATAACCCCAAAATATTCAACCGACTCTATTTTTTGTCTTTTATAGGGACGTGGACATCTTTTTAGGTGATATCCTCTCATTCTTTTCTCAGTTAATATGTAATTAATCCTCCCTCGAAAAAATGTCTGGATTCGCACCTGTCCAATAAATGGATGAGAATAGGAATGCGCTTTCTTAGTGATTCCAGACCTGGAATCCAGAAATGGAATTCTAATTTATTTAGACAGACAGAAAACTTGAAGAGGCATTAATATTAATTTAAAACTATTTAAATAACTAAATGAATAACGCTAAAATGTATGATTAAAGAAATCCTCAACTTCAAGGCATAATAACAATGAATTGGGATGAAAAACTGCTAAATCAAATTGTATTAAGGAGCACCCTTAGCCAAACTGCTATGGCGGTGTTAGAGTAATATTAGAGGAGTAATATTGCGGGCGAAGAAGGGGCAAACACAAACCTTTTCATTCTACTGTTTCGGACGCTATTCCAATTCACATGAATGTTATGCAGATATAATATTGTGCAAAACATCTCAAAATTGGTTCTCCTACAAACAAATTTTGATTTTTCAATTTTATAACGGCCGTATAGACCAATAAACTTGAGTAAATTTGACCTTATTCGACTTGTGATTATCAATAATTCAATAATGCCCGGTTTCTGAGTTGTTCATTAACTTAATGGACCATTAACCCAATGCTGGAGCAATGGGTTAATGGTCCATTAAACTTAATGAACAACTCAGAAACCGGGCAAAATATTACAGTTTTAAGGTTAGAAGACCGTAGAGACATTGCTTATTTGCAATTTTAATCCATCTCCACAAATCTAACCTGAAAAATGACGCCCGAAACAGTGATAAATAGAACCCCTGTTTTAGAGGGTTTTTTCGAAAATAAATACATCCTAAAATACAACTAAAAACAGTTCACAAGGGGCTTAGTTGTCTTTGCATAACTCCTACGGTAAGAAATGAGAATAATGATAGTACTTATTCACTCTTCAACTATCAATTCATTAATCGGCTTCAGTTCCATATCAGTCCACCAAAACAATCGAATGACAATAATCGATATCTGTCCCGAACCCTAAACCACCCTTCATGTCGATTATTTCTAATCGTTTGTTTGGGTGGACTAATATGGAGCTGCAGCCCATTACGATTCATCTTTGAATCACATTTTTACATACAGTATTGTTAAAAATAGACTTCTGTAATGATCTTGGTTGTTCGTCAAGAACTATAGATATCTAGAAAATGAGATAGTTTAAATGTGAGATATATCTGTGAAATATTCGCAAGAAAACTGTATTTGAAGGTGAATGATGTAGCCTGTAGGTCTCGTCATCAAGAGACCTACCTAATCAGTGGAGTGAAAAAACTTTCCAAAGCTCTCCGTCAATGAAATCTGAGCGAAGTTTGGAGAACAGGACTTGTTAGCAGAGTGCACAGAGTTCGAAGCTCTGATCTTCTAAAAAAAGAGGTAGCAATTCGTGTCAGAGCCTTCGTCCGAAAGAGCGTCTTTAAATGTCAGCAAAGAGTTCTGAACCCAAGTCTGGTGTTGAGAAAAAAAACAACAAAACAAAAATAACCTTTCTCCGAAGATAAGACTTCATTCATTTCAATGAAAGCAGCCGTTTCAAACTTCAGTACGTCAAACGTCAAAGCCAGCTCACTTAAACGCACTGAATTCTAGCTGTAATTTTGAACACTTCTGAGATATTTTTTTGGTAAAAACACTGAAGCCTCCTATTGGTAGACAGACCTATCCTTTGAGGGGATGTGGTTTTTCTGTGCTGGTGTTATTTGACCAAATTTATTATAACGAACGTGAAAAAGAACCATGCTTGGGATGATCAGTTTGCGCCAGTTGTTATTGCAATTTTATCATAAATTAGTGTACCCACCATTCAAGTTGGTAGTTGAAATCTATGGTTTTATGCAGTTACTCTATAGTACAGTGGTTTCAACTACTTTAATAACTATCCCCTCCACGTGAACCTGAGGTTTTCACATACAAAGTTTACAAACATTTATTTTCTCCAAACAACAGAAGATTATAAAACAATTTCAACAATTTTCAGGGAAATCGTGATGTTCAGTCACGGGCCCTCGGGACTACGCTTGGAAAGGGGACCGGCTGCGATGACATGACATTATCAGCTTTATTATCGTTTGCCAAGTGGTTTGGAACTCATCTGAAACTGTAGGTCCACCATTGAATTGATAGAATTAGAGAGTATTAAACTATAATAATTAATTATTTACGAAATTTGATTGGCGATCCTATTGAGTCATCTTTTGCTATTGATGTTGATTGCTCTTCATGACATCCTCATTTATCTTTGTTTAATTCGAAAACTCTTTAATTCAACCTTTGAAAATAAATATTTGACTGAAGTAGAGGAACGTTGTTCAATAAAAAAGGTTTTAACAATGAATTTTTAATAATTGTTTTTGAGAGCAGGCTGATGGAAATGCATAGTAATTCTGGATTTATTGTTCCATAACGATCTGCGTTGTTAATTTTCAACTATTGATGGTAAATTCAACGACTTGCAGTCAATTGTGTCTGTTTTATCAATTGACTGCATAGTAATTCTCTGTTAAATATAAGAGGTGGTCTCTATGATGTGTCAAATTTCTAAAAACTTTTTTCAAATTGATTATTTGCCGATTTTAATGAAGACAATCGATTAAAAGATAGAAATTGAGCTAAAATTTCTCATAATCATATTTCGAAAAAATTATCCCCTTTCAAGTGCGGGGTGCTGAAAGCATGGTATGTTGAAAAATGTGATTTAAAATATTTTGGATTTTTTCTGTTTATTAAAAATCAAGACTTTCATGGTTAGAAGTTCATGTAAAAACAGACTCTAAAACAATATTGAATTGAACAGATTTAAAACCAGAAAAATGTAAGATGGTAATGATGATAAGTAAACCCATAATAATTGTGTTTATAGAGATTTTAAATAAAAAGAAGGATTATTAATAGCATCTATTACTTCCTCGATGAACTTCAGAGTAAAGCCTGGCTTTTTTAGTTATTATATGTAGGTAGGTACTATAATAAGTAATTTTTATTGTTTGAAAGGCTTCCGACCAGAGAATATCACAGTGTATTAGATATCAGGAAAACATATGTCCAGAACACGTTCTTAGAGGATAAACTAGTCTGATGATGGCAAATGATGGATAATCCTCCCGCTATACTGTAGAAAAAGTACAGAAGTAGAAAGAAGTATTAGTAGAACTACAGAAGTATGAAATTAATGTACTTAGTAGTTTCAATTGATACATTATAAGTATAAGCATACAAAGTATCAATTACATGCAAATTTTAAACATAAACAATCTAGATCAGAAAATTTATTTTCACTATTATAACTTACAAGCGGGGTTGGTAGTTTGTGTTTACAATTTTTGAAAGTAATTTTGCCTAAATTTGTATTGAATGTTAACGGTTTGAATAACAGATTAATTGAGTAAAATGTGTAACTGTAAATTGTGAGGTAACGGGCTAGCTAACTTAAGTTGACGTCTACAGGCCGGTTTCGTTTATTAGTTTTATTATTAGCTTGCGGGTTCAATGTTTGCCAGAACACAACAGCACAATTAATTGAAATTAAAATTATTTATAATTCAACAATATACACAGTTAAATAACTTCTCCTCAGTTACTTCCGTCATTCAGTCACCGTGTAAAGTGAATAGCGTTCAGCAAGAAAGAATCCCAGACGAATTTTAATGTAGCGCATGCGCACAAATGATGCAATTAAAATGGAAATGCCAATTGCCGGCCAGTAGGAGTTTGAGTTGGAGATTGCAGTTGGAGTTGGAGTTCCCTAATGAGTGAATGAGTGAAATAGCTCGCAATCCGCTATATGCTACTACCTCTCGCAGTATTTACTATACAGTAAATACCTGATGACTTCTTCCCTTCTCTCCTTCTTCGCCTGTTCCATCATTCATTATTCCTCCACTTCTTTCCCTACATTCTCTTGATAACACTAATAAACGTCAAGAAAAAAACAAAATTAAAAAGAATAACTACTCTAATTAAAAGATTTATTTTTAATTGTAAAAAACTAACGAGCAGGAATTGCAGGATGTGTATGATTCAGTAGAGTTTTATTGTTCTTCTCTCTTCAGAATATTCACATTTTCCCATTCCTTATGTCAATTCCATTTAAAATCTTTAATATAATTTATTTCTAATATCAATTATTTCTATTCAAATTAAGATTTTTTACTCACTTATAGTGGAAGAATGAATTTCTCTTCTAAGGAGAAGTTTCATCAGCCTCGAGTTTATTTTTTTTCTGAGGATGAAGCCCACATAGGTCTGAGACCTGTGCGTGGGTAATGAGTTGGATGATGGTGATTGATGAGTTGGGCCTACAGTTTTAGGTGTTTTCCGAACCACCGGGAAGTGATTTCACAGCAGAAAACAGTGTCTTTTTTGCTGGCCAATCTAATCGGTCACCGTTACAAACAGGACCTAGCTTATCTCTATCTGATTGAACAGATACCTGCTACGGCACTCGGCTATCACTTCCCAATTGTTTTATTCTATTTCGAGTTTATATTTCTACTAGACGTGCAGGCTCGCTCGCCTTAAACTGTCTACTGGTGTTATAGGGGGGAGGGGGGTGAATTTATTAAAAAACTGTATAACGAGCCAGCACTATTGTTTATTGATTACCTGTTGTCTTTGTCATGTCTACAGGCACTGCACATCAATTCACATCTCCATACCATATTATATAACTTTCAAAAATCTTTGATCGTATTTTTGGGAAAATGTTGAAATTTTTTCTTACATAATTTATCAAATTTCGATTTTTTTTGGTTACTTGGTTTTTTGAGAAACGGTGAGGAATGAGTCTGTGTTATTCGGCTTTCATATATAATACACATCCTGGTCTGCGTGCTATTTAATTACTTAAGATTAATTACAACAGTTAATACAATTCGAGAAACTCTCTGCTACCACGACCCACGACTGTCCCAAGTTTACTACTCGATTTACCTAGAACCAGAAGCTTTGAACGTAGGACCAAGTCTAGCATTTTTATATCACTGTTCAGCACATTACAAGCCTCGGGCTTTATCGGAAATCATCATCAATTAAAAAAAAATTACAATTTCGTCGATAGTACCGTAGAATTCTTCACTTGAAGATTCCCTGCCAATCACTTTTACCAACCATATCATGTTCGTACCCCTTTATTTATTCTATAAAAGAATCCAATTTTATGAAATTTTAATCAGGGAGCTGGCTTGGGCATCTCTACTGATATGATCAGCAAATCCCTAAATCTATGAGCTTGGTCTATACTCATTTTACTATTCGCCTAATTAAAAATATTGGTACGGCTCTCTTTACAAATTACTAGTAGCCTACTCTGTTGCTCGCATGTATGAATTTCAAAAATTTGATTTATATTGTGTCCTGTGAATAAAAGCAGATTCTATTAATTGGTATCGCTTTGACAATATTGAATTTAAAATTGGAGCATTTTTGATTTACACAAGCGTCCAGTGTGAGAGACACTACAGCGTGCAATGATGGTCATCACTTCTGTTTCTGGTTCCCTTGGGCCTTTGATTACAGTAACAGAATGGCGGTCGATAGGAATCTGTTGACAGTTGCAGTACTTTCTAGTTTCTTGATACATGTGTGGCGGCTGGTACACAGCAACATGAAATACAGTAATGGCAAGTATAATGTGCTGTACTTATAGTCATTACTCATTTACCAGAGAGTAACCTCGAGAGCTCGAGAGGGTAATTCCTTATAAGCTTAGTGTGAACCAAATGCAATCTAAAATGACTATTGCAGCTAAACGTGCTTTTATTATATGCTGTTCATTATTTGTTGAACAGTATTTGTTAAGAAACGTTTTACAAGTAAACTACAATAAATAATCCACATTTCGAAAGTTCGATCACAATTGGGAAATACAATGCAAATGCGAGGTGAATTGAACTGAACATGCAGTAGTAAATTATAGGATGAGCTTAACCTGAGTAACAAGGCCGTACCCAGAGGGGAGTGGGGGCTTAGGGGGTTGAACCCCCCTACCCAGTTTTTCGATAATAAGAACTTTTAACATGTTTATCTAATTCTTTAAAGAGTTTCCTGAATTAAAGAGAATGAAATTAACACGATATTTTGCTGTTAGTAAGTTTAGCATTGCGTAATTCAATGATTAATGATGTTTCTGCATTTAACTGGCAATTGGCTTTTACCGGACAGTTCAGATGGCATGGTGGCAATTCCAAAACTGCTGTTTCAAAACGTTATGCAAAAGTTTTTCTCAACGGTTCTGTATGTATTTTGGGGCGCCGAATTCTGAATTCAAATTTCATGTTTCTCAACTCGTAATGTAACAACGTTTTCAGTTTTATTACTATAATCTTGAAAGATACCAGTTTTTGAAAACTGTAATCCCAACATACACCGGTAATTGAAATCGAGGAGTCCTACAAAGTGAGTAATATATTTGATTCTCTGAAGACTGATTTCGGAATTAGATTGTGTCAAAAAATGTTTCAAAATTGCCAAAGCCTCCCGATTTCACTTGATATATCTCAGAATATAGGCAGGATGTGATTATAAGGTGTCTCATATCATGTGATAGTAAAATCGATTTTGAACAAGATGCATCCTGACAATATACTACTTTCCCTACTTTTTTCTACTTTTCCTTTAACTCTACAATTTCCTATCCCCGTTATAACTCCCGTTATACTCGTCTATTCCCATTGTAACTCCCTTCCCTATTATCTGATTTTTCCCATTTAATTTTTCTTTTGGTAATTATTTTACATGATTTTTTATTTGAAAATCTATATTTTACGAATAATAATAATATTTGACTTTTTTTGTAAGCAGGCACCTGCTATAAAACTTTATAATATACCTTTGTATACCTTTGTTTACCGGGACCTTAGAATTTGTATTTTGTTGAATAAAAAAAGATAGATTGAACTATTTAAATTAGTCTATTATTATAATTCTATATAATAATCTCTATAATTGGTCTATTTTACAATACTATACAATAGGAGGCAAAATGTGAACTGCACGGATAAAAGCCATTATAAGATCTACTTTACTTTAGAATATAAGACAAAATAATGTGGACTGCAAGATAAAACCCACCGAGATAAGGATAGCTTCAAGAGAAAATCCTTGATCATTGAGCTAACTTTGTCCAATATATCCACAGTTAGCTTCGCCGGAGCTAAGTTATTAGGTCTGGGGATTGAAGAATTGGGAGGTGGTGGGGGTGGGGTAGAAGAGAACCGCCTTTCACCATGACCACGTGACCAGCGATCAGTCACTCGATCAGGTGGAATTCCTCAGAAGGCCAAGGCCACATTCCCCAATGTCAATTCGAAAAAAGCCTACCTCCAGTCTTCAACCGCCTCCTAATCTTGCATTGCTCCCATTCTATACAGCCACAGCCATTCTACTTCTTGTATTTTTGCAGCTAAAAATCTCCTATCACAAAAATAGCAGTAATTAGAAATGAGAACGACCATCGAGCACTAGAATATTCATACTATTTATCAGTAATATCTTCTTCCACAGACTCTTTTTTATGGGAGAAAATTCTCTCTTTGCAGATCGGTCTGTTGAAGCTCAAAAAAAAAAAATGGAATTACTAAAAGAGTGTGTGAGAGTGACAAATAGAGTATAAAGTTTGGAGTCAACTCCAACTTTGGTTACACTCCTCTATTGGATTAAACTTTGACAACCTCAATATTGAATTAATTTGATGTTTTAAAGGAGAAAATAAAATTTTAGGTCTCCTCGAGCTTTCAATGAATTCTTTCCAACACTAATAAGCTAATAGGCTTTTATTGGTGGGGAGACCCTTACGAGTATAGTTCCACCTCGCCGTTCTAGCCATGTTATGGGAAACATGGTAGACCTACTATTTCAGGTGGGTTCTGAACCACCGGGTAAGTGATAATAAAGCTGATAACGCACTCATTGAAGCACGGTCACCCATCCAAGCGCAGTCTTGAACGATCGTGACTGAACATCACGATTGCATAAACACCATGAATCCAGAGTATATAAATGATAATGAGGTTTGCATGGTGGGTAGTATGAATAGAGTATGAACTATGAAGATTAATCATATACTTTTTAGGCCTACACATATCAAATACTACTCAACCACACTTTCAATTCCCAACTTCCTCTTGTCTAATACTATAGTATACTTTCAGTAAAAATTTACAGAGATGAGCCTATTATTTTGCTATTGCGAAAATGTCAACAATTTATTTTGTGTTTAATATTCCTGAATCGTATTTTTATACAGTATTGTTATACATTATCTCAATTTCAGTAGTTATGTCCAATATATTAGGCTATTAATTAAATCATGCAATACTATCAATAGGAATTTCTTTAGAAGAGGCACAGCTGTAGGAGATATTAACATAGATATATTTTTTAATAATAATAATGAATAAGTATTGTCAGCAGAGCGTTCCAAAGCAGCAAGTTGCTTTGGATATCTTTTGGCCATCTCCAGATACTTTCTGACTTATTATACTCTCGCAGTATAAGATTTGACCTTGAGGACTTCTCAAATTAACTATTGCTTTATTTTAATATCCGCTGGGACTGGGAGAGTATTAAAATACTTTACTGCTCTTATTTTGTCACATTTATTCTCTTTTTTCTTATTCTATTTCACTACTCTTACTCCTAATACTTGCTTACTAGCATTGTCAAATTAAATCAAATTTATGATGAAGTATTGTTGTATTACTATATCTGTTGCTGAAGGAGAAAGATAACAGTTCGACTTAATTCATGTCAAATGAATCATAGTCAACCATGAAGAGTCAAAGCAATGAATGTTGGAAAAGCAAACCACTCCAATAGACTTCTGAAAGCTTTTTAACGACAACGATTTTGAACTTACAGATGACGAGGACGGGCAGTGACGCAGTGAATAATTGCAAGCGCTCTTACCTGCAACAAAGTAAAATATTCAAATGAGCAAACAAACAATGTGAACGTTGTACTGCTTCTAATATAACACTAACAACCAATAGCCCTACACTTCTACTAAATTAACAGCGAACAATGCCCGTTAGGATTTTCGTATAATCAACGGTCATATAAACGACTCATAGGTTACGATAATGAGCCATCCAATTCTGAACTAGAAACACGTGGCTTTGTTTCTAATAAGAGAAGTGCCATCGTCAACGGATTGCACTATTGCACTTCGCTTTACTACACTGACTTCATCATAAATTAGTACACTTCTGATTATGAGTGACTTCAGTTCCAAGATTCAAGTATGTTTTATTATTTGGACTTGAAACTCAACATTTTGTTGTTCCAATTACTAATCAGATGTCAGTGACTCGCTTAAACTTCTGGCAGCCAACCATAATACAGCATGCCGGGTCTTCATTCCAAGCAATTACATTGCGTTTCTATTAGTTGAAAAGAAACGCCTTGCAATTGGTTTAAATATTGACTTAGCCTGCTGCATTATGATTGGTTGTCGGGATTTAAAGCAAGAGTTTCTATTGGTTGACAACAAAGACCTATTAATTGATTGGAAGGAAGACCCAGCATGCTACATTATGATTAGCTGCCAGCATTTAAAACAAGTACTTCCATTGGTTTACTTTGTAATGCATCGAGCTTGTGAGCAATTTTCTAAAAGCCGAGTATTACTACACTCGACGATAGAGTGCATTGGATCAGTTATTTGATTCTTGAAAATTGGCTAGTCAAAAACTGACAATCATAATGCAGTTTTACGTCTTGATTGTCAGAGTGCTGCGTGAAAGAAATTAGAGGTGGACAAGCATCATAAGCAATACATTTCAATTATTGCGGGCAAACTATCCACTCAATCTTGAAAATCTGATTCATTTGGAGTAGTTTATAAGCAACTTACTTTGAAGCCCGAATTCAAAGCCTATCTTGAAAATGTATCTTTCTAAAAGGTAATCTTGAGAAGATGGTTATCATAATTATTCTGCATGAGGCCGTAGCCAAGGTTTCCGGGTCTGGGACTCAAGCACTAGAGTTCACTTTGACCCAAAATGTGCGTTAAATGGAAGGATGTCTAGAAACGCTCAATATCCGATTTTACATTACATTCAAGTCGATTTAATTGTTGACATAAGCTGGAGTTGGTAAATTGAACCTATGAAATTCTAAGTGAAGTAGGCCTGTGTGACAAGCAGGGGCGTATTTGATTGGGTTTCCGGGTCCGCACTCTACCCCTATTGGTGATGACTCAAGCCAAGGCTTCACTAGGTACTCAGTATAAAGCGAGGCCTTGCTCAAGCTCTGAAGCACAAGATTGAATTCACTTTTAACAATAAAGTGCGTTCAAATGGGAGAATTTATGTCCTGAAAAACTCAGTTTGCGTTTTTAAAAGGGATATTTTTCAAAATTTTCGGGGCCTTATAATGAAGTCAAGAATAGTATCTAGGTAGTACGACTGCATGGAATTCAGAATTTTCATAATATGCAATAAAAAAAATAATTTCATTTCCTTGAAAACTCAAAACGAATTGACTTGTATTGCTACTAATAAAGTAGTAACGTAATACAAGTAGCTTATGGGCTAATAATAATATTGAATGCACTGTTATTGCAGTGGCTAAAACACATAATAGTAGAGCTGTGGATTAGAGAATGCAGTTCCGCCATGGATGCATTTTGAAATGAATGGAAGCAGTGAGTGTTAAATTTAGCCATTTTACTATCTGTCGTAAAATACACGTGTTTGCTATAAACGCAGCAGTAGGCTATTCCCACCGCAAGACGTGCTAACACCATTCCAGTCCAATATGAAGCTTAGACTCAGGGTACAGGCACTCTAGGCTTTTATAGCGAGGGAATAGCCATGATCCCTATCATTGAGGTATTTTTCTGTTTGATTGATTTATTATTATCTTTATATTACTTTCTGTGAAAATTCAGGAAAACTGATTATGTTTAACTATTATCTGTTTCAGAAGACTCAAAAGTTAATTCCAAGTCCGGCGGTGCAACTAGTTTATCTGAATGCTCTGAAGGTAAGCCCTGAAGGTAATAAATCTGGAACCACCAAGGTTCCTAGCAAAATTAATTTCACTGCCAACGTTGCTTTTCAATTCAATCCTGAATTATATTGTGTATATGTTTTATTTTATAGAAAATTATTTAAATCGAGAAATGTAAATTGCAATACATTTTAGTTCTGTTAATTTCACGGGAAAAACAAATTTTACGATCACCCTGATGTACTAATAATAATAACTGACTAATATATTTTGTTTGTTCTGGGCTCAAAACATGTATGGAACCGGCGTTTCTTTTTTTGTCAAGGAATAATAGTTATTTCAAAAAGTTTTATCTCATTTTAATGTTTTATATAAGGTGTTTCGCATAGAGTTACCAATACTTTGTGGGTTTTTTGTACTCACCAAAGTAAAGTAATGAGTAAAGTTCATATAAATACTAAAATGTAGCAACTAGCCCCATCGATTTACTCATTCAGTAAAGAATAAGTTCTAAACTTCCGCCACTTTTAATTTTGTAATATTTCAACTTTTCTCACTATTTAGTTACCAAGTATACCCCTAAGCGACAGCCTATATACTATTATCATGTAAGTTTGCTGCAAAATTTGAATCTATTCAAGTGAATTCTGATACAGTTTTCTCTGTTGAAGGGGTATAGTAGCTGAAATTGAATTCCTGCCATGATTCTGTGTTCGCTCCTCTCCTATCCTAATCCTGCTATTCCAGAATCAGCATTCATCAGCATTTAGGAATGTGGTTTCGGCTGCATACATTACTGCCAGCTTCCTAGCAATCTGATCAGTGGCCTGTTTTCGCTTTATGGCGAGTACAAGCAAACAGTAAAAGATAACTTATATCTTTTTTCCTGGCTAGAGTCGTTCAGTAATAGACCTTTGCCCAAGGTAGCACACTTGAAGTTTTCCGCACATTACTTTTCAGATATTAAAAAAACGGTGTTTGATGCTCGATATTGATATTTCTGGTAAAAAATTATATCTAGGCTACTTATTTCCAAGAATTTAATTACAAAACTAACTTATAACTTGGTAGTTATAACTTAGCTCATAACTAAGCTTTATAACTTCGTTTAACTTGAATGGATGGAAATAATCCAACGGAGGGTTGCCCATTTTCATAATGTATCTAATTTAATATGGTTTCTGGATTTCTTGTTCCATGACGAACTGCGTTGTTAATATCAACTTTTTAAGTGAATTCAACGACTTGCAGTCAAATTTTTATTAAGAATAAGTGGAATGTACTTACTCTGTAGGCCGAACGTTTTGGAATCTTGGAGATCCATCTTGGAAAATCTCAGTTTTAAGTAAAAACTGTATTTTAGTATGTGGGTATTCTGTGTTTGAGTACCATTTCATTGAAGTCACTTTCTTTTCTTCGTTTTAAGCTTTTTAGTTGAATTTTCAAACTTTGAAAACATGAGAAATTCCTTATAGCCTACATTATGAAATATTTATCAAATTAGCAAGCCAATATAACATCCAAACTAAAGTAACTAAAAATCTACCTATAAGAAAAAATAATAAATTAAGGAAAATTCTACAGCTCTCTATTTACTGTAGAATATTGTATTTAGGAAAATTATAATAGTGGAAGGCTTCTCTAAGAGTGGAATGGTTTTTGAATTGCCATTTTAATGCGTTCCCTGTCAGAATATACCTACACTGAAAAAATTAATAACTTTGAAGAATATTGCTCAGTTATCTTTTTGAAATTAACGTTCTCAAAAACATTTTTCACTCCAGCCCATGATTGAAACTATATAACCATATTCCTACGACTCCATAACATCAACTATAAATTATTTACATTGTTCATGTGAACAGAAATAATGTATTCTTCTTATTCTTAATTCAAAGAAAGTTCACCTGATTGGTCAAATTGGGACATTACAGGCTTGTTTCACACATAACCAGCTTTGGTTAGTAACCAATGTCGTTTACCCATTGCATTGCATCATATGATTTAGAAAATCGTCTAGGTGTGAAGCGCCCCATATGATACAATGATCAGCCTGGTAAACGACATCGGTAATTCAACTGGCATTTAAGTATGAAACTATCCTATACAATCAAAATAAAAATTTGACTGCAAGTCGTTGAATTCACTTAAAAAGTTATTAATAAGGTTTTCACTATTTTCTATTCAATATTATATTGAGCCTCTTAAGAAGAGTTACAACTCTTCTGTGGACATTTCTTTGCCTCAATAATTTTATTGCTTGGAGTTCGAATAGCAGATGACTGTTAGATGTGAACAGTGATATTACTCGCAATCTCTGAAACTGCAGCCCATTATCTAACTTTGTATCGAAAACAAAGTACTTAATTTCAATCTACAATTCAATCAAATGTTCCTAAAATTAAAATAGAAATTGCTTTGAAACTTATCCGTCTCGGAAATAAAATGATTTTCAATTCACTTGGAAGTTGACTTGATGAAATAGTAGAAGCGCCTCTTTCAAACAGACGGGTGGCGCCGAATGAAGACCGACAATGCCAAGAGTTGTATCATCACATGCTTTTGTATAATTATCTTGTTTGTAGTTTGAATTATTTTTAATACATTCTATTAATAAATAAGAGCCACTGTTGTTTACTTTTGTTGGGGTGGAATAATTTAGTGCACGTAACTAATAAGCCGGATATTCCTTTGGCATTACTTTGCTAAGTTCAACTTAATTTTTCTTTTCATGCTTTGTATTGAATTGCTTTGAAGTTTTTTCTATCTAAAATGGCTAATTTTAAGTTATGTATTCAGTCAGTGAAATTACTGCTTTTAAACCCAATAATTGTAAAAAAGTATTGTTACGGGTTCTATCTCTAAAATAATGCTGGCAACACTTTAAAGTAACACTCGCACTTTATTTACACAAATAATTCACAACACGCACTAATCAGTTATATCTTACGCAAAATAAAGCAATCAGAAACAGACAAATCGATCATTTTCAGCTAATAAAGATTTGCTATATTACTGTACAAAAATCAATCACTAACTGTTAAAAGGCCGATCAAATATTAAATAATAACTGTTCAATAAACTGTCCAATAATTCAAGAACGTCTAAAAAAAAACAATCAAACAAACGTAGCACAAGTCCGTAATACAATAATAGCTAAGAGTAGAGTCCACTCGTATAAAATGTAAAAGAACTCTCACTAATACTGTCACAATATCCTGCGATTATCACTTTAACAACAAACGTTTGTACTATGAACAGAACTGCCACTTGTTATGTCAACGAGATTCAAACAATGAATGAAACTGATGTTTATCTGAGCGTTTGCTTTTTATTCCATCTTTATCATAATCCAGAAAGATGGAGAGGTTTTTATAATGTTCTATCGAATTCTAAAATAAACAAATAAGAACATTCTCCAGTTTTCCATAACATTCTATAAAGTTCTAAGTAAACATTCTAAAGGTGTCGCAGATAAACTACAAGGCGAGAAGAGTACAGGAGAAGAGTAATTAATCGCTTCCGGAAATTAATATTAACACAGGCAGATAACGCTAAAAATCACTGTTCTTCTTTCTTTCCGTGTCCATAACAGTATTTAATCTTGTATAAATAAGGCTAGCTTGCATAATAAGGCTCATTGGTCAAGCTTGTGTTTTTTAATTTCCATTACTGTATTCGTATTGTTTGTTTTGTTTTGCGATAATTCTATCATTAATTTTATTGATTGATTGTATCATTTAAAATTATATTATGTCACATCATCTTATAACCTATCTTAGTAAAGCACTGTTTGATCACCTAGAAAGGTTGAGAGGGCCGGAGAACAAATGTTTGCCACCACGGACAACAATCTTTATTATGTATCATAGTTCTTCTTCAATAAATTATTGTCCAAGATTTCATTAAATATTTAAAAAAATAATAATTATTTGATACTGAGAAAAGTCTATTTACAATTTATCTTGCACTGACAGCCTAGGCTACTTGTTTGTGTTGACGTAGAGTATTTAAAAATATGTTTGCAGCGGGATGTGTGATATGATGTGGCCATGTTATTGCAGCTAGAGGCGTGCTTGCCGATGTTGATTTGCATTATTCATATCTGATGTTATTTAGGGGGATAAGTGTGATGGGAGGTGGGAGTGAGAAGTCATTTTCCGTTTCCTGTTTGTCCAGAATATGCTATCTGCCCAGCACCACGCTTCTGCTATCCTCACACGATCCCTCTGGGAAAGCGATTTTCTCATCATTTTTCTTCTACTTCTCTTTTTTTTGTCGGTTTATTCTTCGTTACTTCCTTTTTCCTCCTTCCTTTCCTGCTTTTTCTTCTTCTCTCCTTTTTCTTCTTTTCTCCTCCTCCTCCTCAATTTTCTACTTCTTCACCACCACCTTTTCCCATTTTCTTTCTCCATCTCCTCTTTTTTCCTCCTCTCTTTTTCTTATTCTTCTATACTACAGCCCATTTCTATTCTCCTTCACCTTTTTCTTCTTCTTTTTCTGCTTTTTGAAATTCTTAAACTTCTTATTTTTCAAATTATTTACTTTTTGTCCTTCCTTCTCTTTTCAATTTTCTAATTTTTCTACTCCCTCTTCCCCTTCTAACAATTTTTCTTTTTCTTCTTACCTTCTGCTCTTCCAATTTCTCCTTCTTTCCCTCTTTCTTCTTCCTGTTTTCTTCTTTTTCCTTTTCAAAACCTCCTTGTTCTTATTAGTCTCCTCCTTTTCTACTTCCTTTTCCTAATTCTCTTCTCCATTATTTTTTTTTTTCACTTAAAGTTGACAGAATTTATTTTAATTCTGAATACATATGTATTGAGAATATAATACTGCAATGTTCAAACATAGATAGGACCTGAATGATTAATGAAAATGGTACATTAATAAAATAATTAATAATAAAGTCAATAAAAATGAGACACAAACTTGACAAATAAAAAGCATCAAGTACTGTAGTTTAATTTCGATCGAATATTAGTGACAATTTTCAACAGCTTTTTACAGATAATAATAAACTAGAACTAGACAATACACAATCAGGTAAAGTAATCTCGCAAATTCTAATAATTCGAGCGGGATTAGAAGTGATTTTGTATTGTTTTCAATTTATCAGGAGACAAAGTTACTCAATTTTATATTTCGTTTTAATAAGCGAACTTTTATGGGTTAACATCCACATTAAAAATACAGAGTACAGTAACTTTTTCGCGTTGAAACTGGAAATGGGAGAATGATTCTAGAAGTGATAAGTCTAGTGTTGTTGTCGTTAGCATCAATGTTGTTGTTTCTCATTTGGCAGAAGGCAGAAAGCAAGGTCATGGCGAGACAGAGAGTGAGAGAGTTGATGAGTGAGGGGGAAGCCCACGTCCGTCATAACTGACTTCCACAAACTGCTTTTACGGAACCGTAATTGACTACTACGCCGTGCTTATATTATTTATATGCTACGCTTATTACACTATTACTATATATATTACATATACACAATTTCACAATGCAAGTGTAGGTGTTTCACTACATATAACAGTGCACACAACAAGACTCACAATTCATTTAAAAGAAAAAAAAACACGCCAATATATCTTCCTTTCATCAATCACACTGCATCACTTAATTTGTCATCTGCCAAATTGAATTTTTTCAGATCTAGACAGCCTCATCGAAATGAAAATCAACAATAATTTCAGTCTTCTACATGGGATAAGTCCCGTGACAAGACACGGAAAAGTCTGAGACTTTTTGTTTACGCTGTAGATACAGTCAAACCTCTGGTTTCACAAATACGCGAAAACTAATTTTTTATAATGTCCCTCGACATTGCAATATTGGCGAGACGACTTCTCATTAAAACAAATAAGTAGTTCTCTAGAAAGAATTTTTGGCCAGGATAATAAAAAAGCGAAAATGTAGTTCAATACCATTTAAAAACAAAACAAGTTCAAGCATTTAGTTAACGTTGTAAAAAATTCCGATTATAAAAATGTCATACATGTACAATGGTAGTCCACAAGATGTACAATACTAAGAGAAAAAAACATCGTTGAAGGCCGTACAACAAAAAACATCTATTAACAGTGGGACAACTTAGCTGTAGTCTATTACCAGTAGGCCTACCGGTTATAGTAGTTTTGAGATTGTGATGAAGTGAATGGGCACATAAATTGTGATGGTATCTTGTAATTTGATAGATTCCTATTATTATTCAAAGCTAACATGAACGATAGATAGTGTTCAATTTTGTGAACAGTAGAGATTGTCATCAGGAAAACAGACTGCACATAATAATAAAGATCTCAAATTTTAAAGGTTAACATCTGAAGGCCATTAAAAATTTCGATTTTATTTCCATAGAAATAACAATGTAGTCTATGTAGGCTTACTCTTTAAAAGAGCGTATTGAAAATATATAAAAATGTTAATTTTTTCATTTATAAGCTATAATTTGGTGGAAAAAAGTATAAAAGTATAGAAAATATTTAAAAAAAAATGGAATTCGATTTGTGAGCTATAATTCAACTACCAAACGTTAGACTAATTTAGAAAGATAAAAAAGTAGTTGAAGACAAGGTCTACATTAAATACTGAACTGCTTTTTCTGTCATGGCAGATGACAGAAAAATCAATTTCACATTTGAGTGAAAAAATGTGGAAGTTTGTTTTAAAATAGGTTTAAGTTTCCTGGATAGTCATGTTACAGTTTTTACTATTGCAATGCTATAATGGGACACACTGTAAACTATACGCTATGAAAATCGTTCAGAAAATCCAGGCAGATAAATACAGTGTTGATCTTCTGTGCAATGGAATCGATTATCCAGGTAAAAAATTCGTTAACTTTCTTTGTACTGGTGAAGGTGATATTGTGGATTATATCCATGATGAATAATAAGACGAAGTTGTCACAACCACATTTATTAAAATTAGGAAGACCTATTAAAATAGTCTCACTATTTTTAATAAATGTTGTTGTGACAATTTCGTCTTATTATTCATTAAAAAATTCTTTAATGATAAGTCATCTTGCCAAGATTGCAATGAAATTCTTTATGATTAGGATTTCGTTAATGGAAGTTCGTTAAATAGAATTCCGACTGTATTAATCAAGCATTGTAAAAAATAAATTATTGAAAATTTATTTCAGAAATTCAAAATATAATTTTAAAAGGAAAAACAGAAGGCCATTAAAAGAAATGAGCAAAACGTTCATTCTGTGAAAGTGACTGCAGAAGCGAGTGAGAGGGATGTGAGTGATGGGGAGGGGGGGGGGGGAAGAGAGAAAGAGCCCGAGCGATAGAGAACGATAGAGAATGGAAGAAGGTATTTCAGTTTTCATGCTTGAATCGTATAATAAATCAAGAGCAACAAAGTAACGCACATTGAAGTGCCCACTTCAAACAATCTGAGTTGCAGCTCTTTCTGACACTCAAAACAATGATATTTCCCTTCTCGTCATACACACTTGAACAAACCACAATTGTCAATCACCCCCCCCCCCCCCCCCCCACGAACAATAACTGCAGAACACTACCCCCTAAACCCTCAAAACCGCTTATCATTGAAAGCACACTTTTACAGCATTCAACGCTATTTAAAACACGGGCGCTGGAGTGGACCCGACAGATAACGCAGCCATGGATGCCTTATCAAATTGTAAACATTTCAAGTTCAATTACTGTTATTGTTTAATTTCACTTCTTATTAGCCATTCACAATAAAAACTAACAACGAAGTTGGGAACCAGGGGAAGCCAGAAATATTTAAGGGGGGGGGGGGGGGGGGAACGACTATGAAAATATTACGGAGGGGGGAAAATCATCTGAAAAAGTCCTCATCCCATAAAAGACACAAATACTGCGTTTTAGTGTTGTTTGGGAGTTTCAGAGAGATACATCATACACCCTTCATATCCTCTCCCAAAGGTTTGCACTTGTTAGGAACATGAAGACTTGTACTTTTCAACTAACTGTATTTAATTAAGTATTTGCTATAATAAGTACTTTAGTATTTACTGTGTTGAGGAGTATAAAGTTGCTAGGAGGGAAGACTGAAGCAGTCATAACTACTAAACGGGAGTCATTGCGAAAATAGTAGCACATGCAGCAGGCCCTGGGGCCTGGCACATCCAGAAAGAATAGAATAGTAACTACTCGTCTACTATTACTATTCTATTCTCTCTGGGCACATCAGGTAGCATTCAACAAAATAAAGAACATACCGTTGGCGGCTACGTGTTTCCAGCATGGTAAACAAAGAGACATGGTTTCCAACAAAGAGACAACAGAAATGTCATGAATATTATTACTGCATAAAACCAGATGACTCAATAGGAGATACTACATATCACTGTAGAGTGAGACAAGAAATTATGAAGTACCAGCACCTTGAAAATGCAGAGCTAATTTCAGAAATTGTAGGAGGCAGTCTTTTCAATGGCCAAAAAAAGGAACCACGTTATCACAGCACAATAGAACTTCTACAAAGATTGTACCTTCAGATTTCATTTATTTGGAAAAGGATTTCAATGCTTGCTATGATGAAGGAGTAGACTATTCCCAAATCAATGGAAAATGGGGCTTGTAAGGATGTTTTATAAAGGACAAGGAAAACCCCTTATATACATTCTTCTTTCAGACATCTAAACCTGTTATTTGTTCCTGGAATATTTTGAGATTATTGAACAGTGAGGGGCCAAATTTGCTGAGTACTCAGTATGGATTCAGAGAGGGTCAGAGTACAGAGATGGCCGTTTATAAATTATTGTTGAGTATAGTTAATGATAGTGACGATAAGTAAGTGAGTGTTATATTGTTTGACATAAGTGACATATAGTTTGATAAACTATGGTGGCCTTCCGTTTTACATCAGTTGAAGAGGAAAGGTATCACCAAAGCCGGCTACAGAATGATACTGAATTACTTGATCAATCGAGAGGTTGTCTTCCAGGATGGAAGAATGGAGGAACGAAAACATCAAGCTAAAGGATGTCCTAAGGAAAGCATCTTAGGACCTCTTCTTTGGATAGTGGAATTTGACTTGCTGCTTAAAATAAGGCTCCCACGATCTTAACTGTCTATGCCAGTGGTTCCCAATAGGTGGTCTGCGGACCCCTGGGGGTCTGCAAGCCATGCCAAAGGGGTCGGCAAGTTATTAGAATAATATATATATTTGGTACAGTAACTCTTAATTTGGCTCTTTTCAGGTACTTGGCACTTTGCTATGGCAAGGTACTAACCATGTATTTGTATCACATTAGCTTAGGATTCTTAGCTCATTAGGAGGTAGCTAACAAAAACATTTTTAAGTTTAGGTTTAGGAGTTAGTGGGGGTCCTAGTCATTACAGCGACTGGATTTTATAAAAGCAATTTTTAGGGTTTTCATTTAAAATTTTTCTTTAATTTGAATCGATGCATTTTTCAAAAATCAGGGGGTCCTTGGTAAAATTTTGATGGGAATCCCTGGTCTATGCTGATGATCTGGCTCTGGTAGTTGAAGGTAATTCAAGGAAACCTATCACTTATCACTGTTACAGGAGGGTATAGGATTTTTTCTAGTAATGCTGATATATAGATGATACTTTCTTTGTAGATGATAGATGAAGTACTTTATTCAAGACACTTACGTACAAGAACTTTGTAGGAAATATGACTAGAAATTTGTACCAATTGGTCATCAAAAGCAAAGAACAGATCGAAGAACAATCATGGGAAATAAGACAGAGCTAGAGGATAGATCAAGAAAATGTTTGGACCTAATCTTGAAATAGACGCAGCAACATAAAACGTTCTCAGTTGAGAAGACAGCACCAATACTCCTCAGCAATACTGCTCTAGATAGACGCGGATGGCCGGTCATACCCATTTACAATAAGAGGGTCACTCAGACACCATACCAGTGAATAATCTTGGATGAGAAACGCACTTCGAAGAGGATCAAATTGAGGAACAAATTGATGAGGATCAGTGGAGCAGCTTGGGGCAGAGAACGATTGCTAGTATACAAATTAATGTTTGAGAGCACGATATTTTATGAGATACACTTATCACTGTTACAGGAGGATATAGGACCATTTCAGCTAACACAATGGGTGTGTGTTAGCTGAGACTAAGGTACAAGAGCTTGGTAGGAAATATGACTTGAAAATCAGAAGCCAATTGGACATCGAAAGGAAAGAACATCATGGGAAATAAGACAGGAGAGATTCTTGGAAACTGTTTCCAACAAGACATAAGTAATATATACCATTTTAAAGTTAATTTTGTGATGAAAAAAAATAAAGGAAATGTTTTGAGCTAAATATAACGGGTTTTAAGTTATTTAGAAAAATGTCTCGAAAATGAATATAACTGATAATTATTTTTTTTAGAAATATGTAAACAAGCCACTGGGTCTTTGAGGGTGGAATCTATCACTCTGATCCGCCCCCCATAGTTACGCCATTGATTCACCTAAATCTACATATGGGCTCAAACGATTACGCTGATCAGTACGATCAGATCAGTCGTCATGAGTTACAGAAAAAAAGGAAATTATTGTATTGTAGGGAAAACAGGGGATCAGAAATCAGTAGCAAATACAAAATTGTGCAAGATTGTGAAAAGTTTGTTTCAACAGAAGCGTGAGTGGCGCCTCAACTCCATTGGAAAATAAATATCAAATATTTGGACAGACGGCAGTCAAACAGATAAGAAGTAAGCTTCATATTAGTCATAATTACAATCCCACAACACTCATCTGATTACGAAATACCGACAAATCAATGTTGTTACATAACAGACAAATTTCTGTCATTTTACTGGGAACACACGTCATGCTTTCCAAATTGTAATTTCCCTATTTTCCAACTAAACCTAAATTTCCAATTACACATGATTCTCTACTTTTCAATGCCTTGATAATTAGATAAATTGTAAATAGTCTCACAAAAACGATAGTTTACAAAGTTTAAAACTGTTTTTTTTCTTATAATAATAATTCATTCGTTTCATTCTTCTGTTGTAGAGCCCAATAAGATCATTTTCCGTTTATGTTCCTTCGCTCGCCCACCTATATTATACTATTGTGTAACATTATTAACAGTGATTAACACCCCAGTATTTAAAGGTCTCTATACTTGTTACTTGACCAACTAACAAACTCCAATTGAGCCAAATTATTTAGCTGGTAGACGGATGACTCAGTGTTTTTCAGGTGGAATGGGAATTTTTTAGCACTTTTATGCTGTTGTAGACGATTGAGTATCCCGAAATGGTGGTTAGTGGTTGGTTATGTTATAGTGTTTGAATTCTATAAAACATCTTAATTTTCTCAGAGTGCATACGTGTTACACAAAATTTTATTGAACAGAAATAAATACTGTATATTTCACATTTCTACCAACTCCAATTTTTATATTCCTATAGTCAAGTTTTTTTAGGTTAAAAGAATTTCGAAAATGAACCAGTTTGTCTGTACTTCGCAATGCATATAAATCCATCACTTAGATTCTCATTGCTAAATAAGATTTGCTTTACCGTTAGTCATATAGTATACTATGTTTTTAATCAATCATAAGAGAATTGTATAAATTTACAAAAATATAAAGTAATCAAATCTAAACTGATCCCGAATCTAAATTGATCCTGACACAACAGCTTTTCTTTCTCCTCAGCACACTGAGCCGTTGAAAAAGAAGTAAGAGAAAAGCGGTTACACCTTTAAACAAAAAAAGTGGTCCAGTCTATAAAGAGCAAAAGCAAATAAGAGAGTGGAATAACAGCTGATTGATACTGCCGGTCACTTTAAAAAAACATCAGCCCAATTAAAATACTAAACAATATCAGGTCCGATGGTTATACTAGGACTTAATATTGTACAATTGCAGCCAGGAATGGTTATAATTCGAAATATAATTGGTTCTCGCGGGAAATAAGAGTAGGCCTATAGTGCACTTTCAAACACAATCTAGATAGAGAAAAACAATTACCAGAATGTAAAAAGCAAAGAGCAGAGCTGGTAGCTGGTTCACTCAGGGTCAGACCTTATAAAAATGAGGATAATTTTCCAAAACATTATACATGAAAGCATGAGGAATTTCGAAAATATAATGGCTACGAACTGATCAATAATATATAAAAACTAAGTTTATCTACTATTGCTACTTTATAAATTAAATATTAGAGGTTAGAAAGTGATATCAATACAGCTCACTTTATTTACGCCTTATCAAACCAGTTGCATAATGAAGCTGAGCAATAAAGCAATAAAATATAATGACAAGAAAGTCGTATATTCAAAGCACAATGTATTTATATTCTCCTGTAAATTACAATAAGAATTCAGTAATAATTACCTCTAGAAACAATAATAAGTAGTGTAGAATTCAGTAATCATGTAATTTTCTTCTTCCTGCCCAATTGGAATAAGGTTGTCAAAGCTTCGAATGGCATCAATATCAAAATTAACTTCTTGATCTGGTTCTAGATTCATCTTGACTTAATTTCAATCGGATTTCGACTATCAGTTTATATTCTTAAAATGATTGTTCAAAAAAGGTTTCCTCAAAATGACACTGAAGTAGGAAATATTAAATAAGTCCTCAGAATCGATGTTGATATTGTGAAATATTTCATACAGAAGCGGTCCCCGCTTGGGACTTGGGGGGGGGGGGGGGGGAATTTGTTTGCCCTTTTTTGCAAGATTTCCCCTCCTTGACCTTTCTACCCCTCCACCAGTAGATTTCCAATTTGACACCACTTGGGACCGCCCCTGCATTTCCATAATACTGAAATAAATATTAAGGTTGTCAATTCCGCTAGATTAACAGATAGTTAATTTTCCACTAGATTAACTAAATGAGTCACAAAATCATGGTTTAGTGTGAAGCCTTACACAACCGAGTACAGCCGCGTGAAGTTTTATACAGAACCGTGATTCTGTGACTCATCTGATGGAACTGAAAACCTGCTAATTTCAAAAACATAAAAGTGACTTCAGCCAACTTTAAGCAGCTAAAAGAAAAAAGGATTAGCTTGATAGTTACTAAATGGGGCGAGTTTGGATAAGTGAGATAATAGAACAGTATTTGCTGCAAGTTGTTGAACAGTAACGAGATTGAGCTGAGTATAGTATAAGCAAGCACTTAAATAAAATGGCAAGTTCTCAAAGATGAGTCCACAGCGTCTGGCCACGGACTTGGGTCTGCTGGTCTGGCTCTCTAAATAGATCAGTCAGACACCTTACCAAGCGACTGACACGGTAAGACAGAGTGTGAGGAAAGGGGAATTGTGATCAAGAGATGTAAAAAAGCCACTTGCACTAATTATTCTAATTTATTGTTTTCAAGAAGTTTATCTAGAATAGAAATTTAGTGTCTTAAGATCTCAAGTAACTTAAAGGCTAGTGCCTAGTAGAGTACTCTAGACTCAATACTTTTTAGACATTACGAAGAAACCCAACTAAAACCATAGTAGGAGGCCCGCTATGTTTTTCATAACATGGCTCAAACTGCAAGGTGGAACTACCTGTAAAGGTATCTTGTCCCCCCCCCCCCCCCCGCAAATAAAAGCCACACTCGAAAAACTATTTCATTGAGCCCTATTAAATATAACAGTTTTAATCACGATACCAGGACGTATTCAGTAATAAACATTTAACCGCAGCCGCAGTGGTGCAATCGGTTGGGGCATTACTCTGATAAGTCTGGCTGAGAGCTACTCCTATAGTCAAGGGTTTGATCCCCGTTGTTCAGCCTGGTATATTCTTTGTCATCATTATCCATGCAAAGGTCTCATGTGAGCATCATAAGCAAAATAAAAAACCCGTGTGATTTCACATGAGAAAAAACTATCAGAAAATGTCAAAGAAAAACAGCCAAAATAAGGACATTATAGAACTGCTGTTGCGGAAGCTTGTGAGGATAATAAAAGTTATTTCTAACTCAAATAGCCTGTGTAATCTAGAGTGAGGGTCGAAGTCTCCACTATTATATTAGTTATTTTGCTGAAATACAGCTTTACTTGCTGAAATAACACTGTTTACATTCAAAACAACAGGAAAACAATAAACATTTTGCGTTTCAATTGAAATTCAATTGGCTTCAGTTAGTGTAGGCTAATGTACTGAAAGCCTAAATAATGTGTTCAATCTATGCAAGTTTCAATGGCCACGAAAGCCTCTGAGTGTTTAATACGTCACAGATTGATGTAATTTTTGTCAGCTAGCAAAATAATTTGCACAACATCAGCCGTCATCGAAGTAGAACGTCAGAACTAGAACATTCGGGTTCGATTCCAGAAATTTGTGTCAGTATAATTTGTTGTTACACACGTGTGGAAAGGCTATCGACCTGACACGCAACTGTTCTAAAAGCCATGGTAACAAAAAAAAAATGTTAATCAAACAAGAATCATGATTGTTGTTTTACTCACGTTTGGATTGTGTTTGATTGTATTGTGTAAGCGTTCAGTGTTATTTTAATGTTGATGAGTTTTGAAAATTGGGAACAAAAACTGTCAAGGAACAGCCTAAGTGACGCAGTAAAATATCGAAACACATGGACCTGGACTCTGATCTTGACGGTATTCATCTTTCTTCCACCAAATAGCATTTTATCGCACTAGCTTGCCTCGTCTTACTCATCACGCATCTCTCACTCAACATATGCCTATACAGTCTCTCACTCTTGTAACAATTTATCTATTTAATTAGTATTTTAATTTTTTGTATACTCTCTAATTTATCTTCAAAATTTGAATATTGTTCTTTTCCTTGAAAAATAATAGACTAATAATGCTCATATAGCCCATCTCTCACACTTGTAACAATTTATCTATTTAATTAGTATTTTAATTTTTTGTATACTCTCTAATTTATCTTCAAAATTTGAATATTGTTCTTTTCCTTTGAAAATAATAGACTAATAATGCTCATATAGCCCACTATAATGTCATAGTATTATTATTATCATCATCATCAATATTATTAGTATTATTGCTACGTTATTATTGCTTTCTAAAGGAGTAGTTAATTTATCCATTTACATTTTCATAGGTTTTGAGTTACTAAGATTTTTCCAATATTGAATAAACCCTAAATATGTCAGTGAGGATTTCAATTAACTGTCACAGATTACAAGAACATGTTAATACCCGGAGAGGACAGAACAAGATATACAAGATATGTCTTCTAACTAAACTACCATGGTTTTTTTAGTTGCAGTATAGCTATTTGAAAATTGCCCTAAATTACGAAAAACCCTCAATGTCAGAAAGTATCTCAATCAATACTTAACAAATAATATGTATTTTACTCAAAATAGGAATTATGTTTCATTAAGAATTTTTTTTCAAAATTTACCTTCAGTTAATTTCCAAATATGTATAATAGCATGTTGACATTCACATAATATTAACTAAGCAATCAATGTAAGTTTATTATATACACTATATCACAAAGATAACATTTTTACAAAAATCACTATTCTAAATACGCCACTACATTAGTATGGTATATGAAAGTTCTGTAAAGGTATAGTGGAGATGTATCACTGAATTGATAATCAATGATAATTATTATCAATCTACTGCATTATCATTTATCACTGTTCTAGTTGAAATCACGACAAGAGACAAATACGTCACATTCCACAGAGAAAAGTGTCGCCTTGCCAGTGTTAATCGCGTTTACGTAATCGTAAGACGTGGAGCGTGGATAGCATAGGAATAGTGCGAAGTAAAAGAAGATAAGATACAAGAGAGCGAATAAGAAGAAGACTCTAAGCGCCGCAAATAACTTATGCAGCCATACAATTGTACAGTCCACATAATTAACACCTCCGGCGATAACCAACTATCATTTTGCCAAGTTTTTACTTATATTATTGCCAAGAAGTATAGTAGGTTAATGCCAGTAGGTTGTTACAGTTCATCGATACTTTTATTACCTTTGTAAAACTGGACAATCATTATAATCGTAAAATTGGCTATTTTGTCAATAAAATCCAATTTTCATGTTAAACATTGCGTATTGTTGAGGGTATTGCTGAAACAGTCCAAGACCAAATTTATCTTCAACCAACTGAAATTGTTGGCTCCAAAATTGGATTTCCATAGACAAATAACACTATTATTAAAGGACCTGACAGGGCCTTATCGAAATCGTGTCTGCGGAAAAGCTCTGTAAACTGTAAAGGAAGACTCTAGAATGTTGAAACTTTGAATATAGCTTCCTCACAGTCCATGTGTGTTCCCTATTAGTTTTGGAGTTTTTTTTCGGAGGATGAAACACATATACGTCTGAGACCTGTGTGCGGGTAATGAGTAGGATGATGGTAATTGATGAACAAACCTACAGTTTTAGGTGGGTTCCGTACCACCGGGAAGTGATTTTACAGCAGAGAACAGAGTCCTTTTTGCTGGCCAATCCAATTGATCATCCTTACAAAGAGGGCCCAGGAGTTCTTAAATTATCTTATCTGACTGAGTTGGGAGATCAAATACAAAAATTATTGTGATGAAAAACAGACCGTCATGCCACCAAATTGGGAAGCTCTGAAAAATTGCGGTGTTGCCAGATATCAGACCATGCCAACAGCTAATAGTAGAAGATCGCCAAGCACAGTGCACGAATTGACAACATTACTGGTACCGTGTTGCCTAGTCTACAAGTTTTATGCTGACAGTCATATGGTTTGTCACCGCAGTGGTGCAGTTAGTTTTTTTTGGCGCAATATCTTCATGCTGCCTAACTTCGTGACGTGAAGTATAATAGGATGAGGGTTAGTTAGACTAGCTCAAATCATATTGCACGGCTGATTCACCTCGAATACAAACAAAAATGTGAAGGATTCAAGCATATGAAGGCTACTCACCCCTATCATTTACTTTATTTTTAGAGTTCAAGCGTGAGTTTTTATTTTTAATTGGAAATCTTTCCTCAAATTTGAAATTATCAAATTAAAAAAACAAAAAGATAATGTTGGGAATTCTATAAGAAGTGTGAATTAAGAAAAAGAAGCAAAATTCTATTCTATGAGAACAAGAATTGCCCTGTCCTGATCCTGTCCGTCAAGTCCTGTACCGACTTATCCGTCGTGTCCTGTCCTATCAAGTGAAGCCGTAGCTTTGACATACAACATCCAAAATGTCCGCTCACTCCTCTCAACTCTAACCTACTCTCTAATAATTAAGTCTCCATTTCATAGACTAGAGTGTGTTCATTTTGTCGCCATGTTCTTTGTCGAACAACACTTTGCAAGCACCCAAAGGGAATAAAAAGAATGTATTAAAAAGAGATACAAGTTTCTCTCTCATCCATCTCTCACTAACTCTCATTTTCTCTATCTCTCTCACACTCATATGTGAGAGACGCGTGCATGCAGTAGAGTGGAACTTAGAGTGCATCGCATGAGTGCATGCACAAATGGACTCTGGTAGGAGGCAGAGGCAGAGGCAGAGCGTCAGGAGCTGGGCGCAGACGTCTGGGTTTGTTTTGGTTGCACTTTGAAGTCAAAGAAGTAGTAAAGTTTTATAGGCGAGCGCCGACGCCAAGGACCCTTTTATTGCTCATCACTGATTTATGAACAACACGCATCTTGTTTTCTTGGTTCTACTTCTTCATTTAATTAACAACCGACCGATCACATTCAATAGATTCGCACAAAAAGAAGTTAAAATTGAGTGAGACTTCTGACAAAGCAACGTAAAACCAGTAGGGGTTTTGTCATTATGTCATTGCACAGGCGCAATGACATAATAATAATCATCTTTTCAAGTTGGACACGATCTGCGCATGAACAGTGTGCGACTTCAAGAGACGTCATTGCGCTAGAACACTAGGGTTTTGTGACGCTGGAAATTTATACCTTGGAGGAATCAATGAGAATTGGATTCTTCCTGATCAACTAATAAAGCAGATTAGGTATTCAACTGTCATGGATCGTTCAAATCAAATAGTTTATTCAAAAATTATGTAAATGAACACAATTATTTTGTATTACTTGGAAGCAACATAAAATTTATTATCTCTCAAGTGAGCTAAGAATTGTTCATTCTAAAAACGTCCAATTCCCCTCGGCCACCTTTTTTTCATGCTTCTGTAGTCCATATCTGTCTGAGACTTTTCCGAGGGTAATGAGGAGAATGATAATACAAATACGTTTTCAATGGTGGACCTACAGTTTTAGGTGAGTTCCGAACAACCGAGTAGATGATAATAAAGCTAATAACGATAATGATGTTTACAAACATATTTAAATCATTTACAAGGGAGAGAGTATTATCAAATTTTATAGAAGGTTCTTCAATAAGCATTTCGTCATAGAAAACCTAATGGATTAAATTATTTGCCAGATGTCTGACATTTCCCATTCATGATTGGGCCTGGCATTTTTCTGACAGAATACAAGCTTCAAGCTAATTATTCAGCTACACAGCTAAAACTTATGCTCTATTCAACCGTGAAATTGTATAATATTAATACATTAACATGTCGCTGAAACGTATTAGTCAATATTGATATTGAAGGTGAATGCGATGGGGAAAGTAGTTTACTGATAGCCGACTATAGTAATAGGAGTTTTAACAAGGAAAGTAGAAGAAATATAAAATTAGTTATCAGATACTCATTACAATGTGAGTGGTCTGCTCTATAAAAAGAAGATAGAAGGCCAAGACGCAAAAACATTATTATGAAATGGCTATTCACTTAGGGCAATGGCGCACTAGAGCGACCACGTCTAGTCTTATTTTGTGCGACCGATAGCGAGGCCAGCCTCCCTTCTTGGTTGCACAGTGCTGTTTGACTGCAAGATATTCCAGTTGCAAAATGGATCTCGAGGAGATAGCTGTGGTAGCACATGTGTACAGAAAATTCATTAAAGTTAAAAGAAAGAAGAGATACTGGGTACATCCTATTATGACTAGATTCTAAACTGCGACTGTAACTGTGCCTAGAGCACTGACTGACAATAATTATTTTATTATTACCAATGGAGTGGAGAGCACAAACCACCTTGAACATCTGGTCGACGGTACGTGTGCTATAATATATTATATTATGATAACAGTGGTCGCAGAAATCTCTTGGTCGCTGCGACCAAAGGAAAAATTTCTGGATGCCGCGACCAGCTTGCTCGGTCGTGGTCGCGGAAGCCAAGTGCGCTATGACCAATGCTTGGCTGTGCTAAAACTGGTCGCAGTCGCTCTAGTGCGCTATAGCCCTCAAATAATACTTGATGACTGGGAGGCGCGTCCTGGGTAGCGCCACCCGGGTCGCCCCGTCTGACACCGGCCTTATACTACTACACCGTTCAAATTCATCAATGAAACTGAAGTTTGAAAAACTAGCCATCTTCTACATTGGCAGTTGTAACTGTCACTATTGAAATTTCTATTCCCTACACAATATTTTATTAATGTAAAATTAATTAAAATTTCTATCCCTAACACACAATTTCAAACAATAATTGCGCAGCAAAATTGATTTTTTTTCAATCGTGAGCACTTAAAATATTATTTTTGTAGAGGAATATTATTTTTATAAAAGAATTATTATAATTTATAATTTCAATGCTATATTCTCAGAATACCCTTTTTCAAACAATCGATTTTTGAAGCCGAAACTTCCAAGATTATTTTTTGTATTTTAAATAAAACAATGTTTTTGTAAATTTTTCAAGTAATCAATTTTTCTCTTTCTGGTTGTTTTCTAATGATTAAATATTACTTATTGCAGCAACACTGGAAGCATGATATGCACTTTTTTATATATATATTTATTTATTTATTTCAACAACTCAATAATAATAGAAAGTTGGAGGGTAAAAGAATTGACATTTCTATCAGAAACAATTTCAATTTTTGCAACGAGGAATAATTGAGTAATGAACGGTGACGTAACTATAAGAAACTAATAGTTGTCTACACTATATATATTATAAATGTGCTAAAAGATAATTTGATAGATTTACTTATCACTAAGCTCGTAAGGATCTCTTGTAATAAATATAACAACCCTGAAGCATAAACAATATAATAATTTTTATAGCAAGCTATTAACAACAAGCTTAATTGAATGAGTGAACGCACTGAAAAGTCGTTAAGAATGAAAACGAGCTCTATCATAAAGGTAGAGAGGGTTGAGTTTAAGATAAAGGCAAGGAAAAAGTTCAACAAGAAAAATATTATTGCATGTTTTTAATGTGCAACCAAGTTCTAGATTGAGATTCTTTTGCAATAACAATAACAATAAATAATTCTAATCTTTGTTTTAATTAGCTCAGCTTTGAGAGCTGATTCTACAACCGGAACCTCCAGTTTTGAAACTCAAGGAAATCTAAGGAAGATGTTTTCTCAGTTGCCGCACCAGAATGATACATATAACACAATGATTAACGTAGAGAGAACAATTATTATTATTAATGAAAAAAGGAATAATTAAGATGAATAATTCAATTTTTTGGGAGGATGAAGCCTACATAGGTCAGACTTATGCATAGGTAATAAGTTGGATGATGGTGATTGATGAGTGGGTGATTCAGTTTTAGGTGTTTCAAACCACAGGTAAGTTATTTTACAGCAGAGAACAGTCTTTTTTGCTGACCAATCCATTCGGTCACCCTCACTAAGACGGCCCATGAATTCGTAGCTTACCTTATCTGACTGAACATATACCTGCTACGGCTCCCGGCTACCACTTCCCCTTATTATATTGGTAATAAAATAAACGACCTTTACTCGATGATAATCACCATTGCAAATTCAAACACATGTTGTGGAATCTGGAATTCATGCCGTTCCACAACCAGCTGTCATACAGCATTTGATTTTGCGCTGGTGATTATCATCGAGTATTAGATGCTCCACTGTGCAAGCAATCTATCCCCATTAATGATCATCGATGATTTTATGCCTTGAGGTTGAAAGGCAATTGAAAACTCAGCACACAAAGGAAAGATGATGCTCTTATGTGTTCTTCACAACATTCCTACAAACGGCCGGTTGCACAAAAGCCAATTAAATTTAATGAAGAGAATTCAGCTGCACAAAGGACAATTACAAGCGATAACGCCGATTAGGTTAACCGGCGTAAAATATATTTAACCACCCGATCACCAATGATTAAATCTCACTAATGCCCGTTAAGTTACATTTGATAGGTTATGTTTATTGTACCAGAACACGAAACTGAAAATTAGGAGTTAAAAACCTTTCAAAATGAATAAAATCTTTTAAGAATATAATAATATTGAGATACAGTAGTTTAATAAGGATTCAAATAATTCACATAGAATGATTCTAATTCATCTTTTTTCTCAACTTCAGAGTCAGCTGTTGATCAAATTACAGTGAAGCCAGATTGTGCCCGTTCGGTTAATAAAGAAAAATAACTAATGGTTCTTTGTGCAACAGAAATAAACCCGTTACACTTACGACGGTTAGTTAACTGACATTAAACTCCTTATTTAATCGGCTTTCGTGAAACCGGCCGGAAGAGTTTCAAAATCCTAAGAAAATATTGCACTCAATAAAAATTTAGAAAAGACTTCACAGATCTTAGCAAAATTAGAGATTTTATTGGATAACGGAATATGCCAAAAAATTTATTTGATCAGTTTAAATTCAAGTAAACGAAAAAAGGTGTGAGAAGACTGAGAAGCTCTAGTATTCCCACAGCCGAAGGTATAACCTGAGTAAACTTCTTTATCACCCACATTGCAGCCATATTTTCTAGGAATAGTCATTTCCCGTTATAGAGAGAGACTGAGCACTGAGGCAATATTTAATAGCAGAAAGGCATTCAACTTTCGACGTTGATGATCTGTTCGGTTCGCTATGCCTACCGGAAGTCGTAAAAATAGTCTGCATTTCGTCACTTCCGGATACTGACTACAGTAATTCCAAGAAAACTGAAAACAAGGCTGGACAACTTCTTATTGTGATTCATCAAAAGTTAAAGTTATTCAAAAGTAACTACGGTGACTAGACATGGGCTACTAGAACTCCTTATCAATAGAATATGACACCAATAATCACAAAAAATGAGAACCATTCTAGCACTGGAAATCAAAATTTTGAAAACTTCTAATTACTATTATAATTATTACAATAATATTTTGTACAAGTTTCGTTCAAGTTTTACTCACCTTCTTCCTTTTCTTACTTCGACATCCACTCCTCATGAGAATGCTCTCAATAAATATTTATCCTCTTCATCAAATTACTGGTAGTTTTTAACAAAATTGATTTATATATTTTTTGAGAAAATAACAATTCGTTAGAGAAAGAAACTGGATTCACCAAATGAAAAATATATTTAAAATATATAATTATATATACACACATATATATATATTTTTTTATGATTGGTGTATAAGAATATATTTTTCAAGGATAGTAGTGTGGTTGGATAATCAATGATCTCTCTATAGTAACATTTGAGTATCACAGCTTCCCAACACACACTACTGTTGTGCCTGTCACTCCGTTTCCGTTATCCATCTTTTAATATAATTTTTTATTAAATTTTATTTGACATTGTTAACATTCTTTAAAATAGGAGATTAGGTGGAATAAAACGTTTTACAAGATTAAAGCTAGTAATATTCAATTTTTAATAAATATTTTTCTATTTTATTAATAAATTTTCTTACATTAGGTGATCACATTCACTAAATTTTGGTGAATAGAAAGCATTTTTATTGTTTAAGACAGCTTTTACCTTTTAGCCCGGACCAATGCCACCAAAACGTAATTTTGAGTTCAAAAACTCCATAAACTTCTAGTGGCGTTTAAAATTCACTGTTTAATGACATTTGCGTCATTGGATGACGTTGAATCGTAAGAAATGCAAATAATTGCTACGTTGTACGTCAGTGAGTATCCTCTCTCCAATATTTCTCACTCTGTCTAATAATTATTCTTTCTTTCTTATTCACTCTCTCCTTTTTCTCCTTCTCTCTCAGGGACGACGCCAGGAATTTGTGAAAAGGGGTCTAAACATATTTGTTAACCAGATCAATGGTGGAGGGGGGGGGGAGGGTGTAGGAGAGGAGACATTTTGAAAGCTTTTGGCTCATCAAATGCTACCAACCATTGCTTGATTATGTAGTGTTTATTTGGTATAGATTAAAATAAGCAGAATTCCTCATTACTAATGACAATAGATGATCTGAATATCCAAGGCTATTTTGATGAGGTAATACAGTACCGAAATACTACTTACAGTTCTACTGATAGCCCCAACTCAAAAACTGTGTGCTCTAATATTACAGTATTCTGTTTCTTATTTTACAGCACAACATTAGCAGAGTTGTAATAATTCGATTGACAATAGCTTGATAGAATTGTTACATTCTACTGTGTAGTAAATCCCCTAGTAAATGAATAACATTTTTTTCAGAAGCCCTCAACCACCTAGAATATCAATACGAAATCCAACCGCATCAGCCGACTATTATTCATACTGGAAATTTATCCAATTTATGATTCACAAATTTCCAACAAAACAATAGCTGGTCTTTTTTTGATAGGTAATCATACCATACATTGTTCACAAGAAATTTTTCAAGATTTAGCTGAAACTTCTGCCCTTTTCTTGTATGAAGCATTTTCCGCCTGTTTCTGGGGGGAACCCCACGCCGGGGGTCTTCGCATAGAAAAGTTTCGAAAATAGGTCCCATGAAACACCATTTTAAGCAGATTTATACACTTTATCGTGGTTTGAAATTTGAACTTCCCCCAAGTGTATTTTATCTGGTGCTTATGTCAGGGGGTGGCCGGAGCCCCAAAACCCACCCCTGTCTCTCTTCATTTTCATACTTCTTTACTTTCGTTCATCACACCTCTTGACCGACAGTCACTATTGCCAGATTAAAACTTTTCAGCCGTTTATTTTTACTCTTATCTCATCTTTAGAATTTATTTTTAATCGAATAAATATTTTATACTGTAGGCCTATCATCAACTCTTATCATTTTAATTTTGTTGCAGTTTCAAATTACTAACTATTACTTTATTGCCAGAGTGTCAAATGAATTTTAACTCTCATATAATTTTCGATTTTAACTTCATCTTATACAAACATTCTTCTTCTTATTTATCGGGCGTGAGTAATGGGGTGAATGATGAGAAACATCCATGGCTGAATAAGATTCGAACCCATGGCTGCAGGAAACTAAGCCAGCCAGAGCCTTATCTTATCACAGACAAGCGCTCCAACCAACTGCGCTATCAGAGCCGCCGAATACTATAAATAATCATTTCTTTGCAGAAAACATAACTAAAATGAACAGCTGATTTTTTAAATTTCAGAATCCCCTGCTTTATAAACATGCAAATCAATATGGCATGCAAGGCAAGGAACTATCGACGTTGTTGATGTTGTAAAAGGACTCACTATAAAAGCGTCTAAGAATAGGTAAAGCGGTCAGTGAAATAGGTACCTACAAGCTATAAGGAAACGCTCGGTTAACGTTCGTTGTCCGGCTACTCGTCGCGTCTATAAATTTTGAGCTAAATTTGAATTTTTATGGACGCCCGTATTGAGCGTCTCTACCTCAACTACTGGAGGCCATGAATTATTCATTTGCGGCACGAGGCCGATATGATACGCGTCGGCTCGGGACAGCAGCCACGACAGCCAGCAGGCCAACTCAGTCTCCTCTGTCCATTCTCAAAAACAGCTGCTGCTGATGCCGATCTGTGCTCCTGTCATGTACAACGGACTACAACCAATGGCAATGCCACCTATAGTTGTCTCATTTCCAATGTAAATACCCCCATAAGCTCCTAGCAGACGTGAGCTGCTTGTCTCAATACAACACTCACCGCGTGTTGTCCCATCGGACGGAGCGAGTACATTCACTCTCACAAGCTCATCTACACACACGCACACACACGCACACACACAAACACACACTCGCGCGCATTATAAACCATCAGTCAATATTGTCCATAAAATTTGAATTCATTTCTCAGCAAAAGAGGAAAGAATGAGATTGAACATCCACTAGCACTGTTGAGGCTAGATGATTGATTCTTTGCGAATGGAATCCACATCAAAGCGTGTACGAGTACGTGAGTAATTGAAGTCCGTATTTTAGAACCTACCTTAACTCAAGGCAAACTTCTTGAAACCACTTTTCCTATAAAGGCTTACTGAACTGAAGAGAGACTGAAAGTCTTTTCCTCTAAAGGCTTCAAGAGAGACTTCAAAAGTTTTTCCATCTGAAGGCGCTCAAAGTCTTCCTTGAGTTGAAGAAGCCTCATGAAAAAAACGGGAATGATGCCGATTGCAAAGCGGGAGGAGAAGTACTGACCACAACGTAATCTGCCCGAATAAATAGAGCAACCTCTCGGGACACAGCCGAATACAGTGTGTGTAGATGAGCTTGTGAAAGTGAATGTACTCGCTCCGTCTGATGGGACGACACGCGGGTTTTTGACAGATTCACAGGATGAGGCAGGAGTCAAACTGCACGATATGAAAACTCACTAGAAGAACCACTTTGTAACGGCCGTATAAAGAATTTTTTTTTTTTTTTTTTTTTTTTTTTTTTTTTTGAGGATGAAGCCCACATAGGTCTGAGACCTGTGCGTGGGTAATGAGTTGGATGATGGTGATTGATGAGTTGGACCTACAGTTTTAGGTGGGTTCCGAACCACCGGGAAGTGATTTTACAGCAGAGAACAGTGTCTTTTTTGCTGGCCAATCTAATCGGTCACCGTTACGAACGGGACCTACGAGAACGCAGCTTATCTCTCTGATTGAACAGATACCAGCTACGGCTCGCGGCTATCACTTCCCCAATTGATAAGTGATAGTCGAATTGTAAGGTTAGAAAACCTTCAAGGCAATGCTTACTTACAATTTAAAACAATTTCATAAATCTAACTTTTTTTCGGAGGATGAAGCCCATATAGGTCTGAGACCGGTGCGTGGGTAATGAATTGGATGATGGTGATTGATAAGCTGGACCTACAGTTTTAGGTGGGTTCCGAACCACTGGGAAGTGATTTTTCATCAGACAACAGTCTTTTTTGAAGGCCAATCTAATCAGTCACCCTTACAAAGAACGCCCGAGAGCTCATCTCTGAACAGATACCTGCTACGGCACTCGGCTATCACTTCCCCTAAAAAATGGCGTTCCATACAGTAGCATACTGAAGCGCAAGATTCCGTATTTGTTTACAAAAAGTACTAATGCCTTCTAAAAAAAGCTAGAATCTACTCAAAATTCAAAAACATTATTAAGTTTAACTTTAAAAATTGCTTCCGAACCAGTAGCATACGAAAAGTACTGGTGCCTCTTAACAAGAGCTGGAAATCATCAGTAAATACTTACCAAAATGGGAGTAGGCCTTCATAGATTTGATATAAGACAATAATTGTTTCAAATACGATATTTGATCATGATCCGATCTGAAAAGACAAGGAGAGTGGAACAAGAGTTTATACCAGGAAAATAATCAGATTCCAACGAGAAATGAATTGTTCAGACGATGCCAGGAGACTGCTCCGGTTGTGCCAGTTGAGCAGCGCCGAGCTAACGGCGCCCGGACACAACAATAAATCGCAACAACTTTAGAAAGTTGCTCAAATTCTCTTTCCTATTGTTTTTAGGCGGTGATAACGGGTCTGAAATAGAGTGAAACCATTTTTGTAGTTGTCATTATCAGATAGCATATTGTCGTCGGCAAGTTTTCGTATAGGAGTGCATGGATGTCAGCGTATTGAAAAGTGCGCGCAAATTTTGGAAAAAGGGGTGTTGACATGGGTGAGGGGTCCGCCCCAGAACAAACCGTCAGAGGCCAAAGGCTAGCGCTCGTAAACAGAATGTCGGTGTGCACGCGTGCTCGAGTGCGAATCAGCAGATGGAAAATCAGCACGACGTCCGACAACGACAATAAAGATAAAGCAACTAAATTACCGTTGTTATGTGCGGGGGTTCACAGCCATGGGCCGCCTTTTTTTAATTAGTAGTAAATTGCAAGAGGTTCTGGGCGGGGCGTGGTCACTCTCCTCTCACAATCATCACTCCCTCACTCGCAACCCTCTCACAGGCTCTCTCTCAATCACCCGCACACACTCACTCACGACCCTCTCTCAGTTCATCTCTCTCGCTCGATCCTACAGACAGACATTTGATTGAGAGCTGCACGACATAACAAGTTGTTTTTACGACGCCTTTTCATCAACATACATCTCGATACTTCAACTTTCATTTGCTTATTCAATTTTCTTATTCCTATAAATTTTCTTATTAATCTGTTTTGTGTTTGCCATAAATAAGGTGATAAAACTCTCTAGAGTTTAGAGCCTACCACATATCCTGACAGACTGAAGTGATGGGATAGGAGATGAACAAGAGAAGTTTCTGGGAAAGATTTGAGAAGGTGAGAGGAATATAATAGAAAAAATGTTTCCTGTTAGAGAGGAGCTAGCAAAGAAAGAAGAAGGTCAAGAAGCAAAAGAGGAAGTATGA
This sequence comes from Conomelus anceps, assembly GCA_948455865.1. Taxonomy (NCBI): domain Eukaryota; kingdom Metazoa; phylum Arthropoda; class Insecta; order Hemiptera; family Delphacidae; genus Conomelus; species Conomelus anceps. The sequence goes on from OX418216.1 coordinate 34,305,234, forward strand.
AAAAGCAGAAGGTGAAGAAGAAAAAATAGAAGAAGGCGACGAAGCCGAAGAAGAAAAGTGAAAAGGAAGAAAGAAGGAGCAAAAGACAACAAGGAAGAAAAAATCCAACGTTCTTCTTAACTAGGAACGAAGAAGAACTAGAACACAAAAAGAAGAATAAAATAAGAAAAATATAAAAAATTAAAGAAAAAAAAACAAAAACATCAACAAAGATGAAGAAAAATAAGAGTGTGATGAACAAGGGCAAAAGAAGAACCATAGTTTTTCTGACTTTTTACTCGAATATTATGAAGCAGATTGTGAAGAAGAAAAAGAAGACAAATTGAAAAAGCAGAAAGTTGAGAAGAAAGAACAGAAGAAAACAACGAAGACGAAAGGAAGGAAGAATAAGAAAATGAGAAGAGGATGAAGAATGAAAAAAGAAGAAAACGGAGAAAACAAGCATTCTTCTCACTAAAGAACGAATAGGAACGTACAGCAGGAGAAGAACAATATGAAAAAACAGGCGAAGAAGAACAAGAATAAGGGGAGGTAGGAGTAAAAGAAGGAAATGAAAAAAGAACAGTGTAACCAACAAAGTATGTTGCACACGCATTTATAATCTATAAACGTCCAAGTAGGGTACGGATAAAACTGGAATGTATGCCGTCGTTGTAGTACACGGGTTGGGGTTATCTATTTTCAGCTCTTTCACGTTTCTCCCCCTCCCCCCCCCCCCACAATTTCCCATCTCCCTCACAACAGTCAAACCTTTGAAACCTGTCCGTAGAAAGTGATGGGTGTTGGCTGCCGTTGTTGTTGTTGTTGTAGGAGTATGGCGCTTAGCCGTTTCTTGGGGATTTGTTGTCGATGGGGTTATTTCACGTGAATAAATGAGCGAACAAGCGATAAAAAGAGAGCAATCGACAACAAAGTAAGAAGCATGATAAACAGAGTAAGAATGATTAGGGTGCAACCGTGAGAGAAATTTATTCCGAAGAACCACTAACAGCAGCTACTAGTGAGTAGTGACCGGCTGAGGGGATGTTTCAACTATGCCTTCCACATTTCAGAACAAAGTTTGGGGTGCGAGGTTATTCACCCTTTCGACCGATCACGAATCAGACAAGTAATAGACAACGGCAAAATTCAACTCCTTCTAGCCATCTAGCAGATACTATTTTTGTTCTCTCAAGAAAATAAAAAAAATCATGTCTGATTGGCGTCTATTTAATTTGTTTTAAATTAATACTTGAATTAAAAAATAAAACGATGTTTTATTGAAAGAAAGAAATTGAAAGAAAAAAGAAAAGTGTACAAATGCAATACATATTCTACTGAACATGAAATGTCTGAAAAAGAAGTTCTAAATCTAACAGACTCAAAATACATATAACAAATTATGTAGTGTATATGCATTGCAATAAATACAAATAAAATACCCGCAAAGGCTAAGGCTGAGCGCAGGTATTAGCTTAATACATATTACCGGAAAATAATAATTCATATAGAAACATCAGTGAAAAAAGAAAGAAAAATCAAACTATAATGAAAGTTCAAAGTGCATAGTGCAAAGTGCTTAAAGTACATAGAAACCCTAAATCAATATCATCTACAAAATCTATTAATAACTTAAATGAAAACAAAAGAAATACATAAACCCTAATTCATCAAGAAAAGAGAAAAGATTATGGAAGTATCTGAGAATTTGTTGTTATGATCCCATTAATCTTCTTTACTTAGAAAAAACTAGGATTTCATAATGCAAATACTTTCTTAGTTGCTACACTACGTTTATGAACGTTACTTCAGTGTCTCTTGACTCGAGCATTCTTTGCTCTCTTTTTTCGATCGTCGATACTCTTATATCGATAAATCACAATCGATTCTTATCGATTATACAGTCGATTAATCATTTATGCCAATTGCCTTTATAAATACATTACAAATCGAGTCAAAAGAAACTGAAGGAACTTTCATAAATACGGCCTTAGATTCTCACTAAGATTTTCTTAGTGGATACACACCTCAAGTAAGTATTGATAGTCACTGTGAAAGTATTGCATTATCAAATAGTTCATTATAGTTCAAAACTTGACTTTTATATCCTAGAAATTTTGAAAGTCTATGAGTAAGTCATTGAAATATGATTGCCCATTGCCGTTGCATATTAGTTAATTCTATTGCTTAATTCACTATTTCTATACACGAAATGTATATTTCTTCGCCCCTCTTTTGCTCATTGCTCAACATTGATACATTCCCAAAAAATCTTCTTTGCAACATATCCGAATTAACTATAGACATGTATATTTTGATCAGTACATGAAGACCATTGATGCAGAAATTTTTCCGGACATAAATCTTATATTGTTGTCTTTTCTCTTTCAAATAGGTCGGGTGGAATAAGAATATCCCAATTTTCATTAAAAGGTTTCAATTACAAAACGCTTAGACTACTTACAAAATTTTTTACCCATCGTATTAAAAAAATGTTCATGAATGATAAAAATTTATATTTAATTTGACGTTTGACCGCCACCGAAAGCCAAAATGATATCTATACAGTAATTCAATTTTCCCCATACTCGTAGCTAGTTTAAATATGGCTGCAGTTACTCGATATTTATCGATAAAATGCTCTTGAATTGGTTGTCTTCTCAATTAGAAGAAAATGATACATTTTCCAGCTGGTTGAAGCACCAACACATTGGTACTCACTTGTTCGAGAACTCTTGGATGACAAATTAGGTACCGTTTTTACGGATTGGCCGGAGATGAACTGACAAAGCTATTCTTCACTGCCCTTCAATAAGTCCTGATTTAAGCCACCTAGGAATGTTTCTTATGGGTGAGCATAGAAGAAGTGTTCATTCTACACTGATAAACCTTTAGCTAGAATAACTGCAGTCATCGAAACGATATCACCGGCAATGTTGTTAAGAGTGTGGAAGATTTCGATTACCGCTAGATTTCAGTTGAGCTTCTAGCGACGGTCATATTGATAATTTATTGAATCTTTTCATAAATTATTAGATGTTTGAACGTGCTATTTCATAATATGAATGGTCAAAAAGACTATTAAGTATCTGCTTTTTGTAATTAAAGCACTTAAAAATTGAGACATTTTTTGTAGTTACCTGGTTAAATTAATTAAAAATATAAGGCGAATAAGGGAAAGCCAGGAAAACGCCGGACATGGGGTAGAACCGGAATTTGAAAAATTGTTTTATTTATGTTTTGGCTTCTAATTGACTACAAAATGATAAAAATTAATGATAACAAATAAATTATTGAAATCAAGGTGGTAGATTTTTCAACTTTTTGCAGAAGCCAATCAGAATTGGAATGGAATGAAGTGGCCGCCACGTCCAAGAAGCTAGAATAATGGCAGACGGCACCCAACACAAGGATGCAAGGCATGACCTCTTTTTCGCCTTGAAATGTCGCATCTGGACAAGAATGTTGAGTGGAGACTTTCTCATGGTCGGCCTCTCACTTACTCCTTGCCCAACAATCGGTGTCTCCTCATCCCCTTACACTCATCTCACTTCATTCCGCTTTCATCGCACTATGCGACTATTCTCCACCTTTTATCGAACAGTGCGATATCCTCCGACCTCTGCCTCTGCCGCCACATCGTCTAATGCTAGAAATATTTGCAAGGTTTTTGAACTTGCAGTATGCTGTTGGCTCCAAGCCCATATAGGCGCCTCCACCCCTCCACTCCGCCAACACAAAACACTTGCCATATAAACCCCCCCACAACCCCCTCCAACCAGAAACACTAAGAACAGCACCAATCTGACTCCATCTCGAAATTCTATTAGAGAAGACACTTATCTCAATGAAGAAATTCGTTTTGTCTCTTTCGTAAGTTACCAAGAAGTGAAGGATGACAATGAGCGTCAATTCGAGGAAATTCATTAATAACTTTTATTTGAACCAAATAAATTGTTGACCGAGCTCAACAATTTCAAAGTACTCGAAGGCATACACTTCTTTAAACAGCTTATTTTTTTAATCAAATTAACCCGGCTGGTGTGATTTTGTCTGAAATAGTGGCAAGCGACGGCGACTGCAGTAGCTCTGTCTAATAAGGGCCTAAGGATTGCGGATCAAAAATGACGTCATTCATTAATATGGATAGTATAGTCTCCCATTCAATCTGAAATGTACAAATTCAATTTCATTTATGAATAGTAGTTTAAAGGATTTAGTATTAGGATTAATTAATTTAGTATTATTATTTTTATCGTTAGGCCTACCTGATTGTTCAAACTGATTCACGAAACTCAAAAAGCTCATTTTCACTATGAAACGTTTCAAGTTAATGTACTGCGTATTGTTATTGTTGAGAGAGCTTTATAAAATAAGTTATATTACAGTAGAATCTCGGTTATCCGGACCCGGATCAAGTGCTGGACGAAAAAAGTAATACAACTGCCATAAGTTTAGGGTATTTTTGTATTACAAGAAATGGCCCAAATTAAATATAATGAACACCTACTGATGTTACTAGTTACAGTAATTGATTTCTAATAGAATGCAGCACAACTACAGAATGTACAGTACTGTATATCGAACCGTATCCGTAAGCTCGGAAATATAAATAATGTACAGTAAAAAAATGTAAATAGTTTGTGTGTTTTAAAATGTAATATTTCGTTTACTATTTAGTGTTTGTGAAGATCAAAACAACAATGGGTACGTATAATTTTGGTTTTTACTACATTTTTTTATTGCTGATGATGCCCACATGAGTCTGAGACTTGTGCGTGGGTAATGAGGTGAATGATTAAACATAGATGCCAGACGGAGGAGCGGGATTCGAACCCAAGACCGTTGCAACGACAGCAAGCTGAAGTTGCGAAGCCTCAACCAACTGCTTTAATACTCTCCGTATTATCCAGATTGCTTTCGGTCCCAGTTAGTCCGGATAAACGAGGTTCTACTGTACTTTAATGTATTTTCACTCACACCAGAGGCGAATCCAGGGCGAAAGATTTATCTGAGTTAAAACAGTGTCAATCGACCAAGAACGACATATTATACAGAAATTCTCAACCTACACTAAGAAAAGCTTTATTTGTGTCTTTTGTGGGGATGAGAACCCTTACGGTGATTTCCCCCAAAATTTTGCTTAGTTGGTATAAACACCTACAAACTATCTCACCCCCCCCCCCCCCCCAAAAAAATTTGGATTCGCCATTGACTCCCATCAAAATACAAATTTCAGTTTTAATAGAAAAATTGTCAGAATCACGCGTGAAACAAACACAGAGATGGAATACTGTACAAAGATAACTAACGATTTAGGTTCCAAAGTTGAACAACCTTTACACCTACACTACCTACATCTACCAATGATGAAGATCATATATCTGTATGCAAGTACAGTAAATTTATGACAACGTTAAAATGATAGGTGCTTTGTTATTAAATGGCAGAGAGAAAGTAGCATTTGAAACAGGTCATTGAGCGGGAGAAAGAGGTACAGTAAGTATCAGAATTGGGTGTGAGAGGGAGTTTTATGACGGTTGGTAGTTGCTATCCAGCGCTAGTTACGATCCGAGTGGAGGCTGGCTGCTGGCATCTCGATATTTTCACACGAGAATGCCATTGAATGTACAGTAAACTGTGCAGCACTCTACAGCACTGCACTCTAGTTCTCTTTTTAATAACTTGCCAGCAGTCACGTTTTAATTTGCGACATCACCGGTGGCGGCGCGACAACTACGGATAAGGAAGAGGAGGACGAAGAAAGGAAAGAGACAAATATGAATAGAAGAGGACGAAGATAAGAAAGAAGCGAAGATAAAGATCAGAAGGATGGTTGACAGAGAGTGCATGGCAACAACCCATCAGCCATCATCAGGGATTGGTGATCGTACTTTCCTGGGATCAGTTCCAAACGAGCTCACCAAAGAACTGTAGCTCTTTTTAATATCAATCACCTGAAACTGGTTTTATGACAACTCTTTATCAGGCATTTTTATAACAAATAGAAAGAAAAGTAGTAGGCTAATGTGGACTAGTTAGCAAGAAAGTTGGCGACAGGACAAAATGTGGTCTAATCAACACAAGTCATTTTGTTGGCCAGATGGACATAAAAATAGTATTTTAGTTGGTTAGTACTGGACAAAGAATAGTATCACTGATTGCTCATTAATGACTAATAAGAGACGAGTCAGCTTGCATCTCAAAATGAGAATGCTGCGATGCTATATAACTCCAGTGCTGGAGACTTGGACGCTGAAGCAGGATATTAGTAATCACCTAGAAGCATTTGAGATGTGGACACACAGAAGAGTCTTGAAGATACGCTGGATAGTGGATAGTGGATAGGTAGGGTGTCAAAAGTCGAGGTACTCAAGAGAGTTGTGAAGAAGAGAGTGTTGCTGAATGCGATAAAAATGAGAAAATTGCAATACCTGGGCCATGTGATGAGGGGAAACAAATAATTCAAGGAAAAATTCCTCCTGAGGGGAGGAATGTGATGAGGGGAGGAGGAGCACGGGGAAAAGGCGTATTTCGTGGTTAAACAATTTGAGACAGTGGTGCGGCTGCTCTTCCATTGAACTGTTCAGAGCTGCTGCATCAAAAATTAAAACAGCCAATAGTGATGATAGCCAACCTTCTTAGAGGAGATGGCACTTGACGAAGAAGAAGGGGTTGATTTAAGCCAATGATTAATGGTAATAGAATTGGCTAATTTGAGTATTCCAATTTCCACCTCCATAAAAAGCAATATTACTTTGTAAGCAACAGCCAAAAGCATAAAAAAATATTTCTAAACTAACTCATTCTTCCATCGCTTTCTTGAATTATTAATATTTTTGGCCAAACTGTTATAGTAGAGTGGAGACAGATTTCAGCTGCACGTGGGCGATGTCCGGGAGGAAACGAGTGTTTTTATTCCACGGTTTTGGACGCTTAAAATCATGCCATTTTGCATGAATTTTTTTATTATTATTGCTGATGATGCCCACATAAGTCCGAGACTTGTGCGTGGGTAATGAGCTGAATGATTGCACATAGATGCCAGACGGAGGAGCGGGAATCGAATCCAAGACCGCTTAAATGACAGGAAGCTGAAGTTGCGACGCCCCAACCAACTGCGCTATGCGGCGCAGAAAAATCTCTAATTCGATACTCCTGCATTTACATTATGATTTTTCAACTTTAACAGCCATAGATTTGATAAATGTTTACCAACTTTGTGATTATTGAAAACTAGCATTTTATCCGGTATTGCCTGGAGTTTTCTTTTCTGATAAGATAACTTAGGGTAGTGATCACAAAATTGGGAAGGGTGAGTTAAATGCCATACAGTTCATCAGTTTGAAAAGAGAGTATACAAACTGTTTTTTGCAGTGAAATGATGTGAATTTTTAGTATTTTTTATAAGTGAGCTATCTTTTTAGCAACTTTGCAGCTTATAGTTTTGTGTTCAATTCTTTATATTAATGTATTACAGGAGAAACTCAGTACACACAATAAGTAAGATAGCACTACGCTGGGTAATCAGCAGCTGCAATATTGATACTAAGCTAGGCTGTTGCTTTGGCTTAAGACATATCAGCCTATCATTTATATTATATGATGTCACCTTATTAGTGACATCACTTATCAAGTTATCAGCTGTTCTATGAGCTTCATGCATCTAAACACATTTTGAAACAGTAAGTGCCCTTAAGTGAAATTTGAACATTAATTTTGAAAATTCTGAATGAAAATCATAAATCGGACTTCGAGGTGCGCTGAATCCGGTTTAGAGTAAGCTTCTGCCAAATTTAGTAATCCAAATCTTTGGAATTTTTGTGAAATCCGTAAGATAAAAACACACATACAAACACACCCCTACTCTCTCTTATAAAGATTTATTGATTAGTGGTAGACAAATCTCAAGATTGGAGAACCTTTAATGTTTAATTATTTAAAATTCAAATCCATTTCCACGAGTCCAACTTAAAGCATGGACAGTGGAAAACTGAGCCCATAATTGCGTTTTTTCTAATCTATGGAAGTGAATAGTTGCAATGTTTTCGAAGAAACTTTCTTATTGATTCTACCCCCACCTATTTACTTAAAATACTTTTTAACCGACTTCCAAAAAGAGCATGATTACTATTTCGACCTATTTTTTTTATGTTTGTACATCAATCATTCGAACAATATTGAACCGATTTCGATTAATCTTTTTTTAAATGAAAGAGCACCGCTCAGCGGTAGTCCCAGCGATCACATAAGACCATTGGTCTTATGTGATCGCTGGGTGGTCCCATCCAAGTTTCGCAAGGATCGGCCCAATACTTAGCCCAATATTAAACAAAAAAGGGTATTCTTCGATGTCTTCAATTCAATCAAGTTTGAATAGGATAGTTCCACACATAACCACCAATCGGATAACCGGTGTCGTTTACCAGGCTGATCATTGTATCATATGGAGCGCTTTACATCTAGACGGTTTTCGAAATCATATGATGCAATGCAATTATGCCGTGTAAACGACATCGGTTACCCAAAGCTGGTTCAGTGTGAAACAAGCCTTTAATGTCCCGTTCTGACCAATCACGTGAACTTAATTTGAATCGAGAATAAGAAGAATATAATATTTCTGTCCATATGTTCATATGAAAATTGTAAATAATTTAGTTGATGTTATTGAGTCATAGGAATAAGGTTATTTAGTTTCAATCATAAGTTGGAGAATTTGGAAAAACAGCTGATCTCAGAAGTATTTTTAGTTTTGCTGCTGTGATGGCATTCGCCATTATCGTACATGTGCGTACAATAGGCTATTTTGAGGTAATGTTTAATGATCCTTCTGTACTAGCTCAAAGTTTATGTTTTTTTATATGAAAAAAATATATATGACTAATATCACGAAAAATATCGTACATAACTCGTCCGGGAAAATGTTTACCATACCGCACTCAACTTCATCTTCTGCGTTTACTTATCATATTTTCAGTAAGCACAATTTTCCACACTTGTAACGTAATATAGGCCTACTATTTCAGTGTAGGTATATTCTGAAAGGGACCACATAAAAATGAATCAAAAGCCATTTCACTTTTAAGAAGCCTTTCGCTATATAATTTTCCTAAATACAATATTCCACATTAGATAAAACGTTGTAGAATTTTCCTTAGTTTATCTTTTCTTATAAGTGGATTTTTAGTTACTTAACTTTCGATGTTATAAATTAATTATTGGCTTGCTAATTTGATAAATATTTCATAATGTAGGCTTTAAGAAATTTCTCATGTTTTCAAAGTTTGAAAATTCAACTAAAAAGCTTAAAATAAAACATATTTTAAAACAAAAAAAGAAACCGACTTCAGTGAAATGATAAAATACTCACGTACTAAAACGTTTAAAATATAGTATTTACTTTAAACTGAGAAAATTTTAAATTTCATACAGTAATCTTTTGAAGTCGGCGCCAAATTTCCCATAAACTTCTAAAATATAACAGAATTACTCTGTGATGTTTTCGATGACGAAATAATTGAACAATCTAATATTAAAACTGACACTGTATTTCAGTAAAAGTTAGTGTAAATCACATATTTAATTGAAATACAGTGTTAGTTTTGATATTAGATAGAACTTCTTATTAATCACTTTCTGTTGGTTCGGAACCCACCTAAAACTGTAGGTCCAACTCATCAATCTCCATCATCCAATTCATTATCCACGCAGAGGTCTCAGACCTATGTGGGCTTCATTCTCAAAAAAAATACAGTGTTAGTTTTGATATTGGATAGAATTTCTTATCAACTTTATAAAATATTTGGCGCCGACTTCAAAAGATTACTTGTATGAAATTTAAAATTTTCTCAGTTTAAAGTACTTTATTTTAAACTTTTTAGTACGTGAGTATTTTATCATTTCACTGAAGTCGGTTTCTTTTTTTGTTTTAAAATATGTTTTATTTAAAACAGTAATGTAGTATTTTCCCAATTAGATTATTCTTTGATCTTTGGGAAGATAACCAAATAGATAATTCTGAAGTTATAGATATTAAAAGAGGCATTCGCGAATTCTGAAAGAGGCCAAGAAATTTCCAACAGGATGGTGTTTGTTTCAACTGCAGAAACTCAGCCAATAGTCCAGTCAAATTAGCAAAAAGTAAAGAAAAAGTTCCAAACCTGCTGAAAATCAAGATATATGATCAGAAAAAAAATGCTGAATAACTGACTAAGAGTCAGTCCTCAAGAAATCTAGTTGTGCTTCGGCCGCCATCTTGGAAATACTTTAGTACTATCTAACGTACTTTTGGTTTTTTCGAATTTTAAAACGGTTGTATCTTACAAATTGCAGGATCTGAATTTGTAAATCAAAATTCCTCTCGCGAAAATGGAGTTCTCTAATTTGAAACCAATTTCATCTTTTCATCTCCAGTATTTTTGGAGCTGCTGTTATTCAGGATGTTTTTCTGGTCATATAACCCGACTTTCAGTTGTGTTGTAAATTTTTTCCTTTCTCACCCCAAGTTTACGCTAATTTGACTGGACTAAAATGCCCGTTTTTATCAACTTAAGTAGTATTGAGAAGTATTGGGCTGATTATGGTTCTTTTCTGAATTTCAAATCGTGTCCCTTCAATGGGAAGGTGGTAAACTGATTGCAGAAGTGTGAATTACAGATTTCCTGAACTATTACACATTAATGTAGAATAATAATATTGCTGACTAACCTCCTTTTTCAGTTCGGTCGGAGAGGTCGGTGCGAGGCCTGAGCTGGGTGCCAAGGCCGGGTATGGGTCCAGCAAACGCCGACGCCGACGCCGTCGTTGACACGACCAGACACAGACACACCACAATCACCAACATCCATGACACGTCGTCGCCGAATCCTCCTCCTCCCCCTCCTACCACCATTCCTTGCCCTTCACGCCACGTTCTTCGTCCCACTGTACAACAATCACAAAATACAAACAATAAGAAATAAGTCTACAAAGTACAGCATATCATAAGGAAACTACGTGTACAAAATACATCATAAAATCATACAAGGAAAATTTATGCTGACTAGCTGGATTCAAATTCCATAGTTTTATTTCAGATAACATTTCGATTTGAGACTATAGCATTTTTTGCATACAAAAAGAAACAACATGATAGCAAGCAGCGCGTAGATAGAAAGAGAGTATCAATTTGAAAGTACAGTACAGTAATCTATTCATATAATTACAAGTAAAGTAATTATTGGAATTTAGGAAGTAATGTCGAAACAGCTGACTATTCACGGCTGATCAAAACGATTTTGTAATGATGTTATTACGCAATCGGTCATACTTTATGCAATGGGCTCTAGACTAACCAGAATCCAGCATTTTAGCCGATTATTGTTATAATGAGTGTTATAAAATAGGCACATCAGCTGATCGGAATATTTCGAAATCAGAGTCAGTTTCGAGTTGTTTTCAAACTCAAGAGTGATGTTCGGCAATTGAGCATTCTTGGTTAAGTTGCCTTGGGTAATTATCCGAATGTGATTCATAAATAGAGTTAAAAGTTAGTTATTGGTTGTCGAATATAGAATAGTGTATGTAACGATTGTATTTTGCCTTTTAGCCACTCGTTAGATGTTCAGATCACTGGCTAGTGGCTTCACTCAATTTAAATTTAAATGTCTCAATTTAAATTTTAATTATGGCTTAAAGGCCATCATAATACAATCGCGGCATTAAATACCGTACTATCAAGATTTGTATGTAAATTTTAATAAGTGGAAAGACTGGATTTAATTTATTAGAGAAAGAGACCTACTGAATTTTTGCATAGCAAAACAAACAACAATAAGGTACAAAGTGAACAGTGAAAGTAATCATTGCTACGATCCCAAGTAGTTCAGATATTTTTATTATAAAAATGTTATTATAATAATAATAATGATTGATGCAACTACCTTGCAATGAAACTGTCTCTTTTGAAATTCAAATGCAAATGAGTGCCCTTACCTCATTTTTTTTAAATGAATCATTTGGGACATTTTTCCATACTGGTTCTCTTCATTGAAAATTAATCAGATTATTCAAAATAATCTGAGTCACTTTCAAGAGTTCAATATCAAAGAAAAAATGGATAGAATGATGCAACTACTGTGAAACATAATTCTTAGCAAAAGGATTTTTTAATAAATTGAATAATATAAATAAATAAATATGGTAACTATCTATTTATAATTATTAGTTATTATTATTAGTTACATAGAGCCACAAGATTTAAGCATAGGCCTACCTCAAGTGGCATGTAGCACGTCAAAATATTTAAAAAGCTTTGTAGCACTCCTCCACTGTATAAGGACACACATCCACAAGGGCCCTGGTCAACATGGATGAAAACACCTCGAAGCTACCACACAACTTAATATTTTCGGAAAGGGAATTGTAAAATAAGTCCAGAATAAAATGGTCCCTTTTCAAGAAGAGTCGGCCGGTTGAATAACTCACAAATCGTACTGTACCATGTTCTTCCTGCTTTCCACAGAGTTGAAACGACATAGTTCCCTACATTCTAATTTTTTTAATTTTTTATTGCTGATGATGCCCACATGGGTCAGAGACTTGTGCGTGGGTAATGAGATGAATGATAACACGTATAGATGCCAGACGGAGGAGCGGGATTCGAACCCACGACCGCTGAAACGACAGTAAGCTGAAGTTGTGACGCCACAACCAACTGCGCTAAGCGGCCCGCCGCTTATTTTTTATACTACAAGTGAATATTAAACTATTTCTCGTAAACTTTTAAATTGATGAAATGTTTATAGTGTGAATTTCTATTATATATGTATTCCAGTTAATGAATTCCAAATTCGACATAAGACTTTACTTTCCTTTTAATAGCAAAAAATAACTATCCAAATTCAAAATGACTCTTTTCACTTTAGCTTGCATGGATTTGGAAAGTTTTGGCCTTAAAGTCTTCTGTGCCTTCACATTCCATTGTAATTTAACCTAGATTAATAAATAAATTAATTGAATAGATTAAATTAATTAATTAATTAATTAAATTAAATAGATAAATAAATAAATAAATTGGCCTTAAAGTCTTCTGTGCCTTCACATTCCATTGTAATTTAACCTAGATTAATAAATAAATACAAGTTTAGTAGAAGGGATGCTGTTTGGGAAAATCCTTGCAGTCCTACAATATAAACCTATATACAGGTAGTAGGCAGGGCCAGGAAAGAATGGTCTCAAAATAACGATTGACAGTATTGTCCATTGAAGAATGAAGAACTAGAGATTTAGCTTTTAGTATAGCTTACATGTACATGTACTGTTGTGGTCTGAGGAGTTGATCCCTGGTATGTACACTTAAACTTTAAACTTGTTATTGGTGCAAGAATAAGATTTAAATTGCAAAGGCAAATTATGTGGAGTACAAGAATAGAGTTTGGGAAAACCTAGTTTAACAATAGCACTAATGCTAACCTGTACACTTTACGTATCTGTCTGCTTTACAGCATCTTGCTAATAGCATTAGCGTTATTGGTAACATAGTTTTGACCAAAGTCTCTAACAAATTAATTTGAAGACCAATGAACGGTCATTCCATTAGTTGATGTTCGCCAATGCTAGTGGTCAGAACATAGACGAGAAGAGCATGAATTATAGAGAAGCAGTAGAGCAGAGCAAGCAAAGTGCTCCTCCGTATGAATGCAGTGGCGATGGCGAATGTTGAGATGGTTGAGTTGTCGAAGCGTCTGGCGTTAGTGCAGGTCAGACACCGCGAGAGCCAACAGCCAAGAGTTGAGCGCTGAGAGCTGAGAGATCGGCAGCGGTATGGAATGCGGTTGAGGTCGTTCAACCGAGACCATCCACCCATACATCTCACTTCAACACTCGTTCCCTTTCAATCACACTATCGTTGTCTCTCACTCCAACTATCTGTTTTGTTCCGTTTCACGTTGCTTTCCCGTTTTTGGCTGCCCATTTCACCGGTCGAATGCTGATTCTTTTCGCGCGCTGCGCAAAATGCCTTCCTTCCGTCCTTTCTCCTCCATTCAAATTCCAACATACATTTACACATTGTTTTCCACAGTGAATGTCTACTACTTCTACCTTCAAAAACAACACACTCCATCGAATCCCACAGCAAAAGTTGATGCTGATCCACTTCCCAAAATTTGTCACATACATTGTGATTAATCGCCAGAAACGACCGTTTAGTTGTCACGAACGCTCAACACTGCGCTTGGATTAGTGACCGGCAGCGATGACTTTCCTCTATTATACTACGGTGGTTCTGCGCAAGAATTGGCGGCCAGCAGCGATGACTTGTCTGACTTACCCTGTGGTTCAGAGCCCACCTAAATTGCATGTCCATCTTGCTTCCCATAACATGCCTCTTACAGTGACGTATGTGAGGCGGCCAGGGTTCCAATGAAACCCATACGATTATTATTACTTACATTGCATCAAGTATCGTGGGGATTATAATTGAATCAGAAACCCTTGGCTTGTAATTTCAATGAGTCAAATCTCGCCGTGTCGACAGTGTTAAAAAGTAAATGGATGATTACAGTATCAATAGCTTTTATGCAAACTGTTGAAGATACCAGTGGCTAAATACAACAAATTCCGGTAAATCTAATGCCATTGAACGACTGTGAGTAATTACTGTATTGGAGAATTTTATTAATTTATTGTTGAAAATACCAGTGGTACTATATATAGAAAAAATGCTCAATTCGGGAACATCCTACTGAATCTTTTTTGGGAGGATGGCTGTTTCAGAAGGTCATGTCATTCGCAAATTCTCAATCTAAATGAAACTGATGAATATGATAAAACTGTTTAAAAAGCAATATTAATTTCGGCAATTAGCATGTCTTGCGCTTTATACATTCTATGAATAAAGGAATGTAGCTTTAACCAAATTAGGTCTTCTTGTAACTCGCGACCAACGGGGTGCTATGGAGTGACCTGCATTCCGGTAGCATTAGTCACCTAGCCTAAAGCCTAATGGATCTTTTCCAAGACAGATCGCCACTCACCAACTCACAGAGAAGGTGCTTGCAAAGAAGAGAGAAGAAATCAAACATCTCTGTTATCATGCAGTTCTTCTCCAAGTGGAGGAGTGAGTTGTTAAATTTTGTCGCTATATTCTTTGGTCATTAAAAATACGCTCCAAATACGAAACATAGTCACTCTGTAAGGGTAAGCCGGTAAGCATCCTCAGAGATTGAAGGGATTCTATTTAAAATACGTTGCCAGGTTTTAAAAGAGCTATAGCAATCTACAGTAAAAAGTACAAGCAAATAAATCACAAAACATGATAAAATTTTTAAAAAATTAATG
This sequence comes from Conomelus anceps, assembly GCA_948455865.1. Lineage (NCBI taxonomy): Eukaryota > Metazoa > Arthropoda > Insecta > Hemiptera > Delphacidae > Conomelus > Conomelus anceps. Next base: position 34,320,534 of record OX418216.1, read on the forward strand.
AGATGTTTTTGGGCTAAACTAATGTTTGTCCGTGGGCCACAGTGGGAGGGGGGCTGGATGTTACTTTAAAGCATTTTATTTTTTTTATTGACAGACTTTCACTTCATAACACCAAGGAATTGTGTTTTATTGATCATGTATGACCTTCCTGTGGACTCATTCCCGCGCACAGGCAGTAATGCCTATGTAGGAATTAATTATTTCCTATTTCTTTTCATCTTTTAGTGGCAGTAGTTTGTATTTATTTTTATGTTAGTAACCCTTTTTTTAAATTTACACTGAAGTTTGCTGTACACATTATTTTTTGTTTGAAATAAACCTGAATTTGATTTTGATTTGATTCAGAAGTGTTTTACTCTTATCATTGGGTTAAGAATACAAAGATTGTATCCTACTACTGTAACAGCACTTTACCTTTGTTTTGATTTTGCATGATGATCCAAAAATGTGTATATGAAATTAGTAACCAGCTGGTAGACTTTGCCGCTTGTGGCTAGAATACCACTGATTTGATTCAATACACAACTAAACATAATAGTGAAACGCAGTGGCGGATTTACGGGGGGGGGGGTGGCTTTCGGGCTGAAGCCCCCCCAAAACCTCCAGAGTGTAAATTTTTTCCAATATAATCAGTTTGAAGCTCGTATTCATTATAGCAAGAATTCCTAATTCCACTACTAAGTCTTCAATTGTTACATTAGATCCCATATTTCTATAAGAGGAAAACTAATCGTCAGATAAAAACTTTAGTAAAACATCTCTTTTTACAGTGTGGAATTCACACAAAGTTTATCTATTAAAACTAGATGAAACATTAATTCATTGAAAAATTTGTATCTTATTAAAGCTCCCACATTGATTTTCATTCTTAAAAATTGAATAATATGACCGTAATACCGGAATAATACTAGGTCTATGTTCCTTGACAAACTGTTGAACACACCAGATTCAGCCATAATTCAATCAAAATTTTCCAATATACCTTAAATTTAAGTTAATTTTATCGCCGATATGGTTCAAAGCACTAGTAAAGCTATTTTTTATTTCCCAATCATATGAATAGTTATAGTTCAGTTATGATTGATTGTTTTCAGATCAACTCTACCCCCCCCCCCCCTATCAGCAGTAGCAAACCAGTCACCCCCAAAAACATTTTCTGGATCCGCCACTGGTGAAACGAAATCGATTATCCAGGCAAAAAATTCGTATCCGCTAATAAGAAGTCGTCTTGTCAAAATTGCAATGTCAAGACGTTTTGGATAAGGTTACATTGGAAGTTCTTTACATAGATGTATTACAATACACATTACACACTTTTCGAAATGTAGGATATCCAGATATAGTTAAAAACCACGCCTGACTAACAACATATCTTTTCATTACAATGGTAATTTATTATAACGTGTAGTCGATTTCCATAATTCTTTGTTCCTTGTTATTATATGTCGTCACTGCCACATTTACGAATTTTGGCTTGCCATTCTCAATTTTGCTTTTAAATAAATATGATTATAATTGATTATAAAATAAATATGGTTGTAGAAACACTTACACTACTAAGTGTAACTACTAAGTTTTCCTTAAGAACTACTATTGTTTTTTGATTTCAAGTCCAACCAAGAGCAGTCCTAACCGTAAAGTTGAGGTGGGTTCACGAATGGGATTCAGCCCCAACCTTTTCATTACCCCAAGACCCCCAACTCCCCCCCCCCCCACCCCAAAGGAACACCCTTGATTGGAATGAATCTTCTATTTACTAGACAACTGAGGTTGGGTAGTTTTGTGTGTGTCTTTTGGTGGAGAAGTTGTCAATTTTTTATTGCACCTCAGACCCCAAAAACGCAATAGAGAGGACGCTCGCTCGTTACCATGTGTCAACATGAACAGATCGTAACAAGGCCTCCCTGAACTCACACCAAATTTAGTGATGCCTTGGCGCCAAGCGACTCAATGCATGCTTGTCGTGTAGCATGTGAGTGTGAGCACACATAATCAACACAGCGACATCAGCATAGCACAAGAGGTGAGACCTGAATTCATATTGGCCCCCTGACCCTTCACCTTCATCATTACCATCTTTGCAGTTGCACGAGAAAGAGAAAAGAGAGAGAATAGTAGAGTGAGAGAGATAGAGGGAGACAGAATCACACCATCACACCGTCTCACTTACGCAAGCGACTGTGTCGCTTTCACAAAGGGGCAAAATAGGTATTGTGTACACTCTCACAAACAGAAAAACACACATTGGTACTGCAATATAACTGTATTGGTCTTGCACTTGCACATTTGCAATGCAAAAAACCTGCATGTTACTTGTAACTTGCAATAAGCCTTCTCAATTATCAGTAGAAAAATAGATGACGCAGAAATATACATCACAGTACCTACCTCAAGAAATATCCGTACAAAGAAGTTCTAGAAAAAAGAGCACACAGATGGTGTCAATTCTGCTACAGTATTTCTATTTTTATTACACATACAAACCCATGGTTCGAATGATCATGGCAATTGAATTTTGAATCGGAACTGAAACTTTGGCTTCAATACACTTTCCTATTATGTTTAAATTCAACAATATCTTTGAAAAAAATAATTTCTACTAATAAATACTGTACTGAAATTGTCTATAATTCATCAGAAAGCATAAATAATAATACAAATGGAATTTTATATAGAGGAAAGATGTCAATCACATTATCAAGACCACTTCGTTAACATAATCGCATTCTACTGTATATTCAATAAATATTGATTGATTGATTGAACCCTTGGCAATTAAATTTTGTTTACCTAAAGTGCATATTACTATTATTAATCTAAAAAGTGTACACTACCAATAAAAGAACTAAATTCAATATTTTCCGCTTACACCGGACGCAGTTTGCATTTGACGTCAAGCCAGAACTCAGACCTAGTTAAATAGATTCACTGATTCTAAAATATTCATTACAAAACAATAATTATCTAAGCATTAGCTGCTCAATTGAGCATAATATTAGCCTCAACAATAAAATAAAACTGGGAAACGAATGCTTTCAAAATTTCAAGAGGTCAATACAACTGAATACAAGAGTAAATTAACAAGCACTGGCCACTAAATCACAGAAGCTACTACTCATTGATGCAATCAAGAACACCGCACCTAGAAGTCTACACCAACCACAACCCTACAATAAAAAACAACTAGCATCAAAATCATTTGACGAAGGGTGAAAAAGAAATAATTGTTGCAGCTAATGAGCCGGAAACTCAGGATCGGAGCCGCGAGTCGTTACAAAAACCAAATTTTTGCAATAAAAACTGCCGACCCTCAATCTTAAATACATTACGCAAGTGCTTTACTCTTTCGAAGCTTCCCTTTCACCACCGACCACCTACTTATAATTACCGTATTATAATTACATATTATCATCAATGTACAGTGGCACTAATGAATGATTACGTTCAATAATGGCGTCAGTCATTATGTTTTCGCATTACTCAGCAGTTAATTAGATAGTAGATAAAGCATGCTTTCAAGGTACTTGCCTCTTAATTTTTTTCTAAGAATTCATTTGAATACAGCTAACAACCCCGCATTGATAAAATATACGATGGAGATATGAAGAGGAAAGTTAGTCAGTCACCTTTGGGAAAGGGAAGCGCCATATTCAAACAGGTAAATAAATTGTCAGGGCACATTGCCTTGGTACTTGACCTTCTAATGATTGGACTTAGCTTCACCTAACTCTTCTTCTACTTTCGTGCAAAAAGGAGAAGAAGAAGAAGAAGAAGAGTCACCTAACTTCAATTACTTCATAGAGCTAATTGAAAAACACCAACTACAACAACTGTCGGTATAGTTCACATTGCAGCAAGACACTTTTCTCGGCCAGGTTTATTGAGCTTCACTTCTTTCCACCCACCGCCTCCCATTTCGGCGTGTTTGTCTGGCTTTGTGGATGCGGCCGGGTGTTGTTGTTTTTTTCTAGTACTGGCGTGGAGGGGGCAGACGACGCGAGAAGGGGAGAGCGTCGAGCGTCCTTCGTTCAGGTCGTTTGCATGGTGATCTTGAACACAGAGCAGAGGGTGGACGAACGATTCGATTCCCAGTACCGCAGCGCCACAACCACAGCCGCTTCACTCTTCTAGAAGAGAACTCAGATAGTGTAGAGTGGTAGATAGTCTGATGCGTAGAATTCGCCGGCTGCTGCCACAGACAGGATGTTGTTTCGGCCGGCAGTCATCCCCACCTTTGCTTTTATACAGGCGATTACGTCCTTAAACACCGACCGGACTGTTGTTGTTCTGTGTGCCTGTGTCTGTCTTGCTATGCATAGCAGTAATAAAAAGCAATCTTGGTGTAGATCCGACGACGCCAACAGCTAGTTATGGGCATGATCCAGAATGAAGAAAGATAGATGGAAGAAAGACAAAAAGGAAACGAAAGGAAAGTCGAAAAAGACAAAAGAAAACCAAAAACCGAAAGGAAGACAAGAGACAAAATCAAAAGATGGAAGATGAGAGAAGGTAATTGAAGAATGAGAGGAGGGCACTGGAAGAATAGAGGAAGACAAATAAAAGAAAGAAAAATAGAAGTCGAAAAAAGGAAAGAGACGAAATCAAAAGATGGTAAACAAAAGACTAGAGTAGACGAAAGGAAGACAAAAATATAACAGAAAACGAAAGAAAACAATAGACAACCAAAAGATGGAAGAGGATACGAAATCAAAAGAAAAAGGAGAATAAGACAAAGAAGCAGAGGATGAAGAAGAAGATAGAAGACGAGAGACGAAATCAAATGATTGAATACGAAAAGAAGACTGAAGAAAGATTGAGGAAAACAAAAAACGCCTATGATATTATGAAACTGATTAGTTTTTCACTTTCCCGATAGTCTTAAGAATATGATTTTTGAAGTCAACCCTCCAAATTCTATGTTTCAAATTCCTTTGAAACTTACTTGCCCCCAGGTGCAGCCTAATGTGACTCTCGACCTCACGAATACTATTGCCTTATAGGATGGGATCATCTGATAGGCCGAACTTCTCCAAGCTGGAGTCCTACCGAAGGCTACTTGTGACTCGCTTGTTCACCTTTCATGAGTGGGTGTGTCTAGTCTCAGGCCATTAACTTGGAGTATTCGGTCTATGATATGTTCCCATCCTATAAGCCAATAGTATTCGCCTATGTAGAGTAGCCTATATTTATGAAGCAACTCTTTATTTTAATTATGGTTCGATTGAGATATAAAATTGCGTTACTGAGGAAAATATAGTAGCTCGTGTTTTCATAATAAATTTAGTTGTGACATCTGACATCAATACAAGTCTTACTCATTTCTTTTGTCGGTTCTACCGGATTCCATCCGGTATGGCATTTATGCTAAATCTGGGTTACGACTCAATGGCTGGAAAAGCAGGATAACAAGATATTATGTGTCGATCACAATTGGGAAATGTTGATTTGTGTATTTTGTAGGTTACAATGATAAACAATGATTTATAACTCTAGAAATTATAATTTCCAAAAACCTAGTCATTAGGAAAATCCTGAATCATTCACGGATATACGGGTCTAATAAAAAACACATCTAAAATTAGCATTTTGGTTTCCCAAAGTTTTGAATACCCTATACTTATTGAAACCACAAAAGACCGAAGAAAATTGATGTGGACAAACTGTGTGGCTGGAGGTAGAATAGAAAATGCTTGTAAGAAAAAAGGCCGGGGTGGTCCTTGGTGAGTGTTGCAATGAATGCCGCATCCAAAAATGAGAAGATATTGCTGCCGGCTGAGACAGACGTATCTGCGTCGGCGCTCTACCAGGAGACCGCAAAACAATAAACTGCAATCAAACAGCTGGATTCGTAGAGACCGCCGCGGTCTCCCAGCACAAGAAGCCGTGTTCCAGCAGCCGCACAAACAGCTAATAACTAACACAGTCTAATTTTGAAGGTTAATAATATCATAAACCTGCTTTGTAAAACGCCGACGTTGTGAAATTGTTTCATAGAGTTCCGTAGAGTAGCGTTTCGTATGATGGTGAAATTCCAAGAAAAAAGTAATGATTAGTATGACAGGGTTGTACGCTTCAGTGAAAGTAATTAGTGAAGTAGTGTTTAGTACGATTCTCGGGTTTGCTACCTGAGTCAAAGCCCCAATACATATCTAATGGGGACTTGCCTGATATGAGTCCACTAATAATAATAAGCGTATGGCTTTTAATGGTGGGGAGACCCTTACGGGTAGTTCCACCTCGCCGTTTGTGCCATGTTACGGGGAACATGGTGGACCTACTATTTTAGGTGGGTTCCGAACCACCGGGTAAGTGATAATAAAGCTTGTAACATTAAGTCATTGAAGCACGGTCACCCATCCAAGCGCAGTCTTGAGCGGTCGTGACTGAACATCACGACCACTTGAACACCACGCTCACCGCATGACCAATCACCACCCCATGAGTCCACTGACCGGGTATTTCCTCCTTGGTACACCACCCCGGAATGAGATTATCATCACTTTCACAAGTGTCAAGAGAAGGCATGGCATTTATAACAAGGGTGCAAGGAAAGCCTTGTTTGTGAGAGGTAGATAGTGAATTTCGGTACACATAAAAAAGCTAAAATAACAATGCATGAAGAAATGCTAGGTTCTGTAAATAACTCTCAGCATCTACATCAACATTAATCAGTAATGTTAGTTCATTGATCATAATGCAGTGAAATTTGAAAATTAGCAGCAATAAATTCAATGTGATGATATCACATATAAATTCAATGTGATGATATCACATATAAATTCAATGTGATGATATCACATATATAATTATAAAACTGCTATTCTAGTGGACACCTCCGATCTTACTGACCTTCACACTGATTCATTGATCTCAATTTATTATTCTGATTGTATATCTAAGCCCTAGTTTAATTATTAAACACCTACAAAATTATGAGAAGTAATATAGGCCCACTAATATAGGTCCAATGTCTCTAATGTAGGCCTGAAAGAGTGGCAGATTTGAAGACTCTTTTTTACAGCAGTAACTGCTGTTGTAAGTCCCAAAGCAGAACAACGAACGACGGTACGACATTGTCGCAGAACGAGAAGGAGGCCTGCAGAAAGATCGGCCAAGCGGTGCAAAACTAAGCTGTGACACAGAAATGGAATTTTGTATTTTACAAAAAAAAAAAAAAAAAAAAAACTATCACTGTAATGAAAGCTTGCAGTAACAATTTTATTGCACAAAAACGAATAATAAATATGCTGGAAGACACTCGGTGCAGTGTGTATAGCTCTGCAACTACTATGTAAAAATACACTCTAATATTGCTTATTAAACTAATTTGTGAATTAAAGTTTAGCAAACAACCAACCATCCATACTAAACTTAAATAATTTATATTTACTATGAAAATACAGAAAGAAAATTTTAATAAAAGTATTCATATTAATTACAACTTTATATGGTTTGTAATAAAATTGCTTTAAACTATGCGGAAAACGTCAAATAATCTGTGAGAAAATGTTAATTCCCACAGTAAGATTTTGACATATTTTTGGGTCAGTCGCAGAAAGACCAAAAACATTCTGCTTTGGGGGTTGTAAGTAAAGGACTTTGTTGAGAAACTTTCCAATTCAGTGATTTTACATTTTATCCGAACTCATGAGAAAAGCTATGACACCCCGGGAAATTACCTTCACTTATTGTGAAACTGGAACGTACATACTGACTGACCATCTCATGAGGTAGCTTATTAAAAATTGAATGGTTCGCAAAGCTTAACAGCTGAATGTTTTCACATCTACTAATCGGGAATGGATTACTATTAAACGGATTAGTGGTAAGGATAATTACACAGTTAATCTAGCAATATCGATAATAATCATGATCACAAAATTAAGCAAATGCTGTGGAATGGGGGTGCTCACGCTGCTCAAATCTGTCATACAACACTCCACAGTATATCCTTGATTTTGCGAATGTCCGGTTTTGGATGCTACGCTGTGCAAGCAACCTATAGCCGGCCTGAAAGGCGTACTAAAATAGCACGCCTTTCAAGCCATGCTACATAAAATTATAGTAGTTTGCTGTAGTTTATCAGTACGGTAGTATAGGCTACTATATTAGTATATGAACACAATATTAATTAAGTCCTGAACTGACACATGGTTTACAGTAAAAAGTATCGTGTAGTAAAGCTATACGGTATCCGTATTCGTAACAAAATGCAGGGTACCTACACTTCTGAATGTAAATATCGTTGTTTTTTTTTTTTTTTTAATTTCAAGTGTGTAATAAAAGCTAACTGAGCAAGCTAAGTTATCAATAATAATTGATTATTTTCAAAATAGACTGGAATTTGGTCGAAAATCAAGAGTATGACTAAAAAACCCCTAGTTCAACGTCACTTGTGTAGTGCTTATTATTGGTAACAAACAACAAAACAACAATTATTGGTAATGTCAATTTAGTGGCTAGAAAATCAGATGAAGTTCATGTTTGACAAAATTTGATTAAATTCTGAAGATAACTAAATGATAAAAATTTTCAACTAGATGATAATCTTGTTTTCAACTGGATGAAAAATAGTCAAAATTTCCAAAACGTTGTAAAGTACCTCCTTTGATACGCTTGAAGTGTGGTGCGTAGCGTTGTAGACCACTGACGCCGGAAGTGAATGACTGACGACAGAGGAGCTTTGTTGGAGGGGGGGAAGGACCGGCAGAAGGAAGTGATGAAAAAGTAAGATGATGAGGATTGTCGGAGCATATAAAGAAGAGAAGGAATGACCCTCCCAAGGTCGAGTTGCACACTGCTATGCCTCCCACTCAAGTTTGTTAGAGGAGTGAGGGGGATGCGGACTGCGAGAGTGATTGACAGACAAATGGAGAGCATGAGAGAGAGTGAGACAGATCGATGTATGAGAACGTCAGCTGCCGATGACAAGAACAAGGAAGACACCCACCTGCAGAATCGGCTCCTTCCCGCCAATTCTTTCAGATTGCAACAACAGACCAACAGGATCGTAAACAAATTTTCGCCAACAATGTTGCTGCCGAAATGGCAATGTCAGTAACAATGAAAGAATATAACTGATGAAAACACCCGCTCATGTGCGTCTTCCTTCTTCTATTAAACAAACAGTATGAAATTAAAGTAAAACACTCTTAATATTTTATAAGCAAAAAAGTAAATGCTTTTATTGGTGGGGAGGCCCTTACGGGTTTAATTTTTCATTATTGGAAAACACTCATATTCCAAAATTATTTTCAAATACGTTTTGAATAGATTTGCAATTAATTCGCTTACTTCACAATAATATTCAACATAAAACAACTCCAATTTTCATGTGGAATGAAATTAAAATTCAACTATTGGAAGATTATCTTATTGGAGGAGCATTTTCACATACGGTAACTTACTTAATCAATATTTGAGCGATTAATAAATTAATTAGCGAAATAATAATTATCACAAAAATTATTATTATTATAATCTTAATGCAAATCTGCATACTTTTTTTGCATAAGTAATCTGCATAATGCATAATAATAGTAGAATTTCTTTGTTTTGTTTTAAATGTGTTAAGTAGAAAATGGTATAAAATTCTGAACAATCTAAACAATAGGCAACACATGTAGTGTTATCAATGCAGATTCGACTTAATAATAAAATTATAGAAAAAATAAAATCTACAACGGATGCAAGAGCAGAATATTTTTAGAAAATGACATTTAGAAGAAAAACATAAAACAACAAGAATGAATGCTTAATTATTAATACGACAAAGATTGATTGATTGATTAATTTACAGCCTTTATAAGAGCAAAGTAAGACTTCAATGTCCTCTCTGCCACTCAACCCTAGACTCAGAAGAAATCAGATAAATCAAACATTAGCACTGCGCATAAGTTACAGTATAATAAATTATTTCTATAAAAAAACCAGCAGCGCCAAATTGAAAGTATTTTAATCTAGAATCAACAATTGAAAATACTGGTAGTTTTTATACAAGATAATCTAAATAAAAGGTATAAAAAACTCTTGAACAAACTGTAAATAATATTTAGAAAATTTGATAGGCCTCAAGCCTAATACCAAAATGGTAAGGTCTGGTATCAAGCAAATTGAACCAAATAGTCAGACTGCATGTACATACTATACTTCGATATCTGACCTCTATAATCAACTTTATCACCTTATTCATTCCATTGAATCAATTATTTGACTGATTCCAGTGTAGTGACCTGACGCACAGCATTTCCATTTCTGTAACTGATGCCACTAGATGCGTATTATACCGAAATAACAATATTGAGTAGAAGTAGAATATTATAGCAGTGCTACAACGTACCATCGACTATTGATAGTGACACTATTATTGTGATAGTGACACGGAAAAGCCCATATTTTTTGAGAGTTTGTCAGCCTACCACCCACATTCACTAGAAATAGTAGTAGGAGATAGATTGGCAACATTTTTACACCTGCCTTTGCTGAAAATATCCATCAGCTGTCATTTGAACTATCATTATCGAGTTTATTGGAATAGCTGGGCTGTTTTCGGCCACGACAATAATAGACGTTGACTGTAGCACAATAATTGTGTGTATGTGACCAGTTAACCTGAGCGCTGACGTCATTGGTTGACGTAAATCGCCGGTGCTAGAGAACGGAAACAAGACTCTTCTATTCCATCTAGGCAACTGAAAATGCTGTACTAGTGCTCGTGTCGCTTGTTGAAACTACAGTACAAGGAAGAGAATTGTGGCAAAGGGGAATGGGACTATCGGACTATTGTCATCCTAATATAAACGGTGTTTACCAATCCTACATAATGTTAACTCTATCTCTCTCATAATAGAAACGATGCTAATTAATGATAACGCTAGTTTTAGCCCGACCACTCAAAACCACCGCTTGCTGTAAATGCCAAATGGTATAGAGCAGAATACGCAGATGGATCACATTGAAATTAGCGTTATCGTTAGCGTAGTATTGCTCAAACTTTAAAAACGCATCCAAAGGCTGTCCAGTTGGTTTAGGTTGTCCAAAGAGAACGTGAAACAAAGTTATATCCAGAAAGTAAAACAAAATTCGCAAAAAAACTGACATATCAATTAATAAATTATTACCTATTGCTATCCTTGAATATTGAATATTTTCTAATTATGTAGGCTTAAAATTGATTGAATTTCAATAAATGGAATAATGAAATTAATAAATGAGATCAAGATTATATTATTAATGAATTTGAAAAATAAAACAATAAGCAATGACTATGGATCAGGTCGTCACGTGGTCGGTACAATAATACATTGCAATGTTAGATTCAATAGTCGAATTCATAAAAAAATTGCCAAATAAAAATTTTGATCACCATTATCGGGTAAACAATAATCAATTGCATCATGTTTGGCAGTGAGAATATTGCTGACTGCTGTGAAAATGACGTCACTGGGTGCATCGAGCTTAGAACAATAACACAGCAATTGACAAGTGAAGCACGTGGAGGCTGATAAGCGTCAATCTGATGGGAAGAACAACAACTAATCGATTGCTAGTTTTGAGCGGCAAGTTAACCTTACTCACACTCACTTCCTCTCTTGCTCACCTCCCAGCTCACTCTTTCAATCCCTCGTTCTCAAACTCTCACTCCTCACTCACCAATGGTTACAGTTTATTTGCAGTGCAGGGTAGGGGATAATCCCAAGGACGTTTGAGCATCCGCGACCCTTGATCGGACGCAGAAAAAGGGCATGGGAAGTCCACAAATAAAAATGTGAGCCTGCAAACAACCTTGAACTTTCATTTTGACAGTTATTTCTTTTTGCGCATTTGTTCAGCAGCTTTCAATTCAATGTTACACCGACCACGTCATGATCATCTTCCTTCTCACTAATGGCTAAATTGCCTATTTCTTCATCTTTTCGCACCTGCTTCTTCTACAACACCCATACTCCGTTGCAAATTTCTAATCCAAGTAAGCCCTAACTTCAAACTGAACTAAATTTGTGTTACAGTTTATACTTTTTTTATCCTGTAGTCTCGGCCTACAACAGTTATTGGCTGTGATAGTTGATACTAGTTCCAAAAATATGTATTGTATAATATATAGTATTAATAATATTGTTTTAGTGTTTATAAGCTGAGGCTAATCTCATGCTAATACTAAACAGTTGCCAAAAAAACCTGTGTATTACTCAAGAACACTTCTAAACATAGAACACTATTTCAACAGTAACTTATAACCGGATAATGACAATAAGATTGGAAAACTGGTGAAGCAATTGGCTACGGAAATAAGATAATTGATTATTTCTTCTTCTTCTACTTCTACAGTGATATTTCACACTCATTCCTATTACACTTCCACTTGTAAAGTTCAAAGTTGCAAAGCAGAACGTTGTTAAAAGCATATATTGCGAAATAGTAGTAGACTTAGTTTCAAGATTGATCCCTATGGGATTATTTGATTCTAGCTACTTGTTTATTTTAAATTTTATTTAGGATAATTTCTATTCTCTTGAAATTCATGTATCCTCTCAATGGCACTCTAAAAATTTTACACTTTCTAGTATTGTAAATCTTGTAATATTTTCAAAATAGAACAAGGAGGTACGTACAGCTTTTTGTAGCTGAATCTTGGATCCGGTATTCAAACTGCTGTAACAAGGTTCTCACATGGGGAAAAAGCAACGCATTTTTCACTCTCAATAAACGTTAAGTCTATGTAAACGAGATTTGCCAACACAGTGTGGGAGGGGTAGGAGAAGTATGTGGGAAGAGGAAAGCCAAGAAAGGATGTGACGACAAAATAATATAGATATGGCGAAACGGAAAAGCAACTGGAAAAGTCTCCACGTGCTGCTACCCCTGTAGAAGCATTCAAACATTTTCCATTCTTTCCACAGAGTTGAAAGATTAAAACGCACAAAAAGAACGGAGTAGTAAGAACAGAATGACGGCGTAGAAAGTTGTAAAGCACAATGTGGAGGTTGAGGATGTGGCAGCGGGGTGAGGTGGTGGTTCACCAACCAGCAAGGAGGCAGTGGAAATACGAAAAAAGACGAAAACATCACCCACCGCCATCAATATTGTTGTGAAGGCCCCTTCTACCCCTACAGCTAACCCGCGAGCACAGCAGCAGATAAGCTTCGCCAGAGAAACGGGAAGATTCTAAACAATTTTTAATAAAGAATATCAAGAGATTAAGGACGAAAGCCGTCGCTGAAAAAGGCTGAGGGCACTCTACCCCCTTCAACCCCTCTCCACATCAAACCCGCAACGATAAAGTCTATTGTGGGGAGAAACGTGGAAGGAGATGGTTAAGAAATAGTAGGGGTTGATAGATGTTGAAGTAGGACCCGACAAAAAAATCCATTATCGAGTTCATCCTATTGCTCGATTTTGTATTCAAAGAATTTCGTCAATCGTAAATAAAACTCCTCTTCATTTGATAAAATAAATACTATTTGAGACGAAAATATCATAGAACTTCTGCTAAATATCCAATATAAACTAATCCTCTACACTTAAAAAACTAATATAGTGCTACTTACAAGCATTTCAACTTACCAGTCTAGGCTACGAGTGGTGACATGAGTCTTTGATATGATAAATCAACTGACCTGTAATGAAAAGAGAAAATCTGTTAATTCTTAGATTCATAATCATTCTACATGCTATAAAATAAAATAAAAAATATTTTATACGATCGCCATCACAATTAGTCAATTCAGAATTTGGAGAGAACAGCAAAACTTGAAATACTTAGTTCTCGAATTCTAAACATTTTCCTGTTAGATATTAGTTACTTTTCTCAAAAAAGTCTGCACTCTACACGAGTAAAAATAGTCTACCTTCTACTTATAAGTTGTGACTGCATGTGACTTGTAGAATGTAAAATGCACTTGGACATCAAAGTAAGTACATTATGAATATCCTTTTTCTCAGTTGGCCTGTGATGTGTGGTTAAGTCTTGCTACATGATAACACAGAAAGGAAAGAAAACACATTTGTTTAATTTTAAAATGATGACAAACTGAGCGCCAAGCACAGGCTATGCTCGAAGCAAGCCGCCATCTTGTTTTAATGTGCCCAACAAACCCGTTCTCAGGAATGCCGTAAGCGCTCTTCAATAGCATATTTTCAACGTTGAACAAAAATACAACCCACAACACGAAACTAAGCACTAACAACAACAACAACCTACCTCTATACCAAGTACAAACAACATTCATTAATTTCATGGAAGGAAATGAAAAAGCTTGGCATCTGATATTACAGCTAGAAGACACCACTTGATGTTGGCATAATCGAAATTGAGCTAATTTTAAAATAACTGTACTCCAGTGATGTTGAGACAGGTCATTGAAGAGAAGTACACAAATAAAAACTTATTATACTAGATATGAAGAAACAACGACAGTACTATACTGAGACACTTAGTATACTGTAACCTGATCTCACAGAGCAATATAGATTGTACAACTTGAATAATGAAGCCGTCAAGACTAAACATATTTTTTATTTAAATGAGATTTAAATAAAGCCTATGGTTTTTGAAAGCAGGAGCGAGTTTCATATTCACTTGATTACGGTAACAGTCAGAGCAAATTGTAATCATTTACTGTGCTACTGTTTTTACATAGAAGGAAATAGGACCGCTTATTAGGATCAAGTATCAATCTACAAAAAAAATAATATTGCCAGTATCAGACAGCTAAATGTTCCAAAGCAATTTTCCAATACATAATCAGTGGAAGCGCTTATTTCTGTCTGCCACGACTGAAGGCTGGTTCGATTACTGTTCAGCCGGGAATATTTTGTGTAATCATTCACCTCATTACCAACGTTTAAATCTGACTTATGTCGGCATCATCAGCAAAAAAATAAATTTAAATAATAATGATATAACTAGACAGTACAGATTTGCTGAAAAAAAACTCATAGGTCTACAGTACTGTATTTAGCATTCAAGTTAACCTTGTTTTTCAAGGACCTAGAAATCAAAATTAGTTTCGGTCTTTCCAATCTATTTCATACATTTTACATAATTTCTGTGTACAAATCTTGACCGCGAATGATATCCAATATAATACTTTCTTTATTTATTCAGAAAAATTTATTTATAATAGTTTATTTTGTAGAAGTATCACCGGTTTGTTCTTTGCTGGAACATTGTTAGTTTTGTTAGAATATGACCATAATCACGCCCAAAAATCTGGGCACAATAAAGCATGGCCGTAGACTACAACTCAGTACAGAATACAGATGAGATATTCCAACTTGCTGCTAACCAAAGAATCAGTTTAAGTGCTGCTAACCAAAGAATCTGTTTTAGTCAATTCGAACAAGTCATTAAAATTTCACGAGTCGTTTATGGCACGTAGCAATTTTGAATGGTTCCAATAAAAGAGATGGCCTAGCAATTCGACATCCGAGCATCGACATCAAAGGTATACGACGGAAGTTGGTGGGTTTTAGTCGTGGGGGAGGGCTGATGAGGGGATTAGGGGGTAACACCCCCCTCACAACACTAACTCGCGTGTTGCCAGCGTGAGAAGAACCAGGCAGAAGAGCTCACGAGCTGCCCGCGCACCTTGGGCGTTCTATTAAGGAAATGTACTTCGGCCAGGGCGATGTGTGTGTGCTGGGAAGTTGGAAGCCAGACGTTACGTCATAACCTTTGAGCGGCTGCCAGAGTAGTAAAGGGCCTCTATAGGAATTTATTTCGGGCGTCTTCTGTGGCCTAACTCGGACATCGCTTTGGTGACAAACAACTCAAGGTTGCGCGTAGCTCGATGTCGGCTGCGTTTGTAAAAGCGCCGCGCTTCACTTCCACAATTTATTTACTCCCAACAATGAAAATAATTATCATCAGTTGACTGCATCAATATCCAGTCGGGAACCCCAGAAATTATCCGACTACTGGGGCCTAACATTCGTAATTTGAGAGAAAATGTTTTGACCATTAATAACGGGGCCCATTTCACAGCAAACTATTAGTGGAACCTTACATAACATTTTACAGCAACTTAGATCTTAGAGTACAAGTACAAATACTACTCTTAGTTTGAACTTTGTTCTACGAAGCATTACCTGTTATTCCTCGGTAAATCCAGGAAAGTACTTGTTATTAAATTGCATTTTTTATGTAATGGTCAGCACCGTGGTATAGTGGTTAGGGAAACTGAATGTAATCCCGCTAATTTCGTGTTAGATTCTCGACTGAGCCTGTCATTTTTATGTCATCATTAATTTCACCTTTTTGTATCTTTATTGAATAATAATAAATTCACCTTATTTGTAGATTATTATATTCGCCATGCGGTGAAATCAACTGCATTAGAAGAAATCAGTCAATTGAGTTAATCTTACTTTGCCGAGTAAACTGGAGTATTCAGATTTATTTAAACAATCCACAGAACGATGACAACACATAGTACGGTATGAAGCTTAATTCCACAACTTGATTATAATAATAATAATTATTATAAAGCCATTACACTGATATTAAATTCAACGAAGTAACAAAAACTGTACGGTACAGAAGAACGTATTTTAACAAATACATGCAATTACATGTAGCAACAATGTATATCAATAAAATAATAATAGTGATCGTATGGCTTTTATTAGTGGGGAGACCCGTACGGGTAGTGATAACAGAGTCATACAAACACGATCACCCATCCATACGCAGTCTTGAATCTTGAATCACGATCACATGAGCACCACTCATATCTTCAAATATTTAGAGGATTAGAGCAACTAAAACTGTACAGTACAGTGTGAACAACCAAAATATCATGCCTATCAGAGTTCTCATTCAACTATGCAACTCTGCCGTAGTTTTCAGGTAAAAGAGAAAAATCAACCTTCAAGTCAATTTAAATACTGTCATGGAGAAGATAACAATAGCTTTGTAGAGCAGTTGAGAGTTTAAGGCCCATGTTATACGAGCAGCTTTGACGCGACAGATTTTACGTCGCGTACACGCCAAGCCTACCAGACAATGGAATTCCCTGTGTGAAAGTTATACGAGCGTTATATCTGTCGCGTCCGACCCTGTAAAGTCAGCGTCAGCGTCGACAACGCGTCCAGACCGGTAAAACGGGCAGCAAAAACGCGACAGAAATGACGCCGTTGCTATTATACGGGCAGCTTTGACGCGGCAGATCTGCTACCTCAGCAAAACCACCAGTGTTGCCACCTCTAGTATAAGATTTGAAGTTTGCAGTAATTATGGTGACAACACTGCTCACCATACATTCAATAATTATATATTCAGTAATTGTATATTATTATGATCACCCCAACACATATTATTGTAGTGGGGTATCATAATTAGGAAAAAAATTATATTTAGTAGCAATTTTAAGAGTCGGGATTCTCTTTAATATCTGTATGTCTGTTTTTTTTTTTTAATAAACTCCTCTGGATGTTTCGTAGTATCATCCAGAGAAATTAATATTATATTTATTAAATTATTATTATTCCTCTGGCGTATTCACGTGAGTTCGCAGGTTCAGGTAGACAGTATAATTTTATTGTTGTGATCTTCGTCAAGTTTCGTTTCAGCTCCACCACTGAGCGTTTGCGTCGACGACGCGGCGTTTTTTCTGCTAAATACATACGTATAACAGCTCCATTTTTTATGATCAGCGTCACCGTTTTCTCTGTCGCGTCAAAGCTGCCCGTATAACATGGGCCTAAGTTGAAGCAAGAGCGCTAGCCAGAGCGACAACTAGTGAGAGTCGTGAGCGCTGACATAATTTATTCAGAAATACAGTATAATATGAATGCATGTCGAAAGTTGTCCGGTCCCGACCTTCTACAATGTTATCTACAAGTTCATTTTCCTCGTCACAACATTTCAATAGGGAAAAGGATGGCGTCTATGTGAAGTACACAAAATAATATGGCAGCCGGCTCAATCTTCTACAATCTACATCATCTATACAACCTGACAATTTCCGCCGAGAAATTCATTGGAAATTAAAAACTTGAAGCACGCAAAATTTGTCCTAAATTGCCCTAAATTGGAAAAAATTCAAATTTTATGCTTGGAGAAAAATTCATGCTGCTAAATAGGTACTGAAGAAAAGTAGTAAACTATTTTAAAATTTTGTAAAATTCGAATATTACAAATAAATTTGATCAAAATTTCATGTTTTTTAATAGATTTTAAAAAAGGAGGTTTTCAATTCAACCAGGTTTTTTATTTTTCATGTTTGCACATCAATTAGTCTACTCAAACACTACTGAACCGATTAAATGTTTTTTTTTTTTTAATGATAAAGCATCATTCAGCGGTAGTCGATTGGTTACACTCAACTTGATCGATGTACTGCACAAATATAGCCTCTGAGGTTGGAAGCTCTCTGCTGAAAATCACTTCCCGGTGGTTCGGAACCAACGAACGCATAAGACCAATAGAAGGGGCTTATGCACTAGCGTAGCATACAGGAGGTGAAGCCGAGTCCGCCATCCATGTAGTGGATAGAAAGACGAAATCGTGTTTTCAAGAGCAGAAAATTTCAATGCGCGCTCTCCAAATAAACTGCAGTTTAACACACTTAGGATTAAGATATAACTTTCAAACTTGGCATGAGTATAGACAATTAGTTTCTGACGATAACAGTGGCATTATAAAAGTTAAAGGTTACCTCTATATATTTTAATTAGTTGTTTAAAGTTATATTTTTTGTCTGAGTTTCAAACCATGACATGAAAAAGTCAGTCGGCTACCAAAATTTTCATCTTTTGGGTAGAGATGTGATCAAAGCGAGAAAGTTGTAGAGAAATAACGGAATGATTTTTTCATGATTTTTATTTTAATGTACGACTTATACTTTGGATACAATGTTAGGTTTAAGTGCAACGTTGAAACGCGATCGGGATGGCGCGCCGTCGTTAGCCGGGTTGCGCATCCGGGACCACAAAGCCAATTATTCGCTTATTTCTTGTGTTTATTGTTTTTAGTAAATTATTGATTAGATTAGTCCAACTTTTAAATTTCTCTGTTATGAACGCAAATGAACAAAATCCAAATAGGAAAATGTTTATTAGAACAATGACATTATTAAATAAAAATTCATCTTTAAAGTCATGTAACTAAATTGAATCGTATAAATCAATGACTACATAAAGTTGAACATTTACTCAATTTGTCTAATAGGTAATAGCCTATTGCAAAGGCCGTACTTTCGCTATCCAGAATGAAATAATTTCCATATGGGCGCCAACCAAACCAACTTTGGGTTGATAAAAAAAAAAGTATTCTTCAAGCACTCGCAAAGACACTGAGCACAAAATATATAGCACAAAAAAAGGCACTATTAAAGCAGTATTGAATTAGCTATTAATTTATTAGCACTATTAAATTATACACAATAATTGATATTGCAGAAGGCATAACAAGAATTAATGTTCCATTCAAGATTGGCCAATTGAAACGTCTAGAACATGACTTATTTATACTCAAAATTACATAAACATTTAAAATTTGAAGGCCTAATGCTTAATAAGGCATATTTAACAGAGTTTTCTAAGTTGAAAGCAAGTTTCCTAACAAGTTATATTTAGATCAACCTAGGAATTAATAATAAGACATAAAACAAGATTAACCTTGGCCTATCCCTAACATGGGATAGGCTAAACAATATACAATGAGTTCAATCAGGATTCTGAATTAAAATGGTAGGTTTTACATAAAACATGATTACTGGAACAGTGTATTCAATTAGTGGACCTACATTTCAATTTAAAACTTAGGGGCATTGCATTACAAGAAGATTGAGTAAATATACTAAAATAACTAAGATGATCACCTATCTATAAACATAACTGCATAATATCCTGCGATCCTTAAACTATCTGAATCAGGATTCTATCTAATATTTTCCTAATAAAATGGTAACACTGAAATCCAAGTAGGCTAATCAAATCATCGACTTTCAATTTCATATTATTCTATTATGATTTTATTGTCCAAACAGCCTACATTGGAATAAATGATCAGATAGACACAATTAGTATTTACTAATTATGATGTTTGAAATTTAGCAGTTTAAAAAATTGCAAGTTAATAAAAAATAAAAAAACACAGCTTGATTCAACAAATTATTGACCTAACTAATGATGCAAGAGTTGATTCTCTCAATTAGTATTGAATCAAAGAGTAAGCCCCAATTCAATCAAATTTGAAATGAAATTTATATGATAAGACTCTAAAATTATATGAAAACATCGTAGCCTACTTTAAAAAAAACATAGGATAATATCTTAAAATAATTTATTCCAATATAGGCTATTTGGACAATACAATCAAAATAGAATAATATGAAACTGATGATCTGATTAGCTTACTTGGATTTCAGCGCTAACATTTATTTTATTTAAATTGTGAAAAATTGTAAATTTGATGTGAATTTGGAATAAATAGCAAAAACTGGCTTCTCAAGCGCTCGCCACTTGGGTGAGTCGACCCTGCGCCGCCATCTTTGTAGTGGATGAGCGCGTAACAAGTGGCTTCACCTCGGCGACAAGAAGCCCCTTCTATTGGTCTTATGTGTTCGCTGTTCGGAACCCACCTAAAACTGTAGGTCCAACTAATCAATCACCATCATCCAACTCATTACCCACGCACAGGTCTAAGAACTATGTGGGCTTCATCCTACAAAAAAAAAGCAATGTCATTGCAAAAGACAGAACGTCTAAACGGCTCGCCTAATAACGGCAAAATGTTATCAACCAACCTGTCGATGACATCGTTGTTGATTATCGTCGTCGTCTAAACCCGGCTTTAATTTGTGAAAATAATTTAAATTATGTTTTGTGCAGGCAGTTTCAATTAAAAAAATGGAATCAAGTTTTCTGTGTGTACGTCTGCTTGCATTGAAATGAAACCAGATTCAACAATAAATCTATCAATAAATTTTCATTTTTTTTTTCATTATTTATTTATAGAATACAAAACATAGCCTACATATACAAGTCATGCAAAAAATGAAAAATATTAAAATACAATAACAGAAATCCAATAATACACAAAAATAAAATCCATCATAAACTAATATAAAATAATATAATTATGTGGAGATGGAAACCCTTACAAACTATGGTTGCTCACCATACATTCGATATGTTATAAGAAGTATTTCTCAAATCTATATTAGCAGGATCTTTTTTTAAGCTGCCATACATTTTGTCGCGTATAATGATCGATCTTGGCACTTCAGTTATCCAAGGTTTAAGGGGGCAACGGTTTTGTGGTATTTTCTTTTCAGTTTTATTCACTTCTATTAAAGTTGTTAAGCGATCTACTAATTTATCAACAAGCGTATCACTATATCAAATAGATTGATAAATTAACATAGTGTTATGAAACACCAGAAAGAAAAGAAAAATATGTCTCTTCCCTTTCTGCGCTGTGTTTTGTTTACTCCTACTGTTCGCCCCTCGCCTTGCAATCATCTACAGATTCTAGAGTAGAGAGTTCCAGAATGACATTATCTGTGTAGATTTTTTTTCGGAGGGTGAAGCCCACATAGGTCTGATACCTGTGCGTGGGTGATGAATTGGATAATGGTGATTGATGAGTTAGACTTACAGTTTTAGGTGGGATCGAACCACCGGGAAGTGATTTTATAGCAGAGAACAGAGTTCTTTTCTGCTGGCCAATCCAATCGGTCACCCTTAGAAAGAGCGCCCAGGAGTTTCGTAGCTTATCTGTGATTGAACATAGAATTTGATTCCTATGACAGACAGTGCGATTCAAGTTCCCGTTAATACGGACAGTATAATCCAGTGAGTGTTATTAGAGACTGTGTTATATGAACGTTTAACGTGTTTATGTGATAAACGTAGTATACTGTAGCGAATATGAAATTGGAGGGGATAGAGAGAAAGAAGAAACAGTGGTTCTCGGTGTTATCTGCTATGTAAATGTTTACTTTTAAGCAATTAATTACTCTGCTTTTGACACTTTTATGGTGTTTACTTGGTAATTAGTAGAATGTTCTAGTTGTTTGATTAGAAATCAATGGAGTCTTATCGAATATTGTGGAAAGTTCGAGTTTCCTTGATTGTTTATTTTAGAAATCGGTAGAAGTTGGTAGAGAAATCTAGAGATATCTCAATTATGAAAAATCATATAAATAGAGGTGGACTTTTGTAAATTAGTCAGTCTTGTTTGAGATTCCTCGTGATAAACAAATTGTGACAGTTCTATCTATTGTGATAATTCTTTCTTAGTGACAGTTCCCGTTAATACAGACAGTGTAATCCCGTTAGTGCTATTACAAACCATCTAATGAACTTTCGTTGTCTGTAGTGATAATTCTTTTGACAGTTCTATAGTGATAATTCTTTTACCTATTACTGTAATGCGGACTTGTGCTACGTAAGTTAATTGTTCTTCCTCGACGTTTCTTTTTGAATAGTATTGTACAGTCATTGTTTAATATTAGATCGGTCTTTTGACATTAGTGATTGATTTTTGTTCAGTTTATTGGAAACTCATTATCAGTTGAACAATATCGTTTTATTTGTTTCCGATTGCTTATTTTTGTGTAAGAAATTACTGAACAGTGTGAGTTGTGAATTATTTGTGTTAATAAAGTGCGAGTGATAAATTGACGTGTTGCCAGCGTTATTTTAGACATAGAACCCGTAACAATTGGTGTCAGAAGTGGGATTTTTTGTGTTTTATTAAAAATTGCTGGCAAAATCGTCAAATTACATTGTGCGATTTAAAAGTGGCCGATCTCAAACGTGAATTAGAGGACCGTGATCTAGAATTTTAGACATAGAACCCATAACAATACTGTGACAGTTTATTATTCAGGCTTCTTCAGCCATTTATACAGTGACAGACTGTGTTTCATAAGCGTTTTAATTATTTTTTTAGACGTTTCTTAAATTATTATTGAACAGTTATTATTTAATATTTGACCAGCCCATTAATAGTTAGTGATTGTTGGTGACTTTTTGTACAGTAATATATCAAATTCTTTATTAGCTGAACATTATTGATTTATTAGCTTCTAATTGATTTATTTTTGTGCGACATAACTCATTAGTGTGTGTTGTAAGTAATTTTTTATTTAGAACCCGTAACAATATTGTAAGTTCAATATCAATTGAATCCAAATTCAACAATACAGAAACTCCATATAATAGATAAAACTGGCCATTTAACGCCTGTTCATCAGGGTTTGTACATTAAAAGAAATAATCACATGAAAATCTGCTTTGAAGAATTATAACACTGCATTTCTACTCTTATAAAAGGACATCATAGGCCTACACCTATAAAAAAAAATTCGTACTTTTCAGAGTAACTAACTTTATAATTGAACTTTTCTTTGAAATTCAGTATCAATATCCACAATCTGTTGATAAAATCTACACTGACAGTAAATTTGTGTTCATAATTAGAGTATGAAAGGATGATTTATGTGATCCAAAAAATGACAGCAACATGTTACCGCTCAACTGGATGACGAGCAATCAATGAGAATCCGCCCGGCCTTTCCTTTTTTTCATACAAGCACAATCATAAAGCGATAATGATGATGACAGAACAAAGAGAAAAGAGAATAAGGGAGAGAAAGCTCTTTGCTTGTCTCTCTGATCGTTTTAATTATTCCCTTCCGAATAAACAAGCATCCAAGACTGGCGACACAAATGGACAGATGAATTTTGTCATTTTCCATCTTTGTTACAGAAATCTGCTGCAGAAAATCACGTGGACTATTTACCGGAATCGGTGGTAGAAGTGGGACTGTTTGGGTGGAGGGACGTGGTAGAAAGTGTTTTAATTATTGCCTCCAAATAACGATACCTCTATTCCACAAGCTGATGCGCATTGCTTGTCTTGCCGCCCCTCACACTCATTTTTCACTCACTCTTTCAAACATATTTTTTTCTCGTTCGGTCTACCTCATCACACCCGTCCCTCGAGACAGGAACTGGACTATTTATTTCTTGCGGTATTTCATCCGTGGCCTGGGCGTACAGATTAATTTATTCGGTTTATTTTAGTCGACCGTGTTGGGCACGTGTGTGTCTTTCACTGTCGCTACCCAGTTGTGCATCCTGCATCTGCCAAGATAAAACTTTATATAGGCATATACAATAGAACTTTTAAATACGTAGTTATAGCGTATAGGTATAGGTGTTGTAGTAGAGGTGTACTTTCTTCTTCGGAGGATGAAGCCCACATAGGTCTGAGACCTGGGTGTGGGTAATGAGTTGGATAATAGTAGCTGGACCTTCAGTTTTAGGTGGGCTCCAAACCACCTAGAAGTGATTTTACAGCAGAGAACAGTCTTTTTTGCTGGCCAAACCAAACGGTCATCCTTACACAAAGAGGACAAGCGCTCGTGTCTCTGACTGAACCGATTCCTGCACGGCTCGCAGCTAATAATTCCCCTAAATTAGTAAGACAGGTACGGTATATACAAAATTCTTGATAGAACAATTTACATTGGTGGTACGTAACACACCACTTTCTGAAATGTCGGTCCAATCCAAATTGGACTGTTGAATTCTAATCGTACTTTTACTTAATTAAAACAAACATTTCCAGTCGTAAGGTCCCGTTTCCAAGAGCTATTTTTTCGAATACCACAATAAAATGTTATCTGAATAACGTAAATTATATAAATATGAACTCCGCGTTTAATTGAATTGTTAATAAATTGGGCAATACATTTTTAATAAATAGGTCAATATTGTTTTGATTCACATCAATAAAAATATTTGGCATATTTACAAAAACATGTCATAACGCTTGTTTCGAATATACAGTGGAAGTATTTCAATAATATATACAAAATTGGTTAGTTCAACTGACTGGCTTCATACTAATTCGACCAGCGTTAAGATTTTCAAGAATCGAAAATTGAGTCGAATTTTGAGGTTAGAGATCTTTCAAGGCAATTCTTATTTATTTATTTATTCATTGTGACAAATTTACAACGAGTGTGAAGGTGCAACAGACTCAAGTCCAAAACTGCTCCCTTCACAAATTTTGAATATATGTTACATTGTCCAAAACATTGAGGTTAACACAAACTAAAAATTTAAAATATGCTGATAACCTTCACTCGAAAAATAATAAAATGAATCTTCTCACTTGACCACTATTAATTTAAAATTTGATATGAAACGAAACACTAAAACAGTTAAAAATAGTTAATAATATTAAATTTTTATAAAACCTTTTGAGCCGAAAAATATCTGGTTGCTATGGTAAACAACAACTAACTTACAAACATTATTCACAATAATTTTGAAACCATATCTACAAGTCTAACTTTAGAAATAACGACCTAAACCGGGAAACCGCGTCGTAAAACGGGTTTCATGTTTGCTCCAAAAGATAAAGGTACAAAAGAATTAATAATGTTATGTCAGTATCATGTAAAGCTTGTAGTGTTCCACTATGCAAAAGAAAATCGCTAATAAAAAGCAAACAAGAATGATCAAATCGATGTGAATCCGATCAATAATTAGGATGAAACTAAGAACTTCTAAAACTAAAGAAATTTATTTGAAGCAAAAGAACTTCTAAAACTGAACTGGCTTACTACTAACATCATCAATATTATCTTTCGCTTCAATTATTTCAAATTCAAGTTTTCTTTTACTTTGGCTATAAGGAATTTGGTAAAGTACCTAACTAGAGGAGATTCCTATATGTTCTTTAGAAACAACACACTATACGTTTCTTTGATTCAAAATGGAAGGTAATTTTAAATATTCCAGTAAAAATTTTAGAATTCATCACATTCTTAAAAAAATCAAAACAATCGAATTTGTTATGATAAAAAGCACATCGATGATCACATTTACCATTTATTAGGAAATAAGGATATTGTTTTGCTAACAGTGATGCTTTATTTCATTTCTACCATAATTTTAGCAGGTTAAAAAGACAAGATGTAGGACCGTAGTATAGGTATAGTCGGATTGTTGACGTTTGACAACAATCATTATCAACACTCATAAAGATAGGAATGCTCAGG
This sequence comes from Conomelus anceps, assembly GCA_948455865.1. Lineage (NCBI taxonomy): Eukaryota > Metazoa > Arthropoda > Insecta > Hemiptera > Delphacidae > Conomelus > Conomelus anceps. Next base: position 34,346,561 of record OX418216.1, read on the forward strand.
TTATTCCATACTCTTTCGCTACCATAAGTATGAGTAAATTCAGTAAAAACTAAGAAGCAAGACATTACTGTCTAAAGTATTTAAAAACACAGACAGGCGGCGCCAGCACGAATGCTGAGTAAAGCTCATTGAAAACCACATTTTCAATACCTTGGTACGTTTTAACTTTGTCCAGACGCTGACTCATAAAGTTGTGTCTAAGCTAACTTACATTTCAATTTTATTGGTTTGTTATCAAAATTTTCCGAGAGTTTCTACTGCTAGATGTCTGGATTTACTAAAAGCTGAAAAATAGTTTCTCATTCCAGTCATTTGTATCAGAAATATAGATACTGTAGATTGATAGCTCACATTATTTTAAAAGTGCTGTGGATGGAGATGAGACATACATAATGAGGAAATAATATGATATATTACATCGCTGTCAATTACACAAATTGTCTACAGTGGAGCACAAACTTCCTTCCCTTCAATTGTACACAGTTCACAGAATGTTGAGCCAAAAAACAATAATCTTACACTACAATATTATCAATTTAAAATATCTTACAATTTACAGTTTCGATTTATACTGCTGCGGATGGCGGAGTCAGAACTAGTATGCGGTAACGTTATTTTTTTACCAGAGATTCAAAATTAATTTATTGAAATTTTAGGATAATTTATGGCTTCGCCAGCAATTTCAATAGAATATTAAAATTTCAAGAAAATTTTAAAACTATTCTTATGTTTTGCTTATTTCTACAACGAAAGACAGACAGATGCAGATCGATTTACAGAAACAAGCTATGTTTTGCGTTAACGAGTTTGTTAGTTTTCAAGCCCATTGAGAAAGGAAAAGCCTGCCGGAAAACAAAGTCGTTGGCTTCCAGTATTCATTTTCACAAGAAGCGAGCGTTATTAGGGAAAATGCAAATGAAGTTCTGAGAATTTTCATCATTTAGTTTCCTCATTGAAGCAATAGAATTCCCCTGCCTGGAGGATGTTAGTTTGAAAAGAGACTGATTTGTTTAAGATTCGTTTTAATAGATTATTAGCCACTATTAACACTTCTGTAACAACATGCACTAATCTTGTTCAAAAAAAGTAAACATTAAATCCTGATAATAATTTATTATGAAATAATCTTGAAACCGGAACGGGCCTACTGTCTCTCTATCTCTGCTTCATTCTCATCTAAAATGAATTATAGTGTATACGTTTTATAAACATCGGAGAATGAGAATCCCTTCATTAGATTATCTGTCATTGAAACAAAAAATTTAGAAATGTAAATAAGTTAACAATTTGTTTTGCTTATTTTTACAAGGAAAGAAAGACATATTATGCAGATCGATTCACAGAAACAAGCGTTGTTTTGCGTTGCACTTTGAACGACCTCTATACGGTGGTCCAGTACCCACTTGAAATGTTGTAGTTTCAACATGTTTTCTAAACTGTGGAAAAAATGAAGCCGATTCAAAATGCTTCTTTTTAATTGAAATATATCTTCTTGAAATAGATATAATGTATAAATAAATAATAAAAATGTGTTACTAAATTTCCAGTAACATGTAAAACGACCTATAAACATTTGAACTCTAGTTTTAAAATTTAATAATAAAAGCCGTATTGGGCGAAAATCCTGCTGTTTCTTTAGGTCCAGTTTGGATATTATTTGTGTTGATAAATAATATTAAATAACAAGGAAAAGAGGATCGAAGGAACATTTGGTGGTCTCCCCATCAATAAACCCCATAAGCTTATTAAACTATAAATTACAATAGGCTGTAATTATATGTAATCAGTTTCAAGAGTACCTAATATTATTATTATTATTATATACGCTTATAACTTGATAGCAGTAAAGTCATTCAATATCATTATTGTCATTTTTACTTGATATAAATTTCACAACAGACTGCAAGTGGTTATTGATTCCAGATGATAAAATTAAGGTAAATTCGATGATAGGCTCAATAATTACAATGTATAGACTTGTAGGATACAGTTAAAACAGTAAGCAGCTTAGAAGAAGGGCGAGTATTTTAAAGGCGGATAATGAGAACAGAGGTTGAAGGTTAATAAGGGGTTTCCCGAAATTTATTTTCTCTTCTTTTCCACAACACTGAGTGTGATATATGTTGAAAAACACTTTCATTAGATGAAAATTCTCATCCCTCACCACACTGTCCACAAGTGATACTTCCCTTTCAATCATAAAGTCTTTCATTACAGCATGCACCACGATAGTTGATTGTACACTGTTATTTATTTTTTAATGGAAGAGTGCGAACCAGAAATAGTAGATTGAGAGACCAAAGGCGGTTTACTGCCTGTCATTGACAAAGTGTCCATTCATTATTGATGCTAATGACAGTGCCGCTGTAGTACTATGGTATAGAGCTGATCACAAAAATAGCTTTCCCAACTCAAAGATAACAGAACTTGTCATGAACTGGGGATGTACCCACTGGCCATATTTTTCTCCTCATTAAAATAAAAATCACCAATATTTTTCAAGAATAAATTTGCCTCTCTTTTAATCTCGTCTACGATTTCTTTGAAGAAAGTGTGTTTTGTTTATTTTTTATACTCTTTACTCTTGAATAATACTCTTGAAAATCTAGAATAAGCTTCAAAAACATATTGTTCTCATGTAACAGCTATTATATGAAATCAGGATGGATGTACATAATTATATTTTTTGTAATTTTAATTTTTCGTTCTTCATTTAATTTTTTAATAATTCCTTACTCAATGACATAGTATTACTATATGTGCCTAAATAGCATGCACGTTATACAAGCTTCTGCACACCATCATTTTATACTCTTAATTTTATTCTTTTATAGCTGACCACTAATTTATCCCCTCCTCCCCGAATTTCGCACACCACTTCTTAAGCCTTATTGATGAAAATGTTGTTTTATTATAAAAATTCATTACAAAATTGCAATAATTGTAATTAATTAATCATGTTTCTTATTACTTTCATCAGTCCTCTATTTCGCATTCAATCATTGACCAAAGATTCACATCTTTATTGTCATTACACTACTTTGTAGACAAACAATAATAACAAGTTATCAGTTCATGACACAAAACAATTGTTTGAAGCAAACCAGAGTAATGATAAAACTCTCTATCTAACCAAATTATTGAAACAACAAACCAAGCATAAATTTAAACATTGAAACGAGTAAAATCGTTGTCATTTAAAAGAAAAAGTTATGGGGCGCTTAAATCGAACTGCTGCGTTAAAAGCAAACACATGAAGCTCTAGTACAAAGCGTGAAATTAATACGCAACAACAAAAAAAGAAGAAGAAGTTATCGGGCCATGAAATTGAAATTTAGTAGGCGCCAGTCCAGATATAAAAAAGCAAGAGTAAACAAAAGTCGAGACACGCAGATGGTGTCCAAATTGCAAATTATTCAATAAAATACTTTAGCAATTAAAATAAAGTACACTAGTATTCTATTTTTTTCTCAAAAACAATAAATTCCAAAAATCTCACTGTTTACGATACATCATCAGAGGAAATGGTTAACACTATAAGAACTAGACTATAGTAAACAAATCACTAAAATGATATTTTACTTTATTCATTAAGACTAAATTACAACGAGTGTGAAAACAACAGACAGGCTTCAAGTTTGGAGTATAAGACTGCTTTCTTTACCTAATTTTGACTACAGAATCCAAATCTTTGTAGTCTAGGCACAACGAAAGTGTAGTCTCACTGGAAAATCTCAATTGTTTTTGTAAAAAAAAGCCTTGTCGGTTTTTTGTATTTTACAGCAACTGCTAACAACGGAAGTTTTTTTAGTGGTGCCGTTTTAATTAATTAGATTTGCAAAAATAATTTCAACCTGTTTGGGCCCTTTTTTTCAAATAGGCGAATAAATTGAATTGGGTCAAGTTTTTCTTGAATCAAGTTAAACAGCTGAAAGTAACTGTTTTTATTTTATCTTTATAGGTGGTAGACTCGTTAGTGGTATTATTGTCATGATAAAAGTTTGTAAATTATAGGATACCTGCACTTATCATTCATTCATATAATTTACATTGACCAAATCAATGACGGCCAGGGCCAGGCCTGACCTTTTTATCTACGTAGAAAGATTCAATGCCAAGGTCCAAGGTCAAACGATAGCCAGCATTCAAATGTTTACACTTCCTGCTGGACTGTTACTTGCCGCCGGTAGGCTATAGTAAAGGTCGTGTCGACCTTATTTGCGTCGTCTCTCAGTAAACCCGTTATTTGAGAGTGGGCTCGCACAGAACAAACGACCGAAAAATTATTTCCAAAATAAATTGAAAAAGACTGAATAGGACTGAATTGAAAGAAAGCTTGATCAAATACTCAGTTCCTAAAAGGTATCTAGATTCTATTAAATCTGCGCAGATTCCGATAAACACCTTCGTCCGTTATTTCTATTTGCTTTCATTTTTCAATAGATAAAACCCAATAGATTCTCATTATTTATTGCCATTTGTCGGTGCGATTTACCGCAATTTACAGTTACGAGCTGCTTCAAGAGATTGCATATCAAACAAAACTCTCAATTCAGCTAATGGAAAGTTGAATGGACTTACATTTTTCCAGCTTTGTTCTCTTTTCATTTTGTTTTAGTTTAAATTCATCATTTCTATTTTACTTGTTCTGTAATTTGGGGAATCAAGATTTGGGGTTAGGCCCTGTATACATCCATACAATTTTTGTAAATAAATATTCAACCCAGGAATTGTACTAGCTACAACAGCGTATCCAAGGAAGGGGGTCCGGGGGTAGCGCCTGTAAAATTTTGCAAAAAACGCCTTTATTATTGCCACACAAAACCTTCAAAATAATTCAATACATAGAATGCTGTTCTAATAGAAAATAAAAATTGTTAATGTAAATATATGGCAGTAATTTCTGTATACATATAATATAAATATGTTATAACAAGTTTGCCTTTGTCAGGCTAATATTTAGTGGAGCATTATTAGGTCTAAACCGTTTTGAAGAGAATTAATAATTAGACAGTAGTGTATTTTGCTTATAAAATTTTTATTTTGTATATAAAATGTCTGCTTTCTAACCATGGGTGGCAATTACGGATTAACAAACATCTTACTGGACGGTGGCAGTGCTTATGGTTTTTATAGGAGTATTTTTAACCAGGAATAATTCCACATACTTGATATTACAGTTATTAGTGTGGTGTGGTGTTTGTCCCAGTTTGTGTACGGTACATTTCATTTGTATTATTGTCAGTGAATTGTTAAAGTAACCGAAAACATGGCAATGTTTAAAAAACAGATAACTTACCTGAAGATTAACTACCTAACCTAACCTAGCATGAAGCATGAAATTACAACCAGTTCTCCAGCCTTATAGTGCAGATATGCTGTAGAAATTGTGGCACACAGTTATACAGGTACTACAGCAATTTATAGTTTGTACAATGTACTATATCCTACATATTATATAAAGTTTAGCCTATAATAAAGAGCCTGATCGTGTAAAAGAACTTAGCTATGCAGCACTATCACAAAACCTCCAATGGAACTCAGATAGGAAATGTGTGAAGCGTAAAATTTTCACCAGTTATCCAGCAGAAATACATGGTCCAGAGATTGGCAAAGTGATATACAGTCATTTACGATGATAGATAGATAGATGGTTTATATTGATGAGATATGATCTTTGAATTGCATACTACATAACATGGTCTTTACATATTGTGACAAGGAGCCAAGGGGAGTTTGAATCTAGAATTTCTAGAAGATTCTAGTTGAAGAGAAAGCGGCTATTCGTGGAAAGGGTTGGTCGTGTCCATGGTGGCTCATCCTCACACAACCTCTCTCTTTCTACCCCGCTCGCCACAATCGTTGCCACCAGTCAGTCCAACATAAGCTATTGGTTACAACTTAAATCAAAACAAAAACTCAACACATAAATTAGGTCATGTCTAGAAGATTCTTGTGGACAATAGTTATTGTGATTACCTATCATTCATCGATGCTGGCAGAAGTATACCGAATCTTCGAGAAGGGACAATCCCCTCTAAAAACGAGAACTGGAGTGGACTCAAGTAGTTTTTGAAGAATAGAACTTCTGTGCGTGAGCTCTGTTAGCTGTGAGTGTACTGTACGTCGTCTGTCTCGGTGTAGAGATAGTGGTATTTTGTGTAATAAGGAGTTAGTGTTATTTACGTGAATTGTTAATTAAGGGACTGTAGGCTTATAAGTGAATTGTAATTTGAAGTGACACAATCATCGCTGAAGTTATGTGTCTGTGGTTGTAGCAGGTGAACCATCACGTGAGAGATAAATCGATTATAATTCATTCTAAAAGGCTATTTAATAGTTTATAGCCAAACCCGATTAATTGGTTCAGTTTTCAGTAACGTTGAGTAGTCTACCGATAATTCGAGTATCGATAGTCCGAGGTTCTGTATAACCAAATGCGAATTTTCAATATCAAAATCAATTTTCCAAGTAAAAATGAAATCTTTTTATCTCTGAAAGTAATACATCAATGCTCTTTTGTACGGTATTTATAAGAGCTGCATTAAAAGCACATTTCTTTAGTTAGACTAGTAACTAAGTTTCAATTGAAACTTTATTTTTCTCGGGGTGTTCTGTGTAATTCGAGCTTTTCGGGATTCGAGGTACTTGTGGCCGCAATCAATTCGAATTGACGGGACTCTTTTTTATTTGAAACTATATAAAATAAAATCAATTAGCCTACTGTAATGTGTGCTGTACAGTTCGTAATCAAAGAGTGTATTGGGATCAGCATTAAAAAAATCAAACTAATAATAATGTTGGATAGAGAAATATGGAGATTGGACAAAGATGCAAGATGCGATTGTTCTCAATGTCGAAAACCGATGATAATTGGCACGGTCAGCAATTTTTAGGCGATTTATAAGAGGAAGACAAGCAGACGCCAGTCCGACGCGACACTGCGTTCATTCACGCGTCGTCAGACGAATCAACATGGATGCAAAACGCGTCTGTCTGCAGTCTGCAGCCGCGGACAAATGAGCTGACGACCATGCACATTCACTCTCCTTCTCAGATTGCGTCTGTATTTGCCGCTAGGTCAGCCTCTCTCGCACTCTCGCTCCCTCTTTCGTCTTTCTCACACTCTAATCTCTTTACATTTCCATTTCATCTCCCAAGAGGCGCGTGCTATAGACTAAACACCAAAGCACTAAAAACATTGTCTCGTCTGAAACCTGAACAAGACCTTGACCTCACATCAAGATGAAGACAGCCATAAACGGTATGTTGTTTGTTATGACGATTCGAAATCACCTACCGTACTGCACTTCGGTAGTGCAAAACATCAATTTTCCAGAGCACTAATATAAAGTTTAAATGAAAATAAAGTAATAACTTTAAATCAAAACTGAAAAATTAAACCTCAAAATATACAGAAATCCTCACGGTAAAGAATTGGCAAATTCTAAAAATAAGTATTAGTTCTAAAAATATGGTATTCCTTGATCTTGGCAAGACGATTCTCACTAAAGAATACCTGACTAGAACGAATTGTGCGCCTGGTAATTGACTTCGTTGAAAACAGAAGTTCAGCTGTATTCCAATTTATTTCATTTGAACGTCAGCAATGAAAATCTCTTTCCTATTGGGGAAAAATTAACTATAAATATTAATAGAATTTTCAATTTCTGGGATCCACGTCAATTTTTTAAAAACCTAAAATTGAAATTGGAACAATTATGCAGTCATTTGTGTTTCAATAAAAAGAAGTATTTCAATCTATTTAAATGTTAAACCAACATTTCATTTTTCTTTGAGTGAGATTTGTGCAATATAGGAGTATTAATGATTATTTTTTAGTTGTATTTAGAAATGTTGTTAATCATCTCCAGCATGTCAAACTACTACAATAAAGCAAAGGTTTCAATTCTCATCAAAATATTGTGAGATTAGTTTCGAATTACATAAACTGATTATGATTCATGTTATATTAAAACTTCATTTTTCCTGAAGTTCTTTTTACTTTTAATTGAATTAATTCTTCTTAAAATGATATTTAGTGAGAATGAAAGCATAGTATTCATTCCTGAAATATTATAACTTGACACTACAATATTGTAATGAAATTCTAGGAAGAAACAAATATTATTAATTACTGGTGTGTCAATGATTACTTCCGTTGAAAGTTTTGTTTACTCACCCAGTTCATTCCTCGCCTTGCAATCCATCCAGAATGTTCTAATTAAAATCTCATCTGTGTAGGCTACATAGATTTTTATAGAATGATCTCGAAAAATATAGAACCCTCTGGTGCTCTGTGGAATGCCCAAAAACTTATTTAAAGCGGAAGCTCTGGTAAACATTAGTTCATTCATTGTTCAAACTTCGTCGACGATTGTTAATAACAAGTGGCAGTTCCGTGAGTGTTATTACAGAATGTTGAATGTGTTATTGAACGCAGTATATTGTGAATGTATCATTCAGGCTTCCTTTACAGTTGCAAGTGTAGAATACTCATTGCTATTATTGTAATACGGTGACAGACCTGTGTGTCCTACGTGTTTTGTTATTTTTAGAAGTTTTTTCTTGAATTATTGAACAATTTAATGAACAGTTATTATTTAATATGTGATCGGCTTATTAACAGTTAGTGATTAATATTGGAACAGTAATATAGCAAAGTCATTATTAGCTGAACATTATTGATTTATTCGTTTCTGATTGTTTTATTTCGTGTGAGGTAAGTTATTAGTGCCTGTTGTAAGTAATTGATGTTAATAAAGTGCAATAATTGTTAATTTAGTGTTGCCAGCATTATTTTAGACATAGAACCCGCAACAATATATTGCAATATTTACAACTATATGCTATGCATTATTCAATCAAATAATATCAACCATACTTCAATGTATCACTAATTGAATACATGTTGATGTATGACTTACGTTTTGCATTCTGTGACGTTGGCCTAGTGACGCAAAACATCATGATGACAATCAAATGAAACCTGTATATAAATATTATAATGTTGGTAGCTAATACATATTCAATAGCTGAAGCACACTATCATTTATTTGGGTATAGATTAATAATGATTATACATGTACGATACTCAATAAGTAACGGTGTGATTTGTTGTATGAAGCAAGTACAACTATCAGAGAAATATTTTACTAGAGTAATTTCAGTATGCAAAAGTGTCACTTTTGTAATAAATTTACCGTAATAACATCCAATAAATGAAAAATTCTGATTGCAGTACCTTAGAGCTACGATAGATACAATGGTTGAGATATTATGTCCATTTAATCTCAATAGTTTATAACATACAGGTATACATTTTTTGTTATTCTAATAATATTGCCTTTCATGTACAGTGAAATGACGGGCAATGATTTCATAAGGTTTTTCCATCTTCGGGGTTGTAGGGGTTTTCTGACGATTCATATACTCGCTAGAGACAGATAAAGCAAGCTATTTTTAATTCAACTTAGTATTTTTCACACAGGCCTATCTAGGAAAAATTGAACACTTTTTTAAACATGTATCAGGGTGAATTTTCTATAAAAACCATTCTCTGGGGCAGGTCTGAGTGCAAAGAAACGTACATGTATCTCTAAAACGTAATTCTCTAAACCAGAAAAAATGAATTAATAAAAATAACAATTCCGATGCGAAGTTTTAATTCTGTTGGGTAGTAGAAGGAATCTGGTCCCCTGTCTGACAACGTGCGCTACTGTGAGATTTATTTTTGGCTACCAACTAAAGCGTGGGATAGTTGAAAGACAAACTTTGGGTGTAGGCTGCAAAAATTGCAAAAAACTTGCATTGTCAAGCACATTCAATTTTTTCTGAAGCAGTTGGACATGAATAAAGCAGGTGTTGCTGGAAAAAACGGTGCAACATTTTCTCTTCAGAGCCGAAATATGTGGCCCCGGGCAACGGCCATTATTCTTTATCGAAATCCATTCATCGGCCAAACAACATCCTTCATCGTAAGCCACCCATTCTTTGAATACAGTTTTGAGTTTATCCTGAGAGCTCCCATTTCCAGGCTTAAAAGACCGCAAAAAGTTTAAGCCTATCGAGTATGATATCGAATAGCTATTTCATTCCATCTACGGCCAACACATCACTCCCGTTTACGCCGAAATGGTTCCTCCACAATAAATTTTTTTTGCGCTAATCCCAAAAACCGAATCCATTAAAAGGTCTGCACTCCGTACTTTCTTCAGTTCTTCAAAAAATCAAACCCTTCTTATGGCCTAGTCTATCATCATCAGCAGTAGAAACAACATCCAATTTCAAATATTCAACAACAAACATTTATAAATACAACACTTTGCATAACAGAATAAAAAATGGTCGCAATTGGCTAAAATAGTCTCAGTGGCTAAAATATAATCATTTGAAATTGAACCTCAGTAAAACTAAATGCATGACTTTCAGTCCAACAAAAAAAGGAGATCTAGATTCTGACAGGGTTTGTTTGAACAATGATTGTAACAATTATTCATGTGACTCTTGCAATGAGACTATTGACTGTGTGATTAATTATAAATACCTGGGTATTCTTCTAGACAAGCATTTGCGATGGTCAGATCATATAAGTTATTTGTGTAAAAAATTGGGGGTTGTCAATTTTAAAATGTACATGCTTAGGAGTATAGTAAGTCAGAATCAACTTAAGGCTGTATTTTGCTTTGTTTCAACCTTTAGTTCAATATGGCAATTGTATTTGGGGAGGTACTTTTGATACTACTTTGAATTTGAAACCATTATTTATTTTACAAAAATTAGCCTTAAAAAATCTCATGAAGTACCCTAGAGACTACCCAAGTACCACATTGTTTTTAAATGCTGATATAAGACAATTATTCATTTTAAAAGCCCTGAAAAACCATGTGTTTAAAATGAAAAATTCAGAAAATCTCCATAGAGGTTCTGTTTTTACCAGACAACTGACCCAAAACCTCATTCCCATAGAAAGAGTGGACAGCACTTCATCTCGAAGGAGCATATCTTATATAAAAAACAGATCGTTCAATACAATACCTAGGGATTGGATAGTTAAAAAGCCTAAAAAAAAGGAGTTACACATGTGGATAAGGGACAAATTTTTTCCATTCAATTAATGACCTGATTTAATTTTGTTATGTTTGTATTATATTCTATAATAATAATAGTGAATAAATAGTTTTTTTTTTTCAAATAATATTTTCTGTGATATATGCGTACAATTTTATCTATGCGATTCTTTCAATTCAATTTATCTATAAGAGATAATCTTTTTTTTCATTAACTACTAATATGCAAGTAAAGTTCTGTTGATAAGACTCCACGTCGGCGAGCAAGTTTTTACTTTTGTCGGCGTGTAGCACAAATTTATAATAATATTGTATTTCTTTTTGTGTGTGAAATTGTAATAATACTATTATTGTATATTATTTGTATTCGGGTTTTGTGCAATAAACGATTTGATTTGAATTAATTGATTCACTTTGGGAACGAACGCCTTTCTAATTTATTGAAGGTATAATGCGGAGGAATCTTTCGTGAAGGTGCTTGCACTCAGAGCGGAATTAGCTATTTGCGTAACTAGAGTGCAAAGCACCGTTTTTCTTCATCGAGAGAAACAGTTTTTTTCACGAGCCGAAGGCGAGTAATGTGTAAAGTAATTCAAACAGAACAAAACAGGGCATACATAACCTGAAAATTCCTCACATAACCTATCTTCGAATCAAATCGATTTCATCAACAACTACAACAATTATTCACAGCAGAAGCAGAGTAGCCAACCTATTTTTGAATGCAGAATAGGGAACCTGCGTATTACATGCTCACTATTTTGTGTTGTTAGGTTGCAAATTTGGAGTGCGGAAAAGTACTTTTCCTACAACTGCTCGTAAAGTAGCTCTTTACGTACTGAAAACTAATTGTAAAATACCTCTTTACTGCTCCGCAAGCGGTAAAGTACTTTACGCTCGCCAGCTGTTTTCTTTATGCTTGTTTTGATTTTGACGTCTTCTCATTGGTGGATCACAGAATCCGTGAAATTCACATAACCTCAACAATGGAGAAAGCTAACCAAATCCGCGCACGGTCTGCGATGTTACAAACTACAAGCTTTTATTGTGTTGGAATCCAGAACTGCAGTTGTAGGAAAAATATTGTATGCAATTCGCGCGTGAAGCTTCTTTATCGCTCTCGCAAAATTACTGCGCTCCGCTATGCGTCGCGCAGTAAATGTTTTGGCTCGAGCGATAAAGTCGCGCTTCACGCTCTTAATACATAAATAACTATTCCCGCACTGTAATTTATTTTCCCGCACTGGTGCAGGAATAGACTATTTTGCGTGCTACAGTTAGTGCAAAAATAGGCACTTTTTCGGGTCACTGTAGGAAAAATAATATACCTTACTATACCGCCCTGCTTGCACTGTGGAGAATCCAAAACCCGAGGATAAACACCAGTAGTGGCTCCCTCTAGGGTGAAAAGGTTGGTACAACAGCCCAACATCGAGCTATGTAATGCACCCCCTTCCCCACGTATGATTTCTTATTTTATACCCTATCAGTGAAGGGGGTAAGCTGGTGAGGCCGGTTCAGAGGTATTTAATATTTTTTTAATAGAATGTAATGTTATGATGTTTTGAGTACATGAAGAACAGACATATTTATCATACTAAATGAGTTAGATTTTCCCTGTGAAACGTGCAGCTATTACATAGAAATATTCATCCCAAATACAAACTGTAAGCCTGTTCTGAGTACAGTACCACAAAAGTATGAAATACGGTATTCTAAAAAGAAAAAGTAACATAATTTAAAGCTCACTTTTCTAGTAGGCATAGGCATTTGAATGGTTTTTGAATAAAACGAATTGCCATGGCACAACTTACCATTACCATTCTTCAAATTTAGAAAATGCTGTTCGAAGTAGCATGCAAACTGAACGTTATTTAGGCTACATGTCAGACAATCACACTAACAACAATCATTATTACAGCACTGCAACAATGTGATTCAACTAATAAAATAATCGAAACAAATCGCTTAACATAACCTAACTAATAAAGATAATAATTAATTAGAAAATCAAGACTTCCGTAATAAATCGGATGAAATCGGCTGTTTTAAATCGTAAGTCGTTCCAACCAACATTTAAATACAATCGCTGACAGGTTCGAACTCAGGGCTGCCGAAATCCAACGAAGAACTGGCAGGTGGCGCTTCACCTCTGGTACTTCACACTTATGGCATGCTGTTTGTAGACCGTTGTCATGGCAGCCAAGCTCTAGCTACTGCCGAATAGCCTATGCTGCCATCCGGCTGCACTCGCTGTATCGTTGGCTTTGAAATTCAGTCGCATTGTATAAGATGACTGCTTAAAGACGAAAATAAGCATTTTATGTTTTAATATGCATGTTAAGCATTGTAATATTCAAACACATGCTAGGAAATAGCTTCCTTTTTTATTTGAAGTTTATAATTGAGTCGTTTTTTATTATTTAAGAAAACTTGGTACTCCGGGCTGTACTTGCAGCCCCCAAAGAGCCGCCAGCTTTGATAATCACAATCGCAAAATCAAACTTAGACTGCGGTATGTAGATTGGAGCAGCATGAATACCACTATTCCAAGATATGTGTTAATTTTGCGATCGCGATTATTCTCCAGTATTGGTAGCTTCATTGTGCAAGCACCCTATGCGGCTCTCTGGCTCTGGCCGGATTCAATCTTTGCCAAACCAGAGGGGCGTTTTAAGAAAGAACACTATAATTTGAATATAATTCAAGTAAGTGTACGGTGAAATACAGTGAATAAAATAAGAGCGTTGAATACAGCCATGCGTAAGAGCGTTTCTTCAATTATTCAACAAATTAAACCATTCCAAAAGACGCACAGTCTTCAGTAAAACATCCAATAATTGAACTGAACTTCCACGGCTCGATTGTTGTTCAAAAATAATTTTTGCCACATAAAATAGGCTAATAAACATTCAGTGTAAACCAATACCTCTGCCATCACTGGTATCCTCATACATTTATAACGGAATAACTCATTTATTTTGGATCTATTTGGTAAGTAATTGTAAACAATCTAAAATTTCTTTCCTCTACTAAAGAAGAAATAGATCGCTGAATAATCTACTTAGTTTCATTTGGGTAATTGGGTGGTCGGAAAAAAGGTTGAGCTCTAAACTACTTATTTTACGGCTGAGAATATATATCAATACAACGCAGCCAACCAAATAAAAGGTGTTTTAGTCGCTGTATAGTTCGTGTACGGACTACTACCCCGATTTCTATTCCCGGTTAGGCCTAGCATCTCATCTCAACTCAGTAAAAAAAACTTTTTTCTTCTGTGGCAACAGTTAAGAGTAAAAAATTTTAGTAGTCTTCACCAGCAGTCCATGGCTGCGGGAATCGTCCGTTTTTCTTCCCCTCACCAGGGGGCACTCGATCATTATTTGGTCCCTCTTTTGCTCTTGTACATATGCTCCTCCACAAACTCACATAGATTGTAGTACGGTCTCAAGTGTAGATAATGTTTCAGGCTTTTGATGAAAGTATTTGTATTTGGTATAGTTTTCAGGTCTGTAGGCAGAAGGTTGTAAAGGTATGATCCTACATACTTTGGGGATTTACTGTATTTTTTTAATCTCTTTCGTGGTAGGTCGATGTCATTTCCATTTCTTATATTATAAAGGGACCCACACACTAGCGAGTATGGCTCGGCGAGTAAGACTCGGAAGAAAATCACCACTAACGTGTTGTGAACTTCCCGAGTCCGGCTCGGCTACTTTTCAAGGTCGGCTGGAGTGCGCCTATGTTAATTCTGATCCATATAGCTCATCTAATCTCAAAATCTTCAAATTACAATCAATATCTCATTTGGAAGGTCAGTTTATGCTCTAGAGAGAGTATTGGTTTTGCTAAAATTTCATAATTCTTGAAATTTGATTATTATTATTATTAAGAAATGTTTTATTTCTTCTAATTTTTTTCTGACAAGAGAAAAAGATGTCAAGAGCGTTTACAGGCACGAGTTATGTTTTTTATAACAATTATTTTCCCACCTCTAAGTATCTTTCTTATAGATCTATAACATAATTATAGATATAGATACAGATCTATAATTAGGGAAGTGATAGCCGCGAGGCGTAGCAGGTATCTGTTCAATCAGATAGAGATAAGCTGCGTTCTCGTAGGTCCTGTTTGTAACGGTGACCGATTAGATTGGCCAGCAAAAAAGAGACTGTTCTCTGCTGTAAAATCACTTCCCGGTGGTTCGGAACCCACCTAAAACTGTAGGTCCAACTCATAAATCACCATCATCCAACTCATTACCCACACACAGGTCTCAGACCTATGTGGGCTTCATCTTCAGAAGAAGAAGAAGAACATCTACAATTAAATATGCAAAAGTGTAATAGGGGGCCTATTCCATAGAATTCAAAAGGTCAGATGAAATATAGGATTAATTTCATCTACTTTTTACTCAATTTCTATTTTTTAATTACTTCCATATTTTTTTTTCATTTGTATCGAAGTAATTAATTGTTATATTGCAATTTATTAGATACTGTTATATTTATAATGATAATGTTATAATAATAAATATAAAATGGGCATTGGGCTTACATGCAAAGGGATGTATTATTATTATTATTATTATTATCATCATTTTGTTCAATAATTATTTATTTATTTTATACACAATTTATTTTGTTAGCAGCTATTATTATTGAAATTATTTTTTAGAATTTTGTTTTTATGTTACTGAAGGTATTTTTTGTTGAAAAAACAACATTCGTATATTCATTTGTATTGTATTAAAAATAAGCTCTGCACTGCAATATTATCATTTTTATTTTTTCTTGAATATTCAAATTTTAATATACGGTTTCTTTCTTATTTTTCTGTTTATACATTAGTTTAACTTGGTACCTATTTCAGTCATAGTATTGTCATAGTAATAGTAAATATACAAACTTAAATAGATAACTCAATTAACTTATTTTTACGTCTTGTGAACAGTGCAAATACTTGCTTTCTGCCGATCTGTTATGTTATAATGAGGTGCCGAGCCTGGCTCGGCTCGGAAGACGTCCACTAACTAGCGAGTCCCAGCCGAGCCCAGCCGCGCTTGTAGCCCTGCGCGAGTCTGGCTGGGTTCGGCTCGGCTCGGGAGAAAACAGCCCACTAACTAGTGATTTTCTCCCGAGCCCGGCTGGCCGAGTCTTACTCGCGAGCCAAACTCGCTAGTGTGTGGGCCCCTTAACTGTGTTTATTTGACCTGAGTATCTGAGTCGATTTTTTAACTTGAACAATAGATTCCAGGATGAACAGTGATATCACGGTAAAGATTTTGCACTTTATGAAAAGAGCCTGACAGTGTTCAATCCTGTCTACTCTCAGTATGGTTCTTATGGCTCTCTTTTGTATACGCAGTATCCTTTCCAGGTTTGTTTGAGATGAAGACCCCCAAGCGACTATGCCATATCGAAGATGTGAGGCAAAAAGTGAGTGATAGGCAACAAATGCGGTATTTTCGTCTGATATATTTCGAATTCTCTTGATAACATAAACTGCAGATGATAATTTTTTACATAAATGATCTATGTGAGTCTGCCAGTTCAAATTTTTGTCTATCAGTATGCCTAGGAATTTGATGTGCTTGACTGTAGTAATGTTTTCGTTTGTCTGTTCGTTTTCTGTGTTATTTGATGGCGTGAAGCCCATGTATACTGTTTTCTTTTTTTTTATTTATGGTGAGTACCCACGCACAAACCTATTAAACCATCCGTAATAAAAAGAAAAGCGCAACCATTCTCGATACGTCAAACTACACCAAATCGAATATACAAACAGCGTAACAAGAAAAACTGAAGTAATTTACAATAAGCATAGTAGGTTGTTTGTCATCGCACACTGTGGGGAAACACAAACATGCAGTAATGCAGTGCCTGTGAAAGCAAATCGTCTGCTGATTCCACATTGAACATTTAAATTTTCTACTAATATACAGCTCAAAGTCTATCCTACAAGATAAAGTTTTACAGATTTTTAGTAAACAACCCAGTGCACAAAACAAGTAGCCTATGAATAGAAAGAGAATAAATAGAACAGGAAACACGTCCAGAGACGTGGAATGAGACGAGATAGAATGAGGATAATGTGAAATAAGAGATTCCGAAGTAATCTTCTTTGGTAATCATATTTAAAATATCATTGCAGGATTGCATGATTTATTATAAAATTTATCTTTACAATAATTATTATTTATATCATAGCAGGATCAGGTTTTTGAGCTCGACTGGAAATAGCTTGGATATTTAAAAAAAAATTCTGCCAACTATCTACCGGCAGGATTGAGTTTTAAAACAGCTTTGATAATAATAAAACTATAGTTTTTTGACAACTGAATTCCTCCACCGAAAATTCAATTGTTCAAGAAAAAAAATACGATCTATTATTTGTTTTTACAGTATTTGGCTACGCTACATACTATCAGAACCATACAAACTAACAAGTCTGGTGAAGGGTTATTTATTCAGGCTATAGCTACTTAATAAAATAATTTATTATTCTGGTAAATGATCAATCCACCTGAGCTGACTTGGAGGTAAATTGCATAACATGTAGACAAGTACGTAAATACTGTATAAATCATTAATATAATAATAAATAAAGCCTCTCCCGTATGCTATTATCGCTCAAGTGTCAATTATAAAAATATATTCACCGGTATGCGAAACACTATTATAAACATGTTTCTGCGAGTATATTATCACCAATGCACATTACTGATAACTCCGTACCAACTGCACATAATACTACTCCATTACCTTAATTCTTCAGAATGATCTGTACAAGAAAATGTATGATGGCCATATATCAATTGATGACAATGGAGCAAACCAGTAAACAGAAAATATCCATTTCAAACTTCTATTTTCAATTAAGAATGTTCATTCAAGAAAATGTTAATGTAAATTCAATTTTAAACATCTATTTTTCGAGATCAAATTTCTTGAGTTTTCATTCAAGTAAGCACTTCCACAATATCCACATGCTTCAGTCTATTCTATGAACGACGATGATTGAAACCAATGTAAAATTTTATTTAAAATACAGTATATTCACATAATATTAGTTGTGGACTTTTATTCTCGTAATTTTACCTGGCCTATAATTCAAAGCAGAAAACATAAAGCGAAAGTATACACGCGTTGTAACTTCGTCCACCCAACAGCTGTGATAACGGGTGAAAGCGGTAAACGGTAAACAGTTTTTATCAGCGAATATCCTCTCTGAAGGATAACAAACTACTACTATCGTTCCAAATAACCGCGAAATTTCAACTAAAAACTCATTAAATGTAAAAATGTCAAAATTTTTCATTCAATAAGCTTATCCTACAGCTACACAGTATTTGTCACAATTAAATCAATAACGGCAACGATAAACTTTAAAAATTTCAGAAGCAAATCTGAGAAATAAAGCACATACCTACAATATTCAAAATTGGAGAATTTAGAAATCATCAAATTAGATATCTTCAAGAAAATAAAACCATATTATATGGGTTAAAAATAATTGGCAATTGTACCAGTAGTTCAACGGTACTTTTAGTGAAGGTTGAGAACCTATAACTGAAGTTACTCATATAAATGGGGTGCTGCTATGTTCTCCTTTATCCAGAGTTTTTTAACTCTTGTTTTTAACCTAGCAAGAGATTGCTAATTGATTTTAGGCCTCCTTGTATTATTCTCATTTATTTCAATTCTACTTCCTAATGAATGTGCTTTCCTATTTCTTACTTATAAATTAATGAAGCTACTCAAATGAACTAATGAATAAAGATGATTCAATTAAAAAACTGAATAGAATGTTTAGTCAATTAAAATAACTAGGAAATCTAAATAATACAGTAAAGCGATTAAATATTCAACAGCAATGTTGCAAAATAACTGTTTAAAATCAAAGTTTAAATCAATTCAAAATTTGAAGAACTAATTTAATAAGATTGGCTGTTTAAATAATAACTTGGAATTTAAATAATAACTTAGAATTTGAATAGCTTCAACCTGCAGGCTATCTGTTTGTAGGCTGCAATATGTTTGTTCATATTTTTCTCTAGCATAAGCCGGTCTCGCAATATATTAGCGATTCAAGTAACTAGCCTTATTTATTCTGAATTGAAAAGGAACTTCTTCAAACAATAATAATAAAAATAAATTTGAAAATAATAATTCGAATATTTTACATTATTGGGCCATTTGCTGTCCAGTGATAATTGAGATCTTTGTAGAAGTATTTTACACTACGGTAAGGAAGTGAATTACAAAATTGAATATGGATTAAAAGTCAGGGAAGGTTCTTGTACCACAACTTAACGTCCAATGATTATTATAATTAAAAAAAAAATACAAAGATCTAAAAATAATTCATATCAAACCAGACTTGAACTCACTTTTCAATTTTTAGAAATCTTAATAATATTTTGAAAATATTATATACAGTACTTTTACAATTACAAACCTTGAAAATGCTTTCGATTGAAGTAAAGATAAAAGGTTTGTGATTTTCATAGCTATTTTTCGAAATTGGCAAAGTTTATAATATTATTGTACCAAACCCTTATCTTGAAGCTTTCAGAAAAGTTGACCATTTTCTTGTTCCATCGATTTTTAATCTTTTACCCATTTATTATCATTAAATAATTAGTTTGCTTTTAGCAAGGCCGGTCCATTTGATATCCAGTACAGTTTTTATTGGAAAAGTTAAATTATTGATCCCATACATGTACATGTTTTATCTTCAAACTTAGCCTACTGTTCCTAGATCCCTTGTGTATTTGGTACAATAAAGAAGGTTCTTGTGTATGAATCCCTTGTGTATTTAGAACAATAAAGTAGGTTCGAAATCTAAAATAACATCAATATTTCATAGAATAATGGTGTTATTTGTATAACCGCGTATTATTGATTTTTCAAACGTTACTGAATGTTCCATGATGACGACAAAATCCAAACGATCTTCAGAGAAGCACGGTGTAATAATTATTGTAAATAACAGGAAAATTGCAACTAATTTACAGTAAATTAAGTAATTTGGATAGATTTTTATGTAGTCATTTCATTTTAGAAAATTTCATTGTACTGTAATTGAGAAAAATCGTTTTCTATTGGGATACCGTAACCCAATCGATATTTAAAAAAAAAAAAAACACAATTAGAAACTTACTCGGAAATTTTATTACAAGATTCATCCTCATTGCCAAATAACTATTTTTTCGAAAGCGTTTCAGAGAATAGTATTGTTCAATTCTCAAATTCTACTATTCCATATTACATCGTGAGCATTATGGGGAAGAAGTCAATTCAAAATGGGTGATAATGAGGGGCAATGAAAAGTGCAATAAAAGTTACGTAGGTTACGTGGACATAACTACCATAATTTTTTTCAGAAAAAACCAGACATAGACTACGATAGTACCTAGTAAATTGTAAGTAGACTCGAGCCTCAATTGGTAAATTAACCGTTCATTTTTATTCATTCAATGGCAACATTTTTTTCAATTACAACAGATTAGGAAACATAAAAAAATTAGTTTTTATAGTCTTACTCATATGATACAAATTAATAGAATGAAATTTTTACATGTTACTAGTTACTGTGTTGTTGAGATTATATTTACATCAAATTCGAGTCGGAAGCTTTCAAAGTTCAATCATCTTACTCTTCTTCCTAGTAACGATGGATATCACCGAGAAGGTGAATGTTATCACAGACTTCGTGAAAGGGGAATAAACATGAGATTGTTCCTAATAATGAAAACGATCCTGACGGTTTTATTCAATACCTAAATGCTTACGCATCCATACATAAATAAAAAGAAGCAGAACTTTATGCTACCAGTTTCTTTTCCTACTTTGATGGCCTAAAAATACATGGTGGGCCTATTGTTAGTGGGATTTTACTGCCGGTCACCCATCTAAGGGCAGTCCCTAGTGCCCGTGACTCAACATCACGACCGCTTTGACACTCCCTGAAACAGAGGGATAGCCAACGAGGCTTCGTAAGCTGATGACACTCGGAGATGAACAAGTATTTTATATAGTTTCAGGTAACAGGTTTTGAGCTACCGTAACTGTTACCCTACAAATATCAAAGCTCTAGGAAGAATGAGACATTGTATCTTGAAACAATATTGAAGAGTTGAAGACTGAAGATGGTTTCTGAAGTGAATGATGTGATGACGATTATAACATTTAGAATTGAAGATTAGGTGCGGCAAGCGGTAGAGCGGGCAGACGTTTGTAAACAAACCAGGCGCAAACAAAGCAGATGGCGGCAATCGAGATTTACGCTCAGCAGTCACGAGTTCGAGCGAATGACATTTGTTTTGAAGGAAGCATAAGTTGGAATTATATGGTTAATACGAATAACGTACTCACCGTTAGTGGGACGAAGTAAACAGCAACGGCAGGCCGTATCCTCCATGAGCTTGGCCCGCCAAGGCAACAGGATATCACATCAGACTGTTATTGTTTACAACAGCTACAGACGGAGACAGGCATGGCGGGCCCAGCGCACTGCAGCGGCGGAAAACGTAGTAAGCCACTCCCAAATACTACGCTTCCATTCATAAAACAGACGCCAGCCGCCTCACTATTATCACTTTTCTCACAAAGATCTTGACACAACACTGCACCTAAATATTGTAATACAATAATCGAAAACTCAACACTCGAAACACTGTTGTCAAAACAAATATCACAAACACTTGGGCGTAGAATGAACGAAGAACAAATCGACCGCGTACACAACAGAAACGGCCCTGTTCTCGACAACGGACTTCTCAGCTCACTGCCACTGCTATGCGGTCTAGCCTCGGCGAGCGTCGATTGGTGCGCCATGCGCAGATGCTCTGCGCAGCCATGACGTCACCCGGGAACACGTTTCCATGGCAACGTGACGTAACGCAGAGACAAACAACGTAGCCCGTCACAACATTGAAATTGGGTCAGACGCCGGGTGGCTGGGTGCGCTGCGCGCGACATCACGCGTCATTCATCTTCCTCTACTGCCGTTGCACTACACCCCAGCACAACCATTCACACTCTCTCACTCTCACTCACCTCTTTACTATACTATTGCTATCTCCTCCTAACTCCACAACTACTTACTTCTCTACCACCTGCTTCACTTCCACTTCATCTACCTCCGACAACCGAACCGTAGACAAAGAACAGACATCTCCCATTTCTGTAACTACTGATCTGTACAAGGCCTACTACTGTCACGGTTTATTTAAAATTAATTTGATTATTATATTCTATAACGGAAAGCTTCCTTAAATGACAATTATTGTAACAGCCCCCAAACACTATCGCGGAGGATCCAGTGATGAGGGGGGGGGGGTGACCCACCCACCGAAACATGACCCGTCCATGAGCTTAAAACATGGTTTCAGAGTTTCTTTTTTCGGGAAGTACCCCCTAGCAAGTTAGGTTATGACTTCTTTATGCTCTACTATATATGGAATACTATAGTATTTACTAATTACGAGGGTTTGGACACTCTGGTAGCCAAATTAATTTCGAAATCCTTTCAATGCTATAAATTATAACATACCTCCACCACTGCGAACATTTTACAACTTCAATAGCAATATAATAAAAATTGTAACATCTTAAAAACGTTGCTTGAACACTCGTGAATGACTCAAGTACCAGATACTTTGTTTCTGTATGCAGGCTAAAATGAATGTAATGGCCTGAAATACTATTTCAGAAGCGTTATTCCCCCAAAAACCGATACAGGAACCAGGACTCTCTTTTTATAAAAAAGAGTCTTTCATTCACTATAGAGTATTTACCTGTCACTAACATGCCGAAGTGATCAACTCAAGCACCAGCGTCCAGGCCTCTAAAATGTGTGTTAAAATGAATGGGTTTAAGTTTTTCACTTATAACTTAAAATACAATTTTAGGGTAATTTCCCAGGTTGGCCCCGAACCTCTATAATACCGGGGAGGGCGGAATAGAATACCCCCAAGTCCCCGGATGAATCCCCCCGAAAAAAAACCGATCTGGATCCGCCACTGCCAAACAGATATACCATACTGAATTCTGGATTGCACAAGTGCATTTAGATGGTTTAGGTTCAGAATTTTTTGGCTTAATATATTTATATGATGAATATTTCATTATTTTACAAATTAATTTTATAGGTATGTTTCACTACATAAATGATAAAAATTTATAAAGAGAGTTGAAGAAGAAGTTATCTACTATGATTAGGTAACAATTTTGCAAATTTATCTTCTGAATTGTTCGAGTTAGAGTAGCTTAGATGTTCAAAAATCGTGTTCTTCCAAGTATAGTTAACTTGACAATTAATGTCCTTCCATGTGAAATTTCAAGTAATAGGTCATACTCCACATGCAGTACATGAAACTGGTCTACCTTGATGAGCTAAGTAGAATGAACCATCACTCGATAGGGTGCAATAAATAATTACATAGTTTAGGGGGGGGGGGTCAGATTAACCGCCCCTTCTACCCCCTCCTATTAAAATTGACTAATAAATAGGTTGCTAAGGGGTTCTGTATGGGAAAAAAGTTTAAAATGTGAATTTAGTCCATTTTTTAAAATAAATCTACTATTGTCTGACATGCAACAAACTTATACAAAGTACCCCCTCAATCTCATCCACTATTCAATCATCATTGAGATTTCACGTTCAAAAAACGGTAAGATATGATAGGTTAGCTTCCTAAACTTTGAATTAAACTTGTAATAAATACAATACAAGACGAAATAGCTCTGAAATAACACACTTCCTGTGCCAGAATGTGATATACAGTACTATGAAACCCCATAATTTGGCGGTTGGTTCTACAAAAAAATGCTTACTATCATATTTGTAGAGAATTTTTTCAGCTTTAACTTTGATACAAAGAAAACAATCGATTTATTGCTGATGATGCCCACATGAGTCAGAGACTTGAGCGGGAATTAGGTGAATGATAACATATAGATGCCAGACGGAGGAGCGGGATTCGAACCCACGACCGCTGAAACGACAGCAACCTGAAGTGTGACGCCCCAACCAACTTCGCTAAGCGGCCCGCCAATTTGAGTTATCGTTAATCAAAAAAATTATAAGCAAAAACTGAAAAATAGTACCTTTCCACCCCACTCCCTCATCGAGCTGAAACCCCCCCCACCCCCAACCCTTGGGGACTTTTGGTATGTTATTCTTATTACCCAAGGTTAGAGGAAGCGATTGGTGAAAAAAACATTTCTCTGTCAATTGTTTCTTTTTATGGACATATCTTTGTCGAATTTGAATGGACTATTAGCTCTGTTAAAAGCTATATATTTAGAGTGTTTTGAAAGTTTTTCTCAAATCGATGTTAGCAGAATTTTTTTTCGTCAAACTCGCCACTTACCGAGAATTGGGATAAAACAGCTGATCTCAGAAGTATCTTTAGTTGCACTGCTGTGATGGATTAAGAATATTTATTCGCCATTAAATACATGTTCGTACAATAGGCTATTTTGAAGTTATGTTTGATGATGCTTGTTGTACTAGCTCAAAGTTTATGTTTTTTATATTAAAAAAATATAAATGACTGATATCATGAAAAATATCGTACGTAACTCGTCCGGGAAGATGTTTACCATACTCTTATGATAATACCGCACTCAACTTCATCTCCTGCGTTTACTTATCATATTTTCAGCAAGCACAATATTTTCCACACTTATAACGTAATATAGGCCTACTATTTCAGTGTAGGTATATTCTGAAAGGGACCACATCAAAATGAATCAAAAGCCATTTCACTTTTAAGAAGCCTTTTGCTATTATAATTTTCCTAAATACAATATTCCACATTAAATAAAACGTTGTAGAATTTTCCTTAGTTTATCTTTTCTTATAGGTGGATTTTTAGTTACTTAAGTTTGGATGTTATAAGTTATTATTGGCTTGCTAATTTGATAAATATTTCATAATGTAGGCTTTAAGAAACTTCTCATGTTTTCAAAGTTTGAAAATTCAACTAAAAAGCTTAAAATAAAGCAAATTTTAAAACAAAAAAGAAACCGACTTCAGTGAAATGATACTCAAACATTAAATACTCACGTACTAAAAAGTTTAAAATAAAGTATTTACTTTGAATTGAGAAAATTTTTAATTTCATACAAGTAATCTTTTGAAGTCGGCGCCAAATTCCCCATAAACTTCTAAAATATAATCGAATTACTCAGTGATGTTTTCCATGACGAAATAATTGAACAATCTAATATCAAAACTGACACTGTATTTCAGTAAAAGCGAGTGTAAATCACATATTTAATTGAAATACAGTGTTAGTTTTGATATTAGATAGAATTTCTTATCAATCACTTCCCGGTGGTTCGGAACCCACCTAAAACTGTAGTTCCAAATCATCAATCACCATCATCCAACTCATTCCTCACGCACAGGTCTCAGACCTAAGTGGGCTTCATCTTCAAAAAAAAATTCATAAAATATTTGGCGCCGACTTCAAAAGATTCTTCTATGAAATTGAAAATTTTCTCACTTTAAAGTAAATACTTTATTTTAAACTTTTTAGTAAATGAATATTTAATGTTTGAGTATCCTTTCACTGAAGTCGGTTTCTTTTTTGTTTTAAAATTTGTTTTATTCAATTGTGTACATTAATAGTATATTACGTTACAAGTGTGGGAAATGGTGTTTACAAACGAGTATGATAAGTTAACACACGAGACGAAGTCCAGTTCGGTATTATCATACAAGTATGGTAAACATCTTCCCGGACGAGTTACGTACTAGTCGTCTTTTCATCATACAAGTCTAAAATTTAATAAAACATATTTTAAAACAAAAAAAGAAACCGACTTCAGTGAAATGATAAAATACTCACGTACTAAAAAGTTTAAAATAAAGTATTTACTTTAAACTGAGAAAATTTTAAATTTCATACAAGTAATCTTTTAAAGTCGGCGCCAAATATTTTATGAAGTTGATAAGAAATTCTATCTAATATCAAAACTAACACTGTATTTTTTTGGAGGATGAAGCCCACATAGGTCTAAGACCTTTGCGTGGGTAATGAATTGGATGATGGAGATTGATGAGTTGGACCTACAGTTTTAGGTGGGTTCGGAACCACCAGAAAGTGATTGATCAGAAATTCTATCAAATATCAAAACTAACACTGTATTTCAATTAAATATGTGATTTACACTCACTTTTACTGAAATACAGTGTCAGTTTTGATATTAGATTGTTCAATTATTTCGTCATGGAAAACATCACTGAGTAATTCTGTTATATTTTAGAAGTTTATGGGAAATTTGGCGCCGACTTCAAAAGATTACTTGTATGAAATTAAAAATTTTCTCAATTCAAAGTAAATACTTTATTTTAAACTTTTTAGTACGTGAGTATTTAATGTTTGAGTATCATTTCACTGAAGTCGGTTTCTTTTTTTGTTTTAAAATTTGTTTTATTTTAAGATTTTTAGTTGAATTTTCAAACTTTGAAAACATGAGAAGTTCTTAAAGCCTACATTATGAAATATTTATCAAATTAGCAAGCCAATAATTAATTTATAACATCGAAAGTTAAGTAACTGAAAATCCACTTATAAGAAAAGATAAACTAAGGAAAATTCTACAACGTTTTATTTAATGTGGAATATTGTATTTAGGAAAATTATAATAGCAAAAGGCTTCTTAAAAGTGAAATGGCTTTTGATTCATTTTGATGTGGTCCCTTTCAGAATATACCTACACTGAAATAGTAGGCCTATATTACGTTATAAGTGTGGAAAATATTGTGCTTGCTGAAAATATGATAAGTAAACGCAGGAGATGAAGTTGAGTGCGGTATTATCATACGAGTATGGTAAACATCTTCCGGACGAGTTATGTACGATATTTTTCGTGATATTAGTCATATATATTTTTTTAATATAAAAAACATAAACTTTGAGCTAGTACAAAAGGATCATTAAACATAGCCTCAAAATAGCCTATTGTACGCACATGTACGATAATGGCAAATAAATATTCTTAATCCATCACAGCAGCAAAACTAAAAATACTTCTGAGATCAGCTGTTTTTCCAAATTCTCCAACTTATGATTGAAACTAAATAACCTTATTCCTATGACTCAATAACATCAACTAAATTATTTACAATTTTCATATGAACATATGGACAGAAATATTATATTCTTCTTATTCTCGATTCAAATTAATTTCTCGTGATTGGTCAAAACGGGACATTAAAGACTTCTTTCACACTGAACCAGCTTTGGGTAACCGATGTCGTTTACCCGGCATAATTGCATTGCATCATATGATTTCGAAAACCGTCTAGATGTAAAGTGCTCTATATGATACAATGATCAGCCTGGTAAACGACACCGGTTATCCGATTGGCGGTTATGTGTGGAACTATCCTATTCAAACTTGATTGAAATGAAGACATCGAAGAATGCTCCTTTTTTGATTAATATTGGGCTAAGTATTGGGCCGATCCTTGCGAAACTTGGATGGGACCACCGCTGAGCGATGCTCTTTCATTTAAAAAAAAAATTCATCGAAATCGGTTCAATATTGTTCGAATGATTGATGTACAAACATAAAAAAAAGCAAAAAAAAACAGGTCGAATATAGTAAACTTGTTGTTTTTGGAAGTCGGTTAAAAAAGAGATAAAATTTGAGCATGTACAACAAGCATCATCACCGCAAACATAACCTCAAAATCTATCACAGCAGTGAATTACTAAAAATTCTTCTGAGATCAGCTGTTTTTCCAAATTCTGAATTAGATGGAATGCTGTATTATCCATTACCGCACTGAAAAAGGATGTGGTAATGAAAATCAGCTGACGTTTACCGCCTCGATTCAATGCTCAGTAAAGTGGTGAATAATATGTATGAGTGTGATGAAAATAGTTATTTTCCTACAACTGCTCGTAAAGTAGTTCTTTACGTACTGAAAACTAATTGTAAAATACCTCTTTACTGCTCCGCAAGCGGTAAAGTACTTTACGCTCACCAGCTGTTTTCTTTACGCTTCTGTTTTGATTTTGATGCCTTCTCACTGGTGGATCACAGAATCCGTGAAATTCACATAACATCGCAATGGCGAACGCTAACCAAATCCGCGCATGGTCTGTGGTGTTACAAACTACAAGCTTTTATTGTGTTCGAATCCAGAACTGCAGTTTTAGGAAAAATATTGTATGCAATTTGCGCGTGAAGCTTCTTTATCGCTCTCGCAAAATTACTGTACAACACGTAGCATCAGAGTGCAGTAATTTTTCAAGAGCAATAATAATAATAAGCGTATGGCTTTTAATGGTAGGGAGACCCTTACGGGTTGTTCCACCTCGCCGTTTGAGCCATGTTACGGGGAACATGGTGGACCTACTATTTTAGGTGGGTTCCGAACCACCGGGTAAGTGATAATAAAGCTTGTAACATCAAGTCATTGAAGCACGGTTCAAGAGCAATAAAGAAGCTTTATGAAGGAATTACATACAACAATTTTCCAACAACTGCAGCTCTGGATTACAATAAAAGCTTGTAGTTTGTAGCATCACAGATTTTAGCATGCGCAGATTTGGTTAGTGTGCGCCATTTTTATGAGAATGAGGTTATGAGAATTTCACAGATTTCATGATCCACCAATAAGAAGACATCAAAAACAACTGGCGAGCAGTAAAGTACTTTTCACGCGCGCCAGCTGACTTTAACGCTCGCTGAGCAGTAAAGAGGTATTTTACAATCAGTTTTCAGTACATAAAGAACTACTTTTTATTTTTTTATTTATTATTTTTTTTTTGTCACACAAAACCGCAACTAGGGAGCAACGCTCCAGCAGCATGTGACACGTTTTATACTGGTTTTAACACTAAGAAACAGACATCACACAAAAATCATCGCTCCAGGAAGTCAGTCAGTCTGTAAGGACATAAATCATTCAGAAATTCACGAAGTCTTCTTTTTAATATATTAATATTATCATCTTCTTTTATTTGGTTGGAAAAAAAGTTTCTCGAGTGCAGAAACAATACTTTGCGCTCGAATTACACATTAAATTTTTCCTACAGTAATGTATAAAGTAATTCAAACAGAACAAAACAGGGCATACATAACCTGAAAATTCCTCACATAACCTATCTTTGAATCAAATCGATTTCATCAACAACAACTACAACAACAGTTGTATGCTACTCTGCTTCAGCTGTGAATAGTTACTATTCACAGCTGATGCAGAGTAGCCAACCTATTTTTGAATGCAGAATAGGGAACCTGGGTATTACATGCTCACTATTTTGTGTTGTTAGGTTGCAAATTTGGAGTGCGGAAAAGTACTTTCCCGCACTGTAATTTACTTTCCCGCACTGGTGCCTATTTTTGCACTAACTGTAGCATGCAAAATAGTCTATTCCTGCAACAGTGCGGGAAAGTACTTTTCCGCACTCCAAATTTGCAACCTAACAACTCAAAATAGTGAGCATGTAATACGCAGGTTCCCTATTCTGAATTCAAAAATAGGTTGGCTACTCTACTTCAGCTGTGAAATAGTTGTTGTAGTTGTTGTTGATGAAATCGATTTGATACGAAGATAGGTTATGTGAGGAATTTTCAGGTTATGTATGCCCTGCTTTGTTCTTTTTGAATTACTTTATACATTACTGTAGGATTATACATTACTCGCCTTCAGTTCATGAAAAAAACTGTTTCTCTCGATGCAGTAAACCGCCACTTTGCGCACTAGTTACACAAATAGCTATTTCGTTACTCATCAACAATAGGCAAGGCAAGGCTCTGAGTTCTGTACTATATTTTTTTAAATATTCTTTAATTAATTATATTAAAAAATTATTCTACTTATCAAATTTTATTGACCGAACTTGGTGAGGTCTGAGTTTCAACTCGAATTTTGTCTGTCATTATGTCTGACTGTTAGGTTTCATTCCCCGAAGTCCCTGGCTTCCATTCGAAAAAATTGTAAAAATAATCTTCTTTGAAGCTAGGGGCGGAAATCTAAATTTGATTGGAAAATGGGGGGGTAATAAATGTTGAAATTTTTGTTAATGGATAATCTTTACTTTTTATGGTTGGAGGTGCTGAGGTGCATAGTAACCCTTTATGAAGTTGAATTTTTCAGGTATAGATTTTTACAGATTCTATCATCAATGGTAGTAAATTAAGCAATGGGAATTGAGTCTAAAGTGCTTTTGAACATTTTATTGGAAATAACATCCTCTTTTGAGTGAGTGAGGGAGGTCTACTGTTTATAGAATTGCTAGTTTGAACTTTTTTCAAGCTTTTTATTAATTTAAACTTAAACGACTAGGTTATTAAGCAGGAAGCATGCTCAAAGCTTGAAACTCTTGAGTTATTAGAATCTGTCCAAAAGGAGACACTTATTAATTGTCTTAGTCTGCACATCCATTGGGAGAGACCTGCTTCCAATGTTCCAAACTTCCTTCCCATTTTAATCGTATAATATTAGAGCCTCAACGTGAACAGCGACTTATTGCAATAAGTGTCTGCAATGTGCAATACTATCCCAATACTCAATGCGTATTAAGTAGGAGAATATTCATGAAATTACCAAAAGTAGAGCCAATACAGCATGAGAGAAGAATAAATCCAGGTGTGCAATCACAGTGTTGTCTATTTCGCAACGGTGGCAGTGGTTAGGGCGTTATCTCTGACTGACTGCTACGGTCACAGCTTCGATTCCCGTTTAGCGTGGCACATTTTGTGTAATCATTCACCTCTTTACCTACTCACAAGTCTCAAACTCATTAGGGCATCATAAAAAACTACAGTCTATGTAGAACTATTGGTCCGTCTATGAGGCCAACTATAATCAAAATTAGAGCTCACACTTTCGATTTATTTGCTTCATACCCTCGTACAAATCTGACTTATGTTAACATCATAAAAAACTGTGGTCTTTGAAGGGCTGTAATGATAGGCCTCATAATCATTGCCAGAAATTTCTTCTAGGGGGGCTGCCAAACGCCCACCCCCCACCCCCACCACTATTATCGATAATGTATCTCAAATATTATCTTAGACTTCACCTTTTCTTCTCCTGCACCCATCCTACAAGACCTCCCACTGAAATTCATTGACCAAATATAATATTTGATGAATTATAATTTTTCTTGCTGAAATAATATTGTCTTGAAATCGAGATTACTTTATGATTTGCGTTTTGCGAATTCAACGAATAATATTTATAGCTATTATTACTTATTATATATGTAGGTATTAAAAAAAAGAGCATTTGACTTTTTGGCCGGCGTAAAGCTCAGGTCTCAACTTGCAGGCCTATAATAAAGCTGCAATAGTAAAATGGTCCTCCCACGGAAAAATTGAAAAATTACTCCTCTGAAACCGCATTTTGAAGGTTTCTAGACATACAGATTATAGACCTATCAGTCTCATTAGTAATCTGTCTAAAATTACGGAGAAACTTATAAAAAAAGACTTATATTAGAGTCATATTGCTTTTGAGTAAATACATAATAATAAATAAGAACTAATTTGTGTTTCAAACTAATAAATGTACTGAAGATGCTTTAATTGAATTTACTAATACTTTACAAAAACCTTAATTCTAATCAGAAAACTATTGCAGTTTTTTGGACATCAGGAAAGCTTTTGATACTATCCCTCATTGTTCCCTATTTACAAAACGTGTCATATGGCTTTAGTCTTGAGTCTTTCTAAACCTTATTAAAAGCTACTTGAAAGGTAGAACTCAATCTTTAACAATAAATGGTCTCACTAATACCTCTGAACTGAGCCCTTAGGGCAGTGTATCGCCAATCCTGTTTATGATAATGTATGTAAATGATCTGCTAAATCTAAAACTTATAAATTCCACAACAGTATCCTAGATGACACAGCAGCCGCAGATGACACAGCAGCCATTTTTCTCTGGAAAATCGTGTATAGAGGTACATAAAATTTCAGAACTGTTTAAGCATAGAAAATGGCTTGAAAAGAATACATAGACATGGCTTGAACATATAGATAAAACCAATTATATCACGTTCTCTTTCAATAAATTTGATAAGCCGGATGAAATTTAACTCCAAAACTCCACGCAAATTGCAACCTAAACTCTTGCACCTGTCCTAGTATAAAGTTGATAACACAGAATTTATAGGTGTTTTTATAGATGAACATTTAAATTGGGACACCCATATAAAGTTTATTGTAAAAGAGTAAGATACATTTCCTATAAATTCTATGAAGCTAAAAAATTCTGAGTCCATCTAAAATCATCTAAAAATGCTTTACTTTAAACTTGTATAGTCTAATTCAATATGGAATAACCGTCTGGAGAGGCTGTTATAATTCCCATTTAGAAGAACTATTCATAATGCCAAAATTAATTATCAAAACCGTTCTGAATAAGCCTAGATCTTTCCAAAATAATTAATTTTCTATGAATTTTATGTTCAATTTTGGCATTGAAAACAGTTACAGCCGGTTGCACGAAAATTTAATAGCCAATTAAATTTAATCCCCGTAGAATGACGTCATTCTACGGAAATTAAACTTAATGGAGAGAATTTAGTTGCACAAAGGACATTTACAATAGATAACGCCGAGTAGGTTAACCGGTGTAAAATATATTTGACCGCCCGATCACCGATGGTCAAATCTCACTAATGTCCGTTAAGTTACATTTTATAAGTTATGTTTAGTGTACCAGAACACGGAACTGCAATTTAGGTCGTAGGTGTTAAAAACCTTTCAAAATGAATAAAATTGATTAATCTATGAATAAATCTATTATTATAAAATCTATTATATAATAAATCTATGCAATTAAATCTATATATAATAATATTGAGATAGTTGAATAATGATTCAAATAATTCACAATGAAATAATGATTCTAATTCATCTGTTTTCTCAACTTCAGAATCAGCTGTTGATCAAATTACAGTGTGGCCAGATTGGGCCCGTTCGGTTAACGAAAATAATTAACTAATGGATCTTGTGCAACAGAAATAAACCTGATACACTTACGACAGTTAGTTAACTGATATTAAACTCCTTATTTAATTGGCTTTCGAGCAACTGGCCGTTAGACAGTTACATGTAATGTAATTAAATTTATAATTACAGTAAACATAAAACTAATTTACCTCACACCAATAATACAGTCAACAGTCAATAGCTCTTTCATATCTAATATATAATACTAACATTGAAACAATCAGGAGAAAGCTAATATACACAAGCTCTAAAATTATAAATAAAATTTTTGAACACCTTATAAATAGTGTCATGTGCCAAAGTAACCAAGAAAATGAAACAAAACATCAGTAGTTGAACTAAGAGAAATTATTTTATTTATCTATGAAATAACGAGCTTGCTCTTTTGTGGTAGTAATTCCTACATTTCCAAATGTTTCCAGTACTATTTTAGAAATGGTTCTTCTGATTTGTGAGTTTACTTACTGATGCTTCCCTCTGGTCTATTGGACTATCCCTTCCCTCTGGTCTATTGGACTATCCCTTCCCTCTATCTCATCCTTTTCCATCCACATTTCTTTTTTCATGGATTGAAGGCCTTCCTAGTACATGGGTAACCATAGTTGGAAGAGCTTTCAATCCCCTCTTTTCTACATCACAACTCCTTATTGTTTAACCTTCTTGTTTTTTTATGGACTGTTATTCATATGTGTTATTATTGTATTGTTATGATTGTATTTTTGTGTAGTGTGTGTTAATAAATTGAAATTAAATACATCCCTCTATTTTAATCCACATTATGGGTCAAAGTGAATTCTATCTAGTGCTTGAGTTATCTCCAATAAGGAGATACTGTACCACCTTTTGGATGCGCCCCTGATCTATGAGGCCAACTATCATCAAAATTGGAGTCTACATATTAGATTTATTTAGTCACTTTTTGAATGGAATTAGCAGCTGATAGGAGAATAATCTATCCTCGACTAAAGTACTTTTCCAACGGTTGTTATCTTATTGGAGAGTGCGCGTTTGGTGGGTGCGATGACCTGTGAATGTGAGCGTCATTATATTTCTAGGTTATAATGCGGGCCGAAACGTCTAGACATAGACAGGATACACGTCGGAAATATCTCACAGGTCCGAAATATATCTTGGACGAAAACAATAACAGGCCGTCTCCAAAATAACGCTCTCTGTGTTTATGTCCCGCTTTCAGTTCACACTTTAAACTCATCTCCTTCTTCTCTCATTTGAACTGCTTTTATTGAGCTGTTCCACCTCGCTGTTTCTGGAACGTTATGGGAAGCAAGATGGACCTACAATAATTTTAGCAATAATTGTTGTAAATACAGAACTGTAATATAGACATTTTTTATTTGTTATTAACACATGTAATTTACAACATATTTACATAAGGCAGGCCTACAATTATGGTTCCTAAAAACAGAGCTTTAAATTGAAAAAATAACAATACTTGATATTTTTGGATTTTTTAACTTGGATTTTATACAAAAATTAGAATATTGTAATGTTCTTCAAAAAATGTTTGGGTAGTAATGAATTTATAACGTTGATTAAGAAGAGCTATGTCTGAACAAACTTGCCCCTTGTCAATATCCAAGGATTCAGGATTTAAATTTTATAGCCCAAAAGCCATAAGACAGTCTACATAACTGTCTACCATGATAACAGCTCCAATAATGGCAAAGCTATAAGCTACTGACGCCACACGTCTTATTTTCAATAAGAGCAAAAATGGAGGATTCAACAACAATTTTTCTATTTTTAGATTCCATTCATGTTTGGGACGATGAAAATTATTAACCATAATTATGAGTCACAAGCCAAAACCATTCAAGCGTAAAGTTTGATATGTGCCAGGATCGAACAGCAGGAAGTTTACCACTGTAAATTTGATTAATTGCTTCTATTTTCAGCCTTGGTTTTCCGATTAACACCATAACTAAATAGAACCATTAAAAAAACAGTTTCACGTTCACAATAAAAAAGGAGGATCTGGGTGCTGAGAGTGCACTGAAAAATTTGAATTTGCCTGTACAAAACAATTCACGAATTATTAAAAAGATGGTTCATTTAATAAATTTCAAAATCTTTCTAATAATTCGTTGATTCGTTGATTCGTTGACTGACCAGTTTGGCGAAATCTCAAATGATTGCCACTTCAGAGTGGTCAAGTGATTGGGGCGTC
This sequence comes from Conomelus anceps, assembly GCA_948455865.1. Classification (NCBI taxonomy): domain Eukaryota; kingdom Metazoa; phylum Arthropoda; class Insecta; order Hemiptera; family Delphacidae; genus Conomelus; species Conomelus anceps. The sequence goes on from OX418216.1 coordinate 34,381,816, forward strand.
CGATCGGCAATTGGAGGATCCGTGGTTCGATTGTCGGCATTGATTGGATGATTTTTGATGTGGCATTATCGATTTCCATTGTCTATTTAATGCAGGTGTCGTGTTCGCAGTGGTGGAGATCTACGGCATGGTTTGTAGCGTCGCAGGGAATATCGAAAAATACATCTTGTCAAAACGATTCAAATCAAAATTAATCACATATTCATATTTGAATTTTAAAACGTTTACATTTCTGTAACCAGTTAAAAAATAATTATGTTCCGTGTTTTACTCTATGTGAGCTGAAAGTTGGCTTTATTGTGATCATGATGTACTCTTCCCCAGTGGCGTAACTAGAGTTGACTTATGGAGGGTTAACCCCCCTCCAGTCAACCATTCTTACATATTACTCCCTTTATGAAAGTTGCTCATAATATAGATTATATATATTATACAATATTCATGTAGCTTCAAATCAAATAAATAATCTTTCAAATTTTTATTTTATCCAATTGTTTCTTACAATTTTTTTTAAATATCTTCGAAGCAATGAGGGCAAAGGAGACGCCCAATCACGTGCTCCTCCCAGAAACAATGACTATTTAACTACTTCTTTCAGCACTGAGCAACACAAATGAGCTACGAACTCTTGGGCCCTCTTTGTAAGGGTGACTGGATCGGCCAGGAAAAAGACGCTGTACTGTCTTGCATGAGTAGTTATCATTTGACACTTGAACTAAATTTTTTACTTTTCAAATATATTTTGTACTATTTCCCCACAAATGTTTGACAATATTTATTCTATTCAACGACTTCGCAGTAACTCAACGCGGGTTGGCACCATAGCATAATAATTACAAAATTCGAGAATGCCAGTCAAAGTAGTTGTACACCTGATTGAATTTTCTTAGAGCAGAAATAGTAGTCGAATTCACATTATTCTTACTTTAAAAGCAGTTTTTTAATTGGCTTCTAAAGTTCATTCACGTGAAGAATATACTCTACTCTGTATTACATATAATCTATATTGTATTCGTTCAATTGTTTCTTTTCTTAGAATGTACCAATTATGAATATAATCTATGTTATATAGTCTATGTTAATATAGTCTATGAATATACTCTATAATATTCGTTCATTTGTTTATTTTTAAAAATTTTTAATGTTTACTAACTCAAGTACATTCTAGACTCTCCTTCAGACACAGGCTTAGTGCCATTTGGACAATATTTCTAATTTATTTCTCTATTTTGGTGTCTGTATGTGTGTAATGTTGAAGGGGAAATAAAGTTGATGTTACATTTGAATTATCACCCTCTGTGGCTAGACCAGGGTGGTATATACTGCGACTGCCTATTGTTTAATATCTACTAAGTACTTTGTGTAAATACCAGTTGGTATTCACTGATTTAATCTGGACACAATGATTTTACAATGATTCTATCACACAGTACATTGATTTTAGTTTTAGTATATCAGTACAATAATCCCAGAACAATGTGCTAGAAGAAAGTTAGAACAGTCAGTGCATCGAGACTGCTTGACGCAAAAGTAGACAGTTTATTACCATTTCTCATGAAGTCATTGATATATTTCATACTATTTAAATAATACAGTCGTTGGTGGCCTAGATCCCTAGATAGTGTATGTTCAGCTGTCTGTTGCACAAAATCATTCTCAGAATTAGGAGGCTACCAACTCTAAAGTGAAATATAATATATATTCTTGTCTGCAAACTGAACGCCGTCTAGACTCACTTCTGCATCCATCATGAAAACCACTATTTAACATCAATATGACAAGACGAGACTCGTCTCTAGACTTTCACGCGAGATTTCTGTTGAAGTGGACATACATCTCTGTGCATGTTTATTGTGGGCGAACGCCAGCAAATCCTGTTTGACTCCCCAACTGGTACTTGCTAACCTTTTCAGCAATATTGGGCACCCTTCTCCCTCGTTTGAAAGCTTGTGATCTTATCCAAGCTTATTATATTTATGTGTTATTATTTATTATGTGATTTTCTATATATGATTAATATTATTAGACAATAAGTGAATTGATCTCCAAAATACTATACTGACAGCTGACAGCAATTCAAAGCTATATTATTTTATTGAGATGATTGAGTGAATATTTATGTGTAAAAGTATTTAATTAAAATTAAATAAATAATAATTAATAATGTTTATTTATATTAACTAAATAAATACACTATTTATTAACTATTTATTATTTAATACAAATTAAATTATTAATATAAATAAATTAATTATTGGTTAATAAATATAAATATAAATTAAATATAAATATAAATATAATAAATATTAATATAAATGATGATTTTTCGATGATTTTGTGAGAGCTTGGAAAATACTTTGAAACTATTGGTTTCCAATACATTATTAGTTACAATCATAGAAAATAGTAGACAAAGTGCAAGATAGTGCTCCTTAGATAGAGCCTAATGAGCACCAGTCTTGCCACATAATTAACTATTCGTTTTGAAATTAATAAGAATAATAATATAATGATAGAAAATATATTGGAATGGTGGATTTACTGTCTGAAGAAAATTTTTTCGCAAGAATTCCAAAATTATTGAACTATAGACAGATGGAATGCAGTAGATTATAAAAGAGTTTTCATAGATGGCATGAGAATTTCTACCAAGTATACATTCGAGAACTGCCATATGGTGATTGTAATAAGACGAAAACTTTAATTTTACTGATTCGCTTCCTATTTACAAACATATCTGAGGAATGAATAAACTTCATTTCATGCAAATTCCTGATGAAAAACGCTTGACTGAAATTTCAAAATAGAAAGCCATGTACAAAGGTAAACTAGAAGACAAGATTCTCTTTCAAATTGTGCTCATATTTTAGTTTAATACTATAAAACCAGTATAAAAACTATTGAAACCAGGCAACTAATTAAACTAATTTTGAAGGTGACTTGTTACCATATGACAAATAATGGTACAGAAATATTCCTTGAAAATGTTGTTTAACAAATATACAGTCTTACCATGTCTTATTGTTCATGTTCAAGCCTTCTCCATCCCTTCTTTCAATTATGTTGTCTTAATCTCTTCCTTCTTCTTTCTCTATCAAAGTGATCGTTTGTTTCACAACACGTGTGTAGCCCCACATACATTAGCTATTAGGCGTGACTTGGCGCATGTAGGCCCAGCAGTTCACTGCACCTCCTGCAGGGCCAAATATTTCGAAGGTCAATCAATCTATCAGATATTTATTCTATTGGTCGTTAAATTTTACGATCTATCAACTCTTCCACCGGCTAATAAGACCCCAGACTACACTCAATTGGAATCTGGTACATGACGAATATAGCCAAGCCCATGTCCAGGTCCACGTTCCTCACAGAATCTGGCTTTTACTTCTACTCAACTTAAAATACACAGCACATGCACAGAAGCGCGCGCACACACACACTCACTCACTCTCTCTCTCTCTCGCCAGATTACTTGGTGGCATTCAATTATTTCAAACATGGCAATCATTACAGCAGCTTGCCCAGTATCCAGTAACAGTAACAGTGAGGAGGGTAAATTCCTCGCTTGTCTAATTAATTGTACGTTGATCAATCAAATGCCACTCATGAGTTTCTGGATCCCTTGATTGTAAACTTAATAAACTTGCCTATTCAAATTGAATTTCATTCGCTTTTAAAAATTTCATATTAATTTGTACTGTAATTGATTATCAAGGGCCAGTCTCACAAAATCACGAATTAATAACTAACAACACACAGGTCTCAGACTCATGTTGGCATCAGCAAAAACGTATCTCACATAACGCAGCTTGTGGACTTGTGGTTACAAGTGAATTTTGGTAAGTTTAAAAGTTATTGGAAAGTGATAGCCGCGAGCCATAGCAGGTATCTGTTCAATCAGATAGAGATAAGCTGCGTTCTCGTTGGTCCTGTTTGTAACGGTGACCGATTAGATTGGCCAGCAAAAAAGACACGTTCTCTGCTGTAAAAGCACTTCCCGGTGGTTCGGAACCCACCTAAAACTGTACATCCAACTCATCAATCACCATCATCCAACTCATTACCCAAGCACAGGTCTCAGACCTATGTGGGCTCCATCCTCCAAAAAAAAAATTCGCCTGCCACCTGCAAGTATCCGTGGGTAACCGTGGGTAACCGAAAAGTGCAGCAAGACTTGTAACTATTGTTAGTAACTGATTGTTTTCTATCTATAATAACGATTAAAATGGTTAATGATGTGCTAGATGATGTAATGAGTTGTACATGGCAATAAGGATTTAAATTTTACTTTATAATTAATCTATTATTCTTTTATAGAACTAATAAACAGCATATTATAGAACTTAACTGATGTATTTTTCATTTTAAAGGTCACCACATAAGAAGAACAGAATCAATAAACTAAAACAGAGAAACAACTTAACAACATATGATATACATGTGATCATCATTTTATCTAAATAAAAAACTTCAACATCCCCCCTTTTTATTTAGATGTCCACAATCCAATTTTTTAAAGTTTCTTGAATCTTCCTGGATTAAAAGACTTTGTGAGTATGTCAGCTATCCGATCCTCTGATAAGACCCTTGAAACTTGTACAGTACCACTAAGAACCTTTTCACATAAAAAAAAATGTCTCACTTCAATGTGTTTGGTTCTCTTGGATAGAATAACTATTTTTCTTCAACTGTTTCTCTCTCAAATTAGTCTTCTTCAATATCTTTTTAGAAGCTCCATGGTAGGCTTATCACTTGATTTCTCATTATCTAACAATATATTCAAATTCTCTGTTTATATTCTTCTCACTTAATTCATAATTCTCTTCACCTTTCAACTTTGTGACAGTCTCTGTTCTTGTGATACTAATTTCCTTATTTTGTTTAAAAGATACTTTGCTCGATTTATCTGGACTTTTGGAAGATTCTCTTTCTTTTAATGAATCAATTTTATCTTGCATAGCTCTTTTCCAGTCAGAAGCATCAGAATTTGCAACGGCTTCAGTAAATGTTTTAGGACCAAGGTGATCTGAGCACATCACCTCAGCTAATGCCACATAATCTGCTAGGTTTGATGGTTGTTTAATAGTACTTCTGTTCCTAAGATTTATAGGATAATTGTTTTGTTGAAAATCTTGCAACCTCTCAACATCCTTTTCAACTGTCTCATTTCCATAAAACTGGGTTTTACTTGTGTTACCAGGATCCTCAACCTCCAATGTTTGAGTAGAAACATTGCATGAGTTCTTCTCTTGTGAACAATCAATAATACCAGAATTTAGAGGTATCTCTTAAAAAACAACATCTCTTGATCTTATGAGCTTCTCATCTTTACTCCAGATCCTGTAACCATTGTCCTCAAATCCAAATAAAAACCCTTCCTTAGCTTTTGTGTCCATTTTTCTTCTGTTCTCTTTAGGTACATGAACAAAACATTTACAACCAACTATTCTTAAATGACTAATGTTGGGCTTTACCCCATACCACAGCTCATAAGGGGATATCCCTTTTTCTGTTGTTGGGCCAGTTCTGTTCAAAATGTAGACAGCTGTTGTTACAAGTTCTGCCCACAAATTCTGAGACATTTCTTCATTTGAATGAAGCATGCACCTAGCCATTTCTACTATAGTCTTGTAGTTGTCCTGTTCACACGAACCATTTTGCTGTGGTGTATATGGCATAGTAAATACTTGTCTTATCCCTTTTTCATAAAATATGTCACTTACTTCTGTATTATTAAACTCACCTCCATTGTCATAAGAAAATTGTTTAACAATATGTCCTGCAGCTTCAGCTTCAGCCAAGAATCGTTTGATAGTGGAGGCAACATCTGATTTTTGCTTAATACAATAGATGTAGCTAAATCGGGAAAAATCATCTTTAAATAAAACAAAATATTTTGAGCCTTGATATGAAGGAACTTGAAAAGGACCACATACATCTGAATGTATAATTTCTCCAGGTGCATTGGAGCAAACTCTTTCTGCAAATGGTAATCTATGGAATTTCCCATACATACATCCTTGACAAATTTGGTCATCCAATCCTACAGAGATGCCTAAATTTCTCTGAATTACTTCCCTAACATGTTTCTTGTTCTGATGTCCCAATCTTTCATGATACAATTGAAGCAAGTTAGATTCATTTAAACCTACATTATTCAGCTCATTACAAACAGGTTTCACTCTCAAGTCCAATTTGAAAAGCCCTCTATGGGTCTTGCGATAATCTCTCAAAACTTCCCGTCCATTCACAATAAACTTACATTCATTCTTGTTAGATTCAAAAAAACTGTTATGGTACTTATCATGAGCAGATAACACTGAAAACAGATTTTTCCTAATACTTGGAACATACCAAACATTTGTGAGTGTAATATTTTGCTCAATTCCATTGATAGTCGACACACAAACTACATCACCTCTACCAATCGCTTCCAATGCTTGCCCTTTAGCATCAAGAATTCCATGTGGCTCTAGAAACTTTTCAAAATTCAGGAAAACATGACTTATATTTGTAACATGGTTGGTTGCACCATTGTCAACAAACCAATCTTTGGAGTTCTTGAAATAACGAATGAAACGATTTTTCTGAGAGCAAAAAACATTGATCATCATCACCTGTGTCAAAGGTAGAAATTTCTGGTGACTTACCATATTTATGTTTTGCCTTCCTTCTACAATATTTGGCTATGTGACCGGCTTCCTTGCAGTTGAAACAAATTATTTTCCTCCCTGCTTCATTTCTTCTTTGATATGATTTTGATGCTGAAGTCTCCACTCTTGAATTTCCTTTTTCTCTCATTTGATATCCTTTTAGTTCCAATGTTTCAATTTGAGAACTTTCCTTCTCCCTTTCTCTCAGTGTCCTTTCAAAGGCACACAACTGTTCTGTAAGATTTTCAATATTCTTCTCTTGTTTAGACAACAAAATCCAGCTTGATCGAAAATTGAAATAGTCATCAGGCAAAGTCCCCAAGACTTTACAAATAAACAAAAAATCAGGCAAGGCAGTGATGTGCTCATTTAAAAGCTCCTTTTGCATGTCGTGCCATATCTGTTTCAATTTACTTAGATGAGTTGATATGTCATCGCTCTCTAGTTTTCTAAAATGGAAAAACTGTAAGCCAAGATCATATATTTTATCCTCTGACTTTCCTTCAAAAAATGTATGTAGTTCGTAGTTTGTAAACTAAAACAGAGAAACAACTTAACAACATAATTATGATATACATGTGATCATCATTTTATCTAAATAAAAAACTTCAACAGATTTTATATTGCTGATCGAACGAAGAGAGGCCTCTGTTTCAAGTCGACCGTTTTGAATTTGTCTGTCTGTCTGTTTTTAACGCATTTACGGCTGAACGCGTGTACCAAATTCTATAAAATTTGGCATGAATCTGCCTTCAAGGAATGCCCAGCGATATATATGTGTAAGGATTTTCGAAATTGGGATGTCATATGAATTAAGTTATCGTTCATAAGACTAGTAGATCTGTGAACAGTAAGACCTCACTTGCTCACTCAAAAGCGGATAATATTTTCGAAAAACGTTCATGAGTACTTTGAGCGACTCAATTTTCATTGCTCAGTCTTTCATTGATGATAGAAATGGCAAAAATCAATATTTGAAAAATCCAAAATTTTTGCAGCTCTTAATATTAACATTCAATCATAAAAAGCAAAAATTATCCATTAACAAAAAAGTTCAAAATTTTTTAACTCCTCCCCCCCCCCCCGTTTTTTATAGAAATTCAGATCTCCGCCCCTAGCTTCAAAGGGAATTATTTTTGTAAATTTTTCAAATGAAAGTCTTTTGAGTATTTGTGCTTTACCTGTTGAGAAGAATTTCCCAATTATCTCAATATTCATTTTTTTATTTTATTTTCTCACCCTCCAAAATTCAAAATTTACCAACTTTCAAAGAGTAGTTCAGTGTTGACCCTCTTCTTATAGAGTTATCTCCCACTTCTAATAAAAAATCAGAAATTATCTACAAAATAAATGTTTTAAAAACTTTATTTTTCCTACCCCCACCCACCAAATTCTCAATTTATCAGAAGTTTAGTATGTACCATTCCACTCAATTCAGAAAGCCCTACCAAAACAAAAGAATAAATTTGATCAAAATATCTATATTGAAGATTTGCAAGATTTTGAACCTCCTACTCTAACACCTGTTGGGTTTATCGAATTTTTGCCACGGATTAATCCCCCTCTCAAATCGTCTTAATTTTAATTAAAAACCATCAGCACTGAAATCAGACACTCCCATAATCGGGGGTGAAATAGGCCCCCTGAAAAAGATGGGGTGCATTTTTTGAAAACCTTACTCATACATCGCTGGGCAGGAAGATTCGTGAGACATTTTGTATTTAGTCCACGCGTTCAACCGTAAATGCGTTACAGACAGACAAATGCAAAACGGTCGATTTAAACATATCTTCGTTGGTCAAATAACATATTTGTTTGAGAGAGGCAAATTATTTATAATATTTCAATTAAGTTTAATAACATGTGATTACTAAGTAAATGGTAATTAAACAAATTTAATTGATGTTATTCCATAAATTCATTGATCATACATGTGTAATCTGAAATGATTTGAACAAACAGTTTTCTTCGAAATAGAAACACAGCCTTGGCAAAGTGATACAGAGTGTTTTTTGTGGAAAGCAGACATGAAATAGACTACGAAAATTGAATCAGGGTTAAGTCTGATGAATGTGTTTAATTTTGCGATGGTGATTATCATTGAGTATATCTTGTATCAAGGTTATTGAAAACACGGTTTCTATTAACCTTGATCGAGTATATTCCTCTGTGCAAGCACCCTTATTCTTGGGCGTGAGGTCTACTGTTCACAGAGCCACTAGTAATTATTATTATTATTCATTTTTTCTTTTATTTTGAAGTGCTGTTTTTCACGAATTAAAGTATTTGAGCTTTTTTGTATGCAGGCACCTGCTATTAAACCTTAGGTTCAACAGGACCTTTAAATGTTGATGATAGTGACAGACAACTATGCCACTTCTATTCTTTTGCAACAAGTATTCAACTTCATAATAAAAGGGAGTTTACTCGCAGTTACAGTTTTTGAATAGATGTATAGATCAATAATCAATGCATTGATCAATAGAAGACCAATCAAATGAGTGTTCCATCTCTATCTTCAAAACAAACCTTACTTGTTTCCATATCTATAATGATGATCTCTATTTTGCAAGCAAAGTTGTTACTTTGTTTCCATAAATCTATAATGACGAAACAACAGTGCGTAGAGGAGCAGGTTTAACTATGTAGACTAGTAGTAGTAGAGTCGGTAGATTCAGTTTTCTGCCCAAACTTGAAGAACAAGCTGGTTGGTGTTATTATGACACACAGGAGGAGGTCTTACGAAGGTTATGAAAGCAATAAACGAGAGCGGCTCTGTTTCTCAAGCTTCGAAAACAAGAGTTACGCCGAAAATGTTCCTTATTTCGGAGCAGAATAAACGAAATTATTGTGCAGAAAGGAGAGATATTGGCGAGGGGAGTGCGGGGTGAGTGTCCGCCTACTTATTTCCTTTCCTTTGCGTGATCTCCTTTTGCGTCGTCGTTGGATCGTCTGCCTCTTCCTATCACACACACACACACTCATGCGTGCCCACGCTCACTCTCACATTCACATGCATGTACTGAATGTTCACCGAATAAAAAAAAAATGGTTACCACGCCGGCTCATGTCTTTGCCTGGATCGCATCATGATCGTGATATATATATAATATATACACATATTAAGTGTATATGATAATATAATATGTATATGATACAATGATCAGTGCCAATCACTTAGTACGCAATCAGTGTTCCATTTCTACTACGTCTACCATTTAACATTTATTAAAATCCTATCACTCACTATCTTATGGGCAAACGAATGAACAAGAGATTTTGAAAGATGCCAAAAAGGATAGAGTGTGGTAACATAAATATAAACATCTCCAATATAAGTGAGTAAATACAATATATATTAAATTGAAATACAGTGTCAGTTTTGATATTATTGTCTTAAGTATAACATTGCTATTGATGATGAAGAACAAGAATGAACAATGTGTTGATCTGCAATTATAATTTTACACTAGGTTATTTACTCGAACATAAAAAACTTCATACGTTAAGAAGAAGACAAAGAAGAAGTAAAAGGAGTAGAAGAAAAATAAGTAGAATTAGATGTATCAACTAAATACTTACTTGCACTTATGATCTTCCCTTGTTAAAAAAAAAAAAACAGTTGGATCTAACTCATTCTAACTATAGGTTGTAAAAACTACAGTATTTACTAATAGCTTTAAAGGCAAAGAACAAACAAAGAAATAAGGAGACTTCATCGGAGGAAAGAAGATTAAATAAAATGGAAAACATTAATAAAAAGTAAAAAGAGAAAAGTAATGGTAGTAGAGATAAAGAAAACGAATGGAAGATGAGTGTTTTAATTAATGAGGCAGCCAACAGTGGAAAAATTTTACACTGAGAAGAGTCAGTGAAAAGACTATTCGAAGAGGACACACAAAGGAAATATTGCTTTTAGGTGAATAAATTAAAATAAATCTGTGATAAAGTAGTTGAACTAATAATTATTACGTAACATCATAGACCAACCATCAATCATCTTGATTATCCTTATTCTATGATATTATCATATACATGTATATAATATAGATCAATAATATAATACCAGAATACCACGTGTGACTACTGATTCATCACGCAGTAGCCTACAGTATTATTTAACTAACATAATCTTGTATCTAGTGCTACTATCGTAATAATAATTGATTTGTATAGAATAACTGGGAATCAAATTTTGGTTTCTGCTGTTATTTTTTATCTATTGCCTTTTCCATTATCCTTCAGCTTATTTCCCGCGCTCTTCCTGAGAAAACTTATCACTGGAATCGCTCAACTGAGAGTCTTTATTCGAACCACACATGAATAATAAGAGAAAAAGAGGTACAGGAAAATAATGACGATGACGAACAAACAGAAATCTACCTCGGGCCAAAATATGGCAATTTCGTGTGTGTGTGTATTCAAAATATAACCAGTTTTTTCCATTATCATCATCATCGTGATCCAGCCATCTGTAGTGAATGAGATGAGAGGGTAGAGCAACAGCAAACAGCAAGCTGTCCAACTCGCTTTATTCCAATAGATCTTATTACCGCTGCCAAGCACCATCAGATTTACTCAATCAGTCGGACTGGCGCTCAATTGAATCAAACTACGCATCAGTCGAAATGTCAATATATCGAAATACTGTTTATTATGATAATCATCTTCGACCAGCAATTGCTAGGAGCGTCTGTCTGTGAAGCAATTGAGAGCCGCGTGGGCCGAAATAAGTGGAACAGTGCTGCCGCCTAGTGTTCGTCCGGTGAAGCAATTGATATTAATTTACAGCCAATACTGAGCAGAGCACCAATATTGCGGGTCAGAGTTCGACATTCGAATGAAACAATCACGCAGCCAACAGCACGAGTTCTCAGTTCAGATTGTACGTGACGTCTTTGATCTGATCGGCCCACATTGAACACAATAAAACAATAATATCACACCCCGTTGCAAGTAGTTCGCGAAAAGTGGAGAGTTCTGATGAATTAATGTTTAAAAAACCCATATATTGTGGATTGCAGAACACAGTAAAAAATATCACACCCCATCCCAAATAGTTCACGAAAAAATGGAGACGTCTGATGAAAAGTCTATATTATTGTGGATTGATCACGAAAAAATTGAAAACTTCATCTTATTAGTGTCTAAAGCCCATAGTGATTCTTGAGAATAATAAAAAAAATAATATTTATGACAGCTTGCATTAGTATTATCTCCAGGAATCTACAAAATTATAATTGACTTTTGAAATATGTGAAAAAAGAGAAATAAAATTTCCGATAATGCACAAGTTATATAACTTTAAGATTATATATATACCTTTAGCTACTGAAGACCTTAAAGGCATGAAATGGGCTGATCAAGTTCGGAAAGACCTTACATAATTATGCAGAAATAAATATACAAAATATTACAGATCGCAACTTGTGCAGGCAGAAAGTGGACACATTGGTGGTTCAGCAAGAGACAAAAAAACAAAAGTAGTCAAAGTGGTTCAAAGTGGTCGGATGAAAGAAAGACATGAGTGAAAAGATGAAAATCTCATCATGGGCAGACCACAGGAAGAACCGTAGAAGCTTTACATGATCCATACTGGGTCTATTACGATAATAATAATAATAATAATAATAATAATAATAATAATAATAATAATAATAATAATTTCAATTTATTTCTATCAGATACAAACAGTTTCATCAATAATAATATGTATTATATATACTAAATCTAAACAAATGCACACCGTTCTACGATACAGAGCTCTTGGAATGCTTGTCTGTGATTAGAAAAGACTCTGGCTGACTTCGTATTCCTGCAGTTTCGAGTTCCCATCTCGTTCAGCCATGGTTGTTTCTCATAATTATTAACCCATTCAACTCATCATCCAGGCACAAGTCTTAAGACTCATGTGGACATCATCCGACCAAAATAATAAAAAAATCTACTAAATCTATATTAGATCTTGAGTATTTGATTAATAGTAGCCCAGAGACCTTGGTAAAAAAGTAATGCAAACTGGTGAATCAATTTATGCTTTTTGAAAATATTTCTATAGCAATAGAAGATGAAGAAAAATTATCAGGATGATACCGTAAAATTGATACTACCTACTTGCACAAAAATGTATGATTCGAGACAAATTTTAAAAGGTTGGAATATTTAATTCAATATAAATCAGATACCATGTTTTATTTTTTTCTACTTGCTTGCAAGCCGGACCTTCCAGCGGCGAAGTTACAAGGAATTGGTGCACTATTGGTTGAGAGCCAAATAGTATAGGCGATCTAATCTATAACATTGACCAGGAAATGAGTTCCTTATTGAATTTATCCATAAGTACAGTAGTAAAAAATATAATAACCTTGACTACACTGACTGGGCTTTTCCCGACCTTCCAACTTAATCTAATAAGCTGGCTGTGACAGTGTGCAAACATTAATTTCATGTGGCAGACAAAATGAAATTTGCTGATTTTTTGAGCGATACGGCAGGCACCATATTAACTGTAGACGCCATAAATATCAATGAAGGTGGTTGCCTACACTGAGCCGTGATCGGGGTCAAGGATCAAGCGGCGACCAATGGATATTTAATGGCCTGCTCATTGAAGTCATTGATTGCCTGCACATCTGCGATATTCATGAAAACTTCCTCGGACTATAATTCATCAAGACAAAGTGGTCCTTCAATCTACGTTCATCTTATTGATCAAATGAAAATTAAGATTGCTGTTGACTTGGAACTGTACGGCTCACCTCAAGCAATAGTTATTTATTTACGTTTGACTACATATTTATTTCTAATTTAAAAGAGAGTACATATTTAAGACACTACCAAATAGTAGTTAGACCAGAAGTCCTGCATGTAGCGGCAAACTTAAGCTACATAAAGTGCAGGACATAGAGAAAATAGGAATAATCGAGAGAAGGATTTTAAAGAAAATATTAGGTCCAAAAGTTAATACACAATCAGAATATAAACAAAGATCCAGCCAAGAACTTTATTCCAAAATAGAAAAAATATCAGACGTAATTAATTAAGAAAAGAAGATTGCAGTTCTATGGACACATGTACAGAATGGAAAACACCAGATTAACAAAACAGACCTTCGACCTACTTAACACTCACAAGAATAAGATAACATGGCTTAAAGAAATAGACAACCTACTAAACAATTCAATAGAAACAGGGATCTTAAAGAACAGAGTAATATCCAGAAAAACAATACAGAGTTTAGAGTTTCAGGAGAAGAAAATAGCTATCAGTAGAAAAGGGAGAGAGTGGACTCAGGAAGACAAGGAACGTCACTCTAGAAAAATAAAAGAAGCATGGGCAAAGAAGCTGATTAAGAGTGCTCTCTAAAAGAGCTATTCGAAAAAAAGAGTCAATATAATTATTTAGATTTTGGCGATTACATGAGGCAAAATAAAATAAATAATAGTTTTAAAGATTTTAATCTCAAATCATAATTTTTTCTAAACTTTACAGTATTTTATTAGTTGTGGATTGAGCTTTATACAATTTGAACTGTATTCATTTAAAATATTTTTTACTTTATAATCTTCACTTTAGGAATCTATGCTTTGCTTTACTATAGTGTTAAATATTCTCAATTGAATACTTGTGGGTACAGGAAAGGTTTTGCGGACGTTTGACTGGGCTCTTTCGAACACTTTCCACCAGAGTGATGGTGGACCTCTACCATTACCATACATTGCACACCTTATCACTACCATAATGATATGTTCCCTAGTTCTCCTAAAGAATGAAGGATTACTTATGAAACGCTGTACTGTATAAGTACGTACTATGTTGAATATTCATGAACATTCTTCGATATGATATTATCCAATAAAATTTGATTAAAAACATGGCAGTTTTTTATTTTTATTTGATAAATTCGATATAAGTCTAGTAGATAAAAATAATTTGCAAGAATTTAGTGTTTTATTTTTCTCATGAATGTAATATCACATCAAACTGAGATAATTTATTTTATACCTCAGTAACAGCGTAGGAAATGAAAGTGCAAGAACGGAGAAAAATAGTACTTAATTTATTTGTTAGAAAATTCGTCTTAACATTGTTATAATAGATTTTGGATCAATCACATTTATTAGTTCTTAATCATACTTCCACATTAATTTATTACAGGTTTGTTAATATAATAGCTTTCGAGAAGTGAAGCGTACAATTTCAAACAACAATAAACTATACTATATGTGTGCCACAATGTCTGTATACACTCTAGTTAGAAAACTAATAATTGATCGGGACTGGGAAGTGTACAGCTTACAAGATACTCAACAAAAAATACAGTATTTAAAAACGTGAAGTGGGTATAAATTCGAATTCTAAGGACACAAACAGTAATTTTGCTTCATACCCCACTTTGCCCAGTCTTGATTTGAGTGCCAGATTGTACAATCTGACAATGCACTGTTTTGCAAAATCTGCCGTGTGCATCCATTTATTCAATTAAAATATGGCAATGCCAGCCAACATGGCGCAGGGTAGCTCTAGCTTTTCCCCAGAGCAATTTGCACGAACGCTTCCATCACACGCGAGACGCGCGTAATGTCGGCTCGGGCTAATAAGCGCAAACAAACGCACTGCGTAGCTGTAAATACGCAGTTCATACGCGTCGCATGTATTTTGACAAACAGCAATCACCTGGGATGGAATTACCACAATGTAATTGCAGAGGGGTGGACACCGGTCTGCTGGGTAATGCAATCCAATTGATTGAAGCAGCCATAGGCCTACTCCTACATCAAACAACATGCTCTAAATCTTTTGTTTTGTTTGCCCGGGTTGCGTTGCGTTGTAAAGCAATTATCATTAATTCCCCAATTGAATTTCCCATCTCTTCCTGAAACTCAGATTCATTCGTCCAAATGTCAATTGTTCCCCCTCCACCCAGCAGATCATAGACGTAACCACATTTCTAAATGATTAAACATTTAAAACTCTGTTTAAAAATAAACTTTCTCATTTCCATTTGCGACCAATTTACCTGATGTCCAGCAATAAATTCATTATTTTTTCAGTATGAAAAACCATACTGTAGATTATAAACGTGACCATAGCATTTCCAAATGTTTGCAAACATATCACATTAAATAACATCTCTCATTTCCATTTTCACCAACTCAATATCCAACAATATTCACTATTTTATTACTGAGGAAAAGCAGTGTGGAAAGTCATTCCCATGCATCTCCGCTCCACGACACCCCCGAAGCACTCTACTCGTCAATCAGTAATGGAATTGAGAGCATTGTGAAAACTAGGTTTATGACCAATTGAACTGACATTTGTTTCATTTTCAAACGATTGAAATCAAACTACTGTATCATCAATCAGTATTGAATCATTAAAGAGCTTAGTATCAATTAGTTTTATAGGGACCATTTATGAGCTAAGGAGAAAAAATATTTTTTCGTAGTTGTACTTCATCATAATTGGCTGGCTACCTTGCAGCTGGTGTCAAATAATCAAAAGTGCTCTCAACTCTGGACTCTAGAACGCTGTTGTTCATTCTCAGATGATGTTCACATTTCTATGTACAGTATTCATTTATTCATTTTCAGATGTATAATTACGTTCATAAATATTTTAATTTTAGGAGATATGTAAATGACAATTTAAATCAAATTAATGCCATATTACTATATGAAGGAAGCATAAGTTTCATAACAGTTACTGGTTGAAGCGGTGGCCGGTTGAGCGAGCTGAACGAAAATGCTTTATTGTGATTATTAAAAATCTTATTTAGATTTTATGCAAGGCATTTAAATGTTTTGATAATGCATTAAATGTTCATGAATACTATCTCAAAAAGAGGGTGTTAAGTTGCAGTGCAACATTGTTATTGTATAGAAAGGATAAAGTTTAATTTGAACAATGGATGATAGGCCACGAGTTGCCAGTCAATGGAGCTAACATTAGTTACACCGTGCAACGTACAAGTCTCGGTTTCCAACATCGCGGATTTGGACAAATTGGAAAGCAGAAAAGGTCAGAATCACTTTATGATTTCAATTAGGTTGGGGTTAGGGGTAAGAATTATATCATGCAATTGGTGTTATCATTTCAAAACTGCATTTTTTATTTGTTGTACAGTTCAGAAAGCATTTTAAGATGTTTAATAACTTATAATCAACATTTACTCTTATCTAAAACGTTTCGTGATATGAAGTGTAGTATACTCCGGCTTTGTTCGTTGTAAAATTTGTTCAAATTCGCGATTTTGGAAACCGAGGCTTAAGACTAGAACTGGGCGATTTGATTAACGAAATGGAGTATGACAACAACAACAACAACAACGATGATGGAAAAGTGTTTTTATTGGCTAGTGGAGCAGTAGAGCACTACTAGGGTTGCCAACCCAAACAAATTGTAAAGCATTTGTATCGCTCGTTGTCAATCGCATTTAAATGGATAGGTCACAATTCACATGCACTGCATCCATGACACCAATGAGGCAGAGAAAAAGAGAGAGGGGTACTGAGTGAGAGCGAGAGAAAGAAGTGACTGAAACAGATAATAATATGTATGAGGGAGAGACAAAACTTGAGGTGACAGATATTTTTTTTTGAAGGATAAAGCCCACATAGGTCTAAGACTTGTGCGTGCGTAATGAGTTGGATGATGGTGATTGATGAGCTGGACCTACAGTTTTAGGTGGGTTCCGAACCACCGGAAAGTAATTTTACAGCAGAGAACAGTGTATTTTTTGCTGGTCAATAATGGTGTAACAACCGAAACTAGTTTTTCAAAGTTTTAATAAATGTGGTTGTGACAATTCCGTCTTATTATTCAAAAAAGAAATATGCTAAATACATATAACATTTTTGACTAATTGAGCCTGTGAGCTTACCTTTATGCAATATGTGTTCAGTTTTTAAAAGAAAAAGAAGTACGATGTTAATTTCTCTAGAATACTTTTTTGTGAATACACAGTGTTCTTTTCAATAACTTATCAATATTACCCTGTCAATATCTGCTACTTCTTTATAAAGTTTGACACTGTAAAAAGCTTTATTATTTGTGCCTTTTATGGAAATAACGAATTCTTATAGGTGATATCCCCCTCCGACATTTTTTCTCAGTGCATTTGCTCTCACCGAAAAAATCTTGATTCGTCCCTGATCTGCGCGTTCAGTGAGCTTTTGATAGCAATTTCCGTTTTACACGTTTGCATCAGTTAGGCAATGATGATCCACAGACTACAGATTATACTCTGTGTGATTATGAGAGATAATCAGTATGAAGTGGGTTCGTGAAGTAGAGTTGTGAGTTAAAGCCATATTAACCATTTATTAATCATAAATTGAATGAAAAAAATACTATTTCATAGTTACTTAACAATTATACTTTTTTCTAATCATAGCAGATAGGTTAGCCGGTAGTATAACTGTCTACCAGACAATGAATAATGTAGTAAATTTACTGTATGAAACTATAGTTGGTTACTAGGTATGTCAACCATAAATAGAATAGAAAAATTACTATTTCTATTACTATTATCTGTAGTACTACGATTTTCTTTAAACAGATATGAAAATCATGAAAAGTACTGCTGATTGTGTTTCATCAAAAGTCAATTAAATATAAAACTAAAAAATGTGTCAGCTACCGCTAAGTCGAGTTACTCAACTATACAATACAATGATTGATAAAAGGAAATATGCTAAATATAACATTTTTGACTAATTGAGCTAATGATTTTACCATGAATACTTCAGTTTTCGAATGCCTAAATCATTTAATCATCTCTTCTAATTTAAATTTCATTTAATGAATTGTTTGTTGCTTTGGATCAAGGGTAAATGGGTGGGTCAGTGGATTACAGAAAAAAACAATAATCATAATTATTAGTAGCTGAATATTTGTTGGAATGCAGATGTAAAATAATCATCTATATCCCAGATTCGAGCTCAGGAACTGTCATCAAGCGAGCAAGTTAAACACTAGACCACCACTTTAACTGGTGGAGTCAGTATGAAGTGGGTTCGTGAAGTAGAGTTGTGAGTTAAAGCCATATTAACCATTTATTAATCATAAATTGAATGAAAAAAATACTATTTCATAGTTACTTAACAATTATACTTTTTTCTAAATAAATAGATACCATAAATACGGTATACATGTTTATATAGTCATCGAATTAAAAGTGACAGATCAAGATGGCAGTGACCACCAGACCAGTCACTAGCCAATCGAGTCCACGGGAACAGTGCTCTACAATTTTTTCTATGGCAGAGTTCCTGTAAAACTGAACAAGTGGGGAGATACAAGGATAAGTATTATAAAAGCTAAGTTTTAGAAAATCATACATTTTGGGGCGCTTAAAACTGGAAAATCGTACAAATTTTCATAATTATGCAAATTATAAAACAAAGTTTTAGAAAATTTAAGATAAGATAAGATATCTTCATTGCCAATAAACTTACAACAGTAATAGGCAAAGTCACAATACATGAAAACAAATAATACATTATAGAAAATACAATTGCACAAGATTCTTTCGTCACAATTAACCCTAAAAACCAGTCATCACATTCAAAATATTCTTCTATTGAATAGAGGGATTTGGATGTAATCCACTTGTCAACTACAGTCTCAAAACTCCTAACTGGAAGAACTCTAATTTTTTGAGGTAGCCTATTGAACAATTTTATTTGCTGATAGTAGTTGCTTTTGTACGTTTTTCTTAAGCGAACATGAGGCAGTGCTAAATTTTCCCTATTCCTTGTAATAAAATTGTGAGAGCTTGAATGGGTATTGAAATTGGCAATATTCTGTTTTACATATATCAAATTCTGGTAAATAAAAAGAGCAGCCAGCGTCATTTTGTTACACATAAAGCATATTTTGTCCACAAAAAGCTGATCTACATGAGTCCGTAGCAGCAAGGTCACACATGATTCGTACTACTTTCTTTTGTCGTAGGAAAGCCTTAATACTATGACTTGAATTAGCGAATACATTATCATTAAGCAAGAAAAATATTTTTTCTGTCTTGGTTTCATTAATAAATAAATTATTTGAAGAGAACCATAGCTTTGCTTCTTGGTACGATTGGTCCAACATATCACTTACAACCATACAACCATACTATTATGAGAATGTATCAGTGTGGTATCGTCTGCATAGAGCACCGGAAAAGTGTTTTTTATTACATTGAAAATCATTTATAAAAATCAAGAACAAAAACGGCCCGAGCACAGATCCCTGTGGCACTCCAGCTAGTACCTCCTTGTATTGAGAGTCATCAGTAGAGTTAGTAATTACCACCGTTTGTTTTCTATTACTCAAGTATGATTGAATAAGTTCAAGTTCGTTACCCCTAACACCATAGTAACTCAATTTATCTAACAGTTTTCCATGGGAAATGCTGTCAAAAGCTTGACTCAAGTCTACCAATTATGCTCCAGTAACAAGTTTGTTTTCAAAGCCATTTAATATTTTATTAACTACCGTTTCAACTGCCATTATGGTAGAGTAATTAGGCCTGAAACCTGTAGAAAAGGCCTGAAATCTTATAGCCGTATTGATGGCTATACAATAATCCTTTAAGTGCAAAATATTCATAAAGCTGGGATATTATACATGTCTCAATAATTTTACTTATTATAGGCACTATTTCAATAGGTCTGTAGCATACTGGATGACTTCGGTCACCTTTCTTAAATATAGGGGTTATTTTTGTTAGTTTCAATACATCTGGAAAGACCCCAGTTGTAATTATTAAGTTGATCAAATAAGTAAGAGGAAGCAATATTGCATCAATAATAGCAAAAATAGCTTAATAGCAAAATCAGAGAGACCATACACATCTGCAGCTCGTGAAGAACTCAGCTGCATAGCTATTGACCTGACTGTAGCAGAATAAATCTGCCTTAAACAAAAAGTGCCTTCTAAGTCCAATTTGAAATTATCAAGCAGTTCAAGGTGGCTGAGAACACTATCTCTTTCCCCATCATCCGCCTCAACACATAAATTTACAAAATAATTGTTAAGAGCCTCTGCTGAGACAGGAATTGTGCTCTTACCCTGTTCACCTTTGACAATATTCCACACCATTTTACACTTATTTCAATTAAAACATTATTGGTCTCTATTTTAGCATTCGATATTGCAGACACATATCATTTTTTAAGCTTCTTAAAACTATTTTTATCCTCATCACTACTTGTAAATTTCCATCTATCATAAAGCGAAATTAAAGCAGCTCTCATACTTTCAAGTTGTGGAGTAAACCATTTTTTCCTCTTTGTTTTACCAGCATTGGATAACAAAACAGGCCTAGAGACGATTGAACATTTTTCATTGAAAACCAAAAGTACACATTTCAAGAAATGATTGAATTCCAAGTTGACATCCTTCACATAAGCTTTAAATTTTATTTGAAGAATATTTCACAAAAACGCCCTGTTTTCAAGTTATAAACAGAAGAAGTTATAACTGAAGAAGTGAATCTTTACTCTACCCTCCTCCCGCGAGAGTTACCAGTTTTCATGGGAAATATTATACATCGTTAATCCTGTATACACTGCCCAGTGCTACACATTCCCAATGAAATTGGAATTACATGATTCTTTTCTATTGAAAATTAATGTATTTTCCCATGATTTTTTCCTATTTAATGTATTTCCCTTTTTCTGAACTTTTCCTATTTTTCCTGAACTATATAATCTTAATCCGGCAATTCCATTTATACGATCCTTCGATACCGTGAAAATTAGTAGACGACCTTTAGGCCATTGTCGTAGAAATTTTTGAATTTCTAGACCAGAGATTCCTAGTAGCCTAGTTGTAGAGCAATCAGATCAGTTTTCCAGGAAAGAGAATTGTCAGATGCAGAAGAAAATCTCTTTGCAGGAACTGTGAAGGACGTGAGTATTTTTGCACTTGTGCGCATGTCACGATTACGAGGTCGCATGGGAGTGTGCTGGCGGGGGATGGGAGGGGGTTTGTTGGGGTTGTGAGTCGAAGGGTGAGGTTAGGGCGGTGTTTGTCTGGCCGCGGATCGTATTTTCGCGGTGGGAACGGGAATGGCAGTCACTATACAGTGATATAGTAATATAGTGAGGCCTTGGGTGGGATCGGTAGCACCTCGTGGAAACGGGGTCTGTTGACGGATACTGAGTTGTACTCATGGTGAGGTAGTTGGGGGAGGGGTTGAGTTGGACAAGGAAAACACTCAATTATTATCATGCTCGCTCTTTCTCTGCTGCTACGTTTCACTTTGGATCGGCACATCTGCCCCCCCCCCCCTTCAAACCAGCAATGCCAGTTTTCATTTTGTCTGGGCGTTGGCTCTTGAAAGTTTCATTACAACTATATTTGAATATAGTAGTTTGTAATGTATTTACTATTCTAATTAATCGTTTATACAACTCTCCGATAGCCCAAAAATTAACGGCATTCAAGCGATTGCCGTAAAGTTCTGTAATATTCTGTTTCAATGTGAAAATTTGAGAAAAAATTGAGATTTCTAATAAATTAGAATGCTTTAGAAGTAGAGAATCCAATAGTTGACGATAATTCATTGCAAAAGAAAAACATGCTGTGGAATCGTGAATTGGAGCAGCGTATAAAGAGTGTGAATACCACTATTCCACAGCAAGTGTTCAATTTTGCGTTGGTGATTATCCTCGAGCATTGGATGTTCCACTGTGCAAGAACCAATGTGAAAAATTATGATGAAAACTTTTTCATTCCAGATGAATCCAAAATGAGGTAAATTGATGGCGGAAAAAATGCTAGATCAAACTGGTACTACTTTGGAATGAACTTGATTTTTGTTATGAAGCAGGCCATACAGGTTTGGTTGCTGGTTATCTGCTTTATGCTCACAATATATCAGTGGTTCGGAGTCCACCTACAGCAGTCTTCATCATTAAATATCTTGTTATGATATTTATACGTTTAAATTTCTTTTCATTTTTCGTTTTTCTCTGATTTCTTTCCATTAAATGTTCTATGCTCGAAGGGTAGTTCGTTACAAGGAACTCCTCCATTAGTAATTAGAGGAAGTTTTTTATTTATAATGAAAACACCATTTATTGGTTAATTGAAGAGAACCCTCCTTCTCTGATTCTTGTCTATCTATCTTCTCTTGTTCTTCCTATTTTGCCCTGAATCTGACTCTTTTAAATGGGAAAACATTCTTCGCTGCTGTTTGAGAGGGCGACATTCCTTTAATTTTTCAATTACATAAGTCAATTACCTTTTACTTCGTGTTTTCCTTATTCTTTTCCACTTTTTCCTTTACGCTTTCTTTATATCTAACAATATCCTGTAA
Source organism: Conomelus anceps (assembly GCA_948455865.1). NCBI lineage: Eukaryota > Metazoa > Arthropoda > Insecta > Hemiptera > Delphacidae > Conomelus > Conomelus anceps. The sequence goes on from OX418216.1 coordinate 34,404,787, forward strand.
TTATCCTTCTTTCCAGCTTCTTTGTATTCTCTCTGATCTTGTTCAAGCAATTAGGTGGCTGCTTCCGCCACACAAAAATATAATGAAAATAAAGCAGATAACCAACAGCTAAATTTAATTGGTCTGTTTCATAAGAACATACTTTGATAGCCATCAGTCGATCAGTCCATTTTATAACAAAATAACGATACAATCTGAAAATAAACATTTCCATAAGATTTTTCAGTATAACTACACGTCTACAAAACTACAGGAGAGATGGTGGTGCCAAGAATGGATTCCGGTAAACGGGTAGGTTTGAAATACAATCAGCAATAATGTGGAGATCCGGGAAATCATTGAAACTGCACTGCCTTAACAGTATTTAATCCAGAGAAAGCTTTCAGAAAGGTAAGTTTCTTGTATCTTTCAAATAAATGTTTAGCCTTTTCTAGGGGACTCAACTTAACTTCAACTTTTCAATCGTTCAACCTGAAAAGTAACTACAAATACTAATAGTATTAGTTTTCTCGATGTAATGAAACATGTTCAAGTAAGGTTAAATGTCAAGAAGGTCGTAATACCTTGGTTATTACTACACGGAAAGAGCCTACAGATGTATAATGATTTGAAAAATATATCGCATTATGTATTTTAATGTATATTGTTATATTTATACATTATGATGTAGGAATAGTACCCTTTATCTCGCAGTACCCTTAATGGTAAGTTATGCATAATCAATTTATGTATAGTAAAAAATATCTCAGTATTTGATTATGCATCCAATATATTATTGTAAGTATATTAACAAGAGAGTGATTGGCGTTAAATAATATTGTTCCGCTGTGAAGTGTTTTGGAATCTGCAGCAGCAACGAAAAAGGAAGGCCTACTAGGAAGAGACAGTGCATGGCTATGCGCGTGCGCGCGCACACACAATTCCAGACCCTTGTATTGATTGGCGTCGCGGCGGCGATGCAAAAGGGACGCCGTCAACGGCAGAGAGAGAGAGAGAGAGAGAGAGAGAGAGAGAGAGAGAGAGAGAGAGAGAGAGAGAAAACAGCGTGAGAAAGATCGTACTGCCATCAAACCGGAGGGCGCGAAATTTCTTGCGCCATGTCGAGATACGAGTACGCCCGAGTACTCCTTGCACGCCGCCCGCGACCGGGTGTGGTTCTCTCCATTCAGCTGCTGCAAGAGGGCGCTCGCCGCTCGCCGTACGGAACTATAGCCTACTATCCGCAAAATGATCTCTAGCCAAAACACCGTCTCTTGGTCTACCCAACTCCCCTCCACCCTTCACCAAATCCCCCCACTCCAACATTACACCCCCAACTCCACCACACTACACACCATCACTCGACCTCATTCGGCTGAGCTTCTCTTGCATGAATCAGCACACTGAACCATATTTCACAATTTTTTGCTATTATTATCAGTCATATCCTATAAAAAGTGAATAACTCAAAATAAAAACTGTAGTGGGGCTTTCAAGTGAGAAAAATTGAGGTTGGATTAAATTTTATTTTTTGACATTCATATCCTACAAAAAGTGAATAAATCGAAATTAAAATTATAGAATGACAACACGTTGGTCATTAAATTTTTTTTCTAATAATAATGAATATTTAGATAATAGTGGTTCATGAACCACTGATTATAACTGATTGATATATTTTATGTTTTGTTGAAACTTGGATGAGAAAATAAATTTGAACTTGAAAAGTTGAAATTTGAATTTGAAAAACATCTTAAAAAATTGTTGCTTCGTCTTTTAAACTAAGCCTGGGTTGAGGGGTGATGCATCTCTAAATTAATATGCTTATGGAGACTAGCTATAAAATAAACGAAAAATGATCATTTTAAATTTGAAAACACATCATCACTCTATCACTTATGGATCTTAGTAACATTGTCTTTTTATTTGTTTTTTACTGTTTATGGGCTAAATGTCAACTTATTCACTCGCATTCTGGCGGAAATGAAAATCATTGATAAGAATACAAGTTAGAAGTTAGAATATAAGGACATTACAATGTCAACAATAAAATTGATAAGAGAAACTTACTTTTAGCTCACTTTGAATGAAAATGCAATAAGTAATTCCAATCATGGAAGACACACGCAAATAGATTCATGGAAAAGTTGGAATATGTAAACGATTATTATTGACATTACTAATAATGAAAGACATTGAACAAACTGTAGCCCGCATTTGAAATCTGGCATTGTAAGCCGATGTAAGGACATGTCTTCTTATTACTCTGATATTTTGTTCAGGGACGAGCGACAGAAAAAGGCAGGGACAGTGTTCTTTTTGAGCATTAGGGTATTATCGGCGAGCTCAATAAGTTTAAGATGAGTACAGAGGAGCAGTCTAGCGACAGATGCTGAAAGCTTTTCCAAGTTGGCCAGTGACCAGTAAAATCAAAGTTGCTTACAGTTTGCAACTTTTAGATAAGAACCCAACGGGATATACGGACATACACTCCAATGATAGAAGCAACATCCCTAACTTCTTCAAACTTGATTTAGCGAATCAAAGTGGCCACTTTGGTTTGCTCACATGGTAAAAATTCAGGTATCTTGGAAGATTTGACCGACTTCATTTTTAAGCCATCATTTGCTCAATACTCAGTAATACTAGAATGTCCGCGATACTGATTAAGTTTGTCTTGGAGCATCAAATACTAGATAATCACCATCGTAAATCAAACCCATGCTGATGTGGAATGGCGGCATTTAGGCTGTCATACACCACTATATACAGCATGTTTTTTTTGCTCTTTTGCTGATGATGCCCACATGATTCCCAGACTTGTGCGTAGGTAAATAATTGCGTTTGATCTTTCAATAATGATTATCATATAGTATTGGATTCTCCACTGTGCAAGCACCCTAAAGCCGCGTCTCCACCAACCGAACATGCTCGGCGAACAGTGTTCGCTGGAATCGTCTGATGTCGCCGAACATTGATGATGTTGGTTTAGTGTAAACGCTTTCTCGAACATTATGATCGGTGTGGGGGTAATGGCGGGAACCTGTTGTTGGTCGTCACTGTTCGCTCACAGATCGAACATGTCAATTGAACTCACGAACATGTTCGGTGACCCATGTGTTTAATGTTTGTCCATTTTTTGTGTTCGCCAACAATGTTCGGCAGACGTGTTCGGTTGGTGGAGACGCGGCTTAAGATAACATCATTTCCATCACCTTCCCTCGATAGGTGATATTTTGAAATTTTTTTGGAATCATCCTAATTTATGAACCAGTTACTTGAGAACTTAAAATATATTTTTTCTTACTATACACTAGCCGGCAGGTTCGCTTCGCTCATCTTAACCGCCTTACCAGGACAAATTTATACCAAATCTAATTATATATATAAAATTGACGGGTCCTTGGATACTCCGTTGTATCGTTTTATTAAATTATTTGGAAACTATCCACAAAGACTAAGAATACTCCGCGAACAGTTGCCAAAATGATTATTTTCTAGAATTCAATTTAGAATTCCAATTAAATATAATAATAAATAATATGCAATTTATATTATTCAAATTTATGCAGTAAATTTGTATCAACTAATGAATTATTCAATTACCTAATCTCATTCTCCAAACTATATAGGCTACAGTATTTTCAGTTTCCTTATTTTTGAATACAAAAACTGAGGGTCAGTAATGGTTTCATACAAGTTTTTTGGAGCTGCTGTCCTTAGTCCAAACTTGCAAAAAGCTTCTGTCTCTCTTCCACCCTTTTTGAAACTTTTTATACAAGTCACTATAATCAACTTACTCAATTTCTCACTGGCAATGTTGGGTAATTAATTTGCACTGTAAACTTGTTCTACTCAATTTTTGGACGTTCGTTCTTCCAATTCTTCGAATTGATAAGTCTTGTGCAATTTGTCGATGTGGGTGAGCCTTTAAAAAGCCGTCTCTCTAAACGGCATGACGTCACAGCATTAGTCTGATTACACACACACACACACACACACACACACACACACACTTGTTCCTTGTCTTGTCCCTCTTAATCGCACTAAGGGCCAAACAACAACTATCTTCTATAACCCTACCCCACCACCCACTGACCTCCACCCCATAGACTACTCTACCCACAAAACAAAGCACCAAAGCACTCGATCTCATAATCAAGAAACACCAGGTGGAAAGACGAGACCGGTGTCCAGATGGTGCAGCATATTGTACAAATTAAATTGAACTTCACTCAATAGAACATTCACTGTAAATGCCTTTGAAATAAAAACTACTGTAGAACTCATATACTCACGAAAAAATTTTCAATTCAATTCAATTTATTTATTGTCAACAATACATAATAAAACATTCATATATTCAAACAAAAATCACATCACTTCTTATCATAATCTACATAAAACATCATAAATGAAATAATTGTTACATCCCTCAGCAAAGCTTGTGCTGAGGGATGGTGCATCTCTAAAATGCCAATATCATATAAGACATTGAATTAAAAAATAACATGCATACTACAAGAAACCTGGAAAAACATAAATCAATGACAAAATTGTGTGTTTTCATTGTCAAACAATCAGACAAACTATGAAAATTGGATAAATAAATTTAGCATTATTCTGGCCCGGCTTGAGAACCTCTTAGGGTCATTGAGCGTGTTAATAAGAAAGGAGCACTGTGGTTGGGGGGGGGGGGGAGAGAAGGATCTAGAAAAACAAATAACTTTCTCAACAATAATTTATTTTATATAGCTAGCTTAATAGGCGGGCCGCTTAGCGCAGTTGGTTGGGGCGTCGCAACTTCAGCTTATTGCTGTCGTTTAAGTGGTCGTGGATTCGAATCCCGCTCCACCGTCAGGCATTTATATGTAATCATTCACCTCATTATCCACGCACAAGTCTCGGACTCACGTGGGCATCATCAGCAATAAAAAAATAGCCTAATTTGCAATTCATAATTCATTTTATCGATTAATAAATAGATAGTTGGTTAGCTTAGCACGGCATTTACGTGCTGGAAGGATCTAGAATATTTAATATTCATACACTAGAAGGAGTATGGATTAATAATAATAATAATAATAATAATAATATGCATGGTCCTCCCCCCGAAATTTATCGAAAAATGATGGAAATTCGCGAGCTTTTAGATATTTTAAAGCGGGTGGTCAGTTTTCCCGCAATCCGAAAATTGATTTGTCATTGTTTATCATTCCATCACTATCACCACACCACCACATGTAATTGAGCGTTTACTATACCACGACGAACGCAGAACAATATTGCTGTAGGTTAGGGGTCAGTAATTTATGCGGTAAAAACACATCGCCAGTAAAGAGATTGATTGATTTATTTCTTTATTCATGCAGATAATAGTTAGACAGTTAATAGTATAAAATACAATATATAGGCATCACCAAGTATTATTACATAAAACATTATCAGTTACTTATTACATAAACTTTTTAACTATATACAAACATGAAATTATGACTGAAAATGATATTAATATGAAAAAAGGAAAAAAGCTTGGTGATACATTTGTATGAAAAGGTGAAGTTAGGGACGGTGTCAGAGAAGTAGATTACAAAGTAACAAATCTTGAAAACATTGTGATAAACAATTTTATGTAAATTTTATGAGAAGTAGATTGGAAAATGTTGAAGTTGAGACTAGTAGAGCCGAATGAAGATAAGTGATAGTGATATTGAGAAAGTGTGTATCTAAATCTCTGCAATATTTTCCCAACTCCAATGCGAGAAATGGTATTGATAGTCGCAATGATCTTGTCCTGCCATTATTTACAGATATAGTTAACGCACAGAATTAGTAGCTTACATAGTAAAGTTAATATTGAACTTCATAATGAACATAATGAAGTTCATTATGAAGAAGGCCTACATGTACTGTCTATATGATTTCTATAAATCTACAATAGTTTAGGTTTATTTATTCATTTCCTTTTGATAAACCAATTAATAAAACGATAAAAGTTATAGCAATGCATCTTCCAAGTCAATAGAAAGAAGACAGTGACATAGGTCTGTGCGTGATAAAGCAGGTACTTCTGTTCAAACTGACTTATGAGAGATCCGAGGCGTCCTTGGTGAGGGGGGCGGGGCGGTTCTAAGACGCATTGAGGGAGAATAAATAATACAATATGCTTCCTACTTCGGTCTTAGAAGCACTCCCTGGGGAATTAATTAGTTTCTGCTCTATTTACGAAACAAATTTCGTTACGAAAAATACCTTTAAATTTTAGAGCAAGCGTATTATCAATTTATCTTTCAAGTACTAGGGCCTACAGTATCTCGTTGTCAAAGGAACTCGCTTGTCCAATTTTGCTTATACATTTGGAAAAGTGATCAACCTGGATTATTGACGATAATTGAGGCAGTCAATGACTCATAAGTTATTTGAGAGGGGAGCTCCAACTGATTGAACTAAGGGTGCAACCCCCCTTGGATTTCAGCATGATGACTAATTGGAAAGTAAAGCACATTCATTTTTGGGAAATCAAGTTGACAGACCGGTTAATAGAAATTGATAGCAAAAATTCTGTCATATTTCTATGTTTGAAAATAATCAAGAGGTTCTCAATACCACTAGATTAACCGAAAGATATACATATCATACTATATAAAATTACTGTTTGAAGTAGGCTAGTCAATGGGTTACAGATTTAATCTAGTTGAATTGACAGCCTCTTAATTAATTTCATAATGCCATCTATGGAAAAGTTCCACATTAATTCTTTGGAATTTAAATTTTTCTGTCTGAATTTATTCACTATTTTTATAACCGGCTTTAATAACACGGTTTACGTAAACAGATATTCTTAAACACTTGTAAGAGTTTCAAAAAATCTTCAACATCTTAAGAGAACTAAGAAGATGCCAATAGCCGACAAGCACTAAATTTCATGATGCACGATACCAAAAAGTTTATCGGCAATAAATTTCCATGTTTTGTACAAGAACTAAAATTTATTGGCTATGAAATTCTTTATTTGGAGCCCAATTAAAATTGTGCGGTCTACCATGTTTCTCTATGACTTTAAAACGGAGAGGTGTAACTAACTACCTGTAAGGGTCTCCCACCAATAAAAGCCATACGCTTATTTATTTTATTGGCCATGAAGTGTAGGACAAGAAAAGCTTGCATGGCAATGATAGAAACGTGGGAAGGTATTATAAATAAGAGCAAGGACTTGCTGCAGCTTATTTAAGCCATTTTAATATGACAATTAATACTTGCAAAGCCCTGGAAACCATCGCCGCCATGTTTGCACCGTTTTCTTAGTTCTTGCTTCACTTTAATTATCTTAATTGCAGCAGGAGATTCATAATTTAACGACTAAAGATCGTTTTGAGTCACAACTCCTGCTTCTGTCGTGTGGTAATTATTATTGAGTACGGCGAAATTCGTCTCTTGAGATTATATGATATTACTTGGCAGACAGTACTGCTGCGCAATACGTTGTGCAAGAGGAACACAATTTGTGAGGGAGCACAAATTTCAATACTCGTAATTATTTTGAATGGTATTTCAGTTGTAGGGCTACCTAGCAGAGTTTTTGGTTTTTAATGCCATGCTAGTTAGTTTCAATGTCAATCATTGTAAAGCATTTTCTCTAGTATTCGAGTAATCCTAATAGAAGCAATTACGAAGTGACAAAGGACTCTAATCTTGGAACCTGAGTCGCAAAGGACTCTTGAAACCTGAGAGAAGAATTCTGTAGTCAAGCATATCTGCGGTGCTATGAGAAAGCTTTTAAAATGCCTTGTTTCTCGGCTTGAGAGTTTGCATTGAGCGTATGCAAATGAAATGACAGCAAATCTCAAGCCTAATGGGCGGGTCGGTCGTGGGTACATGGTCTTGTTGTCTGAGAAGTGTTCTGCAAAATTTCATGAAAAAGTCCCTGCAGAAATGAGCAGCAACGATTGTCCTTCTTCACTTCAAGTTATTACTCAACATGGTGTTTTTAGTATAGTTGAACTAAAGAGACAAAAATGCAAAGCAACACTAAAGTGTATCTTCTACATAATACACTAGGGTTTTTCAGTTGAGTGTGGTGAATAATAGAATAGAATATGGTGAATAAGATACTCTAGGTATCATAAATCTCTCTTGGGTGGGGGGGGGGGGGAGGGGAGGATAACTCGAAAAGTGAACAATATGGTAACCAGTAACCAGTAGCGTCTAATAGTATTGTAGTTGGAAAAAAATTGTGGTTAAAAATTATTGTAGTTATTCTAGTAGACTTCACAGTAGTTACTTCAGCATAACGAGTTCTAAAATGTTGGTTCTTAATATTTTACTGAATACAGGTAGAACAGAATTTTAAAGGTGCTGATTATATATAAACTGATTTATTTAATTTATGTGATTATATCATATATGTATAATCACAATATAATTATAAAATTACTTGTCCAGTGGACAACTCCGATCATACTGTCCTCCAAACTGATTCATTGATCTCAATTATTCTGATTGTTTATAATAACCACGCCCTAGTTCAATAATTTATTTTTACAATTTAATTAAAAAAACCTAAAAAATCCTGAGAATCTCTAATATAGAGCCAAGGTATCTAATGCAGGCCTGAAAGAGCGATTGATCATATTCCTTTCTTAATAAACTAGGTACAAAAAGACGTAAGCGCCCTGCTATTCACCCTGTTTTTACAACAGTAATTGAGAAAGTTTTCAAACTCAGTGATTTCACATTTTTAAGATACTCTAGGTATGATAAATCTCTTGGGGGAGGGGGGGATAACTCGAAAAGGAACATACTGACTGCGCCTTATTATTTTAGCAAATCTTAAATTTTTAGTCTGTGTTGACCTCAATGTTTTGGACAATGTAACATATTCAAAATTTGTGATGGGAGCAGTTTTGGACTTGAGTCTGTTGCTCCTTCACATTCGTTGTAAATTTGTCACAATAAATAAATAATACTCCTTTCGCAGGACCTGCAAAACTTAGCGAATTTCTGTATTTTTTCAAATATTTATGAATATCTATAGGCTATATATTTTTTTAATTTCTGGAAAAAAACACGAAGCGTTCTGTACTCTAGGGACCCCAAAACAAGTTTATATCGAGGTTCAGGGTGAAAGTAGCACATCACGACCAACTGCAATATTTACATTTCAAGAAATTCGCTCAAACCCAATAGAATAGTTTTTTTTGGAAATTTCAAAATGGATGGTTGTTCTGCCTCAATAAAATTGACTTATTTTAAAGCGTAATAAAGAGCATCAACGCTCAAACCCTCCCCCCACGAAATTAAAATAATTTGAAATTAAAAAAAACTAGCTCCATATTCGCTTTTATCACCAAAAAATACTGATAACTAATCACTTTTTTCATATTGCACAGAAATTGACAAATTAAAAAATTTTCGACGCCATTTTGAAAATGGCTGCTTTTCTCAAAACGCACTGGTTTTTCGAGGTGGATGAGTTGAAATTCGGATTCAGCGCCTCAAAAACCATAAGGAACAGTCAAGAAAAAAAAAGATTAAAGTTTTTTCCTGAAACACTTTCTTAGCACAAAATAACTAACTCCATAGGGCAAGATACAGCTTTTGACAACAATGGTTTTTTCTTGATATCTTGAAAATTTGTTGAGCTAGAAGGCAGTGCAATACCTTAAAATTTTTGACTCCATGAGCTCTATCTTAAAGTCTAACAATAGAACTAAAATTTTCAAATACAACCCTTTTTTTCTTGAAAACCCCTAATTTTGGCGGGAAAATACCCCCGAAAAGGGGGTTAACCTTTTTGGATTTTCCTGGCTAACGAACTTGTCCAAGCTATTCACAAGAGGAAAGTGTATACCAAATTTGGTGGAAATCGGACATCTCCTTCAAAAGTTATCGTGCTATCAGACACATAGATAGATATATATATCTATATATATCTATATATATATATATAGTGTGACGATACTTTTGGATGGCTGGCAACCACCAAAAATTTGATTACATCAAAATTGAAGGAGTTACCGTATTATAAGATTGAGAGGATTACTTTTAAAACCGGCGCCACTACCGTTACAAATTCATTAACAAAACCAGCTGTTTTGGCAGGACCATCGATGTTAAACAGTCATACCGGCGATAATAGCGATAGCTTCGATATTATCGAAGTTACATGCGTTAAATGGCAATAAATCATATTTAGCGACTTCAAATGTTATTTAAAAGCAGGAATATGATAAATTATTATGTCAAAAATGTTACACATACCTGAATCTCTTCATTCTCGCCAAATTATACGAATAATCTGTTGTTGCTTGCAGGATAACCTTTTTCAGGTTAGATCCACCACCACTAGCCTATAGTATTATAATTATTCGTTGTACAGTGGAATCTACTTGCTCAATATTATTTTTTATGAATTTAAAGTGAGTTAAAATGTATTTTTTATTTATTATTGGCTCGAATTTGATGTTTTCGTAAAAAGTCACGGTCCAAAGCCACGTGGACTTATAATTATCGACTTGTTAAGTAGTTGATAATTAACATCGAAATTTATGTAAACTTAAATGTTAATTTTCTATCTTTAAATTAGTTTTTGGCGTATCTGGTTCTTTTTAAAATTATTTCCGTCATTTATTGCAACCCATATAAACAATAGAACCGTTTTATTTAATTTTTTCTTAATCTAATTCTAACCACATGGGTTGAGCATCGCCAAATTTGGCGTCATATCCTTTAATTTGGCAAAAGAGTGGGGGTAACAGTAACCACTTCTTCATAAAAAAAAGATGTACTACTGTTACAACTACAACGACTTGCTCTCCAGATTCCGAAAGGACTAGTTTGTCCACTATTTGTCATTTTTGTGTTGAACGTAATTTTTTGTTGTGTGTCAAATTTCCGGATAAATTATCAATAAGCAAGACCAGAATTTAAAGTGAGACCAGTATATTCAGAAATCTTAGAAACCCATTCCCGAATAATCGCGAGAAGCAGCCATCCACTACACTTGCGGTCAGACGGAGGCCACCTACATTGCGAAATTCAAGTGAGTTTTTTATTTTAAGGGGCCCCTATAGTGGTGCACGATTATAAAAAAAGGGAAATTTTAAATATATATACTGTGTCAAGTTGTGCAGATTCTCAGTCTTGCCTTCCACCAAGCCGAATCCCGCCCACGTGCACAGAAAAATCAAGAATTATCACATATCCTATTAAAAGAACTATCCGATTAATTTATTCTTTTCAACCACATCAAATTTGTTACCGTACGCTATATTATTATTTATTATTGAATTTTCAAATTGTTACCTGATCATTTTTTCAATACACGTCAAATTTTTGTTAAAAAAAAAAGTTTTCATATCATTTCACCCTCATGCTTGGTGAGTTCTGGCAGTTTGAGCCATTATATTGTATCTAGACGGAATTTCCGTCTAGTACATATTATTTTTATACTGTTCAGGCCATCAGCAGGGGGAAATTGTGGTTGTCTTCCAGAATTAGACGTGTTATCAGGGTGGAGATTTGGGGGTATCTACTCGGTGTCCGGTGTGGTCCAAGGGGACATATAGCTGCACCGAGTGATACGTCCATCCTCCATACCTGGTGATATTGTTGTGGAGGATTGCCGCGAAATCCTCAGGCCATTGAACAGCCTTTCTCCTACAGGATTTTCGTCGCACCTCCGCAGTAGCGTGTGACTGCAGGGCACACACTGAGCAGCCGAACCCGAGACTTGCGATCGGTAAGTCTACCATAGACGCAAGGCCTCGAAGGGGAGATAATTTTAATTCATATTGTTTCCCAGGTGTCCCTCAGGAAGCACGTTACATAAAACTTGGCGCCCAACGACTGTGCGGCTTATTTGGTGACGAAGACGAGAATTTGCAGACACTTCAAAATTCTACATGCTGAAAGGAAACAAGAACTTCCAGAGAATTTCCGGAAATTAACAAAAAATTACATGTTTCAGGCTAATTACGAGACAATACAGCCTACGAACTTCCAACAAGCTGGGAATTATCTATAATTCTAGAATAATTAATATAAGGGAATTAGCAAGCACCAGAGCTCGCCAAGCATTAGGGTTTTATTTAGTTTAAAGTCCCAAGTGCACGAGGTCTGGGTGAGGCTAGAAATTTTATCTCATCCCAAGAACCAGATACCCAATTGTTGTGTAGTTATTTTTATTTATGTTTGTGTGCGATATTAGAGTCGAATATAGTTGTTATAGATTTATTATATATTTAATATTATCAATTGAATTTAAAATGTCAATTAAATTTGCGGTCTGTGATATTAGCAAGATTTATTTAAAAGTTAGAAAAACTATCGGCTGTGATTGTTATATTGAATTTTTAATTTTGTTGTGTTGAATTTGTTAGGCATTTTTACTTTGATTTCACTTGTTTGAACACTTTAGCACTTTTGTAAACGTTGTGTGTGTCGGCTATCCATCATCGAACTTCGCATCACACCAGTCTACAGGAACTTCTAGTCATATCACTGCACTCAACGCTGTCATCACTGCGGCACATACGCGCACTCGCGAAATCTATCTCTAGCATTGCGTTGAAATTTTGGAATCGTCAAACACTATCATCAACCGGTACTACCATGGCCGATACACCGAAAGAGTCAACCAGCAACGAGCCGTCTGTCATCTGTCTAGAGTCTAGCGGAGAAGGTGTACCCCGGGAGCGCGAAATTGGCAGCATCAGTTCTGTGCAATTCAATCCGGAAAATTTGGACCAGCGATCGTCTACGCGGATGACAGAAAGAATCGAGATGGAAATGCAGACGCCTCCATCGGCATCTCCCCCACAACCAACGCCTGCTAGAATTACGCCGCGTGATGAATCACTCGAAGCAATACTACCAGCTAATATGGGAGATAGCACTACATCATTAGTTGGACTTCTTCTCGCTCTAAGCTCCAAGTTAGACAAAAATGACGAGAACATAAACGCCAAGTTGGACGAAAGTAGTAAAAATATGAACTCCAAATTTGCTGAAAACAAAAAAGAAATGAACGCTAAATTCGAGGAATTGAAAGTAGAATCGAAAGTCAATCAAGAAGCATTGACTGAAAAAATTAGCGCTGTCGCCCAACAGCTGGATGAGACCACCTCAAAACTAAATAGCAGGATAGACGTAATACCGGAAGCTATTAAAAGTGCAAATGACCGTTTGCGTGCGGAGATTCACGATGACATGGATAGAAAGCTGGGAGAAATGAATGCCGAATTCAAGGAAGAGGCGGAGAAGAGAGCCCAGATGACAGAAAACAAATTAATAGAACTACACCGGCAATCCAACGAAGAACAACAGGCAAGGTGTGAAGTCATACACAAAGTATTAGAACAGGCAATCCACAAAAGTCAACAAAGCATAGAACAATTAACGAAGAACACTAACGAAGAAATAGATAAATTAACTGAAACACAAAGTACTGTACAAGTTCAAATTGATAGCATAGCAGAGCAGCATACGCAGCTGGAGAGTAGATGTACTGGATTAGAGAAAAATACTAGCTCACACGAACAAGGTATTGTGAGGCTAGAGAAAAATATTAGCAACATCCACACCGAAGTAAACAGCAAGCTGGATAAAACTAATAGCGAAATTTCAATGTTAAAAAACAGGCTCAGCTACACTAGAACTTCTAGCGACTGTGTACAAGGGGCTGATATAATTAACACTTCTCAACTGTTTTCCAGTCTGGGAAAATTTGACAATACCGACAGATTTATGCAGCCTAAACCATTTGTAGAACAGTTAAAAGTAATTCAGGAATTAACGCCTACACCATGGCCAGTGTGGAGATTCAAACTCGCCACACTCCTCGTCGGTGAGCCGCTATTATTCTTACATAGTAGAGCCAATGAGTTCAAATCAATTGAAGAATTCATACCAGCTTTTCTAGAGCAGTATTGGTCGGTTGATAAACAACAATGTCTATTATCCGAGATAGTGTGTTGCCGTTATAATAGGAACGAACATGGGTCGTATACAGCATTTATAACACACCTACGTTACCAGAATACTCAGCTGGATGAGCCTATTCCCGAAAATAGCTTGACTAGCATAGCTATAAAGAAATTGCCGTATAATATTCAGATGGCACTAGCGGCTAGTCCAATTACAAATTTTCGTGACTTAGAAAATCACTTACACCGAGTACAGTCTGTAGGTAGGAGTGAATTTGGTAGAGGTCACAATAATTACCAGGCCTATAATCCATCACCAGAAAACGACACGGACAACCGAGCAGCTGTAGTAACAGATAACAGGCAACAAAACACAGACGAACGACAAATATACAACAACAACAATAACAGTAATAGAAGAGAACATCAGGAATACAATCAACAAAAATATCAACATAATAATTACAATAATAGATATAGAGACAACAGACAAATAGCGCAAAAACCATATTATGATGGAAGGGACAGAGTGAATCAACCTGCACGGGGTGCGACAGATGACCGCAACACCACACAATCACCACCCGCCTCCGCAGAAAAACATCATAAGGGGAGCGGACAGACCGCGGCCAACGCTACCAACGCAGTTAACAATCGGCAGACACCCTCATCAACAAAACAAGGCGCTAACACCAGTCATGCATCCTGACGGGTTCCCTCCACTGTTTGCAAATCATGGACAGTAGGAGTACACACAACCAGAAAATCGCGACGCATAGCTGAGACCAGACAAAAAGTGTGCGGAGGCACAAAGCTTCACCCGCGCCATGTCCGCTGGAAAAAATTCCAGCAAGGTAAAAAACATCACCCGGACATGGACAACCTCGCGGAGGAGGAAGAACAGCGGAGAGTGCGCGGCAGCATGACACTCCACAGAAGTCATGTCCGACTTAAAAAATATCAGCCTCGGAGCGAACAAACATCGGACATGACCGCCACCGCGAATGAGTTAGGAGGGGATGACAACAACGACTACCCTACTCAGAAACATCTCACCACCTTCCAAGAAAAAATAAAAAAAAAATTATTGATGGAGGAGAAAAAGCGGAGAGCACGCGGAAGAGCGAGAGGGCACAGGACTCACGTCCGTTTTAAACTTTATAAGCCTCGGAACGGACATCACCAGATAACAAAATAACATCTGGCTAAACTCAAGGAGATGAGTGGGGGCTACTAATTAAAATTAATAATGAATAAGACCTAGTCACCACTGCCGAAATATTGAGAAAGGCGTATTTCAAAATAATGATAAGAATGCTACTCCTGCATAGAAGAGATAACAGGGGGCAATCAACAAAAATATTATTATTTTTCAAAAGATGGAATCCGGAAAAATAGTAGAGACATAAAATCGTATGAAAAAATAATTCTGAGAATAAATCCACTTTTCTGAATAATCAATCGTCACTCCCGAACCCGAAATTTAAAGAAACATGCGGATAGGTGAACGGGATACGCAAACCGACCATTCACCATAGCGAACAAAAGTAAACTGTAATAGTTTGCAAACGATAGTTGGGATCAATTATTGAAGAAATTATCAGACTCCAGCGCGTCTCTACAACCAGCCTATCTAGAGTTCAACGGCCAGACACACAACGTCTCTCTGTTATTATACTTGTATCCTTGTTTATATTGTTGTAATTATGAAGTAATAGAAGCCATTAAGCCGATAGCTGGATAAATCCAGACTATTTTTAATCTCACTAGAGGAGATACTATTATTATTGCAGCCAAGCTGATAAAAATCTATCTGCCTTTGCAAACTGAGAAAATTTAATTAAAAATGAAATGAAAGAGAAGACAGCCGCAAATGTCAAAATAAAATGTTAAGTTGAAACAAAATTTAATATAACGTGAAAAATTATTTATTGTAAAAAATCTTAGAATTTACTAAAGCTATTATCGTTCATTATATTCAATTAGTATTATATTATTTAAAAAAAAAAAAAAAATAATAATAATTACGCTTTAAATTATTATTATATCACATTATTGGTGTAGGAAAAAATTTATTCATAAAAAATTATTAAAAAAAAAAAAAAAAAAATATTGAAATAAAAAGAATCAATTAAAAAGCCAAATAGCCTAGCTATTATAGCATGAAAAAAAAAAAAATTATATGTAAATTTATTCATGATATATTATGTTAAGAAAAATTTATAGTGTGTAAGAATATCATGAGAGTTAAAATAAGCCAAAGAACAAAATTATAAGAAGAAACTATGTTACTTGAAAATATTACTATATGAATTAATTGTAAGAAAATATTATTATATGATGAAAATAAGTCTGAAGGAAATTATATTAGCTGAACTATAGTGGAAATTATATGAAGAAAATTTATTATATCAATAATAATCATAGTAATACGATTAAGAACCAGAGCCATATAAAAAACCAGAAACATAGAGCGAATAATCAAGAACAAAAGAGCAATAGGAAAGGACAAGCAAGCAGACAACGAGAAAAGAAACCAGGTAGTTTACAACCACGTTACGATTAAAAAAAAAAAAAAATCAGAACAACCGCCGAAGATAAGAAGGAAGGAAAGAACGGAACCCAACAAATATAGAAGAAAGAGAAAGAGAATTAAGAACAATAACGCATTTGAGACTGAGAAGAACATCTGTGATATAAATGTTAAGCGTACGACTACTGTGATATTTATGTTTAAGATCTTTAGCCACTCAAGTACATGTTTTCAATGTTAATTATCGTTACCATCTTTGTCACCGTCAGTTCGGAGCGTAGCTCGGCTGTCAGCGCACCTGCGTAAATCGCATTTTTGTAATGGGTGAACCCCAATTAATTATTATTGTATTAATTACGACGATATGTCGCATTTTATCTTATTGGCAAATGCCAAAAGGTCTGTGTTGCCGTATCATAGATATACGGGCAGCGGAGTGGAGTAGTAGGAGAGAGAGCAAGGAGTTGGAGAAGAAAAGGAGAGGAGTAAGCCACCTCATATATGAGGGACTTACTGTTATTTTGTTTATTGTTTTTATAAGGATCGATCCCATAGAGGCGACCCTTAATTCTTTGTTAAATGTTACTTGAGTGTGCAACTTGTAAATAATAGTTTTAGTACCGCTTGAAAAGCTTTAGAGCCATATCTCACACACAGATTAAAGTAAGTGTTCTATTCCGAAGTTCTCTTCATTGAAACCGGAGTCTCAATAAATGCGAACCTCGAAATAGAAGGGGGCTTTGTGTGACGATACTTTTGGATGGCTGGCAACCACCAAAAATTTGATTACATCAAAATTGAAGGAGTTACCGTATTATAAGATTGAGAGGATTACTTTTAAAACCGGCGCCACTACCGTTACAAATTCATTAACAAAACCAGCTGTTTTGGCAGGACCATCGATGTTAAACAGTCATACCGGCGATAATAGCGATAGCTTCGATATTATCGAAGTTACATGCGTTAAATGGCAATAAATCATATTTAGCGACTTCAAATGTTATTTAAAAGCAGGAATATGATAAATTATTATGTCAAAAATGTTACACATACCTGAATCTCTTCATTCTCGCCAAATTATACGAATAATCTGTTGTTGCTTGCAGGATAACCTTTTTCAGGTTAGATCCACCACCACTAGCCTATAGTATTATAATTATTCGTTGTACAGTGGAATCTACTTGCTCAATATTATTTTTTATGAATTTAAAGTGAGTTAAAATGTATTTTTTATTTATTATTGGCTCGAATTTGATGTTTTCGTAAAAAGTCACGGTCCAAAGCCACGTGGACTTATAATTATCGACTTGTTAAGTAGTTGATAATTAACATCGAAATTTATGTAAACTTAAATGTTAATTTTCTATCTTTAAATTAGTTTTTGGCGTATCTGGTTCTTTTTAAAATTATTTCCGTCATTTATTGCAACCCATATAAACAATAGAACCGTTTTATTTAATTTTTTCTTAATCTAATTCTAACCACATGGGTTGAGCATCGCCAAATTTGGCGTCATATCCTTTAATTTGGCAAAAGAGTGGGGGTAACAGTAACCACTTCTTCATAAAAAAAAGATGTACTACTGTTACAACTACAACGACTTGCTCTCCAGATTCCGAAAGGACTAGTTTGTCCACTATTTGTCATTTTTGTGTTGAACGTAATTTTTTGTTGTGTGTCAAATTTCCGGATAAATTATCAATAAGCAAGACCAGAATTTAAAGTGAGACCAGTATATTCAGAAATCTTAGAAACCCATTCCCGAATAATCGCGAGAAGCAGCCATCCACTACACTTGCGGTCAGACGGAGGCCACCTACATTGCGAAATTCAAGTGAGTTTTTTATTTTAAGGGGCCCCTATAGTGGTGCACGATTATAAAAAAAGGGAAATTTTAAATATATATACTGTGTCAAGTTGTGCAGATTCTCAGTCTTGCCTTCCACCAAGCCGAATCCCGCCCACGTGCACAGAAAAATCAAGAATTATCACATATCCTATTAAAAGAACTATCCGATTAATTTATTCTTTTCAACCACATCAAATTTGTTACCGTACGCTATATTATTATTTATTATTGAATTTTCAAATTGTTACCTGATCATTTTTTCAATACACGTCAAATTTTTGTTAAAAAAAAAAGTTTTCATATCATTTCACCCTCATGCTTGGTGAGTTCTGGCAGTTTGAGCCATTATATTGTATCTAGACGGAATTTCCGTCTAGTACATATTATTTTTATACTGTTCAGGCCATCAGCAGGGGGAAATTGTGGTTGTCTTCCAGAATTAGACGTGTTATCAGGGTGGAGATTTGGGGGTATCTACTCGGTGTCCGGTGTGGTCCAAGGGGACATATAGCTGCACCGAGTGATACGTCCATCCTCCATACCTGGTGATATTGTTGTGGAGGATTGCCGCGAAATCCTCAGGCCATTGAACAGCCTTTCTCCTACAGGATTTTCGTCGCACCTCCGCAGTAGCGTGTGACTGCAGGGCACACACTGAGCAGCCGAACCCGAGACTTGCGATCGGTAAGTCTACCATAGACGCAAGGCCTCGAAGGGGAGATAATTTTAATTCATATTGTTTCCCAGGTGTCCCTCAGGAAGCACGTTACAATAGATATATATATATCTACATATATAACATTTTGTGCCACTATGATTTTTGTACTCTGGGGGCTCCAAAACAAATTTCCATCATGGTCCCGGGTGAAAGTCGCACATCACGACCTGCTGTAATAGCTGAATTTGAAGAAATTCGCTAAAACCTAAAAAATCCTGAGAATCTCTAATATAGAGCCAAGGTATCTAATGCAGGCCTGAAAGAGCGATTGATCATATTCCTTTCTTAATAAACTAGGTACAAAAAGACGTAAGCGCCCTGCTATTCACCCTGTTTTTACAACAGTAATTGAGAAAGTTTTCAAACTCAGTGATTTCACATTTTTAAGATACTCTAGGTATGATAAATCTCTTGGGGGGGGGGGGATAACTCGAAAAGGAACATACCGACTGCGCCTTATTCTTTTAGCAAATCTTAAATTTTTAGTCTGTGTTGACCTCAATGTTTTGGACAATGTAACATATTCAAAATTTGTGATGGGAGCAGTTTTGGACTTGAGTCTGTTGCTCCTTCACATTCGTTGTAAATTTGTCACAATAAATAAATAAAATTAAAAAACAACCCCCCCTAACCCACCACGATCACTAGATGATTGACGAAGGTTTGATGATAGGAAACACTACCATTTCAGGTAGACGGACTATCCCTCAACTACATGGAGCCCTAATAACCTGGAACATCGTAAGAAACACTACTGATACAAAACGCTACGACTACTGACTCCGCAACATCTGCAAGCACCTTTGTAGCAAAATTTTGCATGCTGATTTCAATATTTTTGAAGAAAATAGATGTGAACCATTTTGTGATGCTGATGAAAGGCAATGACAAAGTTGAGGTTAGTAAGTGTGACACTCTCACACATATTATTTTTATGGGATGCACTCAACTTTTCATCAGGGTAAGAGTCAACAGGGTAGAACTAGAAAGCGCAGAAGTGTGTAGTGAAGTGAAGGGCTGAGCAAAGAGCGAGAAGAGCGACTGATGACAGCTCTTAAGCTGAGCAGGAGCGAGCGGACAGGACCAACTTATCGGATTGTCAGCGGAGGGCTGAAAGCTGAAAGTCTTATCGCCCTCACGGGAATGTGATGGCGAGGGGGAGGGGGAGGGGAAAGGGGCGAGGGTTGAGCTGCTCAGCCAGTGCACGAGAAAGTGGATGTGTTATGCAAGATACAGGGGAGAGGCTGAGAGAGCTGAATGGGTACTTGGATTCGTCAATGTTTGAACATGAACAATGTTCGTTACCATCTATAAAATTCACGTTAGGGCCTAACGTTATCTAGCCTAACTTTTGAAACTGATTTGATTGTAATATTACAATTTTGAAGCAGACAATAAACCTGTATAATTTCCATGTATAATAAAACTTTAATATAATTAATTTGCGATATGTATATAATATAACATGTATAATAGTAGTAACATTATTACATTGTAACTTCATAGAACTTACCAACATGACTTTGTAACCGTTGTCGCCGCTAACCTACATCACATAACGTTCTGAACTGAACCGTCCAATAAGCCTAATGATTTTGCAATGATAAAGTGAGAATTTTGTCAATAATTAAGTCAGGAATTTGCAACAATGAAGTTCGAATCTGTTGGGACCTGAAATCTCTGACAGCAGACAAGAACCAGTCAGAATGTCAGATCACACAATATTGTTATCAGGCCTACCGTCAGTAAAAGCATGAGCGTTTTGTGAATGTACCGGTCCATCAATTTATTTTATCTGTTCATCCCTGAACAGAAACGTGGCTTAGCTCGGGGATAATCACTTCAATATAATTTACTTTTACCTTACTTTACTTTTACTTACTTTACCAATTGAACGGTAAAGTTAAAAAAATAAATAACTTTTCACAAAAAATATTGCTCTGAGTAACTTAGAATTCTGCTTTTGCCAAGCTATATCTATATATATAAAAATGAATGTCTGTATGTATGTATGTATGTATGTATGTATGTTCCCTATAGACTTCAAAACTACTTGACAGATTGGCATGAAACTTTGGGAATATGTTGTGTGAATATTGGGGATGGTTTCTGACCATAAATTTTAATAGGGGGGCTAATAATTATGATTAATTTTTCCATTTTACAGACCTAACCTACTGAACTTGCCGGCCAAACAGTTTAAAGTAACAGCTGATAGAAGTCAACAGTTTTTAATCATATGGCAGACCCCTTAGTGGCGTTATTTACGCTGTCTGGAACGCAAAGACTTTGCATGTACCATGTAGTCAGAGCCTTGCAGTATGTAGCAAATTATATGACTGGGTATGATGAAATGTAATTATGCCGGGTTGATGACATCTGTTAACCAATGCAGCTACAAATTTGAAATGTAGTCTCAGTAGGAGGTGGCGAATAATAAAATCATAAACCTAGCTTCTACCCTAATAGTCATAGGAGGTTTAAATTTGAAATTTTCATTGAGAGGTGGTGAGTAAGGTCTTACTGTGTAAGAAAACAACGAAGGAGGCCTCTCTGATCAGCTGGAAGAGACCTAGGACTAGCTTCTTCCCTAATAGTCCTAGAAGGTTGAAATTTGAAATGTAACTTCAATGGGAGGTGGCAAATAGTAAAATCAAGAAATTTTTATGAGAACGCAGCAACGCGCGTCGGGCCAGCTAGTTAGCTATAAAGGCTATACAGTAGCTATACAGTATAGCTTCTACCGCTGGTTTCTATAATCAAGCTATAAGCTAGCTGTCTTGTTACCCTATGACCCGACATGAAATTCCCCAATGTGAATGCGGGATGGCGGGCTGATTCAATTTACGATTTTAATGTTCCACACTTATCTCTTCATGATAAGTCTCATTTATACATCATTAATAATTAATCTTTGAAGAGATATTTCCTGGAAAAAGTAATTTATTTTCTCAAGGCAAGCAGTGCTTTTCTTCCTTACATGGAGGAAACGCTATTGGAGCCAGAACCAATAGTTTACCAAAGTTTTGATTCCATGATGACAGCTTTTGGAGAAGATGAATAGTATAATGGCGGCACTTATTTGGTCGGCAAAGAAGAGAGTGTCAGTCAGAACCAACCAAACCAAACGAAACCTGTCTAACTTTCTTGAAGTGTGGGAACCAACAAAACTCATATATGCGAGCGCACTTAACAGAGGTCAACGACCTTCAACAACCGCCGTGTTTATATGCTTTTAACAAGTCACGTGTGCTCGCATGATTTTGCGTGCGCGTGCTATTCAATGTTGAGTTTGCAAAAGAAAGAGACATACAGTATGAGAGTGGGAGTGAGAGAGTTCGTCACCAGCCACGGCGCTACGTCTTGAGTGCGGACAAGGTCCACCTTGTCCTTTCAATATTTCGCTCAAAGTTTTTCGGCTGCGATCGGTTTTTCACAGCTACGCACTTCCTGTTGAGTGCATTGACACTACACACGCACGCGTAAGTGCTTGCACTACAACCACCAGTACTGCGTTTGATGTTTCATTCAAGTAATTATTGTAAACTCACATCGCGAAAGTGAATATTCAGTAGCGAGCTAAGTTAGCAAAAGGTGTTTGAACAAAACTGTAACTAATTTCAAGTGCAATCACTACTCAGGGTGTCTTATTCGAAAGCAAGAATATTGTTTATTATAAATTGCTATTCACAGAAACAGACATTTTTCTCATTGATAACTAGCTGGCCCAACGCGCATTGCTGCGTTCTCATAAATAATCTATATAAATAAAATTAGAGTTTTGTCTGTACATTTATCAGAATTATATATTTTTTGGTTATTTTTACGTTTTATACATCAAATTAGCCGAAAATAGTCTTATCTCACTGTCTTGTCTTGTCTGTCTGTCTGTCACAGCCCCAAAGGCATTTTACGCGGCCTTCTCCTCAAAAAACGAGAGCATCGATCGGGATTTTAGTTATTGAACAGTATTGAAAACCTTTTTGACAATGTCTTTATCTATAAAAAAACTAAATTAACTTTTTTTTTAACAGAATAATAAACGTTTAGAAACCAATTATTGTGCGATTTTGGATACATTTCTTCTAAGTTTTATTACCACATAAGAACAAATCACGTAATTTATCAATCAGCTGTTCTCAAATATAATCTTAATGGTGGGCCCTAAGCGGCGTTATTTACGCTGTCTGCAGACTTGTGTAGTCGGAGCATTGCAGTCTTTTAGGAAACATATGACTGGTGAATCAAAGCTCATCTTATGTTTCATCAATTATTTCTTTGTTGAAAAAAAAAAATTTTCTAATTTAAATTTATCAAAACAAAAATTAACATTTTAGGAAGGTGTGGTTTGTGCTAGGCTCTTGGGAATTCGCCAGGTAGCACTATTATTACCACATAAGAACAAATCGCGTAATTTATCATGATATATCAATCAGCTGTTCTCAAATAATATTCTCTCTGATAACTGTCACTGAATTGTTTACGTTCTAAGTTGTTTACTAAGCTGCTAACAACTTCATGATCGTTGCTATCAAAAAAGCCGAAACATATTTAGTCGTATTTCTAAACATAATCCGTACGAAGAACGGGTAGCTGCTAGTTCTCCTTGATTTTATTATTCGCCACCTCCCACTGACGTTACATTTCACATTTCAATCTTTTAGGACTATTAGGGAAAAAGTTAGTCCTAGGGCTCTTCCAGCTGATCAGAGAGGACGTTGTTTTCTTACTCAGCACCTCTTGATGAAGGACTATTTCAGCGAGGACTTTTGAACTCCCAAACTTCACAGGAACCATCTCGGGACTATTCTACATCGTGTCTGAATATTTCATAAAAATTGGTTCAGCGGTTTCGGAGTTTACTGGGAACATACATACATAGATACACACATCGACTTTTTTATAATAATTATGTATAAGAGATAAGAGATAATTTCACCTAGAACTTATGCAGTCAAAAATTTTGTTTATATAAAGCCGCGTCTCCTCCAACCGAACATGCTCGGCGAACAGTGTTCGCTGGAATGATCTGTTGTCGCCGAACATTGTTTGGTGTTGGTTTGGTGTGGACGCCTTCTCGAACATTATGATTGGTGTGGTGGGAACCTTTTGTTGGTCTTCACTGTTCGCTCACAGACCGAACATTTTAATTGAACTCACGAACATGTTCGGTGAACCATTTGTTTCATGTTTGGCCATTTTTTGTGTTCGCCAACAATGTTCGGCAGACATGTTCAGTTGGTGGAGACGTGGCTTAAAACAGACCAGCTCTGATCATGTTACTTATATTGTTTTCTAATGATTTAATATAATATGGAGAAATAAATATAAGAATTGAATTGAAAATTAATTGAATTGAATGTCTTTGTCTGTATAAATATTTGTTTACAAACGTAATGGTCTGCAAAAGTATTGATTACAAGGACAATAGTGTTCTTTCTAGTCAATTGCTAGTTAATCGTTTTGAAGAGACTTAAGTGAGCATGAGAGGTTAATTGATGTCTTAATTAATTTTAGAAGATTTTTGAAATTATCAACTCTACTAACACCAGCCAAATATACCGTAGAATAACTGTCAACTGCCATATAGTACCGGTCAACAAAAAGACAAAAACTACACAGTATTTCTATCAGAGAATGAACGATTTTTTACAGAGGCAAGCTTTCTAAGATATACCCTAGACTACTTAGTTACTTTCCAAATATATAAAAAATTTTTTGCAATATAGTATGCAAGATTGATTCTATAATCGTCCTACTTTGAAATAGCAAAACTCTGAATTTCCAGTCTAAAAAATCCAGTTGTAGCTGAAATTATTTTTATTACTTGTAATTTGAAAGAGAACAGCAGGGTAACTTACAATGCTAGTACCGTATTCATTGCTAGAGAAATGATGCACTTTATTTGCAATGGCGCAATCTTTGCTGGGAAAGAGAGAGAAGGCTTAAGAATCGATAGCGAATGCCATCGTTCGTCGTCGCCGGAAAGTGATTATTTTTCGGTCTTTCAGTCGGGGCGCCCAATTGAGAGGTCTTGTTGCTGTCTAATTGCAAAGCAAGTCACGTTTAAGGGTTTGCTCCGAGCTACACTACGACTGGAGACCACCCTCAGCCATTACGGGGCTCCAAAAGGACAGCAACTGTCTTCTGTCCCCCAATACAACACAAATCTACCATGATACATCTTCTTCAATTCAACTGTGATGCAATAGAAGCCATCTAGGGTGGGTGGTTAACTACTTGTAGCAGATTCCTAGAAAGAAATCGTTGGCTGTGGTTGCCCTCAAATGAGTTGTGCTCTAATTGGTACCGCAGAATTCTGCAAGAATTTTTTTGCATTTGTGTATTCGTTGTATCGCACTTGAATTGAAGATGTACCATACCATAATAGATATGTGTTATTGTTGCATAAATAATATTGTTACAAAAGCGAATGGAGCAGTTATTTACACACTCATTCTACGTAGATTGTTCTGTTGTTTTCATGGCTGTACGTGACTTTGACATCCGATCTTCATTCTCTTGCTCTTCACATGTCTTTGTCACTCTTATTCTTCAAGTCTGCAACTCTCTCACTCAATTAAATTTCTCGAGATTTCTTCAGACTTCTTGAACAATTGAGATCATGTTCCTTGGCCTTCTCGAAGCGTCTGGTGACCTCCAATTCTTGGAATTATACAACTACAACAGCTATATAAAGGAGTCCACGTGAACCAGTGAGTGAGTCTTACAAAAGCTTGTGTGACAGTTAGTTTTACAAACCTGCGTGACAGATTGTGTTTACAGATCTCATGAGAGAGACAATCCAGTGCCAGTGGAGTAAACAGTGCTTGATTCCAGTGTCAAGTGCAGAGACAAGTGTTTACTATTTGTACAGCTTACTAATAGTTTAAAGACGTTGTGTTAAGTGATACTATTTGGGAATGTAAAATAACGAATTGAACTGTGTTTTGTAAGTGATTAGTTGCTCTTTTATCATTTCTTTTTACATTATTGTACAGTTTATTGGACTCTTGTTTCTTTTATTATTGATCAGCCTGTAATTAATTATTCATTAATTCTTGTAAATAATTACTGAAAATAAGTAGTAGCCTGTTATTTGTTGATCTGTTTTTCTTTATTAATTGAACTTACAATTAGTGTGTGTAAATAGACTAATTTGTGTAAATAAAGTGCAAGTGAACTTTAGTGTTGCCAGCCTTATTTTAGCTATTAGAACCCGTAACAATATGGTCATTTGGTGAATAGTATCATTGGGGTCGGTTCAAGGAGTTTTTCTGGGTCAAGCTACAGCAAGATCCTTCTTTGGCGCTTTTGTGTACCCAGAAGGGGGCCGTAAAGTTGTCGAGGTGCCCTAGGTCACAAAGTCATGAAAAATTATCTATATATATTTTTAAAATTTAATACTATTGTTAAATGATATTTAATACAATATTCCACATACTACAGTAATATTGTCAAATGTTAATCTATTGTTCAGTGATCTTCAACAGTTGCATTATTTTCAGTTTTTGTTTAAAAAGGAAAGTATCAACACTGTACAATAGTAGATAAATAGCCCCCCCCCCCCCAATTTTGAGCTGGGACCATCCTTGTATAGAATAAAGTCACTATATTATAGTCTCCATGCTATACTTTAGAGTCACTATATAAAGTCTATGTATTGATACTAGCCTCTAATACTCTGCAATGCATTTTTTACACACACTAAACATACATTGCAGTATGCAACTGTATTACGTAAACAAGGAATTGATTTTATTTACTATTAATATTTACATACTGTATATTTTAAGGATACGCAGGCATGGAAGATTTTGGGGTATATCAGGTTAGGTTGAGTTGGAGAACCTAACCTGACCAAGAGAGCGTGTGGGTGGGTGGGTAGGTGGAAGAGTGATAGGCAAGTTTTATTGCAAGTTAGTACGAGAGCGTGCGAATTGATTTTGGCGACAAGCGTCCTCCCTCTGACAATTTGTGCTGTGGAAGTTAGGGATGAAGGGAAGACATACGGAGATGGGGATCTCAAGGGAAAAATAGTAGTAGCTGGACCAAACGAACAGAGCAGAATGAATAGGGGATGCGTCTGGCCACTGCAACATGTATGGACAACTGTGCTTGTGGTTGTGCTGGTGCTCCCTGGAGGCCTTCAGCCCCAACTTTTCGTTCGTCTCTTCAGACTTCCGCGTTCCATTCATAGTCTATGAACTGAATAGTCTTCTATATCTATATCTCTATAGTCAATATGTATAGTCTTCTAATGAACTCACGCACCATTATACAGCACAGACTGCTGTCAGTGCTTTGTTTCATTATTGACTCAGCTGTAGATTCTCATCTCATTTAATAACTTTACAATCAATTTTCAGAGACTCAATTTGATGGGGAGAGGGACGTAGCATTTTTTGTTTTTGATTGGGTGACAGCTCAATATTTATTTTTGATTATTTTACCTGTATACGATTCTCTCACAAGATAGGCTATTATTTGATTAACGTTCAATCATTATTAAGAACATCTGACAAAACAGTTATTTATGTATTAAGAGCGTGAAACGCAACTTTATGAGCCAAAACAGTAACTGAGCGACGCATAGCGGAGCGCAGTAATTTTGCGAGAGCGATAAAGAAGCTTCACGCGCGAATTACATACAATATTTTTTCTACATCTGCAGTTCTGGATTCCAACACAATAAAAGCTTGTAATTTGTAGCATTACAGACTGTGTGCGGATTTGGTTAGCGTGCGCCATTGTTAAGTTTATGAGAATTTCAGGGATTCCGAGATCCACCAATGAGAACGCATCAAAATCAAAACAGAAGCATAAAGAAAACAGCTGGCGAGCGTAAAGTACTTTACCGCTCGCGAAGCAGTAAAGAGGTATTTTACAATTAGTTTTCAGTACGTAAAGAACTACTTTACGATGAGAACTACTTTACCTGCTCAGCAAGCGGTAAAGTACTTTACGCTCGCCAGCTGTTTTCTTTACGCTTCTGTTTTGATTTTGATGCCTTCTCATTGGTGGATCACGGAATCCGTGAAATTCACATAACCTCAAAAATGGCGTACGCTAACCAAATCCGCGCATGGTCTGTGATGTTACAAACTACAAGCTTTTATTGTGTTGGAATCCAGAACTGCAGTTTTAGGAAAAATAGTGTATGCAATTCGCGCGTGAAGCTTCTTTATCGCTCTCGCAAAATTACTGCGCTCCGCTACGCGTCGCGCAGTAAATGTTTTGGCTCGAGCGATAAAGTCGCGCTTCACGCTCTTAATACATAAATAACTATTACAGATAAGATCAGTAACTAAAGATTAAACATAAGTTACAAAATATACTAGATTTGTTGGCAATGGAATAGTACAGTCCTCCACGAATATTAAACTGCTTAGTTTAAAAACAGACAATTTAATAAACTGACAAATATATACAGAAACAGAATTTATTATTTTCGAATTCCTCAAAGTGCTATTAATTCATACTGACGACTTCCACAATGGCGGATATTGACAACAGCATTGAATAGCTGATGGGAATCGATGAACTTGAAATCTAACTTGTGAGATACAAGCCGATATGGCCAAGTGTAAAATGAGTAAAAAAAAAAACGAGTGCTGCTGTGCAGAAGGGTCACTATAGTCTAGTGGTTAAGGCGCCCGACCGGCAATTGGGGATTCGTGTTTCGATTCCCGGTGGTGACTAATATTTTTGTATAGTAGCATTTATCGTTTTCCATCGGCTATTCAATGCTGTTGTTAATATCAACCATTGCGGAAGTCTTCATTATAAATTAATGGCACTGAAAGGAATAAATTCGAAATGAAAAAATAATTCTGTTTCTAAACAGCTTTGTTTCATTATTGTCTCAGTCACAGATTCTCATCTCATTTAATAATATTACAATCAATTTTCAGTGACTGAATTTGATGGGGAGAGGGACGTAGCATTTTTTTAATTGGGTGAATGCTCAATATTTATCCAAAGTAATTATTTTTTATTATTGTACCTGTATACGATTCTTTCACTAGATATGTGATTTCTTTCTCATAACAACATTTATTCATATACGAGAACTTCTGACAAACAAGTCTTTACAGATTAAAACTAAAGATTAAACTTCATTTGTTGCCAATGTAATAGTAGCCTACAGTCCTACATGAATATTAAATTAATAGCCCATTGTTTGTCATGGGGAATGTATCCAGGTGCAGGTGGATTTTTACTTCATTAGTAATACATTTTTCCTGTATTATTTTGATTTAAACAAGATTTCTTGCATGGCATAGAATTCAATGTCTATTTATTTTTTTAAACTAATGTTAACATTACATGTGTTTCATTATTGACTATTATTTATTACAGCAGTAGCCATTATTTCAAAATTGACTGAGATTTTGCTACCCGAGTTAATGAATTGCTTGTTTAATATGCTCAAGTGTTTATATTGTTAGATTCTATTTTATGTATTGTTGACTATTGTCAATGCTGACTGATGAATAGGCTATGACATGTGTATGAATAAATAAATAAAAGTGCAAATTTTGGGCGTTTAACAACAAGTTGTTAAAATGTTCTTGGTGCACAAAATCTCATTCGGTATTATTATATTGTTGAAAAGTACCAAAATGTCCTTGTCTTTATATTAGTTATGCTGCAATCGATCACTTTTACCTTCCGTTAAATTCAAATTTTGTATCATAATTGAATGACTTTGCTCTATGACGAGACAAGAAATGAATTCAGAAGAAGAAAGCCTATGAGGAGAAAGATTTTATCACTGCAGTGATGCTTCACGTAGGCATACTTGCGGATCCAGGAAGATCCTGCAGCAGTGGTTGTGTGTGAGTGAGCGCGTACCAAAAAGGTGTATCAGAGAGATACGGGTGGAGATAGCTTATTATTTGTCCCCGATCTCACGCCAAGAAGCGTGTGAAAAGATGCTGGGTACTGTAGTAGCCTACTAGTAGGTCCTTCTATTCTCCCTACATTGCTCATCTTGCCTATGTGTTTGCTCTTCCCTACGAGATACATCACGCATTTTTTGAGTCAAGAGTGGAATCAGAAGAAGATAAAGAGGCGAAGAGGAAAGGAAAACAAGGAGGTGAAGAATAAAAAGAGAAAGCTGAAAAAGAAGAAAGTGCAAAAGAAGATGAAGGGGAATAGGGATAAGAAAATAGGGGTGACAGTGCGGGAGAAAAGAATGTGTGTGTGAAAGTAAGACTTCGAATAGGGACTTAGCAGGTCTATGATGAATACTATGTCTTCCATTCCTTATTTTACACCCTCGCACAAAGTCTATTTTAGGCGGAAAAGAAAAAACCATTATCTGTGTCGTATTGTCAACGCAAAAAACTTCCCTTTTTCTTCTCGCACGTTGATCTGATTACTTGAAATTGTTTTTTTTTCTCTTAGAGAAAATCTGACAGATTACAGTGTCTGAAACTTCAAATCTTGATGCCAAACGAATTGCAGTCTCTTTATGATGACTAGATTATAGTTGCAATAAATTTGAGCCGGTTAAAATGAAAATATCGACCGCTGAAATGTGCACTAAAGGAAAATTCATTTGGGGTTTCAAGAAAAAATATAAAGAAATGCATCAATTGGTACTTTTTATTATGTAATACATCTTAGGGTAGTAATTGAAAATGCATTCACTCCAACTTTCCTCCCCCGTGTTACGTTGTTCGAGTTCATAACAAATTAGGTAGGTTCACTCAGTTTCTTGGTAGCCTATTATTTTAGAAAATAGTTTTATATCAGGTTTTATGATTCCCACATGAGACTTGTGCTTGCAAAGGTAATGAGATGAATGATGGCACATATTATGCCACGATGAACAACGGGAATCGAACCAGAGACCGCAGGAGTCTGGTCAGTCACATTCTTATCAAATATAACGCTCTAGAGCCGATAACACCACTGCGACTACGAATAAATAAAAATTAGGCTACCTAAATACAAAATAAAAATAAAAAAGAGAATTATTGTTTCATTAGCCAAAAACAACTCTGCATCTGAAGGCGTTTAAAATTCAAATTAATAAATTTTCATTATACATAGTAGATAATAATAATAATAATAATAAGCGTATGGCTTTTAATGGTGGGGAGACCCTTACGGGTAGTTCCACCTCGCCGTTTGTGCCATGTTACGGGGAACATGGTGGACCTACTATTTTAGGTGGGTTCCGAACCACCGGGTAAGTGATAATAAAGCTTGTAACATCAAGTCATTGAAGCACGGTCTACTATTACATAGTAGATAATAGTGCAAAACAGAGTTGATATTAAAATCATCAAATCAAACCAAGATTAAACACTATTGAGGAATAGGAGGTAGTTCCTGATGAAGTGCAGACGTCAAGAAGCATTACAGAATTATTCATTAATGCAAACAGTCATTAACTAAAGGCTACATAACAAATAACATAGTAGGTGGTTCTGGTGATTTTAAATAATTTATGATACCTTTTGAGCCTACACATAATATTTTTTGTCAGAAATGTTATTAAGGTTAATTACTATAGATGCACTGTTATGTAACCAGAGTGAAGCCGCTTCAAGGACGCCACTGCATCTAGTTACTGTACTTCCTTATGGCGCTATTCATAGCAAATGATAGTGAATGAAACAAGTTTAAAAATAGACCATTCAACTGATTGAAACGAATAATTGCAGTCGAGTACACAACATGAGTTATCGTATTGCAATTGCAACAAAAATTATTAATAGATTTATTGAAAATTATTTTTATAATTATGGTATTTTCGAACCGTATTGAACGTAGTACGGTATTATATAAATTCTATTAAATCGGAAAATATAATGTAGAGTGCTTTAGGAGGAATCTGTCATACTGCTTCAGCTCATTCCTCTCATCCAAAATAAAGAAATAAGTTCACATAAACATAGGCCCAGAAACGCTTCGTAGCAAAAATAAAAATGGCTGAAGTGCCAGTTATCCCTGTCAATTTACTCATTCAGAAATTTGTAGTACATTCAATCATTCAGCAACGTGGTCAGGTCTCATGTAAAATAAGCTGAAGATTCGAATGAAATATGTTAAAAGTCAGTAACTACAGTAATTATTGACGTAATCGATAAAGTATTAAAAAATGGCCACAAAACATCTTCATAAATTCATAAAATGGCGTTTTCTTGGATCACAGCAAGAGAAAAGCAAGTTGAAGGAAGTCTGTGTTTTGTTCTAATAAAACCAGGTTTTATGAATTCTGGGTGTGCTTGCGGGTATGGGGTTACCTCAAATTTTATTTTCAAAATTGTATTGTCTACAAGTTTTGTGAGAAAAAATTATTGGTTAATTATTGCTAAATTTATTCACTCTAAATTTGATAAAAGATGTTTTATGCGCAATTTCTTGAATATCTCAATAATTACTTTTAATAATTGTAATCATACAATAAATCTCAATAATAATACAGACTTTTAGCAAGTTTCATTCGAATTCTCAGCTTATTTTACATAAAACCTGACCACATTGCAAATTAATTGAAGGTGCTACAAATTTCTGAATGAGTAAATTGAACGGGATAGCCACTAACTTCAGCTATCTCTATTTTTGCAACGAAGCATTTCTGGGCCTACGTTTATATGAACTTTTCTCTTTATTCTGAATGAGAGGAATGAGCTGATGCATATGGCAGATTCCTCCTGAAACACTCTTAGCGTCCCTTGTGACAAAGAAATGAACAAAACAATTTGCATTCATGGAGGCATGGAGCATGATGATTAAAATATAGAATTGGTTGTACTGTTTTGAATTTAATATTTATTTTTCCCTGAAGGGGGAGAAGAAAAAGAACCGAAGGAACCTATGGATTATAATGTTATATTTCTGATATTCCGATTGAATTGGATCTACAATAAAGTAGGTACGGTATATAAACCAAATATTAGTAGACATCTAATATTCTATTTGGCGCGATTAAGTAAGATTGGCTCTTATTGAAATAGAACTGCCCATCTGATCAATGCCGAATGGAATAAAATAGATTTGGATGTGCTAAATGTTTATTTGTAGATCGGCATGATAGCAATCAATCATTTCGTTTGGACTAGGAGAAGAGCACGGGGTTTGGGGAGGGGTGTGGAAAGGAAGCGTGAGATGCGTTGAGTCCTGCAATTCGCAACGATAACATCTAGAAAGAGGACTGTCAGCCACATTTTTTGGCAAGGAGCCGCAATCTTGACGATGTGAGTTGGACCGTTTCTCTACTCATCGGGTGACTCATTTTGTTTTCTACAAGATGAGGAGAGCAGGCTAATAGTTAGTTTACTTTACATTTTTTCTATTTATTTAGACATGTAGTGCATGCATTTTACATGTTTATGAAATATAGTCATGGGGCTTGAAGATACATGACGATCGATAAGGTATCTCGCTTATAAAAAAAATAATAAATATAGTTTGAAGTTTCTAATAAATGGATAAATGATTAAAATTATAAAAAATGTAACAATATAATAAGAATTATACAATTATTTAAGAGCTAGCAAATAGCAGTACTGTATCAATAAAACATATACAAGAACTGTACAATTATAATAACAACTGCGTTCAAAGGGAAGTACCATCCAAAATTTTATAATTCACTTCCTGTTTTCATCAAATCTATAAGTAAGAAACATATTTTCCTTAAGGCAGCGAACCAGTGAAGGAATACCTCATCCAATAAGACGATGTCAGTATTTATTTACATCCTTAATTTAAAAAAAAGCTTCATTTAATTTGAGAAGAGTTTTATTTCAAATAATCTTTGTTAA
Source organism: Conomelus anceps (assembly GCA_948455865.1). Taxonomy (NCBI): domain Eukaryota; kingdom Metazoa; phylum Arthropoda; class Insecta; order Hemiptera; family Delphacidae; genus Conomelus; species Conomelus anceps. The sequence continues at coordinate 34,438,577 of OX418216.1, forward strand.
ATGGTAATCTTATTTTATAATTTCTAATTTGTGAGAAGTCCGAATTGTTGTTTTTGTTTGTCTAGCAGTTTAATTGCAATTAGAAAATGTCGCATCAACTTATCTCTTCAGATCTCTATTTTAAGTAATACGTTTTTTGCATACCAACCCACACAGGCTAGGTCTCGGGATGTTTCTATTTTATTCATCTTGGGAAAAGGAGTTTATTTTATGGTAATATCGTATAATATATTTAACTATAATAAGAGAATGTTTTCTGTCTATTGTACAATGTTCTTGTGGATGAATAAATTTATTTAATTTCATTTCAGTACCACAGACGATCTGCAGACTATGAGAGAGAGAGTTGTCTGCGAATTTCTTTCCGTTGTTTTACTCGAAAATGACATTGTAATCTTTCATTTTGCAAATAATGTCATTCAAAATTATATTACTTATTATTACCGTATTCAAAGGGAAGGGCTTCTAATTAAAAATAAGTATAATACATTACATCGAAAAAGTAAGCCGTAATTATTAATAGGAATTATAGTAAAAATAACAAGTCAATTTAAATCAATGCTAAGTAACAGAATAGAGTTTATGTGACTCTTTTTGTCAACATAGTTTCCTCATCTAGTCTATACGCCTTCTCTTCTTCGTCTGATTCTCTTCCTCTTTTTTCGTTCATTTTTAGAATATTTTTATGTACAGAACATGAAACCAAACTCCATGTAGTCAGAGCTCATACCAAACTCCAGCATGTACTCAGAATTCCTATTAAACTCCAAGTAGTCAGAACTTTCACCAAACTCAATGTAGAGAGAACGGTCATATTCAAAATCATATAAATAGAATTAACCTTTATATAATTTATTTAAATTGTTCTATTCTTAAAAAAGAATTATTTTTTATTTCTTTCTCTGTTTTATATATTCTTGTATTTTTCTGGGGCTAAGTAATTTATCAACCCATAGATGGTTTCATCCCTTAAAAATATGCAAATGCATATGGAATATTCCTTTCTTTCGTGGTTAGCTAGTGGGCGGTTGGACCGTAAGTTGCGTGTGCACCGTGTATTCAGCAGACTTGACTTGTGGCAGTGCAGTGAAATGAATCGAAATCCGGTTGTGCAACAAGGCAAGGTCGGCCTTGCAACTTGCAACTGCACTGCATTGCAATGCAATTGCACTGTCAACGTCAAGGGTCGGTTTAATAGATGCTGCTGCTATTTAGACACGCCAACTTATTTATGTTCGTCACTGACCTCTCTCAACATTATTCCGCTTCAACTCAAAGCGATTTAGCCTACTCAACAAATAATAGTTACCAACAGCATACCAACCAACGGCCTAGTTTTTTTCATAGAACTTTGCTATACCATGGAAAGTTCATTATGGAATATTGAGATACATGGAGAAATCTTGATCTCATACAAGAAGGATATTCAATCATTTTGTTAAAAAATAAAACTATGAAAATAGATTGACGATACAGGTATATCTTCTCTTCCAAGTTACTGTATTATTAAAATTGAATGGAGATGACTTCAATCTTGTTGCGGATATAAGAGTAAGTGATTCGTGTATAAGGGTTTAGAACGTACCGCATAATAAATTCTTGATTAATTTCTTCAGTACATTTAGATGCTGGATATTTTTATCAACAAAGGTAAAAATAGAAGCATTACGTAATAATAAATTATGAGGCTCTTCAGATTTCTGGCCTCCTCACATTCTGACACAAAAATATCAGATTTAAAATTGAAAATGAGTTGGTGAGTTCTAGCATATATAAAAAAACATACATAATAAACGGAGTTTCCACGAACACAACGAATTTACATAAAATAATTATCAATTTATAACCACATATACCATTTAACGTCTTTGGTTTCTATAAACATGACATGCTTCCCGATTAAAAAAAAATGCATCAGCAGTTCTTGAAAAAGTTTTGTTTCTTTTTATTTTTGTTCAGCAGATCTCATAATATCATGCCTCGATGTTTTCTGTTTTTTTTTCAATTTGATGATTTAAAATAATTTCAGAAACATTTTCAAAACAATAAAAAATGAAAAGGTTAACGCTGGCACTGTAAAAAAGTGGATAATTGGTCTAAGCAGCAACCTTCGTAATATTCTTCAATCCTTTTTTTGTATTCAAAATGAACCAGCTGTCCAATGTTTAACTAACCATGACTAACCTAGAGCCTATAGTGGCGATCTGTTTTACATCATAATTATTTTTTTTAGACTACCAAACTCCAAAATCTATAGCGATCTCACTTGGACTATGAAGAAGCTATATACTAAGTTTCAAGAGTTTAGAATCTTTATTTCAAGCGCTGGAGCACAGACGGACGGACAAGGGCACGATTTCAATAAGGCTCTTTCGGGTCCTTAATAAATTAATGTATGTAGCACAATTCAACATAGGGTGCAAAAGTCACTAAAAATTCATTGGATAGAATAAATCTCTTTATTCTTATGATTTCAAATACAAAAATACTGCGACGTTCATGATGTTTCTGCACATTACGATATAATAACGAGAACGCTATGGGCTCTTTGCGCATGCGCAGAAACATGAGAGAACGAAATGAGCTGTGCACGCATGGACAGAGAGCCTGTAGTGTTTTCGTTTTTATAACTTGAATTGCAAAACTAATAATTCATTCTGAATGTTGGAGTTTAACATTGACAGGAAATAAACATTCAATTCTATACATGAAAAATGCACAGAGGAGTGTAGTAAAGTACCATTTTTACAATTAATCTTTACCTGGTAACCGCTCATTTGCAAGCTCTAATCGTCTTAGAATTACGAGATTATCGAGATCTAAAAGTGTACGCCAATACACTATAATTACAACAAATAACACCCATATTCCTTAGGATTAAGGCTTCCTTAACTTGAGGGTGACTTTAAAAGCTCTCACTCAAAAGGATTTTCAAGACTCCCTTTGGATGAGAAAGCAAGTACGGCTCATAATACCAGCCCAAATCTCGTTTTGAGACTCAATACAATTTTATAACATAAATTCTGGAAATATTCGATGAAGCTGATGTTTTGTTTCCGACTCGGTCCTGAAATATTCCACCAAATTCTAGAAGATTGATTTAAAAAAAAAATGGCGTTTTGGATAAGTATCCAATCTGACCGAAATCAGGTAAGAAGAGTCTAGTTGTGTACAGTGTTTCAGAAGCAGTACCTGTCATACTGCACTACGACATTCCTTTCATCAAAATAAAAAAAGGTTTTATAAAAATAGCTTTGTTTCGTTTCAGAAATGAAAATAGCTGAATTTAGCAGCTATTCATATGAATTTACTTATTCAGAAATCTCTATAGCAGTTATTTAGGATGTGATTTCGACATATTCTATGTAAATGTAGCTGATAGTTAAAACATGCTATAGGTTTCAAACCACAGGAAAAACAAAAAAAGCCCATAGCACGCTTTTTCAAGTTTGAAGTGGATTAACTCCGTTAATTGTCAATAAACCGATATTTTTCCCTACAAAAATTTGTAGAGAATTCAATTTTGAAAATAAAATATAAAAATAACCCAACAGTCAAAAACACTTCCAGAATTCATAAAACCAGACTTTATTTGAACAAAAAACTGATTTTGCACAGCTATCTTCAACTTCCTACTCTCGTGTTTTGATACAATAAACCCAATTTTATGAATTCTCAACAAGTTTTGTATGAACAAATTATCGGTTAATTTACATTTAAACAAGCAAACCCACTTCAAACTTGAAAAACGTGTTTTTACATATTTTGTTGAATATCTCAACAATTACTGTAGTTATAGACCTGTTTTAATAGTTTACTTCAGCTAAATTCACAAAGAATTTGATCATTTCTACATTCTAAATTAGAATCCTAGAGCTTTGCGAATGAGTAAATTAATAGGGATATCAGCTAACTTACGCAATCTTTATTTCTGTAACTAAGCGTTTCCGGACGTATGTCTATATCTTCCTTCTATAACGTATGTCTGTCTATATCGTCCTTTTCTCTTTGTTTTGTTGATAAGAATGAGCTAGTGCAATATGGGGCACATTCCTGCTGAAACGTCCTGCATATTTACTTGTAGACTATGAGGTGTTCTCGTCTTGAAAACTGTCCTGCATTTCAACTTCATCGATAGTGCGACTCTGGCCGGGGGAAGGCGTGACGAATGTGGCGGGCATCGGCCGGCCAGTGCTGCTAGCCTCGGGCGTTTCGTCGGCGCCCATCCACGCACTGCCACTGCCACTACCACTCGGCGACTGTCCGTCCAGCATTTTGAATTTCAGACTTTTCGAATTGCCGCTAACCGAGTTCAATATATCGACTAGGTGCTCTTGTGACGAAGAATCTGCACCTGCAATCAAATACAAATTCACGGTGAAATAGAATTAAATATATAATGGAATTAAAATGAGAATTTCAAATTTATTAACGCAAATACAAGTTTAATATTAGGCTAATCATTAGGGACTGGTTAGTAGGGAAAATAACTTGGTTCTCGCTTTTTTGTTCATGGGTTTTTGTAAATACTGTTACAAATGAATAAATTTTAATTTTGTACACAAATAATTGCGACTGTTATATTATAAAAATTAAAAATAAAACAAGAAATTAGATTAATACAAAATAGATCATATTCTTGCATCATAACCAGATAAAATTCCTACACTAACAACATATGAGAATGAATTTTAAAATAAAGAATATTAATACTATTTGATAAGCTATGCTATCTATCTAGCTTAAAGTTATACTCGTACATTCAGTTACATGTGAAGCAATTTAATTTATTTATTCTCATTAATTATATACAAAAAAGTAGGCGATAGAAAACAAAACCAATAATATACACTTTATTATCCATACTAGAATAAAATGTAAAATAATGTAAACATTGAGAAACCCATCTATAATGCACTTGTTTGTGTGTAAGGGTGAATCTGGTGGACATAATAGTAATTATTAAGATGATGATAACAATACTGTGTACGAGAATAATGAAATAATAGAATGATAAGTAAACTGGGACCAATATATACATAATATACAAAAGAGGCTGAAGCTTAAAAATTACAATTTTGTAATTTTAGCAGTGTGTCACTTTGCCAAAAATATGTGGCTCATATCAGCTACATGGCTGGTGTTAATCAAATCATCAAGCTTGTCATATTATACTTCAAAATGCTTTGTTGTTAGGAAACTAACTTCGTCATTTACCCATCACGGCACGATGCCCTAAAAACGACCTATCTTGCATACCTAGTACAGTGCGAGACTGAGCTCCGTGCCCCTCGGAGGAATGCACTACGTCACTGTGACATCGTAAAAGCAATGCAATTGTGCGTCTCTGTGCGTGCGTCCGTGCTGCCCAATATAGAAATTCTTCATCTCTCCTCTTCAGACGTCAGTGACACGGAGCTTAGTCTCGCACAGTATAGACGTACTAGTTGGTTGCCGTGAATAATTAGATTTCTATAATATTGATATTGCTGTAATAGTTCTCTAGAAGTTAATAAAGTTGTAATCTTTTAGAATATTGCGATTTTTTAAAAACGACATTGACCTGAAAAAGGAGGTGTTTCCTCCATCAGCTGTTCCATGACGTAGTTAAGCATTGTTGTGCTGAATGAATTATCTCTACGTTGTCCGAGTGCCTTATGGAACGTCTCGACGGCCTCTTCATTTCTGCCAAGCAGCGCCTGCACAAAGCCAATGCAGGATAGTGTTGAGGGGTTCAGTGGTGATAGCAGCAACGCCTGAAACCAAAACACCGGTATTAATCATCAGTAAACTGGCCAGTTACGCCATTTTTACATAAAAAATACAGTTTTTCGGCTGTTTATATCAGATTACAAAAAAAGTTGTGCAAGTTTGTTTTTATTACAATAAATTATTGGTGACATTGGGGTAGTTATTCATAATGTGTAAGACTTGATATTTTGAGAAAATTTATTTTGAATTTTAACGAAATAAGTTACTACAGTTTCTACTAAATCCAACTCAAATTGACTCATTGATTGAGAATGGAGCGACTACCCAAACTATAGTATAATTTCATTTATAATGGTCACTGTGACAACGTCAAGTCTTATTTATTTGTAATTTTGTTCTCAATAAAGACTAGCATTCCATTCATAAATACAATTTCTGATAAAGTTAACGGCTTCCGGCCTCCAAGTGAATCGTATTTGAATAATTTATTTAGTCACTACTTTAAAGAATGTGTTATTTTACAAGCCGTACTATCTTTTCATTGTAAAAAACATGGATTTGTACGAAATTTCAGTATAAAATCTCAAACCGTCAACTAGAAACAATGGCTTTCTGAGAAACTTAAATTGGTGGATAAAAACGGATGGGAAATTGCCATTTTTTAAATGAAAAATATTCTTTTCTATATAAATATACGGCGCGTGCGCTACGCTTCTATGGGACATTCTGTATGACCAATGTCAGTATAAATCTTAAATATGTACTACCCATAATATTTGAAACAAAATCAAAATCGGATCAAGTCAATGAGAAAGCACTCTTAACATCCTTCATAAAGAATTCTTGTTTATCAACTGGTCTTGGAAGCACCATCTTATGTTTTCTTTTGTGAGAAGACCCTTGAAGGGCAGAGTTAGATGTTTAGAATTTACGATGACAAGTTTATTATACATTTTGATTATTGCGTTTTGCCAATCTTACACTTGTTCATCTAAGTTTGTGTTTGCATACTTAAATTGCATAGATGGTAATTTCAACTTTCAGGAATAACAATAATATGCATTCTATTATTGTCAATTCAACCCATTCTTCATACTGCATACAGTGAAATGGCCACTGTATGTATGTCATACATATAACATTGATTTGAATTGAATAATTTATTGAATTATTTATTACATTCGGGCTATGAGAATGCCCAAGTATGTGAATAATTTATCAATATACTTTACTTTGCAGCTTTCTGCGTAGCTTGAACTATTCCTACCTGTTGATGATAGTCGAGAGCTTCATTGTATTTGTGCAGTTTACGGCAAGTATGACCCAAATTATTTAAAAGCGGTTCCCATTTCTCAGCAATCATTTTGCTAGAAACGTTGATATCATACACTTTTGCAAGGGCCGATTCGAATAATTTTTCAGCTTCAATGTACCTACAAGAGAATAAGACCCATAAATAAATAAATATTATAAAACAATCAAATTAAACCATAACCACCCAATTTCAACAAAACAAATGAAGGCAAATCAAATTTTTCAACTATAAAGCTGTTTTCACATCTACAGACACGTAAAGTATCAGACCAGATTAATGCACTTTAAGACGTTTGCAGAACCCTATCTCTGATAATAGCTCTCAAATTCACTCAGAAAATAGTTTTATCACTTGTCTGACCTGATAGGATACGTATCTGGCAGGTTATGTTGCATGGCTGTGTGTGAATACAATCATACAAATCCATAAAATAATGTTACGTGTTCTTTCTCTAAAATAATGCTGGCAATACTTTAAATTAGCATTAACTTTTCATGTGAAATTTAACGACATGCAGTCAAATATTTGTTAAGAACGCAGTTCGTCATGGAACAAGAAATCCAGGAATTTAAATTAGCACTTGCACTTTATTAACACAAATTACTTACAACACGCACTAATCATTTATATCACACAAAATAAATCAATCAGAAACGAATAAATCAATAATGTTCAGCTAATAATGGAATAACAAATAAATATAATAATAATAATAATAACAAAATAAATCAATCATAACGAATAAATCAATAATGTTCAGCTAATAATGAATTTGCTATATTACTGTTCCAAAATTAATTACTAACTGTTAATAGGCCGATCAAATATTTAACAAATAACTGTTCAATAATTCAAGAAGAAACGTCTAAAAATAACAATTAAAACACTTACGTAGCACAGGTCTGTCACCGTATTACAATAATAGCAATGACTATTTGTACACTTGCATTAACTGAAAAAATATGCTTGTCTAAATATGCTGCGTTTATCACTTTCACACTAAAGGTTCGTATAACACAGTCTTTAGTAACATTCACTGGATTACACAGTCGTTATTAACTGGAAATACGGTCTGAATAAACTCTCACTGAAGACTGCCATACGTTACGAAGTTGGAGCAATAACTGAACTAACTGTTTACACGAGCATCCGCTTATATAAGTAATTGTGACATTCCAGAAAGAACTAGAGAATTAATTGCCTTTTCGAGATTATTTTATATACACAGAAGTGCCTTTTCGAGATTATTTTAATACACAGATAAGAGTTTATTAGAATTAGAACATTCCCGAAGTCTGCAAGGTGAGGGGAAGAACATTAAACAAAAGTGCATGTTATCGCTTAAACTGAAGTAATTTATTATTGACACAGTGCAGAAAGGGAAGAAAAATATTTTTCTCTTCTTTCTGGCATTTTATAACAATAATATACCCTTGCCTAATGCGTTATGTTGAGTAAACTTAAAGAGTACAGAAGCGTGAAGTGTGATGAATTCAATAATAACAGTGCTTTTTCTGTTCAACTAAATCAGATCTATTATAACTTTTCCCCATGTCTACACCAATTTTGTATGTACAAATTGAAAAGGAACAAATGTATTAATATTGTAAATACTAGTACTGATAATGTAAAAAGTAGATATTTTCAACTCAATGGATATAGTTCTGTATGGTTAATAGTAATTGTAATGCAGTTGATCAAGGCCTGAACTCCTGCTTGGCTCTAACCTCTACATAATAAAGGAAACAATCTCAAAACACAATAAATGCTTTTATTCAAGTTTTCATCAATAATCACAAAGTTCTAACAAAGTTAACTTTTAGCATTTTATAAACAGCTTCCTATCACTTTTGAGCAAATTATGTGAAGCTTCAATAGAATTTAATACTCAATTTTTCAACTCAATTCAGCTTTCAACTCAATTGAGCTACCAATTGAAGAGAATTGAACTTTTATTTTTCTAGTAACAGGATGATATTAGTTCAAATACACAGATTTAAGTTGTAGTGCAAATATGTAAAATGAAATTCAATGGAAGAACGAATACAGAAATGGATTATTAAAGACCAAAAATGTAAAAATCAAACTTACCTCCGGTTTTGAAAAGCAACTACTCCTTTCTCATGAATAACAAACGGATCATCAGGAGCAATGTTTTGCGCCTGAGAGAAAAACTTTTCAGCCAGATCAATGTTATTTGTTAAGCCACATTCCAAACCTATGTATAGGAGAGGCAAGTGACATCTGAAAATATAGGAAATAGATACAACCAACTCAAATTTAACAAGGAATAGATTAAAATATTGTACAATAACTTATAACCAATTTACTTCGATAGATGAAATTCGGTTCAATACAAATAATTTTCCTAGCTGGTTAAGGGGGCCAAGAGAATACTGGAGGGCAATTACAGTTGAAATTTCTAGTACATTAAGATTGAAGCTGAAAGTAGAAAGGATTAGAACGGTCTGATTTTAAAAACAAAATTTGATCAACCCTGCTTGGTGTACTTAGTTATTGAATACATAATATTCATTAGTAAATAAATATTTCATTCCTGTGTTGCTTCGACAGTAATCAAGTCTTTGCAGCTCGTACATTTCTGTATTACCTCGCAGCTCTTGAAGAAAATAAATAGTGGACTGCTGATCATTAATTATCATAAAAATAAAATAGAATTTGCTTATAATGGCATGGCCAGCCAAACAAATTCTTAAATATAAGCAAGCAATAGAATCTTGGCTGGAGCTATTAAGGGATATTAGTAATTAGCATCTGAATTCTTATAAAAAAACTGGTCATTCTCATCAAATGAAGGTCAACTGAATTTATATTTTTATCAACTAAATAGTACGAACAGTGTACTTCTAATAACAGCACTTTTATTGGTTGAGGAGAAACGCCTTCTAATTGGTTGGAAGTTGAACATGCACGCTGCATAATGATTTGCTGCCATCATTTTAAGCAAGTGCTCCAATTGGTTGACATCAAACGCCTTGTAATTGGTTGGAAGGTGGACCCAGCATACTGGATAATGATTGTTTGTCAGTATTTAAAGCTAGTTCTCCTATTGGTTGAGGTAGAATGCCTTGTAATTGGTTGAAGGTGGACCCAGTATGCAGCATAACGATTGTTTACCAGTATTTAAAGCTAGAGGTTCTATTGGTTGACAAGAAAAGTCTTGTAATTGGTTGGAATAAATTTTAGCATTGAATAAACATACTTTCTATGAAATTTTGAGTAATAACAAATACAAAGATTGTCATTCGCTAATCCATAGCAACATCAATATAATTTTAATATAAATTATAATATATAAATATAATTAATATAATTTTTTGTAGTGTTAAATTTGACATAAACCCATATAAAGTAATATTAATTAAACAAAAATACAAAGTGTAACACAAACCATTTCGAAAATTAGCTTTATATTCTGTTGCCTTGTTAAATCTTGAGAACGAACAAATCAACATACCCTTTCATTAACTGCGATGCTTTGAAGTAAGCAGCCATAGCTTGATCATGTTCATTTTCAGAAGCGAAAGAATGACCATAGGCCAGCCACGCCGGCCCAAATAGCCTGTCCAGTGAAGTAGCTTTTCCAAGATATCTTCTGGCTGGATCACTTTTACCTAAAATACATCAACAACCATAGTATGCATGATTCTATCAAGATTAAAAACTAAGCCAAAAATTATTGTTTACTGTTTTAAACTGGAAACTATAGTAAAATCTAAGTCAACAAAATACATGAAGTTTCCATACCAATTTTTATGATGGATTATTACTCACCCGTTTTTGAGCCATATTTTAAATTATTATATCACTGATAAATCATATTCAAGTGAGACAGAATCTGTACAGATGTATAAGAGCATTCTCTGATTATTTACTAGTAGATGATCCCAAAAAAGGCATAATTCACAAGTGGTAAAGAAGTGAATGCGGTTGGAATCGGGCTTATTAATACGATCAATATTATTTCAAACAAAAATAAATTTATAAGAATTCAAATTTCTGTACCAATAATACATCAAATTTGGGTGGTATAGGTAACTATTATTCCATCACATTAAGTGGTCCAAGTAGTTCATGCAAATTACTAGTGCATCATATTTAGATCTAGTATTATTGTTAATTCTATTAATGCCATTATCAAGAATATTTCATCAGGTATTTTAAGACATTGATTACCCCAGTTTAAAGAGGCAATTCTTGAATAAATAGATATCTCACCTATTAGGTAATAATAGCAACCAACAGCAAACCAACTGACTGCACTTTCTGGTTGTAAGTCCACTAGATCGTGGGCAAGGTAGAATAATTCTGAAAGTAAACGGAAACGAATTAATCAATCATTCATATTCCAATTTTTTGTAAAATTAATATTACAATACTACTCAAAAAGAATTATTAAAATAAACATGGTCACAGAACTATATTATTTTTGTAATAAATTGAAAATTATTGGAGCACTTGAAATTGAAAAATCATAGTTATTTTTTATTTATTTTATAAAATGATTATACATGCCAATCATTTAGTTTATTCGAAAATAATAAATGAACTGTTAATTTATGCAGGCATTTCAGATCTTACAAGAATAAAATGAGGTCGGCAATAGATAGAATAGATTTTCACAATTAGATTCATATGTCATGAGCTGTAATACATTTATCTAAAAGTGGGTAATTATTAAAAAATGTGACATTTTTTTATAATTCAAATAATTTTTTACTCTGAAATAAGTAGCTCAAATAAGATTCTTCACTACTTATGCCTAGCATATGCTTCAGACATGATGTTCGCTTCCAGATACCTCGTTACTCATGAACATTCATTTAATATCAACTTGAAATTGAATTCAAGATTAGAAGACCTTACAACTAAGATTTATTTTATTGATACTTATTTGCATTTATAAGAAAGACTTGATACTTATTGAATAAGAAAGACTTGACATCAACTCACTGTTAGTCTGTTTTAATTCAACGAGGCAGCTTATATGGATTGGTAAGCATGACGTGTGATAAGGATCCTTTTTCAAAACTCTGTAACAATAAATAGGCTATTATTGAAGAGGTAATTTTAAAATTTACAAACATTACACAGGGCTATGAAGGTCACAGACATGTAATATTATAGAAAATCATGACAAATTTTGTACAGGATTTCTTATTTGAATGGTTTATAGAATTGTCTAATATTCTATAGTTTGGAAATACAGTTGGAGATGAATAATACTGCAAATAATGAACAAAAAGAGCATCATTTATGATCAATTGTAAATTGTTCACACATGAATGAGAGTAGATAATCAATTGAAGATGTAATACGGTATAATAATGATGACAATAGAATAAAAAAATGTTTTTCTTTCTTTACATCGACTGATAGATCTTAGTGGATTCCTCTTTCGCGTCTTACAAGTTACATCTCTGGAGATAAGTGAAAATAGATTGTTGAATATTTAACTCTCTTGCATACTAACACACCACGACATACTAACATGATTTTTGACTTTTCCGGTGAAATTTGCCAATATCAAGTTAACAGAGAGTTCTAACAAGCGTTCGATGTTAGAACATCATAAAAGCTTTTTATGCTCGTTATTTTACACCAATATTGATTAACTACTCTAACCTCCAGTTCCTCTACACAATTCCCTGACCTGCACATGTGCAAAACTGATATTATCAACTTTGCCAAAACTATCTAATGAGCCAGAAACGTTGAAATTACAATTTAAATTACTGGTATACAGGAAATTATCACCACTGAGATTTTTAGATACTTGTCATTGGTACCACTACTTTTGTAGGTACCACTAGAAACATCAAAATAGTATTGAATACATGTTAAATTCACAACGTATTTGACGAGCTTGATATCAAGAATGAAATATGATTACAAATAATGACGAAAAGCTCAGAAACATGAAAACAGACGTATTACTGATTATAGGAATGATTTTCTCTTAGTATTTCTAAAGCTTGAAACTATTTAGAGCGAAATATGATACAAAAATAATTATAAAAATGCTTAAATGTTTTGAGAAGACTTGAAAAGTCATGAGCAGCTTCTTATTATGTATTTTTCGAATAATATTAATATAATAAATGTAATGAATAATATTATTATAATTAATACAGTGATAATAAATTATTCTTAGCAACGAATAAAATTTACTGAATTCAAGTGACTCACTTACTCTTCAGTTATCCTAAAGCACTCTTTGTAGGAGCAAGCATAGAACAGTCGTTCAGCCTTTGCAACGGTCATATCCAGGTTATCTTCGAGACACTGGTGGAGGGAGGATGGCAGAGCTGGTGGCGGCACAGCCTGGTACTTGTTCAAAAGGCTCTCATAGATGTAAGACACCAGCCTATCATCTTCTCCTCGAGGCAACGAATCAAGCAGCTCTTTTTCTAAAATAAATCAATTTAAAACATTACAACGACATATTCAAACAAAAATACATTGAAGAGCAAAGCAAAGCAAAAAATACTACAAACTACTAGTTATTTCATGAGAAGTATGATTAAATTGTAATTTTTTGTTAAAACGCTTCATCTCATTGACTCCTAAATTTAGATATTATTCATTGGCAAAACTGATAAAGCGTAGGTTTATTTCCAATTTTTTTTGTGAAACCATAAATACGATTATCAAGCAATAATGGTCATTGCAGTCTCGAAGATTTGTTATCGAATCCGTCTAAGAGAGGATGAATTGAAATAGTTTAGAGGATTTAATTAAACTTTTGATAGCTTAATAACATTTGTAGCATTATATTAATTTTATTAAGAACTACACGGGCTCCCTCAAAGTGAGAATTGTTAACTTTAGACAGGCCTTTCTGCAAGAGGTTTTTCTTATAATGTTTGGTAATTGATGTTGTTATCTGTGTCGTTATTATTTTTTGACGTTACCAATATTAACAAAGTGTCCAATAGTAGAAAAAATACATGTTTATAAATAAGAATTATTAACTTGGAGTATTGTTGCATTTAAAAAATAGAACTTTCAGTCCTAAGGATCTTGATTGAAACTCAAATTAGAGTTTAATTTGTGAATGAAGTAGAGTGAAATTTTGATAACAATATACAGGAAATATTGTTATCAAAATTTCACTCTACTTCATTCACAAACTAAACTCTAATTTGAGTTTCAATCAAGATCCTTAGGACTGAGAGTTCTATTTGTTAAATGCAACAATGCTCCCCATAACTTCAACAGAATACTATGATCTTACCTTCATTAGCAGAAAGCATCTGATGCTTGACAAGCGCTTCAAACGCATTGTAGCAGTGCACATCCTCATGCAGAGCTTGTTTGTAGCAGTCGCAAGCTAGGCCTCGGTTATCCAGTGCCTCGTAGATTTGGCCTTTCAGATACAAGAGGGCGCTCTGTAACTGTAAATATACATGCAATCTATGAAATCAAAACCAGCATAAAAATTCAATGCCTGATATTGCATATTTAACAGGAAGAAATAAAACGTTGGTGGTTGTTACACAGTAAGATCTTTAATAAAAGATTTATTTGTCAAAAATGTATAATGATCCAGAGGCAATATCTTATGGGAGAAGTATATATACTCTAGTGTACATCATATTGTATCACACTTCTAGTCGTTTATGACATATTCAACACCACGATAGCTCTCTTTTTTTCTATGCACAATATTATTATATCTTCATAAAGATATTGTGGAAGAAGTGATGATATGGAACGTCTTCAAAATGAATATGAAGTTAAATATTGTCGAACTGCTCAATTTATTTTTATACAATACTATGGTTCCACAGCATTAGCCTGCTGCATTCTCAGCTGTACTGAAGAGTTGATTAGATGACTATAGTAGTAAAGATGAAAACAAAAGAATTATCAAGAATTAATGTTGATATTGTCAGATATTTTGTTTATTGCTGATGATGCTCACATGAGTCCGAGACTTGTGCGTGGGTAATGAGATGATTGAAACACATAGATGCCAGACGGAGGAGCGGGATTCGAACCCACGACCGCTGAAACGACAGCAAGCTGAAGTTGCGACGCCTCAACCAACTGCGCTAAGTGGCCCGCCATTATATTGTTATATTGTCAAACCATTTAATTTTCAATTTATTTTGATACAGTACCATAGTTTCACAGCATTAACAGGGGCGGATCCAGTATTTTTGTAAGGGGGGGGGGGTGGTATGGAATACCCAGCACAAAAACACAAAAAGGAGGTCCAGGGTACTCGCCAGAAATTTTTTTTAAATTTTAATGCTAGAAATGTCTTTGTAAGGGGGTTATGGAAAACCCCCCACGGGAGGGTGTCCAGGGGATATCCTCAGCAAAAAATTTATAAAATGCCCAGATTATTTTTTTGAAGCACTAACACTAAAAAAATTGCTGTTAGTTTTGTACAAAAATGATTATTGAATTATAGCAAAATTAATTGATAATTATCATGATCTGACACGTATTCAGAGCTGAAATCTTATTGAAAGTAAGAAACAATAATCATTTATTGGCCTATTCAAGGGGATAGAGCCAGTAAGCCAGTAAGAAGGGATATAATAAAAAAAAATTAATTTCCTCCGTGGTTTTCATCCGTACATGAACTGTTTGTACCGTACTATTGATGTCAATGACCATACGAACTTGCATTTTACACCAGCACTTAACTTTTGTAAGTAGTATCAGACGCATTTAAGGACCTGAATCCTATTTTCAGCGAATAGAGAATAGAGACTGCTGTACAGAGTACACTACATAGAGTATACAGAGCGAAACGAATTAGGCCTATGTACTCTCTGGTTGCTGAAGATAGTACTCAAGTCTTGAGACGCGTGCGCTAGTACTCACAAAAATGTAAGTACGTTTAATGCAAGTTTATAATCGCTATCTTTTAGGTATATTATTTATGTATTTGAAATTAATAGTAGTCAAGCATGAAGTTTAAGTATGTTTTAAAATAATAAGCACAAAACACCAGTAGGCCACGTTAAAATAAATTTCATCTAGCTCTTGTATGATTGTCAAAAGGTGATCCGGACCTTTATTGTTTCAGTAAGAAAATAAGAGCCGGCTTACTTGAAACTATTCCCATTCCCTAGGTTTGATCATTTATCTTTCCTGAGTTGGGATTCCGTACAAATATGGCACCGTGCTTAAAAATTTCACTTGAAACGGGTTTTGGGATACCCGCTGTAACCTTTTGAGAATGAAACAATTTCCCTGAAACCACATTTAAGCGATTCTAGATATGAATTAATCTATTTTGAAAATTCAACCCACGTTATGTGTCAAAGTGAATTTCAACAAGGTCTTGCATTATTGTCAAAGTGTGATCCGGGCCCTCATTGTTTTAGTAAAACAATTAAATGCAGGTATTTATACTCTGCTCTTTTTGATCCCTCGCCTTTTCTGATTCTGGTACTGTACTTTCCTGATACTTGAAAACTTCTTCTAAAAGGAGAGTTTGGGGTTGCTCTATATTATTATTTTTTTAATATTTAATTTTTAAAGGAACATTTGATTGAAGTCGGTTTTTTATTAAAAAAATAATCCATCTAATACAACATTTTTACCGATTTCAGACATCTTCTTTCTTCAAATGTTGTCTCTAAAGGCTTCTTAAAATTTGAAAATTTATTTTGTCTCTGGAGGATCTATCCACCTGATTCCCTTATACCTACGCCACTGTGATGTTACATGAACAATAAATACATAGAAATTAATAGATTTTTAAAACGTATGTAACATTACAAAAAATAATAAATCATTGGTACTCATTATGCACTTAAGTTAGTTATACATAGGCACTACATCATACAACCTACAACTATGCATAGTGAATCATTCAAATTAAAGTTAATATACAAAACTAAAATCTTCTTCTAATAAATCATAAAAAATTGCGGATAAATTTTGCGCTCCCCCCCCCCCCCCCAACAGCATTATATGCCTCTTGTCCGGGGCATATTTTTAAATCCAGCCCTGGTGAGGGGATACCAAATGGAGAAACAGCCGAAATAATCATGTCTACTTTTTTTTTTAAATAAATATGACTAATGACAATGTTATTTTACAGTAGTCTTATTAATCCTAGATATCTACCATAACATCACTATCACCAATACAAATTAGATTATTATAAAAGGATGTTAAAGGAAAATAACAGTTTAGAATCAGTTGGATTACTTAGTAGATGTATAAAGTATGTAAAGAAGTATCATTTTTCACTAGTATTAACCATAAAATATATTTTCACACCACCTCAAGGGGGGCGCGCGCCCCCCGCGCCCCCCTGTTGCATCCTCAGGTGTACTGAAGAGATGACTTGTACTGATGGAACTCTTCAGTGCAGCTGAGGATGCAGCAGGTTATTGCTGAGAAACCGTGGTACTGTATAGGAATAAATTAAGTCTCTTCTCGCTGAACTTAGCACCGATATCAAGGCAGAATTAGACAGCTTGAGTCTGGATTCGGTATATCACTCGAACTGCGTCATGAGAAAATAAGTGAATTATAATCGCGTTGGAGGTACAATCTAATGTCTTAAAGAAACAATATGAAAAATTGGATCGCTTGAAGTCGGAAAATGCTTCACTCTATTCCCTATAATAGTCCCTGTCAACTAAACAAATGTGATGAAATCTGCGTTTATACTGTAGAAAATTTGACAGTTGAATGAATTAATTTTGAAATACTAGGAAAAAACTCGATAATTTTTCATGTTCAAGGACCTCTTCAAATTAAATTTGATGGTAAATTTAACGACTTGCAGACAATTTTCTTAAAATTTACCATCAAAAGTTAATATTAACAACGCAGATCGTTATTGAAAAGAAATCCAAGACCTCTGTAAACTACAAGCTCAATTATCATCACAGCTATATACCGATCTCCTTCTGCTGCTGTAGAAGTTTTCTTAACAAGTCTGAATGATTGCATAAACTATCTTGATAAAACGCAGAAAAATAGCAATATTGTTATAACAGGGGACATTATTCATCTTGATAGAAACACACATGCATAAACGAATATTTCAGTATACTGTCTCTAAATGAAGTTAAATCCTACATTTATAATAGAGTTTTAAATGATTCACAATAGACGTGTATTGACCAACTTTTCTTAAAGCATGTTTCTTTCAAATCAGATGAAATTCTAAGTACAATTAAAAAAAACAAGTAATACTGATCACTACTGTACCAGTCTTCACTTGGGACTGGATAGTAATACTAAGGAATCTTCACAATCGCACAAAAATTAATTACCTAGCTTTAATATCATGATTGAGATTGGAGGAATGGGACGATATTCGTAAAAACTCTGACTTGATTGTTGATAATTTAGTTTCGAATTTCTCAAATCGACTGATAAATCATAAAAAAGCAACCATTTCAAGAATTTTACCGCATAAATTGAAATTGTTGAAAAGTTGGATAGGTTTGATCAATTCCATAAGAAGGCGAAATTACTTACACAACACTCTTTCAAAACAACCATTAAACAACGCACTCAAAACTGAGAATAAGAATTACAGGAATATACTGAATAAATTAGTAAAACAGACACAATATAATTATTACAGGAAAGAGATAAACCAGTGCAAATATTTGGAAATACATTAATGATTTATTAAATTCTAAACTGATAAAGAAGACAGCTCAAGCGGATGCTGAAATCTTGAATGAACTCTGCTTAAATGGGTAATAAATATGCATACTACTAAATTCAAATAAACCACTCAACATAATTTTATTGGTTCTGCTGTAGATAACAAACAAATTCTACTTATTTACTACTACTGAAGTAGAAATAGTTAATAAAATAATGTCTCTTAAAAACAATTCAGCTCCTGGAATTGATCACATTTGTCTTAAAAAATTGCATCTTACATTGCAATGCCGTTAAAGATTATAATAAATAAATGTGTTACAGAGGGTGTTTTTCCCCTTTTCAATTGCTAATATCGTCCCACTCAAATCTCATGACTCAATAATCATACAAATTACAGACCTATAAGCCTAATGAATAATCTCGCAAAAATCATGGAAAAATTCGAAAATGCAGGTTAGTTGATTATCTGAGCAAATTCAATACAATAAATAAAAATCAATTCGGATTCCAAACTGGAAAATCTACTCAAGATGCAATTTCCCATTTAATAGGCATTATATCAGACAACTTTGAAAATGGCAAGAAGACTATAAACGTCTTATTAGATTTAGCAAAAGCCTTTTGACAGTAGCTCAAAAACTAAATAAGCTAGAGAAATTGGGAATATGTGGTATTCCACTAGAATTATTTACTAGCTATCTGACCAACTGAACACAATACCTTAAAATTCGAAACAAAACAAGTATGAAAATGTTATCTGACTATGGATTACCATAAGGTACGGTACTATCTCCTACAGTACTTTTAATCTATATAAATGACCTGCAGAAATTAAGCATCAATAATTGTGATATTTCTTTTACTGATGATACAGCTTTAGTTTTCACTGGAGAGACATGGAATAACATCAAATGCATCTAAGTGTGGTCAAGAGCTCGTTAGATGAACATTTATTAACCCTTAATATTGGAAAAAGTATATTTATGACATTCTCTCCAAACATCACCGGCCAAACTCCTAACCTAGAGAACATAGCTATCCATGAATCTGATTGTGAAAGTGCACGGTACTCCCTTGCTCATGTTCTATAATGTAATGAAACGAGTC
Source organism: Conomelus anceps (assembly GCA_948455865.1). Lineage (NCBI taxonomy): Eukaryota > Metazoa > Arthropoda > Insecta > Hemiptera > Delphacidae > Conomelus > Conomelus anceps. The sequence continues at coordinate 34,458,336 of OX418216.1, forward strand.
CAGCAGGCTAAATATCTTGGAGTATTGATAGATCCACATCTAAGGTGGGACATTCATAAAAATAACTTATGTAAGAACTTCAAGTACCTAGTTTATAAATTCTATCAAATGAGTAGACTGAAGATCAAGAGCGTTTCAAGAATATTTTATTTCGCATATGCGCAATCCATCCTTCAGTATGGGCCCAGAGTATGGGTACGAGCTGTAAATGCTCATTTCAATAAGGTTTTCACAATCCAAAACCACTTATTAAGATCCATTATTGGTAGGCCAAGCCTGTACGCTAGAAGAAATTTATTTTCGGAGTTGAAAGTTTTGACTGTGCGACAGCTGTACATCTAACAAGTAGGCTAATATATTTTTTAAATGTAAATAAATTAATATCCTCTTGAACATCGCGGATCACTTCATAATTTACGACCTTCTCATTCAAGATTTGCAATGAGAAGAACTCTTTTAAATGTACGCAGAAGACACTTATATTACTGGAAAAGTGACAAATCTTATCCTTGTTCATTTATCAACCCATAATAAGTAAAATAAATCATTTGGTAAAACGTTTGATGAATGTCTCATCCTGAAAAATAACTGAAAAATTTCGAAGTTTTTTTAGAAACTCATATCAGAAGCTTTGATCATCTTTCTCTTTATTTCCATTTATTCTTTTTTCTTCTACCTCTTGTGAATTTGTATTATTTTGAGAATAATAAATTGATTGATTGAAAAAAAATCAACATCATTCTTCACCATATCCCATATCAAGTGCGGTCGTTAGGGAGTGAGTCCCATGCGGAATTGAATATTATTTATTATTGATATATATAACGGTACAAGAGTAGAACTATTTTAATGTTCACTTACGTTGCAGCCAAGAACAGACGTTCCCTCCATACTGAAAGACTCATCAACGGGACTGCTAATGATAGGTACATTGAAACTAGAGTTGTTAGGATCGCCACCCGAAACAATTGTCAATGCTTCACTCAGTTCTTTTGCTTCCAAGAGGCAGCGGGCTGCCAGATATTGGCAAAGTTTGTTTGTCTAGTTCACGAAACAGAAAAAATAGATATTCTTAACAATACAGTAAGACGAGTTAACTGTTCGTATTCATTGATTTTCTACCAAAACTAATTTCAGGCGACATTATAAAAATAACTTTGAAATTTCAAATGTGTAGATGATAATTTGTGTTATGGAAGCCAAATGGATAGAGATGCACCTACTGTTGCTGCCACTGTAAATTTAAAAAAGTAAATAATAGCTACAATACAACCAGCTGATATCAAGTAGACTTATGATGAAAATGCCCTCCAAAAACTCAACACTATACTGGGAAATTATAAATGATTGTTATGGCATTGTGAGTTATAATTAGTGGAAAAAACTTTCAGAGAAGATACAGGATCAGTCATTATGTCTATTGCAAGCCATGATAAACAATTTCTAATGATTTATTTGTAACAGAACTGCAGTATCAAAAAAGAAGCTATTTCAGTACTATTTCTGAACAAATATAAAGTTCACATTCTTTGATAAGTTGATATTATCAATTAAGTTCTTAAATTTTTCTTTAGCTGTGATAATCTAGAATAATAACATCTGGAGTACTAAGAACAATCTAAAAACTAGTATTTTTTAATTTAATTGCCAAAAATAATTTTACAATAGATTTCTAAAATGATATAAAATGCTATACAATAATAATTTAGGTAAATTATATAACGAAACACGATTACCGAAAAATGCATAAAAGAGAATTGGCACTTGGGACTTGTATGAATGAAAAGTATCACTCTTATTTTTTTCCGTAGGATGAAGCCCACATAGGTCTGAGACGGCTCGCGGCTAATCACATCCCCATTGTATAATACAGTAATTTTCTCATCCTTAATATTCTGAAATAAACTTTAAACTTGTCTGAATCTATCCACGAGCCATTTCAAATCGTTCATGATTTTTTCTGAATAATTGAAATAACGGTACTTATCGTTATCAACAGGAATGGGGAACTCTAACTAATGGATATTCACCATATCTTTAGGACTCGACCGGCCATCGAAAGCTGTGCTGTACTGAACTTTGCTAATATATCTTTGTAAACCAAACCAATGATATTGAACGCCCGGCCACCAAAAGTAGTGCTAAAGCTGTGCCGGTAGCCGGGCATTTATTGAAAGCCATAGGTTTGGTTTAAAAAGCTTTCGTAGCACATGACAAATTGGCCGGCGCCTTTAGTGTTTTATACATGGTAACATACCTTATCTAGGCCTTTATTTTTGATTAATAAAGAAGCACGATGATACTGTTTCATCAGGAACATGCAATGTGCCAACCAGTAGATATCACTAGGTTCTCCGCCACTTAAGCTCACTACTTTATCTGCCCAAAACAAAGCTGAATTGTAGAGGTGCTGCAAAAATAAAACACATAATTCATCAATAAAAGTACGCTTCAATGAAATTGAATGAATCTTCAACTCAACTTTTCTAACTCAAGTACAATCAAAAGCTATAAAGGCCTTTAAAGTCACGTAAAGTGATTCAATTCAATTCAATTTTATTCCTCAACATTATGCACAAGAAAATACAGAAAAAAAGAAGTGTAACTGAACTTAATAAATAAAATAAAAAATACAACTAACTCCTGTTATAAACTAACTAGCCTAGAATAGATAAAACTAGTAGAAACAAAAGGAAACTTACTACAATAAGTAGAGAAAAAGTTCAATAATATGAAATAATTAATAAATTATTTATAATATAAAATTGATCAATAATATGTTTGAATATTCAATGAAGTGGAATCCGGAATCCACTGACTCAAATGACGGAATACACTGGCTCAAATTAGGGTAATTGTGCCGCAGATGTTAGCAAATAAAAAATCACTTGAAACTTCACCAAATTGTAGTATTATCTCTCCTGATCACAATTATCAAGTTTTTAAGTGTCGGTCTCAATTAAATAATTAATTATTCAATATTGAAAACCTACCTTTGGAACAGAGCCCCAAAATGACTATCTTCAGCAATTAACTTTAATTGAGTGTTTAGAATGCATGAATCTTTGCAACACAATAATTTGCATTTTAATTTATTAATTATTTACTCATGCAATTTACTTAATAATAAAGGCATTTTCAATTTGTTCCAAAATCTCATCACTTGATGCATCGCACATAATTATACATAACCTAGCCACAGCCTGGGTTTTAGGCTTTTGGGCTACGACCTTTTAAATCTGCATGAACATTTCGCGCATGCGCAGAAGCGTAGTCTGCGTGAATGGAACGAAGTGGAATGGAAACTAGAATGGAACTGCATAACCAAACCTTTCCTAACCTGGCTAGATGTGACTGAACCACCTTTAAAATACCTTTAAATATTTAACTTTAAACCTTTTAAATATTTACAGAGGTGGTTCAGTCACATCTAGCCAGGTTAGGAAAGGTTTGGTTATGCAGTTCCATTCCAGTTTCCATTGATGTTCTGATGTAGATGTCACTCCATTGCTCTATCTGTTCGTCTATGATGTTATGCTACTATGATGTTATGATGGTACTATAAAGGCTTTTCAGAGCCGTATTTATGTTCAAAAGGTGAGTTTTTAATATTGAATAATTAATTATTTAATTGAGACCGACACTTAAAAACTTGATAATTGTGATCAGGAGACATAATACTACAATTTGGTGAAGGTTTCAAGTGAATTTTTATTTGCTAACATCTGCGGCACAATAACCCAAATTAGTGACCGAGAAAATGGCAAGTTTTTCTGAAATCGCATGTTAGATGAGAACAAGGTGAAAAAAGTCAAAATACACTGCTTGAATACAATAGGTCTTAATAAAAAATAATGAAATTCCATAAATGAATAGGATTAAATCATTTATTAGCCTACATCATTAGTATATTTATTTAATATACCGGCTTCCTTCATGTTCTTTACACTTTAAAAGGGCTGTTTTATAACAATAATAGCAAAACAAATTTATTTTGATGTAAATTCAGAACTAACCGGTGTTTTAGACGAACGCCAAATGATTCGCTTCTGTAGCGACCCTACTATTATAAAAATAATTTCAACAGAAGAAAAGACAAACCGGTAGTCTTAAATTCAAATTTCTTCAGGATTCTGAAATTTATTGAGTGTCAAAGACTAAAACTTACCAGGTCTATGTAAGTACGAACTAATTTCCTATACCCATCTATATTAAGATTTTTGGATCCATCATCTCCGATGAAATTTTCCCCAGCCATAATTAGTTCAAGAATTTAAATTAATAAACCTTATAATGCATCAAACATAGAGTATTATAGTGGATAATGATAATCAATCTCTTGTATTTTGTAATAACACTATCACTCACTCACAACTTAACCTTCAAATTATAAACAGTTTGAGCAAATTGCACACAAACAAAACAGGTGCATATTCTATGCCATCTAGATTGGATTAGAATTTCTAAAAGGCAAACAATGACTGAGAAAAGAAAGGACATTATCGGGATAGTTGATGATTTATATAGTAAATTATAATGGATTGATCCAACAGAATATAATTTGTATGATATTATGTGATTATTCCATATATGTTTCGAATTATGACACTTTTTATATCAAGTTATCAACGATCAAGAAGCCAGTGAACTCTAACATAACCTAAAGTTTGTATTTACATTTTGGTTGGATAGTTTGCCTCATTTTTAACCACCGGCTTGTGCTTCTCTTGATTATTGTACTCAAATAATTAATAAGACTATAGTATTTTGATAGGCAAAAGGGTAAGTAGCATGCATTGCCTTAATTGACTTGTATCGTTAGTGGTTATTAACGATTAAGAATTCACTCTGGAGGTATGCGAATTTACGTGTCAGGCTTCAGTCCATAATCCCAATATAATAGAATCGAAGGGAGAAATGCTCAATAATTATTATTTAAATTAAAAATGTCTTAATAATGTCTCGCTTGCACTTCCGTATGCTGTCCCACGAAATAATCGGCTGAGAGAATCGATAGTTGATTACCTAACCTATTGACTATTGTCTCAATCGATTATTTCATTTTACTACATACGGAAGTGCAGCCCGTTTCTCAAAATTTTTCATTCTGAATAGAAATGCTGTTTTATGACCTCTTACACCACATCTGTATAGAACACGCATACAGGCTAAATTAATCCATTCGTATCAATAATAAATATATTTTTTTTTAAGGATGAAGCCCACATAGGTCCGAGACCTGTGCGTAGGTAATGAGTTGGATGATGGGGATTGATGAGTTGGACCTACAGCTTTGGGTGGGTTCCGAACCCACCGGAAATTGTACTAACAGTTCCTGTACAATTGCAACTAGTATTGTACAATTGATCTATTGCACCTAGTATTATACCTGATAAGCGTGACTGATTGAAAGACTTAATGTTTTGCAGGTTGTTGAAAATGAAGGATGTTATTGACGTTTTGCAACTTCAAGCGCAAAGAGAAAAATCTAAGAGACTGGAAGTGGCTACCAATTACAGAGAAGTAGACAGTACGTTTCATGGAGTGCAATTCATATTTGAGTGTGGTAAGTTGATATAATATGAATTTTGGGAATCAATTTTAATCACATACATTGTTAAACTATGTATTATGTGAACGTATTGATTACAAGTACCTGCAAAATGCTGAGATGGATGTAAGATGGATACTTCATCTTATTTCTAGTCAAATTTACCAGAGACTAATTTCTATATCTCTAGACGGCGAGAGCTAGAGCGTCATTTTTTTGAGAATGAAGCCCACATAGGTCTGAGACCTGTGCGTGGGTAATGAGTTGGATGATGGTGATTGGTGAGATGGACCTAGAGTTTTAGGTGGGTTCTGAACCACCGGAGTTATTTTACAGCAGAGAACTTGTCTTTTTTAATCTAATCTAACCTTACAAAGAGTGCCCAGGAGAACGCAGCGAACTCTATCTGATTGAACAGATACCTGCTACGGCTCACACTCCCCAATTGCATGAATTGCGAGTTAGAAATAGTGTTGATTAGTGTAAATTAAATCAAGTTAGTGAAGATTCTATCTAGAAAAGATACAAGAGTAAATCCATCGACAAACTCTCAAAATATGTTATTAGTGTTTCTTTAGCCCTCACCTTTGGGATGAGGCTCCAGTTTCTTTTGTAAGCAGATATAAATAATCAATTTTAACACCAACCGTAACTGCATTTCGTTTTTACTATTGATTTGACATGTCTTGGACGGTAGAGCACTTGGAAGGTTCACAGAAGTTTTCCAAACCAACATAATTTTTTAGCAGTAACGGCGATGTCGGTCCCGCAGTTCGAGAGCCTCCTACAAGTACCTGGATGGAGCCCGCACTAGGTCACTGTATACTTTTGCGGGGGAGCCAAATAATACTTACCGCCGTCCCTGATTAGTATCAAATCAAACTGCTTTATTGTTCAACTTACAAATGTTATAAGAGATCATTTTAGGTAGTATACCTTTATCAGGGATCAATTCATAAAACGAACATTAAAATTATATAAAACGTTCATGTAGCTTGTTATTTGCCTCAAACCGCAAGAGTTGAATCTAATAATTCTTGATATGCATTATATATGTATACATATATTTATATATAATATAACGAAGCGATTCTATTGCAGCTTGACTTTCCTACACTGTCAATATGGAAAATCCGACACCAATAATGTTTTTGAATTTTAAAGTATCGTCACTTTTATTATTTTAACTACAGTTATTTGACAATAATGATTATTGTATAAAAAATATTTTTTCTTGGTTTTGCAGGTACAAAACTGAACTCTCATCCGTTAACTATCGCTACAGCTGCCACTCTATTCCACAAGTTTTTCAAGGAAGCTGATAAAGCCTCTTATGACCAATATGTGAGTTATTTAGCATGATGTTGTTTTTGAAACTTGTTAGTAGTTTACTCAAGTTGGCAATATTCTAATAACACTTGTGTTGAAAGAGCTAATCTTGGAGAGTCGCATGTATTCATGAGTTAGAATTGCTGTACTTCCAGCCAGCAAACGTACCAACCTAATTTGCTGCTCCACTCAAAAACATTGTGCATGTGCGGATGATAATAATTGATGATTGTGCAACTGTATGGTATTATTGGCACCTCTGCTTGTTTTCGTATGACCGTAATGCAGTAAATAAAGATGATTGTAGAAAACCAAAGAAAGTCTCTTTTTCTTCAACTTGATTAATAGCAGAAAACCAAAGAGAGTCTCTTTTTCTTCAACTACTTTATTAACAGCAGAAAACCAAAGAAAGTCTCTTTTTCTTCAACTTGATTAATAGCAGAAAACCAAAGAGAGTCTCTTTTTCTTCAACTATTTTATTAACAGCAGAAAACCAAAGAAAGTCTCTTTTTCTTCAACTTGATTAATAGCAGAAAACCAAAGAGAGTCTCTTTTTCTTCAACTACTTTATTAACAGCAGAAAACCAAAGAAAGTCTCTTTTTCTTCAACTTTATTAACAGCCTAAAAAACTCAATAAACTTTCACAAACATTAAAACATTTATAAGTGGATAAAATTTCCAAGTTCGAAACCCATCTAAAACTGTGTGCACAACTCATCCATCATCATCCAACTCCTTACTCAAATCAATGGAATCGTAGTAACTAATATTTGTCATTTATTTCAGCTTATAGCCTCCACATGTCTGTATCTGGCTGCCAAAATGAAAGATGAGTCATTGAAAGTAAGAGATGTGATCAATGTGACTCACAACACACTCTTTCGGGGCTCGTTGCCATTGGATTTGGGTGACGAGTATTGGAATATGAGGGATGCTATCGTGCAGGCTGAACTTCTTATTATGAGAATGCTCAAATTTGAAGTGCAAACTGTTCATCCCCATAAGGTATGCTTCATCTATTAATTATTATCATAACTAGTAGAAAGCGATTGTTTAAAACTATTGTTCAGTTTTTAAAATCTTGTCTAATTTGAATAATTATTTGAACTTGTTCATAGTCAGTCAGGTGATATACTCTAATTATTTTATAGCTAAATGTTTCACTCAGCGAAATGTTTGATAATTTAAAATTATTATTTTGTTTAATAAGATAATGGCGCCTTATAGTTTGCTCTAGGTACGTGGTCGTTGCTCTAGATACTTGAAATTACTTTTCTTCAGTTTTAAAGTGTCTAGTTTGAATCTTTGAACTGTCTTGCATAATGTAATAAATGCATAGATGTTTTGTTTTTTTGAAACTAAGTTGTATTTATTTATGTTTAAGTATATCAAAACTCTAAGAATAAATTTGAGTTTGAATAATATTCAAATGTAAAGTCATTACAAATCAATAGGAAACAACCGATTATGGGAATGAGAGCTATCCAAATTACAAAAGATTATTCCTAAGCGGATTTTCATGGAGAACCGAGAACCAATTCTGCAATGAGAAACAATCCTGTAGAATGTATAGATGGAGCTTAACTTACTTGGAACTTGAATATCTTTTAAAAATCGTGATTTTGAGTATTTAGTAGAGCAGTAATCATGTAAGCATACAGTCAGTTGTATTACCAGGCAGATGACCGGTTGATTTTATTAGTCATGCATGCATTCTATTAATTAATTCATTTTTTAGAGTACAGTATTAATGAAATGAAACTTCAATCTTGAAAAGACAAAGTATTTATTTGAAACACAATGTGTCAAATATTTATTTATATTCTGCTATCTATATAAATAAAATTAGAGTTTTGTCTGTACATTTATCAGAATTGTATATTTTTTGGTTATTTTTACGTTTTATACATTAAATAAGCCGAAAATAGTCTTATCTCACTTTCTGTCTGTCTGTCTGTCTGTCTGTCTGTCTGTCTGTCTGTCTGTCTGTCTGTCTGTCACGGCCGCAAAGGTATTTTTCGCGGCCTTCTCCTCAAAAACGAGAGCATCGATCGGGATTTTAGTTATTGAACAGTATTGAAAACATTATTGACAATGTCTTTAGCTATAAAAAACTAAATTAACTTTTTTTTTAACAGAGTAATAAACGTTTAAAAACCAAGTACTGTGCGATTTTGGATACATTTTACGCGGCCTTCTCCTCAAAAACGAGAGCATCGATCGGGATTTTAGTTATTGAACAGTATTGAAAACATTATTGACAATGTCTTTAGCTATAAAAAACTAAATTAACATTTTTTTCAACAGAATAATAAACGTTTAAAAACCAAGTATTGTGCGATTTTGGATACATTTCTTCCAAGTTTTATTACCACATAAGAATAAGAACAAATCATGTAATTTATCATGATATATCAATCAGCTGTTCTCAAATATAAATGGTGGGCCCTTCGCGGCGTTATTTACGCCGCAGACTTGTGTAGTCGGAGCATTGCAGTCTTTTAGGAAACATATGTCTGGTGACTCAAAGCTCATCTAATGTTTTATCAATTATTTCTTTGTTGAAAAAAAAACAAAATTTTCTAATTTAAATTTATCAAAACAAAGATTAACATTTCAGGAAGGTGCGGTTTGTGCTAGGCTCTTGGGAATTCGCCAGGTAGCACTATTATTACCACATAAGAACAAATCACGTAATTTATCATGATATATTAATCAGCTGTTCTCAAAAAATATTCTCTCCGATACCTGTCACTGAATTGTTTACGTTCTAAGTTGTTTACTAAGGTCCCGGCCATGGTCCCGGCCCGTTCACACGATACAGTTTTTGTGCGGTACAGTGAATTTGCTGTATCAGTTATTTTGCAGTGCTTTCGTTTGCATGTACATTTCATATTGTATGTTCACACAATACTGTTTCGACTGGATCCAGTAAAAAAGCTGTTCTAGCCGATTTCTACATTCGGTTTTGTCTTCGAAAACTGTATCACTAAAATCAGCTGTACCGCAAAATAACTATCCGTATCCGGTGACACATGTATTGTACCGGTAATGGATATGTACAAACGATATGCTTATTACGCTGGAAGCAGTCTTCAGATCGTCAGCATTGATCTTCTTCATTGATATTCTTCAGCATTGATCTTCTTATTAGTGAATTCCAGTGTCCAGAAGTGGAAGATATTAATTGTGAAAATTTAATTTCTCTAATATATGAGAGACCCGCCTTGTGGGACAAGACTTAAGATTAATATAAAAATAATGAGAGAAAAATGTGTAGAATATTGAAACCAGAATTTGCGTACTTTGATCAAAATTTAAGAGAAACCTTCAGTAAGAAACTTATTTAAATAAATCTTATACAAATAAAAAAATCTTACACAAATAATAAGAAACTTATTTAAATAAATCTTATACAAATAAAAAAATCTTACACAAATAATCCTGGACTGGAATAAATAAAACTGAACTGGAAGCGCAATGGTGGGAGTTGCTGGTCTCCTATCGGGCGCCTCCCCAGGTGGCGGATTGGGGGATGCCTCCTAGATATAGGTGGTACGGGGGAAATGAAATACCCGGGGTGGACCAAAACCAGCATAGAAACTGCTGCCTTGCAGATGGAGGTCAATGGAAATCCAAAGGCTAGGGGAAGAAAACCCCAATAGAAAATTGACTGCTGCCTTGTAGTTCAGCATTGGTTTGTTAAAGGCTAAGGAAGGAAACCTGAAAAAATTCCCTGGTCCTCCAGGTTGGGGGTTGGATGTGGGGCTAACTCCCCCACTCCATAAAAAAAACATTTGTTATGGAAGCACAAAATGATAGGAACGGACGGCCCTCAAGGAATTTAGTAAAGGAACAGACATTTAAACGATCGCTGGATAAGGACCGTTGGCGACAATTAATAGTGCAGGCCATGACCCATCCTGGGTTGTAGGGCCACTGAAGAAGAAGAAGAAGAAGAAGAAGAAGGAAGCGCAATGGAAGAAGGAGGAGAGCACAGCAATAAGCAGCAAAGCCGGACCGTGTGAACATCACAGTACAGTTGACGCCGTACAGTAAAAAAACCGTACCGCAAAAAAACTGTATCGTCTGAACGGGGCCTAAGCTGCTACTGTAACGACTTCATGATCGTTGCTATCAAAAAAGCCGAAACATATTTAGTCTTATTTCTAAACATAATCCGTACGAAGGACGGGCACAATAGCTAGTATTATTTAAAGTAAGCGCTTTATATTGGGCTAATCCAAATTATTTGTCCTCAGTTCATGTTGCACTATTTGAAAAGTTTACAAGGCTGGTTGAAACCGGAAGATTGGAAAAGAATTCCATTGGTGCAAGCGTCTTACGCTTTCCTACAGGTTGGTCTACAAAATAAAATTTTCTCAAATCTCTGTTCAATGCAATAACACAATGCTATTTCCTAGTTTTGCCATGTTCCTGGCATGATAGTGGATATCGTTGAAAATATGAATTCTTCATTATTTGATGAATATGGCTGAATTAAAGATCATATTTTTCTACCTTACACGGTGACGGTTTATGCATTACTTCCTGTTCCGAAACTTTGCGTGTTAAGCGGTATTTTTATTAGAGTTTGAGAAAAACTACGCTAAGGATGATGCTAATTTTAATCTCACGACTCTATGAATCAGGCTCCTCTACAGCATCGTACATTTAGAGCTAGTGGAGGCATAGTGGGGCTAGTGGTCAGGTTAAAATTAGCATCTATCTGGTAAATAGTTCATTTTCACCAATATCAAAATAATTGAAAAAATATATATTTTGTTGCAATATTATTTTATAAGATAAACTTTTATGCAAAATTAATGGTAATTGAATTTCACTTGTAAAATGTTGGTTGAGAGTTATTTGTAGCCTTTACTCTTTAGTATTTTACTGTAGCCTTTACTCTTTTCTAGTATTTATACTGCATTCAAGTAAATGCTTCAACTACAAGCACAGCAGATTATGCTTTTATTTTATTTTTTCAAAATTCTATGAAACGAACAAACCATAACTTGATGTTGAATTTAATTTATTGATGTTTAATGACGTAAAAATGTCAATCAATTCGTTACTACATTAATAAAGTCTTTTACTTTAACAAATCACTGATATTTCTAATTTTCAGGACTTCCATTACGACCCTAGCATTTTAGATTTGAAACCAGAACATGTTGCAATAGCTGCCATACATTTGGCCCTTCAGTGTTATGGCGTACAAGTTCCTTATACAGCTGAAGAAGAAGGCAACGTTTGGTATTCTGTAAGTATTGTACACTATAAATAACAGATAAAAAATCGTAACGTTTTGATAGCCTCGTTAATTATTAATACCGATCGGTAAACAATTTGGGGAAGGCAAATTATACTGTCAAGGTAGGTAGGAAAACTTGAGATTTTCAAAATAACTGTCTTCGAATTAATTTAGAAAGCACATAATTTATTGATCCAGTTTCTGTAAATCACTTAGAAATTCACAAGATGACTTTTGATTTCTGCAACATGTAAATTTTTACTCTCATCGTCTGTAAAGAACCCTCTGTTTTGGCGCCTGAACTTGATAACCAAGGTTAATAGAATATAGTAGTATTCTATACTGTGCACCTTGCTTTATTAATTCTTGAGGAATGACACTAATATCGAAAAACACTTGTTTTTCTAACCTGACTTTCTCATTCCTATCTTTCACGGCATCATATCTCGGAAACGGTTAATCTTACGAGAAAAATCCAAATAACTAAAATTTTAGCTCTGTAAATCTTATAAAATAGGTTGCCATATGTTGACTTTTATACCGTCTCTGGAATGCCAAAATGAGGGCCTATGCAAAATACAAGAAAGTACACTTTTATTCCGAGGTTTCACCTTTATTTTCCTTAAATGTCTGAACTATTTCTTGACTATAAACATACTGAAATGCATGTTATTCGTCAATTTTAATTGACCTAGCGAACAATTAGAACCTTCTATCTCTAAGATTATCAATTTATTTATTAAAATTACTACTGTAAAATTCTTATTGATTGGGGGTTGTTCGTTTATTGCTCAATTAACACTAGTGAGTGTTAATGGTGTAATTGATGATATAATTTTATGAATTTCAATCAATACTATTTCATAGTTTTGAGTGATCATTTTCTCAATAGATTTACACAATTTAGAAGATTCAGATTTTTAAAAACGTACAGTTACAATGTGTACATAAGTATCCTTGAATGCAGCGAGAGAATCTGATGGGATTTCGTCCTTTTAGATTAAGTTAGAATCGAAAAAAAATTGCTCATTACTCTCAAATAAAAACAAAAATCTTCGTTTATGTATTAAGGTACCTCTGATCTTAATTATATTCAAACAGATTCAATATCTAGTTCTTATATCATTTTAATATTTTCAGGTATTTGTTGATGATCTCAGCAAAGATCGCTTGTGGGAATTGATGGAAAAAATCATGGATGTTTACAATTCGGAGCCCGAGAAAAACTAACTTCTATATTCCAAAGGTAACATTAAGTTATGTTATGAAGCAGACCCGATTCAGAAGTCAAAAGTATTTTGTATTTGATTTTATATTTCTATTTGAATGATTTATAATTACTATTACCATGTAAATTATGAAAGAATGTGAAGATTTTTAGTGTGTTTGTGTGAAATACAAGTTTCAAACTAGAATTTTCTGACTCGTTTTTACCATTTATTTTCCGTGTTTTCAACAGTACTTTGGTTTTATGGTTATTGCTATATGGCAATAGCAGTCGGAAATCAATCGGTTCCACTGCTATCGAGATAAAGTAGTACTGTAGTTTTCATATAACTTGGCAGCAGTATGTTGGGTTCAGATATAGCATGTCCCATCTGATACACGCTGCCAAGTTATATGAATACCACAGTACACGACTGTCCCTTAATAAATTGTTATTAAGCATTTGAAATGACAATAAATTGAAATCATAACACATTTAATATTGCAAACTTGCTGGACTAGTCAAGTCGTATTTGGCTTCCTATGGAAAATATATGACTTCGCTATCGTAAATCTTGGAATTCAGAGACCTAGAACACGACTGTGAAAAATGTGAAGAGAGAAACATACTGTAGTATTCATATAACTTGGCAGCATGGAGAAGGTGGGAGGACTTGTTACATCTGAACCCAACTGCTGCCAAGTTATATGAAAACTACAGTACAATATTGTTAGTGTTAGTGATTGTGATAATTATTATAAGGTAATTATTATTGTTATCCATAATGAATAAGACTGATGTGCAAACCACTTTCATTATTAAAGCGTGAGAGACAGTACGGAGATAGTTTCGACTGTTGAATAATTTTCAATCTCAATATATTGAAATATAAAGTAACCGAATATACACCCTTCTTGGACAAATACTATTGGTTGATAGACTGGAAGTCTCTCATGAGTCGAATTCTACGATGGAGGTCTGTCATTGACTGATACTAGACACGCCCTTTAGTAACGGTTGGCTATTCTTGTTACTAAAGGGCGTGTCTAGTATCAGCCAATTTAGTATTCTCCATCACAGAGTTTGACCCATGAGAGGTCTCCAGTCTATCTATTTGTCTATAAATTCTGTTAATCAATATTTTAGTTTTAATTTATTGAGATTGAAAATGATGTAACAGTCGCAACTATAGTCTCTCGTGTTTCAATCATCGGTTTGAACATCATCAGCCTTATTCATTAGAAATATACAAGATTTTTGTACAGTACGTGAGAAAAGAGATGGTGAATCTACGCCATGGATACGCACGGTGTGGACTTGTGATCTAGGGAAGGATAACGATTTCCATTTTTCACCAATAAAAACCTTCTATAGTTTTTTCGAAACTAATGCATTGGGACCAATCTCTTTCGAAAATAGGTACTGCATAGCAATCTAGCCACAAGCAGATATCTTCCCAGAGTAGCTAATCATTCATTCCGTTTTGATAACATAAATCGATATTGATAGTTTTGCCAGCTGTAAAACCGGATTTAAAGAAAACAACAAAATCTATTAATAAAATCAATATACACTGACTAGAATTTTTATTGCAATAATTAATCTCAATAACGATAAAAAATTGACAACTCGAAATTTAAAAAAATATCAACTTTATACTCTTTTGTCCGCTACAGGAGCCATATCTTAAACGATTTGCACTAAGAATGGATTACTTAAAATCTAAATATTATTCATAATTATCGAAGAATATAATTTTTTTTAGCCTGCCTGTAGTAGCCTATATCTGTCAACTTTAATGTGAAACCTGGGACCTCTTGCTTAATAATTTACAAAATACAATTACCATTTTTTTATAGTAATTTGACGACTGTACCTGCTATAACCTAATGGCTATGTAAATAAAATTGCATTGACGTGTCATACACCGCTAGAGCTATGCTCATTATAATGCGGTTTCATGTGACAAAATAATAATCTTCAAGTAAAACTTTCCATAATATTTTGTAGTAAGTACCGTACTGCACTAGTAAATTTAGTTTGTAAATTTTTATGCTTCAGTTACAAAAAGTAAGCATTCTATTATTTATTCTCTGAAAATATTCAGCCTACACATATAAACAAAGTTGATAACAATATGATATTATAGTTATATTATTCATAAGATCGGGCACTTGAGGTATTCTACGCTACGGTTCGGTACTTGAAAAGCGATTTCTTTTCTATAGTACTCATTGTCAATTCATTTAGTGTCTGCTCAATAATTACATTATTTAGTAATTATAACTTGGTAGAATTGGAGGACATGTGCAAACAAGGTGTTTATCTCCATATATGTCATCGATACGTCCCACAGAAGGCCACAGTTTGTTGTCAGCCCTCACAAATTCCTGGAAAATGAATAGATGAGCAGGATTAACTTATATGGTTTTAGAATACTCAGAATATGTATTACCACTATATTATAATGTGTAATGAGCAGTATCAGGGTTTTTGATATAATTATGTAAATCTCATAGAATTATTACGTAAAACTGAAGATACCATAAGTCGCATCTCCACCAACCGGACATTGTTGGCGAATACAAAAAACGGACAAACATTAAACATATGGGTCACCGAACATGTTCGTGAGTTCAATTGAAATGTTCGGTCTGTGAGCGAACAGTGACGATCAACAACAGGTTCCCGCCACTATTCCCACCACACCGATCATAATGTTCGGCGACATCAGATAATTCCAGCGAACACTGTTTGCCGAGCATGTTCGGTTGGTGGAGACGCGGCTTTACACTCCAACAATTATGCACATACAATAAATTACTCAGTGCAGGAGAATTTGGCTGCGAGTAGCTTGAGGCTAGTTGAAAGAATAGCACACAAACAAGTTTATATTTTAAATAACACAATTTCAATATTCGAGTTGCTTTTTTTGAATGGTTGGTTTCTACTCGTTGCTGATTTGAAGTCTAGTGAGATTGGCCTGATGCATATGTTGGAACATATTTTGTATAAGTTTTGGTTTTCAATGGTTCAGCGATAATTTCTGAAATAACTTACAATTTAAAATTATGCAGCATTCCATAATGAATATAAATTATGATGGTTCGATTGATCAAAAAAGATTTTTGTCATAATAAAATTAATTAAGTGGATCTAGGCTACCTATATACAGAATAAAACATTACACCTAAAATTATTTTATTGGCGTTACTGATTTAGGTTAATATACAAAATATAGGAACCGAAATTTGATAGTAATGGGTAAAAACGGATCACATTTTTTTCGGAGGATGAAGCCCACATAGGTTTGAGACCTGTGCGTGGGTAGTGAATTGGATGATGGTGATTGATGAGTTGGACCTACAGTTTTAGGTGGGTTCTGAATTAAACATTTACATATACTCCAATACTCGACGATAATCATAGAAAAATCACACGCTTACTGTAGAATGGAGTATGACAGATATTGGAGCCGCATCAATATCATAGCATGTGTTATTGTACATTAATAACAAAGCATGTTTGATTTTACGATGGTGATTATCATCGATTATTGGAAGCTCCACTGTGCAAGCACCGTTAGTCGATCATTAAGTTGACTATTGTTCTGAAAATTGTTCTATTGTTCTGCATCTTCTACTGTATAACGTTTTCCTGCTACCAACCAAGAACAAATTATTTGTTTCATAAATACTTGAAAATTTATTACGAAAACAACCATATTTCGTCGTAAGAAGAAAATTCGATATCCAAGTTCTATTATTTAAGTTCTAAATAATTGAACAGAAATAAAATAATACAAAAAATCATGAATTGGAGATATGGGTCCATCAATACAGACCGAAGGCTAAATATAACTTGCTCATCCTAATTTGACCATCCACCATGATCAGCTTTGCATGTAGAAACATAAAAATCGCTACAATATTAGAGGAGAGAGATTAACCACACATAAAAGGAATAAAATGAATAGGAAAGGAAAAGAAAAGGAGGAAAAGTGAATCAAATGAAAGTGAGCTTTCAACTCATTGGAAATTAAGAAACATTCACAAATTAGTAATAATAATGATCATCTCACCCTTGGAAAAGCTGCAAGCTCTCTACTGTACGGTCTGTCCCAACTATCTGAAAGCACCTGAGCTTGAGTGTGAGGTGCCAGTTTTAAAGGATTCAAATGCTTGTCCATTTTCCCTTCTTCAATCATAGCTATTTCTTCTCGTATAGCTGTGAAAATGAGTTATTTTGATATAAATTGCGAATTTTGAACTCTCAAGCATAAAAATATCATCAAACAATGAAATAATAACATTATGTGAAATATTTAAAATGATATAAGTTATGTATCCTCAAATAGATAAGTTTAGAGTAGCACAATGAAGTGAAAAAAAGTTTACTGAAACAACATCCAACTACTATCCACCATATGTCATCGCATATATATGGGCATTAGCCTGTTGTATTCACATTGATTGTATGTTATTTAAATTAATAAATATTAAAATATTGTAATGTCTCTCGGGCTGCATTCAGAAACCAAATTGGAAAAAGTTCAAATCTGTAATGCGTTCCATAACGAAATACTTGATGAGCAATCTAATACCCAAATTGAAACTGTATTTCTATTTAAATTATGAATTTTACTCACTTATACTGGGAGGGGGGGGGATGCATTTCACTTCTAAGGAAAAGCTTTATCAGCCTTCTCTCAGCTTTTCTTTAAAAACTTTCTTTGTAGTTGCGAAGGTGATATTGTGGAAGATATCCATAATGAATAATAAGACGAAGTTGTCACAACCACATTTATTGAAAACCGTGAGATACTAGTTTCGGTTGTTAAACCATTGTCAATCTCAATCAAGTTCATTTTCTTTAAAAGTGAAATGCAAAGTATAAGTGAGTAAAAATCACAATTTAAATAGAAATACAGTGACAGTTTTGATATTAAAAATATTCAACAAAGAAACTCTTAGAATTCTTCTTGCCTAACAAAATTGGGTTTCAAAATAGGAAACAGCCAAAAAACAAATTTTGTTTCAGCGCTTGAACCTTTAGGACAGATAAACTTGGTCTATAGACTATTATCATTTTTTTTACAGACATCTGTTCTTCAGAACAATAGTTTTCTAATTATATATAAAAATCCAAAACTGAATTACCGGAAGTTTTTTTTTTCATTTTTTGTCAGGTGAGCAAACCACAGGCTTAGATTCAGCGCTCTAAAAAGAATTGATCGCAACGCAACTATGTCATATATTTTCCCTGGAGTCCCTTAGAGAACATTTGTTTGTGGCTGTACTACATGCAGGTAGCACTGAAATATAATTTCAATGCATTATTATTGCATAAAAAGGACAAAAAATTCCGTCCATGAATAGTACTTCTGTAATAGACTCATAGTTTCTCAGGCTATGCCATGTTTTTTTAAAGAAGAAGAATAAAGCTAATTTCAATACATTTTAAATAAACGTATTCTGTTCTCAGGCTGTGGCAGGTGAGGAACTTTCTTCAAAGCCATCTTCAATCCAACAACTATAGCCTATTATTTGATTGTATGAAAAACAATATAGCTAATTTCTATAAATCTATCTGAAATTTCTGAAGCAACTTACCAATTAGTGAATCACAGAATCTGTCCAATTCGTGTTTGTCTTCAGACTCAGTCGGCTCCACCATCAACGTACCAGTTACTGGCCATGACATAGTCGGAGCATGAAACCCGTAGTCCATCAAACGTTTGGCAATGTCAGCTGCTTCGACATTAGCAGTTTTCTTAAAGTCCCTTACATCGAGAATAAACTCATGAGCAACTAAACCAGACTCAGGACTTTGGAAAAGTGTTTTATAATGCTCTTCGAGACGTTTACTCATATAGTTGGCATTCAATATAGCCACCTGAGATGCTTTTCTTAGTCCTTCAGCACCCATCATCTGTTGACAAAATTATATTAATGAATAATATAATAAACAATTGATCCCGTTATTATTATTTCCAATAAGGTTTCATTCTATCATGAAGTCAAATTTTCTTCATCTTTTTCTTAAAATATAAGATGTAAATTTATTCTCTTTTTTCCATCATTTCTCTATTCATCGTTAGAATTATTCTTTATAAACAACTAGGATTAAGGAACTATGTTACAAATAGAATAATTTGGACAAAGGTTGAGGAAGAGATGAAGCAAAACATCATACGTGAAAAACACTCTGCAGTTATGATTTTTTCTAAAATATAAGTCTGAGATTGGTGCGTGGGTAATGAGGTGAATGATTACACAAAATATCTAAAGCTGAATGGGAATCGAACTTGTGATCGATGGAGTAGAAGTCAGACAGAACATTTTCAGAGACAAGCGCTCTAATCGACTACACCTGCCAATTAAAAGTGGGATAACTCGAAAAGAGAACAAACTCAATATCGGCTAGTTCAATTTAAATCGTACCTGAAATAGCTTTATCAGATATTTTTTCAGACTATTTTTAGTTCTTAAATCATAAAAAATTAATGCCCAAAAATAATTTGTAAAAACGAACTGTTCATAAAATATATATTAATAAACTATATCTTGACTGGAAAATTAACAATATTAGGAGGCTATATTTCATTTGTAATATTACGTGGTAGCAAACCGTAAACGTC
The DNA here is from genome assembly GCA_948455865.1 of Conomelus anceps. Taxonomy (NCBI): domain Eukaryota; kingdom Metazoa; phylum Arthropoda; class Insecta; order Hemiptera; family Delphacidae; genus Conomelus; species Conomelus anceps. The sequence continues at coordinate 34,478,321 of OX418216.1, forward strand.
AATCAAACTGGCTTCATTAACATAAGGCACTTCTATAATACTGCTGAAAGTAAAGGCAAAAGAAGTAAAATTACCTTGATATAAGCCCAAGATATGGGTAGTATACAGGAAGATCCAAACGGTCCAGCACTCACTGCTCCAAAACTATTTGGCCTCTTCTCATCAACTAGATCAACAACAGGATGCGATGGAAGGAATGGAGCCAGATGTTCTTTTCTGTAAGACATTATTACATTGAAAATGGATTGTCATCCATTTCAGTACTCTATGGTTTGTTAGTTCGGAGCCCACCTAAATTGTAGGTGCTTTATAACTTTACATAATACTGTATGATACAAACGGTGATGTGGAATTACCCGTGAGGTCAGTCTTACCACAATACATGCAATATGCTTATCATTTTTAAAATTCAAGCGGGTTATCAATTATATATTATCAATACATTAAATCATAATATAGGCTAATACATTTATAGGTAATTATTAAAATAGATATAACTAATTAAATACCGGGTGGGGCAGTCAAATCGCTCGATTAAAACAGCTGGTATTGAGGAGGGGGTCAGTATTGGGGGAAGTAGGTGGTGACCCAACCGTTCTAAACAATTGGAATTTATTAGTCATGCAGCACTGGACTGGTGAACAAAGAGGTTTCGCTGTTACAGCTTATTTAGAAAATGGCCGAAGTTCAGTATGTGCACAACGCAAATTCCGCCAACGTTTTCATCTTGCGCCTCGTGCTCCTTTTCCAAGCAGGAAAGCCATTGCTGTTTGGGCTGACAACTTACAAACAACGGGTGAAACAACAAAAAGAAGAGGTGGTAGTGTAAGAACAGTTCGAACACCGGAGAATCGTTTGCACGAAGCCCTCAAAGATCTGCGAGGTGCCACAGCGTTGGTCTTGGACTTTCAACTCGAACCGTAAGACGAATTTTACATAATGACTTACATTTACACCCATACAAAATTCAGATAGTCCAGACTTTGAACCCTAGAGATTATCCTATCCGCTTTGGCTTTTGTGAGCACATGTTAAGGCTATTTGAAGACGACCCGCGGCTCGCCTATAACTTATGGATGAGCGATGAGGCTCATTTCCATTTAAGCGGATTTGTTAATAAACAAAATTTTTGCTATTGGGCTGCTGTTAATCCTCAAGAACTTCTAAAATTTCGGATTGACCAAGAAATTCGTGCAATAACACCGGCGGTTCTGCAACGTGTCAGTGAGAATTTTAATATGAGACTAAGACAGTGTGTACAAAATGGTGGTCGCCACCTACTGAAGTTGTATTTCAAAAATGAACATTTTTTCTGTTTGTATACAAATTTCCATTTATGTCCTTCTGATTTGTTGCAATATATGACTAGAAAATTGTTTCTATGTGTGTTTTTTTGATACTTGAAACAGTGCGGTTTGACTGCCCCACCTTGTATATTAAACCAATTTAATATGAAAGCATCTCTCAAACGGTCAAACCATTTCTGTTTTGTGGGTAACTCAATTGTTATAAATATAGATCAAAAGTTTGTTTCATTGTTATATTCAGAGAATTTTTTTGGGGGATGAAGCCTGAGACCTGTGCGTGGGTAATGAATTGGACCTACAGTTTTAGGTGGGTTCCGAACCAACAGGAAGTGATTTTTCAGCAGAGAAGAGTCTTTTTGCTGATCAATCCAATCGGTCACCCTTACAAAGAGCGCCTAGAAGTTTCGTAGCTTATCTCTGATTGAACAGATACCTGTCACGGCACTCGGCTATCACTTCCCTAATTAAATACAATGAATTCATTTACTCATTAAAAAAGCAGTGCGCATGGTTTCATGGCAATTTACATAATTGATCTAATAAAAAACAATCTTCAAAATATATTAGCACATCCTGGATTATTACATCAATCCATCAATCCATCAATACACTTTTGGAGACGGTTTGCACTTCTGTCTGTTTCATAATAAATTGAACAAATTGTGAAGGTATTATTGAGCATTATAAGTTTCTCATTCCAACCTGAATTCATACGCTACTAACTGAAAGCAAACATTTCTCTCATAATTCAGTATGGAATAATGCAAGGTTTTTTAACACTTACACAACAATCGGTCCCATGCCAGGCCCACCACCTCCATGAGGAATAGCAAAGGTCTTGTGGAGATTCAAATGAGACACATCTGATCCATAGTCTCCCGGCCTACAAAGACCAACTTGAGCATTCATATTTGCTCCGTCCATGTAAACCTATAGTACAAGATTTTTAAATTATTTTATTGTTCCAAATAAATAATTGAATTATTCTTTCCACATTAATTTAAAATATTGTTAATAGAAAGTAAGTTGTGTTCAGTAAAGTTTCGTGTGACCAAGTTTTATCAACTACGAATCAGCGATCAGAAAGTTTCTGATTTGTTGAGTACTGAGAATCCATTTGGAATTTCACTTTTCTGAGTCTCAAAGTGAATGCTCTACAGTCAATATGTAGAGAGAGTATCGTAGTATAACATTATTTTAAGAAGTGGAGAATTTTTCGAGCTATATATAAAAACAGTCAAAACAGCCTGATCAAAAGCTTTTTTCACAGCCATTGATCGTTGAAATTTCAACAGTATATTATTACTCAATTATTCAATAATATATTTATTAATAAATTGATCATTTAAAAAATTATGTAAAAACAATTTAAAATAATAATTTTCATTAATAAGAGATCAAAAAATACAATTCAAATAAATTATACAGAATCTACGGTATTTTACTGAAACAATAAGACGGTATTAGCTATTTGTGTAACTAGAGTGCAATATAGAGTTTTTCTGCATTGAGAGAAACAGTTTTTTCACGAGCCGAAGGCGAGTGAAAAACTTTCTCGAGTGCAGAAACAATACTTTGCACTCGTATTACACATTAAATTTTTCCTACGGTAATGTATAAAGTAATTTAAAGAGAACAAAACAGGACATACATAACCTGACAATTCCTCACATAACCTATCTTCGAATCAAATTGATTTTAATAACAACAACTACAACAACTATTTCGCAGCTGAAGCAGAGTAGCCAACCTATTTTTGAATGCAGAATAGGGAACCTGCATATTATATGCTCACTATTTTGTGTTGTTAGGTTGCAAATCTGGAGTTCGGAAAAGTACTTTCCCGCACTGGAATTTACTTTCCCGCACTGGTGCAGGAATAGAATATTTTGCGTGCTACAGTAAGTTAGTGCAAAAATAGGCAGTTTCTCGGGTTACTGTAGGAAAAATAAATTACCGTGCCATAAATTAATGTCAGTATGCCATATAATACTACTAGGTACCGTCAACCACGGTTTCTTTACTCCAGTTATAGCATGTTTTTTTAAATAATTTTCTAGTTTTGAGTGTAATAAAGTGATACCATAATCTTGTAATAAATCGTGTGCAGTAATAATTCTACTTAATCTCTTGCATATTAAGCCTGACAATTATAATATGTAATATTATAAGCATGATGCGTCAGGCTTATAATATGTAAGATGCTATATTGTATCTACAATGAAGAATAAGTAGCACATTATGTCTGCTATTCAAGCAACTATAGATACTATATAGTACGTAGAGTAGAAGAAATTCTATACATATGCCTACCTGACCACCATAGCTATGTGCCATCTGGCAAATATCAGCAATTGTTTCTTCAAAAACTCCAAATGTTGATGGATACGTAATCATTACGCAAGATAAACGATCGTTGAACTTTTCTAGCTGGAATAAAATAATTTTTACGAAATTAACAAAAATGATTATTTGTCCTCCATCATCACATCTACAGTCATCTGTATGCAAAGTTGCTGAAAAGTAACTAGGTATTCTAGGCAGTCTGAGTATTCCGTGTAGTGGTGACGAAAGTGGACTCTACAGCATAGATTGGTTTCAACCAATAGTTACAAACTTGAAACAACAAATAATGTGTATCTCTCATTCTATAGATTGACCAATAGGAAGAAACTTTAAACAACAGTGACTACTAATGTAGTACCTATTTGTATATGTATTTGTTCAGAAGATCCATTCAAGCCCAATCCTCGCACATTTATTGAAATCTGTGATGTTTTCTATGACGAAATACTTGAAAAATCTTGATGAATTGAATTAGTACTGAAACTGTGTGCTTCTCATTGGTTTTTGCCTTTTTCTTCCCACTCACTTGAAATCTCCACTTTAAAGTGAGTAAAAAACAGAAAGAAACACATCGACAGTTTTAATGTTAGATTGTTCATAAAATGTGTTGTACTGAAATTGAATAACACTGTATAAGTATGCACAATCGACAATAGCAGATAGGGCAATGAATCCTCTCTGTGCTTGTAGGTAATATTCAACCTCACCCAATTGATAGATTCCTCTACAGGTTCATCAAATATTTAAACCTTCATGCTAATAATAAAAATAATAATATCGTGTGACCTGGCTGGCTCATGTCTGGTGTCAGAGTTATCAGGTCGCACCTGAATAAGTTCAGGGCCTCTGACGTGACTTAACGACTGTTTTTTTAGGCTGCCGGGACCGACAGCTTAACGTGTCCTCCGAAACACGGGAGTGGCCCGAGGTAAAATCTTTCGGTCAGAACTGGGATCAAACCCGGGACCTTTGGGCTAGCAAACCAGCACTTAACCCACTCGGCTACGGCCACTCCTTCATGCTTATTGTACTTGAACGATGAGGTAAGTCAATAAGATATCAAATAGATGCATATTTTTGAAATTTGATTAAATGCAGCTTGATACCTTTTGTTTGAGATTTTCAATATCAATACTGCCATTACGTGTAACCGAAATTGGTTCCACAGTCATTCCAGCCATAATAGCTGATGCTGCATTTGTTCCATGTGCTGACACGGGAATGAGACAGACAGTTCGTTGCATCTCACCCTGGGAATTGTGGTACGACTGAATCACTCTTAAACCCGCATATTCTCCTTGAGCACCACTGAAACATTTTTGGATCTATGTTATTAATGAAGGCAACAGAAAAAAGACTGAATCATTTTTTGTGAACGAGAAAAATATGTACCAAATCTTACTAACTCACTGAAAAAAGAAGATTGATTTAATTAAACCGCTTAGCGCGGTTGGTTGAGGCGTCGCAACTTCAGCTTACTGTCGCTTCAGCAGTCGTGGGTTCGAATCCCGCTCCTCCGTCTGGCATCTATCATTCACCTCATTACCCACGCACAATTCTCGAACTCATGTGGGCATCAGTAATAAAATAAATATTTTTGAGGAGTTGTGAAGAAGGATATGACTTTTGGATAAATTCTTTCATCTTTAACGTTTAGGGCACCCAGCTACTGAAAGCTGCACTGGATTGTGCTGAGCTGGAACAGCTTTTAAAACCGAAGCAAAAATTTTCAATAAACTCCCGGCCAACGGCACACCGCAACATAGCACAGAAAAACTTTTGGTGGCCGGGCGTTCATTGAAAGCCATTTGTTCGGTTCTAAAAGCTGTCCCAGCACAACTCAGCACAGCTTTCAATTGCCGGGTGCTCTTAACGTGCCTAGTGTAAATTGAGTCTTCTCAGAACGACATAAAGGTAGCATTTACTGTTCATACTCTCGCGGTTTTCATGTCTGTGGAAAATTTTGAGCAAGATTTGTAAATTAACAAAAAAATGCTCCCTTCCCTCACCTGTTGGGCTGGAAAGATATCCTGTCATAACCGGTAATTTCACAGAGATCTTTTTCAAGTTCAGTGAACATAGCGTGGTATCCTTTAGCTTGTTCCCTTGGGACAAAAGGATGAATGTCAGCAAACTCACGGAAACTGCAAGGCATCATCTCAGTTGTACTGTTGAGTTTCATTGTGCAAGATCCCTGGAAAAAGGAATTGCGGGAAAATAGAGTTTAATTGTGTAAATTGTAACAGAAAAATTCCAAAACAGTTTTGCAGGAATCGAAGTGTGCATTTTATTAATTTACTCGCGACCCAATCGACTGTTACCCGAATAGTCCCGGATTTCCGATCTATGTCTGGTATTTATGTATGATAATATTAAGTCATATACGTAAGGAGCAAAGTGAATGAAAATAAAAAATAAAACCTTTTCATATAATAAACTACTTGAAGTACGGAAAGTATTCTAAGAATAAACATTTAGAAAGGCGGAAGTAAGCAATTAAGCTTAAATTTGTTCTAATTATGAGTAATTGATTGATTAATTGCATTTATTAAGGGCGAAGTTGGGACTCCTAGTTCTCTCTTACACTTAACCTCCAATTTGTGTTGAAGTACTATAACTGTTTATTTTCATAATTTTCAAAAGTCTTAGCATTGAAAGCCAGAAGTTCTGCCACTGGGTGGAATTCGGGTAAGGGTAACTGTTAATAATAAGACTACTGTACTACTTACCAAAGGAATCATGGAATGGACCAATGAGAGGTCCTTGTTTTCCAGGGTTTTCATGTAACGCACTATCCTTGTTTCAGAATGGTACATATTGAAAATAGGATGTGTCATAAAAGGAGAAGTCCTTTTGAACTCAGACTTCAAAATACTATCTTTGAGAATATCTTCATTTTCAGCCATCTGCAATATATTGAGTGAGAAAATTATTGACTGACAACATTGATTTACACATTCATTTTATCAGTGTGTAGTCTATAGAAGTTTGAATAAAATATTCATAATATATATCACAAAAGTTTTATAAGAAAAAAATGGAGAAGATTCGAAAATGATCTGAATCAAATTCACTTTTTCCCCACATATTAATAAAAAACTTTTTAAAATTAGATTTAAAAAAAAAACTTTTCGAAGCTTTTCTAAGCCTAAAAATGACAGAAATTATTTCTTCATAAAATATCCAGAAACATATTTTGAGATGCATTAAATGTGAAACATTGGTCCACGATTATTACACATATTGAAAAAGCAATTCATAAAAAACAAATTTGAAGATTTTCAAGAAATAATAATAGTGTTTTACCTCTTCAAGTGATGAGTTGGAACCAAAAACATACAATATATCTCTGACATCATCCAAAGTAACAGTTTCATCCAAAGCTATTCCAATCTGAAATAATTCGATACTTATTGGTACGGTACTGATTAATGAGAGCTAATGAAGAGATCGGTTGCATCAAATTTAATAATTGATATATTGGTAGTTTGTTCGTGAGATACTGAAGTAAACCGCTTGAAAAAATGATACAAGTGGCTCATGTTGAAGAAGACCCAGTTGATATATCAACCGACATCAATAGAAAGATATAGAGATAACTTATTAGCTTAGTTAGTTTTTTGGAGAGTTTGAGGAGGCTGTTACATGTAATTAATAGGCAAGTTAATAGAGTTGACAATATTCAGAGACTTGTCACTCGATTACTCTAGACAATTTTGTCACAATTTAACAAGCGCTCCAAGATTTTAACTGCAATGAATCAAAGACCAAGATTCTATAAAAGCTTGACCTCTCCGCAAGAACGTCACAAACAGCTCATGTACCTTCGGAGCCATCCTTCCCAGTCGAGGAAATTAAAGAGAGAAAGTATTGTTAGGGGTTCTATCTCTAAAATAACGCTGGCAACACTTAAATTTAACACTCGCATCTTATCAACACAATTTACCGACAACTCGCACTAATCAGTAATGTCTTACACAAAAGAAATCAATCAGAACAGATAAATCGATAATGTTCAGCTAATAAAGAATTTACAATATTACTGTACAAAAATCAATCACAAAATGTTAGAAGGCCGATCAAATATCAAATAATAACTCTTCAATAAACTGTTCAACAATTCAAGAAGAAACGTCTAAAACATAACAGTCAAAACTCTACAAGCTCTTACGAGTCACTGTATAACCTTGAATAATAATCTGTCACAATATACCGCGATTATCACTTTAACAACAAACGTTCATAACACAGTTTATATTAGCGCTCACTGGTAATCCGGTTTGTATTAGCGGAAACTGTCACTGTCACAACAGATTATCACATTGGAATCACAGCTGACTGACTTTTATGAGAGCCTCTACATTTTATTCATTTTTATCATAATCCAGAAAGATGTAGAGAATTCTAAAATGTTCCATCAAATTCTAAAATAAACTGATAAGACGGCTCTCCATTTTTTTTAGTCAATTCTATAGAGTTCTAAATAAACATTCTTCATTCATTGAGACTATTTTAATTGCCGAGATAAGAACATTCCAAAGGTTTCAGATAAACTTCAAGGCGAGAAGAGTACAGAAGAATGAGTAATTAATCGCTTCCAGAAATCAATATTGACACAGGCAGATAACACTGTTCCCTCTTTCTTTCCGTGTCCATAACACTATGAAGAGAGAAATTAAGATTAAGAGAGAAATTAAAGAGAGAATATTAAATGTCTTTATCCTCGGATAATATACAGCTGTGCTGTAATACTAATAATGTTCTTCGTTTCTTTACCTAAAATTATAATAGGAGTATACCAATACTATTAATTTATTTATCTACAGATAAAATAAGGCTATGTTGTAAAAAGAATACCTTACCAGACTGTCATCAAAGTATCTGAGATTGATCTTTTTCTCTTTTGCTCTTTCTAGTATATAATCCCCATCCGCAACTGGAGACACCAGCACTGTGTCGAAAAAGTGATTGTGTACTATCCTATTTCCAGAGTTCTGAAGACCTGAGAATAAAGAAATGAACATTTATCGATTTGATAACTTGCTCTAAAGGGGTTTCAAGTCTCCCTTGAATAAAAGAAGCCTCAAAATAGGTTCATAGATACAGGACTTAGATCTTCTCAAAGAAGATTAGGATGATTTATACTTGAGCTATATCTACCTTTTGCAAGAACCAAAGTCAGATTATGCACTCTTGTAGCAATTTCTTTCAAACCCTTCGGACCGTGATACACCGAGTACATGGCAGCCATATTAGCCAGCAGAGCTTGTGCAGTGCAAATGTTACTCGTAGCTTTGTCTCTTCTAATATGTTGTTCTCTCGTCTGTAATGCAAGGCGATATGCATCTAGTCCATTGGCATCTCTGGAAAACCAAAATTCATAATTTAATTTTAGAAGAGAATAAAAATGTAAGGTATATGAAACGTTGTAATTATACTGGAAAAAAAACTAACCAGCACTACCAGAAGAACACACTTTATCCAAACAATTTATTCAATCGTTATTAAAGCCATCACCGTGAGGATTTATATTAAAGTAATCAAATACTACATTAAACACAAAACAGCTTTCATGATATTCAGGTTTCATCCTTTCAACACGTGTTTCGGAGGACACGTTAAGCTGTCGGTCCCGGCTGCCTAAAAACAGTCGTTAAGTCACGTCAGAGGCCCTGAACTTATTCAGGTGCGACCTGATAACTCTGACACCAGACCTGAGCCAGCCAGGTCACACGATATTATTATTATTATTATTATTATCCTTTCAACACAAACCTATGTAGTTCAATGTGGTAAATAACTTATGTGGTAAATAAAATAATCAACCTTTTTTTGTTTTTATTATAGTTTTATTTTTATGTACCTGTTTTTATTCAACTCAGATGATGGAAACATATACTGTAAAATTCTTCGATTTCTTCTTCCATAACGATCTGCGTTGTTAATATTGATTTTTATTGTAAATTTAACTACTTTTGCAGTCAATTTAAATTGTGAATAATAATTCACAATTAAAATTGACTGCAAGTCCTTAAATTTACAATAAAAAGTCAATATACTGTAAAATCTCTTAAAAATCATATAAAAATAAAGTTTTTTTAAATTTTCTGACACATCTCTTCAATTGCGGGCTATCGCTCAAAGTTCAAGCGTGAACAGATAATAGATATAGCTTATTTATTAGGGGGAAATGATAACTGGGTAATAAAATGGTAGCTGGGAATACAAATATTAGAACTTAAAGAACGCAAGAACAGACTAGTAGTAGATTAGAACTTTTAATTAGTAGTAGATTACTACTAAACTATGGTGAATTAGTCATTATGATTCGTGCAAACCTTAGCTTACAGTACAGAGTCTTACGGCAATGCTATTTCATATGAAAATATGAGCACGCTGTTGCCATTTTTCATTTACATTTTTGCAATCCTATTATGATATGTATGAAAACGTGACCGCTTGACTAGGCTTGTTCGGCTACTGCGCAACTTGGCAGCACTGTACCCTATAGTCTTTCTCATCAAAATTAAGCCTCACCTCAACTAACTGAGTAATTATGGTGACTAGTATATAAGATTGTATAATTGTTGATCTGACTTGTCTTATACTCCTTAACTGGAGTCTCCAAGACGTAATCTACAAAAAAGCCTAAGCGTGACTGCAAGCTAAGGTCTATAGCAATTCAATAATTAGTATTTTTATGCCTGTATTTTTTGAAGCGGTTTCAAAAGTTATATTCTACCTGCGTTTAAAGAGAAGACATATTAAGATATAGGATGAAAATTGGGAATACATTTTCACCAAACCTTGTCACTCCAATCATTCTTCCTGGCATGAGTCGCACCAATGACTGTCTGCAGGCAAAAAATCCCGCATGAGGTCCACCGTATCCCATTGGAACCCCAAACCGCTGCGAGCTTCCAACACACACATCAAAGTCGAACTCACTTGGAGGACGAATGATGCAGAGAGCCAGCAAATCTGTTGCGCAAACTGTGATCGTCTGGAAATCGGTTCAACATATTTAAGTCTGTACTCTTTGAGAAAGATACCGACACTATTTATTATTATAGTCTACACAGTGCAGTATCGCTTACTATTTCCATAAAAATATGAAATGTACCAAGTGAATGAGGCATTCTTCTGTGTTTTATTAACATAGGGGACTGTAGTCTTCAAATTCAAAAATGCTTTATTAAAAGCGAAGTTGAGACTATATAGTTTCTTCATCCACTGATGATCAGAAATCACAAAGGCAGACGTGTGATTGCGAGAAAAACACACATGCATTACGGAAATCGCCACATTGTTTGAAAAGATTCAAACTGTTTATTGCAGTACTTGTGGAAAAAATGTTTTTTGAAATCACTTCTTAAAAACTTCCGACATTGATAGACATTGATAACATCACAGACTATAAAAAGCTTCAACTGCATATTTTTTCAATTGATTCTTGAGCATTTCATTCAATTGTTTCACAACTCTCCAGAAGTTGCAGTAGGATATAAAATTTCCTACCAATATAATAGGAAATAAAATTTCTTACCAATATCCACATTGTTTGAAATGGTGCACGTTTTATTGCAGTGCTTGTGGAAAAAATGTTTTTTGAAATCACTTCTTAAAAACTTCAGATATTGATAGTGTAGACAAGTTAGTTTAACTGGTTTTTTACAAATTACCAATATTATTCACCAGTTACTAAAAATATACAATCACACTCTTAAGCACTATAAAGAGCTTCAACTGAATATTTTTTCAATTGATTTTTGAGCATTTCATTAAATCATTTCATAACCCTCCAGAAGCTGCAGTAGGCTATAAAATTTTCTATCAATATAACTAAGTGTTTGTTCGAATAGCCCACTGTATAGTGACACAATAAACATGCTCGGTTTTTTGTGTTATAACAATGTATGTCAGATTTTGTCAATGCAAGGCGTTATATTTTAGTTTAAGTCATTCATTCTCACATATTACTTCATACATATAAAAGATAAAAGCATTCTACAGTTGAGACCAACGTATTACCAGGGGCCTGTTGTATAACAATACAGAAATTGAAGTCGTAATATACAAGTAAAACTCCCATTACATTTACAGTAACTTTTAATTCAAGTGGCAATAATTAGTTTGAAAATTGTTATGCAAAAGGCCCCAAATGAATCTTGGAACAGCAACATGGAATTTGCACAGAATTCTCATGGTCGAATTTCCATACACAAACGAGTTTACTAAAAAAATGTCATTTCAAATTGAGTTTAGGACAACATCTATCAACACCATTTATTTTTCCATACAAGCTCAATCACTAAAAAGAAGGTACAAAAGACTCAAATCAAACATTATCAAAATTACCAAACTTACCCCATTTTCTCGTGCCTTTTGAACAACGTCAGTGACATCAGCTAGGTAACCTTCAGTGTCTGGGTACTGAAAAAGTACACCGGCAATATCTCTGCCACTGAAATCCAAATTGTGCACGTTTCCAACCTCAACTGAGACACCCAATGAGTCCGCTCTGGTTTGCACAACACTTATCGTTTGTGGATGCACTTTTTCGGAGAGAAAAATCTTATTTCTTTTTGTATGCCTGTCATTAAAAAAAGACACAATTAGATGAGCATTTACTGTAATGCATAATCACTTATATACAGTACAGTATTATAAATTAAGTTGAAAGTCTCATCTCAAGAGGGAAATTCTTACTGTACTTTTTATTGGAACTTTTTAAATTTATTGTTCTATTAATATTTTTCTCATTCATTATTCAACTAAAGAATACAATTAAGATAGTTATTGAATGAATCGTACCTATAAGTTATAACCTACAGTTTTATTTTCCTGTCTGAAAGGTGGTCTGCTACTTTAGATGACATTGTCTCGTATAGTCTCTGCGTAAATTTCTAACATAAGGTATAAGGTAACAATTAAAATTTATTATACATCAATATTTCTTGATCCATAACTGCTGTTGATGAGATTTTTTATTTAGAAATGAACGACTTGCTATAGATTTACTTAATGAGTGAGTTACACAAAAATTACTACCTATGTCTTACCAATTAAAATTACATTGGAAAATTGCATTCTATAAGTTAATGCCATTAATTTTAAGTTGTAAAATTGTTCAATTGTAACCTTTAATGGTTAAAATTATAATGAATTGTAAAATAAATATCTGAAAATAGTTGTAATATTTTAAAATAGTTGTAAAATTTCTGGATGTTTTCTATGACAAATTACTTAGCTTATATGTGAGATTATTTTTTACCAAATTGAAATGTTATATTTTTTCAACTGTTTTACTTACCGTTATTAAGGAAATCATTTTGTTTCTAAAAAGTAACTTCATCAACTGATGAATACTTTGCTGAATCATTAAAGCCAATAAATAAGAAGAAAAATAGTCCTTTTTGAAGGAAATTGTATAAGGTAGTTTTTGTGGTAGATAACGAACTTCAATCAAAATCGAATTGGCTTCCTTCATTCGGTAGAATAAAATTTTAACACAAACTAATACAAGAATTTTTATATGTATATATTGTAGCGAGAATAGAGAGGAAGAAGGAACAGTTGTTCTCGGTGTTATCTACTATGTAATATCTATGTTTACTTTTAAGCAATTAATTACTCTGCTTTTGACACTTTTATGGTGTTTACTTGGATCATTGTAGAATGTTCTGATTGTTTGTTTAGAGATTAATGGAGTCTTATCGAATATTGTGGAAAGTTCGAGTTTGCTTGATTGTTTATTTAGAAGTTGGAAGAAAATCTAGAGATATCTCAATTATGAAAAATTATATAAATAGAGGTAGACTTTTGTAAATTAGTTCAGTTGTCTTTGAAATTCGTCGTGATAAACAAGTTGTGACAGTTCTATATATTGAGCCTATATAGTGATAATTCTTTCTTAGTGACTATAGTGATCATTCTTTTTCATATTTAATTCATACCAGTGAACTACTAAATAGTTTTTATTGTATTACGGACTAGTGCTACGTAAGTTAATTGTTCTTTCTTGACGTTTCGTTTTGAATAATAGACAGTTTATTGTACAGCTATTATTTAATGTTAGATCGGCCTTTTAACTTTTAGTGATTGATTTTTGTACAGTTTATTGAAATCTCTTTATTAGTTGAACAATATCGATTTATCTGTTTTTAATTGCTTATTTTTCTGTAAGACATTACTGATCAGTGAGTGTTGTGATTATTTGTGTAAATAAAGTGCGAGTGATTAATTTAAGTGTTGCCAGCGTTATTTTAGACATAGAACCCGTAACAATATATTGTTTCCAAAATAAATAATATGAAAAGATTCAATCCGGTAAGGTATTCAAGTACATAATTAGACTTTGCCAAAAACTATCCAAGGCTTGGGAATTGAAACGCATAGTGAATGACTTCTTAACTCTTTCCATTATCATCAAACCACAATATTTCTTTCCCCATTACGATTTGACTTGTTATTTAATAGTAGAATGATTCAATTAATCTTGAAAAATAATACTCGACCTGTGAGCCAAACCCAGAGCTTCAGCTGCTGATGTTCCTTCATCCAGAAGTGATGCATTGGCAACTTCCATTCCAGTCAACTCGCATACCATTGTTTGGTAATTCAGCAGACCTTCCAAGCGACCTTGTGCTACCTCAGGCTGGTATGGTGTGTACTGAGTAGTCCTGAAAAATTAATAAGACTTGTGCTTGGGTAATGAGGTGACTGATGATAAGAAATTCCAGGCTGGAACGGGAATCTAACGCTAACGTTTTTATTTATTGATTTATTTATTTTTAACGCCCATACATCACAAAATTATAATTCAGTAAGTATCTGTAAGATATAATTTTTTCAGTAAGATTTCATAATAATTTTGAATTTCTTGAAGATGTCAAGTTTCACCTGTCAAAGTTTATAATTTTTTCCAGTTGCAGTGAAACTGGAGTTGAAAGCTGTAAGTTAACTCTTTAATTAATTATCATCACCCAACTCTTTACCCACTCACAGGTCTCAGACCTATGTGAGCTTCATCCTGCAAAATAAATAAAATAATAGATCTATAAAATTTCATTTTTATATTATTTCATTCAATAGATTGAAACGTTATTCAGATAGATCGATATATAGGTAACTTTCTTTTATTGAAAAATGCACTTTACAAAGAGAGAGATTCAGATGGCTTTATTTGTGTAAATTTACAATGTACATAAATGATAAAAGAATTATTAACTCTCAGATAGTTCAAGTGATAGTACAATGAACGGTTGAATAGAAAAGATTTTAAATACAATTAATATATATTTTAAGGTACTGTACAGCAGAAGTAGATGATTTGATTGCTAAAAAAATGAAAAAGAGAGCTTGGATCTGAGAGATGAATTACACAAAGAGGCGAAGTCTTGGACATTAAGGCCATTCTTACACTTAACCTTTTTGAGAGAGAGAGAGAGAGAGAGAGAGAATTTGAATTGTTAAGAAGAAAACATCGAACTAAAATACTCAAAAAGAAAGAAATTCATTTTCGGACTGTTGTGTAGATAAGTGCTGTATGCTGTATGCGCATAATATACGCTCTTTCATTGGAAAGACTCTTCTCTCAACAAGCTGGCTGTGAGGACATGAATTAAAGATAAAATTTATATACCGTAATAGATAGAATAAATAATAGATATATTTATAAAATTTAACAATTCTCACCATCCTGGGTTTTCAAACATATTCCTCTGTATTGTATGTGGGACACAACAGTTATGGTATCCCATGCCAATGTATGAGCGCCAAACTTGATTCTGTTCAGCAATTTTTTTAATTTTCTTTATCAGTTCATATTCATCTGAAAAATTCACGGAAGCCAAATTACCGTATTTCCCAGTCATATAATTTTAAACTTGTTGGGCTAAAATCTATTACGAGTAATTGAACTGTTTACAAGCCATATCCTATAAATTGAATGCAATGAATAAGTTACTAAAGTCCGTTCAAACCTTAGATTGCAGTGCAGAGTATTAAGGCAATGCTATTTCATATGGGAATATGAGCGCGCTGTTGACATTTTTTATTCGCTTACACTTTGTAACTCACATGCTGTTCTTTGAAAACGTGACTAGGTTTGTTCGGCTACTGAGCAACTTGGCAGCACTGTACTCCATAAGCATGAAACTGCAAACTAAGGATTGCCCAGTATTTCTGGTGGCTCTGTATTATTTTTCAGTAAAATCAATTTTCAGAAGTATTCTTCAACCTTTATGCATTTTTTTACCTTTTTTATTAAGAAACTGAAATTAGTATGTCTAATTCAACAATTTGTGCCCAATTCAAGATAACTTTCGCTAAAGATGACAAACCTTGCACCTTAAATCTTGAGGACCTTTGAGATACCAAAGCTGCTCCAAGCTCCAGGCAATTTTTGACTTTTCATAAAAATATTTCTGATCATTTGATGTGGCATTGATAACTATTAGCATAGATCAGGGATTAAGTAAGTTGATGGTTCGTCTATGCTATTAGTTCATGAGCTCCGAGTTTAATGAGCGTAACTTTCTTTTGAATAATAAGCATGATTTTCTTACCAATAATTTAATAGTTGTACTTTTAATTTGTTTTTAAAAAGGTTTCAAGGTATAGAAGCCAAGTGAAATTTTTCAACCAATGTGAATGTTTCAACTCTGGTCTATCAATCGCAATTAATTTAAAAAAATAATATTTGTTCGTAGAAGTTATCCCGATTTAAAGTTATTGTCAGACAAATTAAAAAGTAATTGTTATTTGATTTGGAAAAAGTAGAAGTAGAGTCTAAAAATAAAGGATTATATTTTCACCTAGAACGTTAATATTAAAACGCATTCGTCATGAAACAAGAAATCCAATATACAGTATTTATTTATGTAGGCCACTACGTAAATATTATTTAGAATTATCAGTGGGTCCTATTTATAGTTGAATCGAGGGCATTGTTCATATTTCAATGAAACAAGTTGACCTTAGGAAGGGAGTTAGTTTGAAGTAACTGACAATTAATTTAACAAACTGACATAATTAGAATTTAATAAATTCTGTTTTAGTGAGGGACCTATTTTCCAAAAATAGGCTGGTAATTAGTTATTAAACAAAGCTCCCTCATTTAATCATTTTGTTCAAAATACTACAATTTTTTCTTATTTACAAGAAATGTGATTGAAGCAGTAGTATGACCAATTCTACAACATATTTTACAGTACACTCACCAACTGGGCCATCAATGTTCAGTGGTCTCTTCAGAGAAATATTTTTGGGGACTGCTTTCTCACTCAACTCATCCAATGACTGCAAAATATTAAAACTTACAATTAATGAAAAAAATGATGTATAATTCTCAGCATTTAATCTGCAGAGCTTTTAATGCAGATGAGTTGTCATATGTTGATGCTATCTCAGCTTGAAGCCGGTCTTGCATTTATTGAGTCATTAAGTGCGTTTTCTTCATTCATGTATCATTTTCATTAGCTAAAATAAAAAATAACACGTTTCAAAAGTAACATGTGTGCTCCAAGATAAATTTCTAGAACGGTTTTAGAGTAATTTAACCAAAGATTAGAAATATAAATTGTAAGAATACCGATCGTACTTTTTAATGCCAGTTTAAAAACTGATTGAATTTGGCATTGACATTGAACTCAATTGTAACTTTAATGAGTAAGAGGTCATGCTTATCGTGATTGCACTTCAAATTGGTGATAATGATCACGACAGAACTGAAGTATTAAATTCATACTGGAACCTAACTCCGTGACACAGGATGGATAATATATTTTCAATGAGTGTTTTACCAACTCCTCAAAGACTCCAGTGTTGATTATTAGATTTTTCACGTAAACTCAAGATAATACGCACGTCTTTAGGTCTTTAACGGTTCACTGTTCCCATAACTTGGCTAGACGGCGAGGTGGAAGTATACCAGTAAGGGCCTCCCCACCACAAAAGCCATTCGCTAATTAATAATATGACATTAGCACGAACATATTATGGTATAACAGAACATTATACCATACAGATAAAATATTATTAAAAAATTATATTTGATACGAAATAATTGTACTGTAATTGACCAGTCTGTTGGTCAGAAATTTATTTTCGTTCTTTGCTTTCAACACTACATTAATATTGTATAATAAACGAAAAAAATATTGTATAATAAATTTTTTTTATAAACGAAACTTTTGAATACCAAGCATATGCTAGGCTTATCCAAGTTAACAGAGATCTCTCTACTAACCTTGAGGCTTACCAGCTAAGCTAAACTACCCCTACCCTGCTGAAATCACTATGTTGGTAATAGGCAAAAACAACATAGTCAATAGTCAAAATTTCATTACATAGCAAAATTATTAATATATTTTTTCAGCTGGTCTGAAACATCTTCACTCTCAATACTCTTTAGCATGCCAAATCCGACAAAGAAAAATTGCATTGCCAGAGTAGGAAGAGAGGCTTTGCAGCGCATTGGTATACATAACTTAGCTCCGCAAATTTTAGTCAGTTCACATAGCTTAGCTTGCATTGGAAAACCGCGACAACTATGCGAGCTAAACTAAATTAACGTAGCTCTGTCTGCAAACCGAGTAATGCATTAACCAAAGATCCTACCATACACCTGTCACAGATATGCTTTGGTCTGGTTATCAGATCATGGAATATTTTAAGTAGGTACCGTACAGGTAAGAAGTAGTTTGAAAAATGATTTCTCAGACTTTAATTGGCAGGATACACTTTTCATCGGCCAAATGATCCCTAATTGCACATTTCCCTGCTCAGGGGAAAATGTAGAGTGCACGTCTACAGATTACCTTCAAGTCTAAGGACCAAGAATTTTCTGGCTCCATTTAATATATCAATTTCCGAAGCAGCCTCTTCGACAAATATAGAAATATAACATTAAATTACTAACAAACTATTTCTATTCAATGTTATATTGCTGTTTAACCCCTATTCAATTAATATCAAGTGAAATATAATAATAAAGATCGAAAATTGATAAAATATTCAATTTAGATATAGCAGCTCACCTTGAAACCTAGTAAGTCCAGCATTGTCGTCTGGTCATCAGGCCTTGGTCCTATGTGCCTACTTGGAAATTTTCCTTTATTAGGAAAAAGGCTATCCAGTTTTGAAACCGATGAAACACAAATACTGCTAGTTGAAAACTTATTGCAGAAAATTCCACTTGTTAGAATTGAGTTTTTACTAATATCCTGTCTACAAAACACTTTTGTCCATGAACTGAACCAAATTTTACAATTTCCTGCAGGAAAACATTTCATTTTTGAAATAGATGGATATTTCCTCAAATTTGATAGCATTTTACTTGTTTAGATCAAATCCTACCCAATTCAAAATTTCAAATATTTAATAAAACCCGATTCAGAATAACTATTCACTTATTTTCAATAGTTATCCAAAGTAGTGCATAATGGTAAATATTGTTGAAAATGTTTCACTTATCTAAACCAAGTTCACACATGGACAAACTTCATCAAACGTCTACCACCGAAAAGTTGAAACATAAAAATGCTGATAAACTGACATTGATGTCACGAATAAAATAATTTAGTCACATTTCGTGAATATTAATCTGCTACGTGTGTGGTAATTGTTAAAAAAAAAGAGTTCAAACGGTCAAGATGATACAGCATTATCTCGATAGTTCAGTTTGTTATTGCAAACGATTCAATGATGAATTATAGTTAATTGGCCTACAGCGCTCTGGACAATAATTAGTTATCATGAAACTTTGAAACTTCTGTTAATACATGTGATATCCAATCTATACAATATCAAATTATTATGTAAGAAGTAATTTCTATTAGATAATGAATAAATTATGACACGGTGCAAGCCAGTTCAGAAATGGATCTTGCTATTCTATTTTTGTAAGGATCAGAATATTTTTAAAATTCTAGCGCACTATGATAAAATTAATATGAATGTGAACTAGTGTATTTGTGAACCTACTTTGAGGCTTCCTTTAGTCAAGGGAGACTTTAAAAGCCTTCTTTAATAGGGCATTTCAAGTCTTACTAGGTAGGTTCATTATATGGGATTAAGAAATATATTTATATTTTATTTATAAAGTACATACGCCATGATCCTTTGGCCAGCAATCCACTAGAAGTGGAA
Source organism: Conomelus anceps (assembly GCA_948455865.1). Taxonomy (NCBI): domain Eukaryota; kingdom Metazoa; phylum Arthropoda; class Insecta; order Hemiptera; family Delphacidae; genus Conomelus; species Conomelus anceps. Next base: position 34,498,126 of record OX418216.1, read on the forward strand.
AGTTGTGAATTGCGAAGCAACGAATTTGTGCAAATGGCTGTTCGGATGAAAACTAACGAATGTTACGGGCCCAATGAACAAGGTCCTCATTGTTTGAGGACCCATATGTTTGGATAGTTCGTACGGATTCAGACGAGCTTTCCACTCATAGTGGATGGTTAGCCAAGAAATATGTCACTGAGTCTTTCTGAACGTTTTCAATAATAATTATTGTCAATGATGCAACAGTATCAAGTGGAAATAATTCTATCTGTTTTTGTTTTATATTCATTTCAATGAATAAAAACATAATCACATAAAAAACATATTAATTCTAAAAAAATATAATCACTGGCAACTGAATACCCCCTTGGTCACGGTAAAAAATTTAAGGCTTCCCATATTACAAATAAATATCGCATGTACCAAAAAACTCTATATTGAATGAAATTGAATAAAACCAATGAAGATTACGAATTACCGGTACAAAAATTCATTTATTTAAAACGGCAGTTTAATTTTCAATCGTAAAATACATTTTTGTTTCATCATTATGACGACTATAGTGGAATAATTATCATTTACGGTACTAATAGTTTAAGACTTGGATAATTGATAAAATAACTATTAATAAACGACTTATGACGTAATGGATTTATGAGATCTACTTAGTGACAGTAAACAACTTCGAAGATACTAGACAGAGGTGGAATGATGAAGATTTACTTGTTCATTAAAATCTCACAATTCTTATTCAATAGTTTCACACTCTCTAATAGTTTCACAAAAAAGAGTAAAATGCTGATTTTTAGAATGCCATACATTTCTAGTTCTGAGTGTGTTATATATCAAAACCTGGCTTTTCACGCTTCAATGCCCTTTTAATCGAAGACATTCTATGCCATATAGAGAATCTAGATAATAGATTCCTCTACTAGAGCATTATGGCAGAACTGTCTCCGTTTAAAGGTGTCAAGTTACAGTATTTTTACAGTCTACATTTCAGTAAAAACTATGAGCTCTATAGACGGAAGAATTTTTTGCAAATAATTTTAGATGGTCCTTTAGCTTTGAAATTAACATTCCAAAAACAATTCTCCTGGGTCCTCTTTGTAACGGTGACCGATTAGATTGGCCAGCAAAAATGACAGTGTTCTCTGCTGTAAAGTCACTTACCGGTGGTTCGGAACCCACCTAAAACTGTAGATCCAACGCATCAATCATCATCATCCAACTCATTAGCCACGTACAGGTCTCAGACCTATGTGGGCTTCATCCTCAAAAAAAAGTAGGACATAACTTCATACCTATATAACCTCTGAATGACAAATTAGCATAACATGACAAGTAGTATCATGCTGGAGAATCAAAAGAGACTATAATTGATTTAGATGTGGATCGACTTAGATGGTTAATTTATTGAGTCATCATAGGTTTTTCAACTACAGGAGCACTTTTCTTGTTACCATCAGCTAAACCTGAATCACAGAAGCTGTAGACTTATTCAACTAAATATACGACGCATATGAATTTCAATCTGCATTCCCCTATTCAAAGAACGTGGTTTCAACACGTTTCCTCAACTTCGAGACTCAATAAACAATTAAAACTTATTTTTTGTAAGAGTGACCTTGTCTAGAGAGAATTTAAAAACTATATGAGAAAAATATTATATCAACTAACTTTGCCGGTGAATATTCTAGAGCTTTGAAAGAACATAATTTATCTTATAAAACAATGAAAACAAAAATGGCCACCAAAGTAAATCAACAAGCATAGTGGCAAGGAATTATTGTAATAATAGGATTTATTCGAAAAGAATATTGAGCATTATAATTTTTCAAAGTATAGGTGACAACCTATAGAGGGAAAACCTAATATGACAGAGCATATTTAGTTCAGTGAAACACCAATTAATTTACATACGTTATTCAAGTTCTAAATGAAAAGAGGAGGAATGTGATACTGGAAGTAGCCATATTATGAGATTGCGTGTATGACACGTGATTTTAAACAAAAAAAAATATATAAAATAAAATAATAAGCGCAGTGATAATGAAATAGACAAGGATAAGAAAGTATTAAAACCATATAATTTGTATGGGTCATTTAAATTCTACATGAAAAATTGGGGAAATGAGACAGGATGTAGCCATGTTATGCTAATGGGCTTCGTTGCACTTTGCACGTGCATTTTTCAAATAAGGGCAATAATAAGACAGGTAAGGGTAAGAAAGTCGAGAAATCTTCACAAATTTTATATGAAAATTTATTTTCATGAGAAACGTGCGTTACATATTCTAGCACTAAAAGATAATGAAATTAACAATAATTTTGTAGTATATTTTATACAAATAACATATGCTCCGAACGAATTTCATTTCAAATTTGGAAACTGAAAAAACCCCAATTTTATTTTCATATATTTCAATATTAAGCATCAATTACCAAACATCAAAGTATTTCAATGGACTGAAGAAAAGTAATAATGAATTAATTTCACTTATAAAAATCTAAATCTACGTTAAACAATTTGATAAACAGAATGATGTCAACTTTTGTATACACATTCACAAAGCATATACTTGAATTGGTCTGGCAGAAAGCACCAGTAATAAAAGTTTATAGTTCCCAAACTTGAATAAATACTTGCAACAGTCACTTGCGGAGAAATAGCTTCTCGTTTATCACAGGGTGCTTTACTTGTGATCAGCACGGTGTGTGAGGAGGCATTGCATAGCATTGCATTCAGTTGCCATGCCTGAGCTTAGCTGTACAAGTCATCGTCGCCTTCATCTTGAAATGTTCCTTGCTCTCCGCCAGTGTTGCTCTGCGAAGCTTGGTTACCTGCTGCTGTTGGAAATCTGCAAACAGACATACACCAACAATGTAAGTACTTCAATTTCCAAAATAAAATAGCCAAGTTAATCTTCGAACTTCATTACAGATTATATAAATAATTGCTAGTTTTTGTCTTATTACAGAGAGAAGTGCTCGCCAAGTAAGTAATCGCCAAAGTCAAGGTGAACTTTAGATATGTAACATTTTTTCATTATGTTGTAAATTAAAAAAAGTCTTAGAGAATTAAATTTATTATTGAAATTATTTAGACTATTTATTTCAGTCGGCTGAAATATGAGTCTTTAGACTTGTGCATGGGTAATGAGGTAATGAGGAGAATGACTACACAAAATATCCAAGGCTGAATTTAAATTGTGCTGAAACGCTACATTTCTCCTCACAATTCCCGGTATTCAAGGAATTCCCGACCGCTGGGAACCCTGAAATACTGGTAACTTATTTAGGCCCTTTATTTGCTTTAACCGTTATTTTCGATTATCTCCTTGAGATAATCCCAGATAATGCCCGTGATCATCACATATAACCGGGAGTTGACTGTACTTACACTTTTTTATTATTAGTACTCAAAAGTAACAGTTTTAGGTATTACAACGAATAACTAGCAATTGAAAAACCCGTTCACTTCTTAATCAATACAGAACAAATCTCTTGACCAATTTCATTTCCTCAATGCTCATTTCTTAACCAATGAAAATGAATTTACGAACATCTACTGAGAAAGAAAGTACGAATCAATAGTTAAGAATAAATTATCTTACTAAAAAATATATAATGTTTATATTTCATTTGAATAAATTTTTAATGGCTTATAAACCAATGAAAATAACACACTGGACATGGTTTTAATTTTAGAAAGAAAGATTTATTTTTTGGCCAATAATATTTCAATACCTCTTGTTCGTTCAAGTTGATATGAAGAATGTGTGAGCTATTTGCCTACTAGGACTGTAACCTGTAACTGTAGGGTTGGCTGTAAAACGCCAAAAATATTCATACTTGAAAAGTCGACAATTTCAAAACTACATCAGGAAGTTGGCCAAATGGGAAGAACGATAAGATGCAATGTGAACTGGAAAGAGGATTGATAAAATACTGGTAAAAAAGACAAAATCTAATTTAAAACTTGACAACAATTCAGGGCTCAATAACCAGAATATGATACACAGAGCTCATTATGTGTTCAAAGGAATACAAATCATTAATGAAGTTGTTGGAAAATGTAATTTGGGAAGAAAAATTATATTTTACTAACGAAAAATCGCTCATTTTTAAAAGCTCACCTGAAATTATTTCCAAAGCCTCTAGACTGTTGCAAAGTCTGAGCGAACATTTCATATTTGCGGATGTCGTTGTCAGTGACTGATCGTCGAGCGAATCTCATAGCTTCTTCAAAGTGAGATTTTGTAATTTCTGGCACGGGATCATCCTCATCCATCTAGAAAAAATTAGCAAATAAATCAACAGCAATTTAGTTGAACGTTTTGATAAGAGTAGTGTGAAATTTTAGGAGAATCACTTAGAAAAGTTTCAGCTTCAGGAGAGGCTATAATTTCAAGGTAACTCAAGTTACCAACTAATTCAATGTATGTTTCTAATTTATATTTGTATGCAGAATTACCTAAACCATTTTTTCATGCAGAATTTAAAAAATAGCAATTCAAGTAAGGTAATTTATGCTTTATATATGTACCCAGAGTAATTTGAAATATACGATAATGCCAACTATCAACTTGTTCAATACAGGTCAATTGTTTGTAAGTTAGTCTATAGATGAAAACCTTATAGAAACAGGTCAACGAACTTACAAGAAAGAAAAAAAGTAATGGTTTTATAAATTGTGTTAACTATATTGTAACAATTTTTAATTATTGAAATATATAAATTAATTTCGAGTGTTCTACCAATAAAGCTCCAGTCAAATAATAATAAAATAATTAAGGAATTCACATTTATCCCAAAACAATAACTAGCAAAATTGAAGAGCTGCTACAATATTTGATAGAATTTTGAAAAAAATTAGTTTCATTTGCAAAATGCGAATAGAATTCGCAAAATCATTAAAAATAACGTTTTATTGCGAAAAAGATTGGCAAGAAAGTAACCCACTTTAAGACTTTCGAGGAACGCATTTAGAAAATAATACAGATATTATTCAGTTATATAAATACTGTAATGTATTGAGACATCATATGTTATTTACGATGTTTCCCCGGTTGCTATGGACTTTTCGAATAAACAGTTTAGTTCTTGATCTGGCCTAATGGCATCAAGTAAACTCTTGTTTTCTTATATTTTCGAGAAATAAACGATACTTAACAATGGCGACGAGAAGAAAAAAACAAAGAAAGGAAAGGAATGAAGAACTTCAAGAAGACGACGAAGTTTCGTCGGGAGTTCGTTCACTGAATTTGGGATAACTTCCCGAATTCAATATTCACTCGGAAGATTGGAATATTTACGAAGAACTACTGGAACAATTTTTTGAAGTCAACGCAATTCCGGAGGTTCGTAAAGTTTCTGTTTTAATTACGTTTCTAGGTACAGAGGCATATAAACATTTAAGGGATCTATGCGTACCAGACTTACCAAAAGAGAAGAGCTACGAAGAGCTTTGCGAGATCATGAGAAACCAGTTTTCGCGTAGTGTCAGTTTACAGAGAACGAATTGATTTCTATGATCTAAAGCAGCGACCAGAAGATAATTTGAAAGCTTGATATGCTATAATAAAGAAACAGTCTACTATGTGTGATTTTGGACCTAGATTGGAGGAGGTTCTAAAAGATAAATTTGTCTGTGATTTATTAGACAGTGACATAAAAGATCGGTTAAGTGAAGAGCAACCTAACAAAAGAACGTTGAAAGAATTATATGAGTTAGCTTTGTCAAGAGAAATAAGCCTCAGTAAGAAAACGGTACGGGTGGAAGTAGAACAAGTTTCGACGTCAAGGTTAAAGAAAAATAATAAACACAGGCAGAATAAACTAGTTTGGAATGATCTTAGAAATTACTGTGAGGTATGTGGAAACAATTCTCATAATTCGGTTACTTGTAAATACAAAGAATATAAATGTAGAATATGTAAGAAGGTAGGTAATTTGCAAAAGGTTTGTCCAAGCAGGAATGTAGAAAAGGTTAATGATTTTGAAGGAGAGAGTTCAGAGTATAGCATTGAAGAAATTGAGAGAAGCAACGCAGTGAAAGTTTTTAATATTGATAACGTTAACGATCAGACCATACACGAGTACAGTCGTAATAGATGGATTTTCGTTGAAAATGGAAGTTGATACAGGAAGTGGTGTTTGAATAGTTCCGTATTCAATCTATGAAACAGTTTCCAAAACAATTAAACCGCTAAAGCACTCAAATGTGAAACTGAAATCATTTTCTAATTAAATAATAGAGCCAAAAGGATCTTTATCAGTGGATGTGGTATGGCTGAACAAATCAGCGAATTGTAATTTATTAGTAGTGGCTGAAGCAAACCAAAGTTTAATAGGCCGTGATTGGCTTCAGAAATTTGACTGGCTAAGATCAGAGGAAGTTAAAAATGTTGAATCATCAGAAGGAGATTTACAAAAATTGATTTCAAGTTATCCATGTGTATTCTCCAAAGAGTTAGGTTGTTATAAGTTTGGAAAAATTGCGCTCAAAGTAAAACCAGGAACTACACCTCTTTTTGTGAAACCAAGACCTATTCCTTTTGCTTTTAGAAATCAAGTCGATGAGGAACTGGATAGGTTGCAAAAAACGGGAATTATTGAGAAAATTTACTCTTCTACCTGGGGTACCCCACTTGTTCCTGTTTTGAAGGAAAATGGAAAATTGAGGTTATGTGCAAACTATAAAATAACAGTAAACCCTCAATTGGAAGATGTAAGCCACCCATAACCAAAAACTGAAGAAATTTGGGCAACTCTGCAAGGTGGTCAGGAATTCTCAAAATTGGACCTATGTCAAGCTTACAATCAATTGGAATTAGAAGAGGAAACAAAGATGTTATTAGCTTTGTCCACTCATAAGGGCGTTTTCAAAGTGAATAGTTTGACTTTTGGATCAAAACCAGCTGTGGCCATTTTTCAAAGAGAGCTAGAGAAAACCTTGCAAGGGTTTTAGAAGGTGTTGTTAATTTCTTGGATGATATAATTATAACAGGCCGAACACGACATGAGCATTTGAGAAATTTGTAGAATGTTTTAACAAAACTTTCCAATGCTGGGTTAACATTAAATTTAGAAAAATGTCAGTTTTTTAAACCAGAAGTAAGATACTTGGGACACTTGATAAACAGGAATGGAATTCAGAAAGATCCGGAAAAGGTTTCGGCTCTACTTACTTGTCCTAGACCTGCAAATATTTCAGAACTGAGATCGTTCTTGGGGGTAGTAAATTATTTTGGAAGATTCATCAGAAGTTTACCAGATCTCCTAGGACCTTATATAGACTTTTGAAGAAAGGAAATCGGTTTATTTGGGATAGCAAGTGTCAGAAGGCGTTTGAGAATGCAAAAAAGGAAATTTCTTCAGATCAAATTCTGATACATTTTGATCCTGCGGTACCATTATGCTTGTATTGTGATGCATCTAATAATGGTATTGGTGCAGTTCTACTACATGAGTTAGAGGATGGTTCAAAGCGACCTATAGGTTTTGTAAGTCTGAAACTAACTACTGCAGAGAGTGGGTACTCAACAATACACAAAGAGGCAATGGCCATTTACTGGGGAATGACAAAATTCTACCAGTATTTAATGGGAAGAACATTCACCTTATATTCGGATCACAAGCCACTGGCAGCAATATTTGGAGAGAAGAAAGGAATCCCGGAAATGGCAGCAGGACGGCTTCAGCGTTGGTCAACTTATATATCTGGATTTGATTACAAATTTCAACACATAAGCTCAGCATCAATTCTAGCTGATGCAATCTCTAGGATGCCAGTCGAGAGTCAAGAAAATGACATTTCTAACGAAGTAGATTATGTAAATTTAGTGGCAGCAGAAATGCCAGTATCAATGAAGTTAGTAAGGAGTGAAACACGTACAGATCCAACACTAAGCAAGGTGTTGAGATTTGTTAGGGAAGGATGGCCAACCTCTGTGGAAGATGACTTTAAACCATATTTTTTGAGAAGACTAGAGTTGAGCACTGACTTGGACGTTTTGATGTGGGGTTACAGGTTAGTGATTCCAAAAAAGTACAGATTGAAGTTATTGAATGAACTGCATACAGCTCATTTGGGAATGACCAAAATGAAATCAAGAGCTAGGTCATATCTTTGGTGGCCTTCATTGGACAAAGATATAGAGGATTACTGCAAAAGATGCAATGTATGACTGTATGTCATCAAGATCAATGCCTCCATCAGACACAAGTAAATGGCCCTCTGTTGAATTTATAAGGTCATACCTGAACTAACAGAGCTTCGGTGGAGGAGACATAAGGATCAGATTTTGAAAGCTTAGGAAGGGAGAGATGTAATGTATTGAGACATCATATGTTATTTACGATGTTTCCCCGGTTGCTATGGACTTTTCGAATAAACAGTTTAGTTCTTGATCTGGCCTAATGGCATCAAGTAAACTCTTGTTTTCTTATATTTTCGAGAAATAAACGATACTTAACAAATACATTCCACAGTATAACAATATTACAGCTTATATACAAAGCAGAAAAAAAAGAAGTTGAAACGTGAATAAAACCCTTTCTAATATTAGTAAAAGTGTAGACTCCAATGGAATCAATTTATTGCTTAGGAGCACAATCATTAACTTAATAATTTCAAATAGGAAATCAAAAGCGAATTCGCAAACTATTTCCAAATAAGGGAAGTGATAGTTCAATCAGATAGAGATAAGCTGCGAACTCCTGTAAGGGTCACTAATTGGATCGGCCAGCAAAAAAGACTCTGTTCTCTGTTCCTAAAATCACTTCCCAGTGGTTCCCTGTAGGTCCAACTCATCAATCACCATCATTCAATTCATTACCAACGCACAGGTCTCACACCTATGTGGGCTTCATCTTCAAAAAGTGTTCACACTATTGCCTGTATTACTCGAATAAGCAATAGCAAACCAAGACCATCCACGAACTCATTTGCACATGATATGAACGGTACTGAGGATTATTTTGGCAAATCAAAATACGCTTATCACTCAAATAGAACCAAGGCCAAGTACATACAGCAAGCAACTGGTGATAGCAACGCAACGCAAACTTGAGGGCAACTGAGAAACTGAGCAACTAGTTTACAGCATGAGGTGACTGGAGCAACTCTATTTTTCGCGTCACTCGCTAGTCACGTTGCAATCACCTCACTATGAACAACACATTCAACGTTGTATGGTGTGAAAGAGCAATTCCAGTTTGCGTTGCGTTGCCATCACCAGGTTGCTTTCTGTATGTACGCAGCCTAAGTATTCGCTAATGTTCACTTTACCATAAACAGGTGCGGATAAATAGCACAAACATTGTAATTTTTTTTTTTGAGGATGAAGCCCACATAGGTCTGAGACCTGTGCGTGGGTAATGAGTTGGATGATGGTGATTTATGAGTTGGAACAACAGTTTTAGGTGGGTTCCGAACCACCGGGAAGTGATTTTCAGCAGAGAACAGTGTCTTTTTTGCTGGCCAATCTAATCGGTCACAGTTACAAACAGGACCTACGAGAACGCAGCTTATCTATCTGATTGAACAGATACCTACTACGGCTCGAGGCTATCACTTCCCTCTAAACTAATTTACTACTCCAACTATCCATTCCCCTATCTATCTAAGATATCTATCATTTGATAATAAAATTATTCTTTCCTAGTATAGGTGGATCGCCTCGAGAATTGGTCCCCTTAAGAATACATGTTAGCTGATGCCCTTCTCGTGGCTATCCACCTGCACTATATCTGACAAACGGAACTCATTCAAGATGAATGACCCAAGGCTTTCTTTCAAATCTAATTTAAATTAAGACCATTACATTTTATGTGGAAGTAAGTTACAGTAATTAATCAATAATCAACAGCTGATATTCTCTGTACCCGATTAGTAATACAATGCTAAGAAACGAATTTTGATAAATTTGATTGATTGTGATTTGAATATTGACAATACTTACTTCCATATCAGTTGGGTTGTTCACACGTTCCCTTTCTCTTCGGATTTCAGCTTCAATGCACTGCCGAATGGCCAACTTACAAGCACGCTGGCAAACCTCTGTCAAATCGGCTCCAGAATAGCCATGTGTGACTTTGGCAATGTATGTCAAATCAACATCCTGCCAAGAAAAGAATAAACATTTGCTCATGAAATATTCATTTTTATAACTATTTTTGAAAAAAAATAAAGTATGAATTTGAAAATGGCTTTCTCATCTGCACGCAAAAGAGGCTATATACCACTTGAGATCAAGAGTAGCTTGCTTCTAATTTGTAAAATAAACACAGCTTGTAAATGCATAAAAAATTAGATCAGAACGGATCCTAGTTTTGTTGACTCCTCACGGTAATAACATTAATGTAGAAGTAAAATAAATATTGTTTTCTGGTCAGAATGCTCCATCTCCTAGAACAATAATTTTGCAGAAAACAGTTATTGGTCGATTAGTTAAACCAACTCAAACACGAATAGACTTGAAATTAATTTTCGTTGACCTAATGATCAAAAATAATAATTGATTATAAATCAGACGTGAATTATTCACGTCAGAGGATGCATTGACGCAACACTACCACTAGGTTGTTATAATACTTAAGCTATCAACTACATTCCATTAATCGGAATGGCCCAATAAGTTGAAATAATAAAAAGTGACTGGGGAACATGTTGATACTGTAATACAATTCTTAAATTATTGTAGCGGATATGAAATTGGAGAGAATTGAAAGAAAGAAGAGACAATGGTTCTCGGCGTTATCTGCTATGTAAATGTTTACTTTTAAGCCATTAATTACTGTGCTTTTGACACTTTTATAGTGTTTACTTGGTAATTAGTAGAATGTTCTAGTTGTTTGATTAGAGATTAATGGAGTCTTATCGAATATTGTAGAAAGTGCTAGTTTCTTAATTTATTTATTTAGAAGTTGACAGAAAATTCGAGAGATGTCTCAATTATGAAATTTTATATAAATAGAGGAAGTCTCTTGTAAATGAGTTCAGTTGTCTTTGAAAATTCGTCGTGATAAAAAAATTGTGTCAGTTCTATATTGTGTATATATATCGTAGTAATTCTTTCTCTGTGATAATTCTTTTTCCTGTTTAATTCATACCAGTGAGCTACTGAATAGTTTTTGTTGTATTACGGACTAGTGTTACGCAAGTTAATTGTTCTTCCTCGACGATTCTTTTCGAATATTATTGGACAGTTTATTGTACAGTTATTATTTAATATTAGATCGGCCTTTTGACATTTAGTGATTGATTCGTGTACAGTTCATTGGAAACTCATTATCAGTTGAACAATATCGCGTTATCTGTTTTTAATTGCTTATTTTTCTGTAAGAAATTACTGAACAGTGTGAGTTAAAGATTATTTGTGTTAATAAAGTGAAAGTGATAAATTTAAGTGTTGCCAGCGTTATTTTAGACATAGAACCCGTAACATTATAGAAAATCATCACGTTAAAGATTTGCATCTTTGGTTTTCAGTGGAATTTTACAATATGTTTAGAACGGTGGTTCGGAACCCACCTAAAACTGTAGGTCCAACTCATTACCCACGCACAGGTCTCAGACCTATGTGGGCTTCATCCTCAAAGAAAGAAAAAAAGACTATGATCTTGACTATATGAGGAAACGGAAGTAGGGTGGTTTTCTCTACTATGCATAGCACTATTTTCAAGTATTTCATTCTCAACTTAATTAGCTATTAAATTCATTTGGGTAATTTACCAGCTTACTGTTCCCGAATTATTCATATTCATTTCAAGGCTCATCAAACAACATACAACTCATACCTTAGCAACTGGAGATTTGCGAAGATTTGCTTTGAAGATTGCTTCTCTAGATTTCTCATCAGGAAGAGGAATGTAGATCAATTGATCCAAACGTCCGGGACGAAGGATAGCTGGATCGATGATGTCTGTTCAACAAACGAAAATATGTCTCAAGTTAATGTCTATCTTTGTTTAAAGAAATATCAACCCATAAATAAACTGAAATATTCACTACATACAAACCGAACTAAAATGAAGAATAGACTAACGGAACTATTAAATACTGATCGAGAGAGAGAGATTGAGCAAAACTACACTAACGATAACGCTCATTGTAACTTGAATACTCTGTGTCTCAGCTTTCTCTACAATTCTATAACATTTTGTATACAGAGCAAACGATTGCATAGAATGGTACGGTTAGAATTGGCATTATTGTCAACGTAGTTTTCCTCAAAATATATTATGAATGAAATATATTCCTAAAATTATTTATTGGGAGACGCTCAATTAAATTACTGTAAAACATAAATACATACTTAAAACATTGTAGATGTTTTGTCAATGGATGAAACTTTATAAAATTTGAAAACCAATAGTCTGCAGGCATAACGGAAATTTTACAGTGAGATATTAAGCAAACTTAGCCAAAAACATTCAATACTGAAACCCACTTTGAGATAAAAACCTAGTAAATGTGAACGAACTTGCCTAAACTGTACCCAAAATTCATAAAATTGGGTTATGTTAGATCAAAACCCACAAGAATGAAGATCTTAAAGCAACGATGTCAGTGTGTTTCGAACAATAAACCCCGATTTTATCAACTTTAGGTGAGTTTTGCCTATTGGGTAATTTGACACTTTATTTCAAAAATTTAAAATAATTATCTACAAGTTTTTAGGAAAAAATATTGGTTTATGGAGGAATAATAGAGTTGATCTATTTCAAACTTGAAACCACTCTTTTTATAGCTATTTTGTGTAATTTATAAAATTTCTGAAAAATTACGTACTTTTAAAATGTTTTATTCAATCTTTCATCACATTTTACATGAAACCTATTCAATTTACCACTTAAATGGAGGCACTAAAGATTTTTGATTGAGCAAAGTTATAGGACTAGCTGCCAATTTTATTTCTGTGGATAAGCGTTTTTGGAACTATGCTCAATTGTTTATATGAACTCTTTTGGTGCATTATGGCAGATTCCTCCTGAACACATTGTACAATGTTAATCAGCAAAACATTCAATTCTTTTAATGCCGCTAATGAGCAAGTAAATTCTAGTCCCAGCACATAAATTAGAAAAAAGTAACAGTTATTGTTGAAAATAACAGTTATTTAGTAACGTACCGGGTCTGTTAGTGGCTCCAATGATGAATACATTCTTTTTGGCGCCCATTCCATCCATCTCAGTGAGAATCTGATTGATGACTCTGTCGGCTGCGCCACCAGCATCGCCAACGCTTCCACCTCGAGACTTCGCTATTGAATCCAATTCATCAAAGAACAATACACAGGGAGCAGCTGCTCTAGCCTACAACAAAAACAATAGTGATACAAAATATACAAGAAATGTATAATAATGTTGATATGGTAAACCTTATTGAATATCAGCAACATAATTTTAAAATTGTAAGTCAACATAAATCAGATTCATTTTATGAGCTTGTTAAAATAAATCACGTCATGATTTGGTGTGATTTGAATGCTAGTAGTTACAAAAAAAAAGAAGTTTTCTCGTTTTTATAAAGGCGGAGATACATGAGCCATACGCTTCCCAGTCCCATGAGCATAAAAACTAGGGTCTTATTTATTTTATCTTATGCTACATTAATATTGCTTTTATTATAAAAATTGTTAGAAGGGTATAAATTTGAATTATTATAGTCTATTCTTATTATTATATGGAAATTGGCAGCTATATTGAGTAAAGCCAAGGCCTATGTTGCCAAATTCACCAAGCAAACGCAAGCTTGCAACAATTTTTAGACGTTTGTAATCAAGTCCAGAGAAAGAAATGTTACCCCATTTGACGACGGCGCTTTTTTGCCAGCTGAGGGCTCAACATTCAACTTATTTAATTCAGAAAATAGTTGTATTATTTTATATGTATGTGCAACTACTGAATTCATAGTAATATTATTGAGTAGTAATCTGTGATAGCATATTGAGTTCTAAAGTAATTAACAATAAGTTAATGAAAGAAAGGGTTCACTTAAATGTTTACTTTCAAAATAATACATCATTTTGCTAAAAAATAGTACACACAAGTCGACGTTTAAAAATTTAATCCATTTCAATCTTTAATTTTTCCGAGTCCACACGCAACATTTCAGGTTGTCCAACATACAAAATGTACGATTTTATGCAGCTACAATAGACCAAAACTTAAAGACAGATTCATATCTTTATTCTCCATTTTTTAAGAAACAAATTATTGTGTATTTATTAGGAGATAATAATACAGAATATTTTTTTGTATCCACGAGTCAAAGAAATTTATTTATTTTATTATTTTTCTGCCTTGTGACCAAAGGAACAAAACATTTATTCCACACAAAAAAATGAATGAAAGTATTTTCATGAAACATTTTGCTAATCATCCACTATAGCCTATGCGTCAGGACGCGATGTCTAAAAAGTAATCAGAGTTTATCAAATAGTAATGAATTGAATTTGATACTTTAATGTAACCATAGAGCTTGTAAAAAAATCTATTGTAGAAAGATTCAACTCACCTTATCAAATATGTCTCTGACATTGGCTTCAGATTCACCAAACCACATAGTAAGTAGTTCAGGCCCTTTAACAGAGATGAAATTAGCCTGGCATTCATTGGCGATAGCTTTGGCAAGCAGAGTCTTACCGCAACCAGGTGGGCCATAGAATAGCACACCACGTGATGGCTGCATACCAAACTTCAGGAACTTATCTGGATGCTCCACTGGATACTAAAAAAAAAACAATTGAGTTCTAAAGTTTGGGAAAATTTGGTTTGTTTTGGCATTTGCTGTAAGCCTCTATTGTTTGTAATTTTCAAGTATGTATTATAAATAAATAAACAATTAATGAAAGAAAGGGTTCATCACATGTAACTTGTTCAAAATGTATTACGAAATCACTGAACAACTACTGTATATTAATTTAATTACATGTCAAGACGTCACATCAACTTTCTTAAAGTTGAAAGCATCAAAAAGGCATTGTACAAGTGAGTACTAGTGTTGAAAAATATCCTACCTGAACCAATTCTTGCAATTCACGTTTGACGTTCTCCAATCCACCAATGTCTTCCCAAGTGATATTTGGCACTTCAACAACAGTTTCACGAAGGGCACTTGGACTGCTCTTGCCCATTGCATACTGAAATACAAAAACAAAATCGACTAATTAGGCTTAAACACTTCATAATGAGAGAGCGTAACAGCTCAGTTTTTTTAAAAGCCTGGTAAACTACAATTACAATTCAACAGTTAAATGCTTTTAATTGAATGTTATTTTGTTAAAAAAAAGTTCAAAACGTTTAAGAAATGTTTTTAAGTTTCCATACCAAAGTTTTAATACATTTTACAGAGATGACTACAAGATATTGTAAAAATAAAATATCCAGGACCAAAGAAATTACCAGGTACAAATAGGAAATAAAACTACAGAGCAAATTCTCTATCAAAAGCTGATTTTGGAAACAAATGTAATACAATTATCATTTCTATGTAATATAAATGTATTCCTCTTCCTTACTGGTTTTCCATTACGAGTATGTTCGTAATGATACATCACAGGTTTAGTACATTTCCAATTCAACAGAATTAGACTTGAATTATGACATATCACATAGTTATAATAGACATAGATTTGTTGACTAACAAACTGATAAGCTTTCATAGAATGACTTATATAGCTATCTCAATAATAATTGCAAATCCTAATATCGTAGAAAATTTTATGAAAATACTCACCCTAAAGTTTTCCATTGTCACAGCAAGAGAGCTGAGTACTTCAGCATCGATTTGATCATCTTCCAAATCAATTAGATCCATCTTCTCTCGGATCTGTTGCAAAGCTGCCTCTGAGCACAATGATGCAAGATCAGCTCCTACATGACCGTGTGTTTCAGCAGCAATCTGGAAAAAACAAGATTTCATCAAAAAATACATTTTCACAAAATAAATAATAATCTTAATATGATATGTTTCTTTCTACACCAAGAAAATATCATTTATAGTGATGAATAGAGTAAAACCAATCTTGATTATGAATTTCAATATACTGATGAACAATGCAAACCTAAGTGATGAAATTTGTTATTAATTGTAGAATGTACTAAGTAACAAATATTGTGATTGTGGAATTTAATGAAAGGAATTATGAAAGCGAATGACAATAATTAGCCTACCAGAATATTAATAACTCTTGAAAGTACACAAGCATTCGTACAATTTTGGCACAATGCTAGAATGAAATCTATTCCCGATGTTGTACTCATACTATAATCATGGAAACGTAAAAGACGGCAATCAAGACTATAGAATCGTAAATGCTGAAATACTGACTCATAATCCAAGTTTTTTAGTTTGAAATTAGTTCCTTTTTTTTTAATAAACCTGTACATTGAATGGTGAAGTTTGGGTGAGTTAGCATGAGTTAGTATTTCGTATATTGAACGAATAAATTAATTTTATTAATATTGTTTACACTTACACAAAATATCTTCAGCAGTGTCAAAAATATCCGAAAAAGCTTAATTTTAAATTGCATATACTGTAACTGTCTACTTCCAATCGTAATATATAATAAGAAATATTTAAAATATTATTGCAATTTCATATTAGTATAATTACCCTTCAAAACTATACGGGACGTACTAAAATTACGTAATGAATGTGTTTTGGCAATACGATGTGTTAATTGAGAAAGTGAACGGTTTAAGTACCTGCTCTAAATCGACATCATCAGCCAGCTTCATGTTCTTGGTATGAATGCGCAGTACCTCCAGACGTCCTGTAGCGTCGGGAATGCCAATATCGATTTCACGATCAAACCGGCCAAAGCGTCTCAGAGCAGCATCAATCGAATTGGGCCGATTTGTGGCAGCCATTACAATAACATGGGAGCTCTGTTTCAGACCATCCATAAGTGTCAAAAGCTGCGAAACAATACGTCTCTCCACTTCTCCGTGAGTTTTCTCTCTCTTGGGAGCTATCGCATCCAATTCATCAATGAAAATAATGGCTGGAGCATTCTTGTCGGCTTCTTCGAATGCTTTACGAAGATTGCTTTCAGATTCACCGGCCAATTTGCTCATGATTTCTGGACCGTTAATCAGAAAGAAAAATGCGCCAGTTTCGTTTGCTACAGCTCTGGCTATCAGTGTTTTTCCGGTACCTGGAGGTCCATACAGTAATATTCCCCTGGGAGGTTTCACACCAATAGCTTTGAAAAGACTAGGATGTCTGAGAGGCAACTCAACCATCTCTTTAATCTGTGCCAGCTGCTTTCTGCAGCCACCAATGTCATCATAGCCAACAGCATTTGCTGCATCTTCTTCGTCCTAAAACAATTGATATTTATTAGAAAGCACACCATCCTTCAAATTAATAGTTTATAAGTAATAGTTTTGTTCAAATATCCAGAATATTCATTACTTTTCAAAACTTCAAGTAAACTTAATAGAAAAAATTAAAAACAAATTAAATAATTTAATCTTTGTATAACAAAATCGATTATTCGAACATAAAATTTGCACTAGAGGCATTTGTTAATGAGAAATCGTCTTGCCAAGATTAGTGTCGAGACACCATAACAATTCTTTACAGAGGATTTTTTATTTGAAAGTTTGTTATATAGGAGTTTGACTGCATCAGAAAACCAAAGAAATGTTAATCGACCAGAAAGAAATCAATAAGCTGATGCAATAAAATAGTGTTTATATTAGCTCGGCTGGATTTCAATGGAGAATTGTGAACGATCGATCAGATAAGATCAACAATAATAATGTAAAATAACACCTTTCTAATGATAGCATACCTAACAAAATATAAGCATTACTGGATGATATAACACGACTATTCAAATAATAATTCGAGTTTATTAAAATTAGAACAGAATTTCGGGGAAATAGAATGATAGTACAGCAGTTGAAGATCATAATCATCACTAACAAGCCATTGACGTTTTTACATAAAAGAGCGAAGTTAGGACGGACGGAAGGCCATGAGTTTGACTTTGCCTAATAGAAGTAGATACAGAAAAAAATGAACTAGCAAACTCTATAAACGCTTTACCAAAATCAAAACACAATAATATTATCGAATTTATACTGCAGTTTTATGAGTAACTTTATAATAAAAAAGAAAACAAGATGAGATTTTTTCCTTAAAAGAGAATAATAAACCTATAAGATACGAGAAATGAAAAACATACTTGAAGAAGGAGTGAACTGGATAATGTAAGGCAGAAGAGATGAAAAGAGGAAGAAATGGAATAGGGTGGAAGTAAATGTGACATAATTACATTATGTAGATGACTGCATCATTTGATCATAAGCAGTGATTTTTCTGCTACAAATCAAGTGCCCTTAATTAATCTAGCGCCGGAAACCTATTACTAGATCAATACAAGATGAAAAGCAAGTATTTTCAGCATGGAATATTTCAGAGATAGTTTACTAGTACATACTTCGCGTTTAATGGGATCTCCCTCACAATGGATGACAGTGTCTGGAGCGACAATACAGTAGGGCGAAGGATCTGTTTCCACCACTTTGAACTCAACTGCTCTCATGCCCCCGCGAACAATGAATGCATCATCTTTGTGAATTGGCCTGTATGCTTCCAAGAAGTACGGTTTCAAATACACTTCAAACAAATTCCTGTAAGCAACAACACACAAAATTAAATGCTGTATTGCCAAGTGAAAATTATGAGCACAGTTGAATTATGAATGCAAAATGAATGTTACCTCATGAGGATGAAAGTAATAATAACAATCTTGAAATTTGTTAATTAGAAAACGGTCCACGCCCGCTTTGTATTACTAATAAATTGTAAATCACTTTCAATTTCATGCTCCTCATTTTGAACATTTACTGCAGCGAGGTCCTTTTAATTAAACATAAATATATAATCTCTTTCAGATTTCCTTTTATTTTCCAATAAATGGTAATAGAATATTTTCCTTTTAGCCATTCATAATACTGATATTAATTTTGAGCTTAAACACTGCAGAAAAATATTACTGTATATAAAAGAAACTAAAGTATAATTATTGGTAAGCGAACAACAAAAGCTGATTGAATTTATGCCAGAGAAAAAGACTCCAATTATAAGATAATCAACTTTAAAGAGTTACAAGAAACAATAATTGCCAAGTTTCTTGTCCAGAAGCAATAACTAAGATGAATTATCATAGACATTATGGAGTCATGAAAATATTGTTCAATATAGATGTTAAAAAAATACTATGTGCAATAAGTTATCAAATAACAAAAAAAACCTTGTATATCCCATGATACTATTGATACTCAGACATTATAACCATGTAATAATTAGACAAGACATGACATGTAATAGACATAGACAAGACATGTAATAATTATTATTCAAAAGACGAATTGAAAATTCAATCTAGATTTACGACTACCAATTACTGACGTTCACTTATACTTATCTACAGGTATAACTTGGATAACTTACTCAAACTGACATAACCTAGAATGCTTAATTGTTGACGATCGGTTGTGAGTTCTACATCAAATTCAAACTCAATTTGATTTCGAAATGTTTGAATCAGCTTTGATTCACATCAAATTCGAGAAATCCTGAGCTCTGATTGGTCTAGAGCCTTTATCCAAATGTAACAGCAGTGTCATAACAGCTTATTTATGCAACGGGTTTGATTAGGCATGAATAAAGTCAGTTATGACACTACTTTCTAACCTCCAATAACCACTTTACAACGCAGTCGCAATCATAATATTAAAGCATTGAGACAACTGTAACAATAAAAAAATTAAAGCGTTTAATCAATTTTGATCATTGAATTGAGATCAAGAGAATGTTCTTACCCTGTGAGTCCCTCAACTGTATCATCAATAGGAAGCACATGGATACGCTTTCCATACTTGACATCTGGGCAAGCTTGAATTGAAACTATGTCAGACAAGCGAACTCGTAGATTTTTTCTGACAACTCTGTTCATACGAATCTTTTCGAATGGACATGTTTCATCTGATAGCACGATGCAGACTGTCTCCTTTCTCCGTTTGCCCTTCAACAGCACTGTGTCTCCACGAAACAGCTGCAGCTCGTCCATTTTTGACTGGAAAGGTAGAATCACAATAGAATAATAATATATTATTATATAAGTCTTGATACTGTTCTCTGTTGAAGGGCTGTTCCCTAGTGCTGGAGAAAAAGGATTGAAGGAGGATAGGAAGAAGAATGTGGAGACAAATGAAGAAGTAAGAGTGGAGAAGAAAAAAAGGAAGGAGTAAAAGAAGAATACCACGAAGGAGAAAATGAACAAGACACGACAATAATATGAATAAAAAGAAGATGATGATGAAGAAAAAGAAGATGAGAAAGAAAAATCACAGAAGAAAAAAGTCTATTAAAATATTTTTTAGATATGCAATTGAATCGGACAATCTGCTAGTCCGCATTTAGTATGCTGAATAAATTGTGAGCAGGAATAGTCATCCAATATTTAGTAATATTTATTCTCTACTAAAACCTACTCGATTGGGCTCAAGTAAAACAACCAAATCAGACTCTATTTAACCAAAGAACATCATTCCCATAAGCAGTTCAATTAGCAAGATTATCATGCTTAATGGATACAGTATCATTCCCTATTAATAAAAAATTATTCACATATTCTAGATGCATATAAAAATAAATCGTACTACTTTCACTTGATGGAATATCCTTCCACCTCACCGTTTGATTCATTTTATGGAAAGATAAATTTAAAGCGTGTTCCTAAATTTATCAGAGAGGTATATTTTTGATTATCAAATTAAATAAATAATTCAAATGTATTAGAATTTTATGAAATTTTAGTTTATCTTCAATTATTTAAAAAAATTTCCAAATGGATTTAGATTTTTCGATCTCTTTGTTAACTTCCAGTTATTTCTGGATTTCTTGTTCCATGACGAACTGCGTTGTTAATATTAACTTTTTATGTGAATTAAACGACTTTCAGTCAAATATTCATTAAGAATAAATAAAATTTACTTACTCTGTAGGCCGAGCGCTTTCGAATCTTTGAGAGCCTCTGAAAACGGATCTCAAAGATTCGAAAGCGCTCGGCCTACAGAGTAAGTAAATTTTATTTATTCTTAATGAATATTTGACTGCAAGTCGTTAAATTCACATAAAAAGTTTCCAGTTATTGTTGTTCATCTCAATTTGAAAATTTCAACTAGTAATTCAACTGAACAGTTTAGTTTGATTCTAACAATCAATGAAATAAAATTGTTTATAACATATTTATTGAATTCTAAATATAATGTTATAATTTGCAAGATATTTTACCTGTGACAAAGCGACAACAGAGTTGTCATCGTTTACAGCTTCTTCAACAATAAGTCTGTTAGGACGATCTTTCTTTTTCAAAATTGCAGTTGCAAGGTGATCAGGACTGAAAAAAAAATATGTTCAAATAATTTATCAATTTTATACTCAGCTCGCTCCATTCATTAAGCGGTAACAAACTTGACAGGATAAACACAATTCAGGTATCTACAGCAGAATATGACACATCAATATTATTAGATTCACTTATAATCATAGTTTGTATACCACGTCCAAATTTTACTCTATTATAGGCTACTGTAAATAACACTTGAATTTGAATAAATGAATGACTACATATATATTTTTTTCTTTTCGCCAAAGAATATAAATACTGTACACTACAGTCCCGATAATTCTAGTCTCGATAATCTATGGTTCCGTTAAATACGAGCAATCAAATGCGAATTTTCAAGGTAAAAATCAATACCAAAATTGCTTTAAAAAAACATATTGCTATGAAACACTATTTTTCGTGGGGCATTCCATGTCATTCGTTTTTCGAGGTAATTATGGTCCCATTCAACTCAAATTACCGGGAATAAAAATGTTGATTTTTTACAATATTATCTGTTGATTTGTTTTCCTGTCTTAACCCATATATCTGGCTACACCTCTGCCCTATACAACAAAAATATCCTCAAAATTCTATTCTTTTTATTTGGTTCCCAAACTGAATTTTTGCCAATGTGCAGAAATCCCGCTGCGGATTTAATGAGCTATCCTGCATTTGTCGCAACAATATGGTATCACAATATTGTAAACAAAGAAAAATGAGTGAAGCTGAAATCAAGGATAGTATAGCATTGACAAACCCTCGAATCCTCTGTATTTTTCATGTATCCGACATACTTTTCTAGAATGACTGAAGGACTCTAATTGCAGTTAAGTATGTAATACAGTTCAAATTATTGCTAGGAAGTTGCCAAAAATTACTTCTTTGAAAGGTTGCTAATTATAACAGAAAATGGCAGATGATTGGTCGACTACAACCGGAAACCTCTTAAAACCCGTGGTGCCTAGAAATCTCTCAACATGCAGAGCACACCGGGGGCCTCTTGATTCTCGGACCTATTACCGCCCCCACTGACTATTTCGGTAAAAGATCATCTATCGGCAAAAGATCAAACTACACTGTAATAATTACCGTAGCTAAACTAACTTACTATGATACCTAAAACGTATGCATTAATTTTGCTGTTTCTTTATTTACTCAAATGAAATACACTTCTTATTTTTTTTGTCATTTAAATCATTGGTAATTATAATCTTCCCTAATTCTAACTCGTCAATAGTTTTTCACTTTAGCACACAACCCCCCCCCCCCACCCCCCCATCTGATTATATTAAATTATAGATATAATCTACTTACAATTTACTTCAGCTTGCTGTCGTTTAAGCGGTCGTGGGTTCGAATCCCGCTCCACCGTCAGGCATTTATGTGTAATCATTCACCTCATTACCCACGCACAAGTCTCGGACTCATGTGGGAATCATCAGCAATAAAAAAAATCTTTAGTTGATGTAAAAGTCCGCTCTCAACCTAACCTATAATTAATTAATAATGCCCAGTTCATGTAAATAGTTTTTTCAAGAACCCTGGACACACCAAAGTACCGATAGAGCGGCCTTCAAATTTCAATATTCTTGTTTCAACATACGGCCCCAACCTACAAGTCAAAATTTAAACTATGGATTAGATAAATGTGAGCTGTCTCATTTTACTTGGGGAATCAGTAAGTTTTATATACAGTATTAAAATTATCAAGATATAAGTTAGTAGACACATTATTAACTTATGAGCAAATGAGAAAGCCAGAAGAATTTTTGGAAACTGTTTAGGTTGATAAATATTTAGAAAAAAGAAATGAAATTCAAGTTAATGAAATCTAATTAGGTAAATGAAATCTTATAAACGTAAAAACATCCCCAACGTTTAGTCATCTTATCGTCTACTTGGCCTTTTATCGCTTATAACAGGCTTAAATTAAAATAATAAAACATTCCTCATTACTAAAATTTCAATAAAGATACACCAGGAACTGACTTGAATATTGCAGTGATTATTGCACAACGTAAGTAGGCTAAATCTTTATTTGTTCCAAAAAGTGTAACAATAAACAGAATAGCTTTCCATACAAAAAATTGATTTTTTACGTATGATTGGGAACATAAAGACTCGCATTAGAATTAACTATTGCAGCTTAAAAATGAGAAATTATCGAATAAGGCTCTTACAAAGTAAACTGAAATATAGCAAGAAAAGAATAAAAAAATAGTATTTTACGAAAATGAAAAATTCTTGTTTTAAGAATTGAATGGGAGCATTTTCTCCAAAGAAACACTGAAGAAAGTATAAGAAACATCGTAAATAAGGTGAAATTTATGTAAAAGGAAATTTTCGAAACACGTCCATTGCAATGACAATGTAATTTTGAGCCAGCCGAATAGACTCGTTGACTGACTATTACTATTTATTAAGATATTGTAATGTAATGAAAACGTCAAAAACTTACTTCTTGACGTCTGCCATGGCTGAGGTAATGAGATTTTTAAAAACTTTTCAACTAATTATTAATAATAGAATTTGTAACTAATTGCTTCTATACCGGATTCTTCACAGCAACACCAGCGTAGCACTTCTTCCAATGTTCCAATGACTGTACTCCACTTCTATACGATGTTGCCAAACTAGTGATGAGCTGGTAATGAAATATTATACTTTATTATTATAAGTTTCTATCATTTCACTTATGTTTTCTTAATTTTGAAATATTTTCTTGTATCAATTCAAATACATTCCAAAAGGATATTATGAAATAGTTCAAAAATCAGAGTTGATATTATATTCAAATTGATATGAGGATGGCAAAACAGAACATCACAATTAATTGTCTTTAGTCGAACGAAATGAATTGATTTTTTCAAGATAAGTTCTTTTCTTCAGATTTAATATATTCATTTTCAAATTCATGATCCTAATCCTTATTCTAGATTTTTAGATAGAATTACTTTTTATGATAGAAACTTTGCTATTCATCTTGAGCTATAATAAATATTCTAAGATACATTCAAGAATTTCATTTAATTTTCATTATAAAAAATAATAAAAGCTGTCAAATATATTTATGTGAAAATGAATAAAAACTTATTCAACACAGTACTCTATATAACTAACCTTCCTACCTCTAATTCGTAAGTAACCACAGACACGCAGACTATCTGCAGAGGCTATACCGAACACCGTACTAGCAAGAGTAGCAAGGGAGTAGCAGCCTAGCTCAGAGTAGTCTGCGGAAAGTCTGCGTGTAGTTGCAGAGCCCAACTTGACGTTTGTGCGTTTCTGTGTTTTCAATTTCATTCTTCATAATCTGATTCTGATCATATTGAACTGAAGTCAACTATTCGTGTGTCACGATCTCACGATACTGTTGAATCATCACCCTTTTAGAAAATAAGGAATCACAGTTTATGAGACTTGAGTTATGGCGGGAATGAAAGGTAGGTTGATTTACAAAAATTATAAATTCAATTGTGTGGTAGTGTCTGAAATCCATTACTTTACTATCTGAATGCTTCAATCACTAACCCTACAGGGATTTGTATTGAAAAAAATTCACTTCATCGTGATGTTGACTTATCCTGAAAGTGATGTTTATAATTTTGAACCTGCATTACATTTCGTACGGTACGTCATGAGCTACATTACATAATAACAAAGCTCAATAATTGTAGTAGGATTAAAGCAAGGTTATTCGATTAGTACTTAGTGCCTAGTTTATTTCTCGATCTAGGCTATTCCTACCATCAACTAAAAACACCTACAATATTTTGATATTGAAGTTCAATTTGGAAACCCTAAAGAACTATTAAGGTGAACATACCAATTATTGGCCCACTACCAAATGTCAGCCCCTTATACTTCTAACCTAAAACTGGCTACAGTTCCATTTTTTCCACTGAAATAATACCATGCAGTGAACGATGTTTGATAACATCGGTATTAGATATCATCAATTGCAGTTCCTTACAAAAATTTCCGTATCAAGAACAAAGAAGGAATAAACGGCAGTTGATACGGAACAGGTCTGTTGATAAGGAAGTGACTATCGATTCGTTCTCGATTGTTTTAGTGGATACGGTGGATATGAAACTGAAACCCTAAAAATAAGTTTTTATCAATTTTAAAGGCAAAATCTTATTTCTTAGGTTACAGTTGTAGTGTTTGAAAGGGAGCCCATAATTGGTATTTTTATCTTGGGCCGCCATTATCAGCTCCTAGTTTCTGCCTTAAAATAAGCCATGAAGATTCTGTCCTCCAACCCAGCCACTTTCATTGTTTCTTAGTGGCTGTGTCAATGACGGCTTTGGCAAGTGCAGAGCTCGGTCTTATCAGTCTTCTCTTGACAAGGAGGAGAATTAGAAAATATCGGAATTCGAAAACGGATACAGCTGTTAATAGAGTGCAGGATTGGAGGACAATGGGTGAAGGGTCTATTTTTCGGCAGTCTCCTGTGGCTAATAGGTTTCTTATACCTCCATGCCCTTTGATCTTTGACTGTTTCGAACGATTTTGCGCGCCTGAAACTGTCTCTTGTCTCTTGGTCAATGCTTTTTGACCCTCGGACGACTGTTCGGCCGGCTGTGTCTTCCTCGGCTAAAAGGGGCTTACAGTTTGGTCTTGGATGACAATTAAATGCAGAGAATAGATCAGTATTGAACATAGTCTGTATTAATGTTACCTAAAAAAAACAACTTACTATATTTTACAATATTGTATGAATGCTTCCTCGAAAGTAATTTTTCCAATTGCTGAGTTTTACCAGGAACTAGTTAATGAGTCTTAGACATTGTAAGCCTCTTTATTACTTTTTTATCTCAGTAAAGATTTAAGCTATGAAAATGTATTATTTTTTGTTATCAATCAACTGAACAATTTTACACCTATGGACGATCCGGGGCCGTTTGTAGACGCAGCGACCCAGACCACTGGACAATAAGTAACTACTTGGTCGTAAATTTTTTCCAATTGAATAGTTTATGTTATGCCTTTGGCCGTCCTCACATCAAGAACGTTTACTAGGCGTCAAGGGTCATTAAAAATGAATGACAACCATCCATTCATGACGCTTGTCGAAGACTTCATATAATTTTGTTGACTGGTTACCGATACCGGAGCAGTGGCGTACCGATAATGGAGCGAGTGGAGCAGTCGCTCCAGGGCGCAAGGCTCTGAGGGGCGCACCGTTGTTGAGAGAAAATTGCCTTTTACTTACAAAAATATGTATTACTATAATGAAGGCCAAAAGGGTAAAATGCAACACAATTTTAAAAAACCGTATGAATACATCGCTGCGCATTACTAAAATGTCAAATTTAAAAGAAATCGGCTCACGCGTTCAGCCGCAAATGCGTTACAACCAGACAGAATGCAAAACAGTCGAGTCAAAAGTAGCAAAGCCAAAACAATGTTAATTGGGTGGAAAAAGGTATAACAATTACAAGTAATTGAATGAAGACTTTGAATTTATTTTAGAAAAATAAATTGAAAAAGGTTCAATGGTTTTTATATTACTAAGAACAGGACTGAAATACTTCACTTTTGAATCCTATTAGATATTTATAAGATAAATACAAGAAATTTTTTATAGGAATGACTTGCAAAATGCTAAAAGAATAACTGCAAATGAATTTATAGAAAAGTGAAAAAATCCAAAACAAGCTGTTTGGAAATTGATAAAAGTGATAAAAGCAGAATCTGGCTTGGCGAAAAATTATTCATCGGAGATTCGCATTTCTGAAAAATACGGCGTAGTAAGAGGCGGGTAAAATGCCGTTGTTTCATTAAATGACCACTATATTAATATCAGCCCGATCGGGTGGTTGAGTATAAGACAGATTTATTTTTTTGAGGGGGGGGGGCGCATCGTAAGACACTTCCGCTCCAGGGCGCTTGAAACCTCGGTACGCCACTGTACCGGAGAATACTGCGATGACTAATGAGATGATTCATTGCAATTGGTTGGAACTCTGAACGTTATGAACAATATTTCAAATGCGTATGTTTTCCTCGGTATATCACTGTAAGTTACTGATGAAATGTTTCTTTTTTCTTGCTGGTGATACCCACATGAGTGTGACTTGTGCGTGGATGATAATGATGGATGTTGAACCTGCAATTTTAGGTGGGATTTGAACCACCCGGCTTTTCATAATAAAGCAGGTGACGTGAGGTTATTTTTTCCGGCCACCCTTCCAAGCGCAGGTGCCTTTACATCACGATGACTTAGATATCATGCTTAACAGGCGTCCAATAAATCGCTCTTCATAATAATTATAAGTCAAATAGTTGAAGTTTATGCTATCGAACTACAGTATATGCATTTTCCTTGTTAAAACTCAATTTTTTTCTTTTTCATGTTCACTCCTTACGTTTGTTCTGGATATTAGCGTAAGTAAATAAATCTTAAATCTGCTTACTAGTATAGAATATAATTTTTCACTGTTGATATCATCTTATGAGCTAGCACACGGTACAAGTTGGCACATCGATTATTATTTTTATTATTATTTTTATCACTTGTAGTAAGCGAACCTGAGCTATTGTTAAAGCCTGCTATATGTTTTTTCTTGGAGCTTATGCTCTCCCACAAGAAACATCGAAAAATCAGTGTTTCTGACAGAGTCAGGTGGAATTTTTTTCTATGCATGGAATTCTTACTTTCTTGAAAGCACTAAACTTTTAGTGTACTTTAAAAAAAATTTGCTTCAAAAGTTGCTTCTTTCTTTTGGCTGGTCTTGAGGTGGTCAAACTATTTCACCATATGTGAGCACACCATAATATTGTGCTAACTTTTTTCATTCTATTTGTACGGTGCCCACTCGAAAATCATTGTAACATTTCAAATATATTTCTTTTTTTTTAATTGTGTCAAGTCCAATAATGTATCAAAATTTAAATTCCATTGAATTCTTGTGTTCATTTCATTGCCGTAGTTTTGTAAATTACACTCTTCAGTGGCTATGATTTATCTTCAGTATCCAGTGGTTCTAAGATGACACTCAGTATTGTTTTGAAGTAAGACGAATCAATGATTTATTTTAATTTACTTGAATCTTTCATATTGGTTGCAATTAGAACTCAGGTTTATCCAACCTGATGCAATTAATTAACTGATTGATTAGTATTTTAATTGATAATTTTAATGATTTTAGAAAGTCTCATAGTTATACAACTACCTCTGTTGACTATGACATACCAAAATTGAGGGAAGAAAATAATTATACATGATTATTAATGTTTGCTTTTAGTCGGAATAAATGCTTAGTGTCATTCCTATCTTTGCATGAAAGAATTTTTAACTTTTAGGCTAATTTTCTTTTTCAGTTTGGTTGGTCTGGCGTTTGCTGGTTCAATTGGTATGACATGTCTTATTCTAGCGTGCGCTCTGCCACAATATGGGTGAGTGAAATAAATTTATAGATGCTATTACACTCAGTACTTTGATTATATTAGGCCCTATGTACTAATATTGGCACTACACTCTACCTACCTTATCTTATACCTAATTCTGCATCCTTTTTCCACATCATCCTTCAAGTTACCTTTCGACCATCCTTTTCTTGCGGGATTGATGGCTTCATTGTACGTTCGACAACACAGCTTCAATTTTATTCGCATTATTAATAAATTTATCGATTCTGTGTTGTGCCATGAATACAGTGATGTCAAAGACGCTCAAATCCAGCTGTCTCACCCTTTCGGGCAGTATTACAGAAGTGACATGAACTTTATGAAGGAAAATGATTTCCAGTTTTTGATGAACTGTTTCTTCTATCCCTTAAGGGGCCCACACACTAGCGAGTCTGCCTCGCGAGTAAGACTCGGTGAGCCGGGCTCGGGAGAAAATCACTAGTTAGTGGGATGTTTTCTCCCGAGCCCAGCCGGACTCGCGCAGGGCTACTGGCTCGGCTGGGACTCGCAAGTTAGTGAACGTCTCCTGAGCCGAGCCAGGCTCCGCACCTCATTATAACATAGCAGATAGTTAGAAAGCAAGTATTTGCACTGTTCACAAGACGTACAAATAAGTAAAATTGAGTAAAATAACTGAAATAGGTACCGAGTTGAACTAATGAATAAACAGAAAAATAAGAAATAAACCGTATATTAAATTTAAATATTCATGAAAAAATAAAACTTACAATATTGCAGTGCAGAGCTTATTTTTAATACAATACAAATAAAATAAGGTTGTGCGTAGAGAGAGATAGAAAATAAAATAGAGCACGAGCTGGACATAGCCTAGGTTAGTCGAGAGTTTCAAGTCAGGAGTCTCAAGTGTCATTATGTCTCACTTCTCACTTTTTGGAATTCTTATTTTACTGTCTCACTTTTAATAATTCTTTTTTTATAACTTTTGATATCATAATGTTTTAAATTTATTAAATAATATTTTCAAATCTTTTAATTAAAAATTGAGTTTTAAAAATCCATTGACTTGTGAAGAGAAGCTGTTGAAAATTGAAGGGAAGTACCTAACTTCAAGTTACATATTATTAATAATCCATTTCATATTAGGATGTGCTAATTTGAGTTTTTTCTCGTAAAATATGAATAAATAATAATTTTAATTGAACCAAAATGAAACGATTTCATTCAAGATTGTGTGCAGTATTTCAAAAATTCCACACATCCCCGAAAAAATAGGAAAAGAGAATTCTTTCCAAAGGCGCGTGGCGTGGTTGCAAATGGTTTTTTCATATTTTATTTTTAATATTCAATATTCAAATGTTGTTTTTTTTTTCAACAAAAAATACCTACAGTAACATAAAAACAAAATTCTAAAAAATAATCTCAATAATGATGAAGAATTGAATTGATAAAAAACAAATAGCTGCTAACAGATAAATTGTGTATAAAATAAATGGGAATAAAAAGTAGATGAAATTAATCCTATATATCATCTGACATTTTGAATTCTATGGAACAGGCCCTATTACACTTTTGCATATTTAATTGTAGCTGTGATAAATCTATAAGAAAGATACTTAGAGGTGGGAAAATATTTTTCATAAAAATCATAAATCGTGCAATTAAACGCTCTGAAATCTATATCTCTAATGCTAGAAAGAAATTACAAGAAATAAATCATGTCTTATAATAATAATAATAGATAAAACAAAATTTCAAGAAGTATGAAATTTTAGCAAAACCAATACTCTTCTAGAGCATAAAATGACCTTTCAAATGAGATATTGATTGCAATTTTGAGGTTAGATGAGTTATATGGATCAGAATTAACATGGGCGCAATTCAGCCGACCTTGAAAAGTAGCCGAGCAGGACTTAGGAAGTTCACAACACGTTAGTGGTGATTTTCTTCCGAGCCAGACTCGCTAGTTTGTGGGCCCCTTTGAAGGTGAACGCATTATTTATTGGCTCCAATAAAGACTTCTCAGTCTTCTTGAATTTTTTTCCACAACATCTACGTTAATATTGATTTTTTATGGTAAATTCAACTACTTATAGTCCGTGGAAATAGCCACACTTATTCTTTCCCAAAATGTAATTTCAAAAAATAAATCAAAAACACTGAATTATTTTACTAGGGTTTGTGTAAAAGAAAAGGGGTTTGAATATTCAGTGTGCTAACTTTGTTTACCTATATTGACTTATATATTTGGTTGATAACTCCTACATAGTATTAGAAAGTAGTTGATAATGAAAAAGATAAGTTTTATATTATTATTTAACTGTAGTTTCAACAAAAAAACAACTCAAATATTGTAATTTGGCTGAGATTACTACTTAGTGGCCCGATTTCCACAACTTCCTGAAATATTGCTTCATATACGTTAACTTGTTTAGTATGTCGTTAACTCCACATGAAGTCAACCAAGCACACAAGTAACCAATTCATCACGAAACATGGATCGCCAATGTTTCATTTCTATTTGATAAAATTTATGGTAACTTAGAAACATAATTTTATGTTGTTTATATTAAGTCTATAGGAGTTTAGGGCACATAAAAGATAGACCAGAAAAGGAATTTTAATTATTTCAATTGCTTTATTAAATATATGTCTACTATTCTTCATCAGCCAGATTCATTGGATTTTTTTAATCTGTAAAACACAACTGAACATATAATAACTATTGTAATTATATAAAGAGTGCCGATTTCATGACTTGCAGTAAGCATATAATACTGGTGCTTGAACTGGTATTGATACATAACACCATTGATCAGGGATGTAAGTAGATGTCCCACCTCAATGTTAAAATATTGGACGAAAAAAAGGTGGCGCGATCTATTGGCATCTTTCGATATCTGGTCATATCGGCTCGGTGTAGTTAGCGCAATCTGGTGGAACGACTTGGAGCGAGTGAAAGAGGAACTGGTTATGAGAGAGAAGGTGACCAACTGGCTTGACCCCACTCCACAGCACTATGCGAAAGAGAGCGGAGCTGTGTATGAAAGAGAAAGAATGAGGACAAACTTTCTTTCCTACGTAGGCGAAACATCAACCCTTCATTCTGATTCTACTCATCTAGCATACAAGCCAGCGAGTCAAATGCAAGAAAGATGGGACGAATGCTCAATTCTCATTAACCTTTTTCATTATTCAACTTCTGCAGATTGTTTTGAACTAATCCTTTACAATCGAACATCATTATTTGTTGAACTTTATATATATTTCCTCAATGATTTACAATCGTTTTCCTTTTAATTTCAACGAACAGAGACGAAATCCTCATGGACACTCAGAAACCCGTG
The DNA here is from genome assembly GCA_948455865.1 of Conomelus anceps. Classification (NCBI taxonomy): domain Eukaryota; kingdom Metazoa; phylum Arthropoda; class Insecta; order Hemiptera; family Delphacidae; genus Conomelus; species Conomelus anceps. The sequence continues at coordinate 34,530,254 of OX418216.1, forward strand.
TTAATGAATAGTCTCAGACTTTTACCGGCTGAAAAAACTCCACTAAAAGCTAAAATTAAAAACTATACAAAAGTTGAAAAAAAAATGATTACCGTACTGTAATTGATAAATATAGAAATTTTCTAACCCAGTAAATGCTTTATTAGCAACTTATAAAATATAATTATTAATTATTATTATTAATTATACATTTTAGAATTAATTATACATTTTTATACATTATACAATAAAGCATAAAAAACTGTTGAAGCCTCGATTTTAAAATTTCTCTGAATTTTCTTGGGAATTGTATGGAAATAGTTGAATTATAAACATGTTTGTTAATGTAGGCTTTTGAGAGCAGTTTCAAGCAGAGCTTGACGGTATCCACTGTAGCTTCCTGAAAATAGTATCCCACAAATTCACGTCTACTACCCCTTAAATTATTAAAAAACAATGATCCTTGCTTCGTCCACAGCTGGTGAACGAACACACACAAGGATACATGTTACTTAAAAAAAAACGTTTTAGTTCTTCATGGCTTAATTTCTAAAACTATAAAATTATATAAATTCACAAATATAAATAAAATTCATATGAATAATATGAATTTTGATAATTCACAACAGTAAGGTTATCATTACGAGGAATAACATATTTGTTTGAGAGAAACAAATCATTTCTAATATTCCAAATAAGTATAGTGAGCCGCCAGGGTGAGAACACGCCAGCAAACAACTCATTTTGGTAAAGGGCGAAAGGGTAATTCATTTCCAGCTTATCCTAGGAGAAGGTGGTTACAAAAAAACGGCCGTTTCGAAGATACTGATTTAGATCAAATTCCCAAGAAAGTATCTCAAGTCCAGCATCAAAAATAATCAATAATAATCATACTACTTGAAATTCAAAAATCCAGAATTAATCTAGCCATGGTTGCTCTGATACACAGATGCTATTACAAATTCATAAATCTTCAATTGTATTAAAAGACGTTAATCTATCAAAAAGTCAGGAAGGAACTCTTGTAATCTGATAGGCTCCCAAGATTCTGAGATTAAGTAGATCTATTTCAATATGTAAAAGCAATGATAAAGTAGTAAGGGATAAAGTGGTAAGGGATGATAAGGAAGTATTCACAATGTTGGATCAGAATATTCAATTCATTCATAATAAAATAGATAGAATCGAAGTATTTTTGGAACAAGAGGCTCCTGATATAGTTATTTTCACAGAGCATGGTTTAAAAGAATATGAAATGTCACAACTTAATATTCCAAACTAGTGACTCACTTGGTGAGTCACAATAGTAGCTTATTCAAACAAAAACCTTTCTTATCACAATGAGGCCTAACCTCAACTAATTGATATAGTAATTATGGTAACTAGTATATAAGATAGTATAATTGTTAATCTGACTTGTCTTATACTCCGTAACTGGAAGGAGGTTGAAGGTGGAAGGTTATTTGAAGATATGTTTTCCTATTTGTTTTGTAATTTCATAATTTTCATAATTTTTTAAAAATGGTAGGTACTGCTGAAGCATGTAATCTATGCTTCAGAGTACTTGAGAAGCAATTGTTCTCGAAATGTTTCTCGCAAACAATTTTATTGTTCAATGTTTTTTTTGACACAGTCTCTAAACTCTCATTGGCGCAGTTTTGTACCCATAAATCACATATTTCTGGCCTATTCACCGGAAATGAAAAAAATCTTAGTGTGGGACAACGCGCCTTGTTTCGTCCACAGCCGGTGAACGAACACACATTACGGTTATGCTTCTTTACTGACTTACTGCAGGTCGACATATTTTAAAAACCTAAAAATGAGCATATTATGTTAAGTTAAATATGTTTAAATAACACCTAAAAATATAGTAGATAGTCTATAATATATTTGTGAAAGTGGGTTTCTTGAAGAAATTTTTTGGTGTCAATAAATTTCAAATAGTTACATTCCACCTCCAATCGGAAAAAACATAAATTTCTCCACCCCATGATCAATTCAGGTAATTTTTTTCCAAAATCAAATGACATCATCAAAATCTTAAATGCCAATGAGTGAGTTTGCAGTTTATATTTATTATACTGTCAAAGCAACATATTTACAGTTACAATATATAGGCCTAGTTAGTGCAGCTCACGCTTTGCGTTCTTGTATCTAGATTTCACAACACTGGCACAAGCGTAGCGATATTCAGAACGGTATTGTATTGTACTAGGAGAGAGAGAGAGAGAGAGAGAGAGAGAGAGAGAGAGAGAGAGAGAGTGAATGAGTGATAAAGAGGGAGATCCCAATTTACTGGGACTGTACTTCAGCCGTCTCCAGTCTCGAATATAGGCTTCATTTTATAAAAAACGAGTAGTCACGTTTCGGTTCGATTAGAAAATTACGAAAATAATGTTTGACACTGATAAATTCATCGCAAACCTATGTTACTCATATTATGTTTTCATTATTTACAATTGAATTTAAAACAAAATTAAGCACTGAACTCAATTACTACAATACTTTTCAACACTGACACTCTTCAAGATTACAATAATAAATTATTCAATGAATGATAATTCAATCACGTTATCCACATTCAAGACTGTTATTGATGGGCAATGAACTGTGATGATATGATGAAGCGTGATTTGATTTATACACAGAAAAAAAACAATACCTAGGTCTACAAAAGTTTCAAATTTGAATTTCTCCTCACAACAAAATTGATAAATCGAATTGTTTATTTCTTGAAAGCGTCAGGCTATAACTCATTTAATAGCTTCAATAGACATTAGACAGTATTAATATTCAACTCCACTTAAAATTTGCAAAATAAATTTGCTACTTAGCAAACCTGCTACAAATTGCACGGGAGAACGCAGTTTTTCCTGCCCACAAGACTCAAGAACAATGCGAACTAGTATTTATGAAATACGGTTAAACTAACTTTTATTACTTTATATTGAGGCAACTACAACAAAAGCACTTCCATACAAATGAGGACATTATTAACGAGTTTGTCATAAAGAAAGCTATGTGAATTTCAACATCAAGATAGATAACATGGCGTGAGTTGTTTCAGAGAAGTTTGTATTTTTATTTACTTTTAAACAAAAATGATCCAGTCATTTACTACATTTTGTGTAATTACATTTCACTCTATGGACAGCTTAATCGGAATTGCCCACAGCTCTGCAATTACGCTAAAGAGAGTCATTAGCATTAAAATATAAAAATAATTGTATAATAGTGATCACTTTAATTTTTAAACGAATCTTAAAAAAGTAGCCCAGGTAAAAAACAAGTAGTTACTGTAACTAATTTGATTTTATCACTAAATGTACTTCGGGTTTAAAAAAGATGAAAACGCCAATGAACTCTATCATTTTGTAGTAGAAATACATGTTATGAACTATCTATAGAGGGGGCGGAAAATTGACTAGCCTATAGGCGCCATATAGGCGGTATCTGCATTAAATTTTTTTAAAAATCAGTTTAAAGGAAATAGGCTACTTAATTTCAAACTATTTAGTACACAAGTATTTCTTTATTTAAGAATCACTGGTACAAAAGAAGAACAACAACAAAGAAGAAGAGAAAGAATTTTTTTAATGAAAAATCCACGAATGATTAACATTTCAGGGTTAATCTAGCATGTTATCAGTTGAATAGAAATACTTAAATGATCCCTTCATTTATTACTTATGAAAGTGAGAAAGTAAGATTAATTTACCAGTAACAAAAATGTCAAAAAGTTGAGTCGCTGTAGCTACTGTAGATTAGGAGTTTATCATACACGCAAACAAGCAGTAGGACAAGTGCCTGACAGCGTTGATCAGGGATAGTAACTTGATGGTTCGTCTATGCTGACAGCTAGGTCTCGGAAGCAATGAACTCATCTATTTTTAGAACGTAAACAGACAATCTGTCGCCAACTCGGCATTCAAACTTCCTTCCCCTCTGGCGCTGAAAATCAACAGTGGCCAAGTTACCAGTGGTGGGGGTATGTTGCTAGCGGGTCATTCTTGAAGTGGTAGGAGGAGAAGAGCGAGTCGGTATTGCAATCTGGTTTGAGAGGACACCAACTATTTAGTTTGGTTTGACAGGACACCAAAAAGCTGGACTAAGCCGGGCCATTACCGTGACTAGTCTACTTGATGGTTCGTCTATGATAACACTTAAGTGGCATTATGACATTATTATTTATTTATTTATATGATCAAATTAACAATAAATGCAAAGATGCAACAGACCAGAGTCTAAAACTGCTCTCTTCACAAATTTTCATTGAGCTATTTCTTCCTAAACTTTTACGTTAGTCCACACTAAAAAATTAGATTCACTAAAAAACATTCGAAAAAATAACTTCTTTTTTTTTCATTTAAAGACTACTGATATAAATATCAAACTAAATATTCAATTCTGCTCTTTTTATCAAATGAAGATGCCTCTAAGTAGGATAATATTACTTCTCTGGTTTGTGTGTTCAGAGAACATATCTCTTCCTGTATTTTGCTAGTAGATTGAAGACCTTATTCTTGTTTTGACAGCGAATGTATTTTTCTTTTGTTTCAGAGTATGGTGGCCATTTTTGGTTTGCATATTCTACATTCTGGCGCCTTTGCCAACTATTGTCGCCCGCAGGTATACAGAGCAAACAGGGGCACCAAGCTCCAACATGGATATTGCTATTTTCATTACCATGGGCTTTGTCGTATCTTCCTTTGCTCTACCGATAGTACTAGCTCGAGCACCTAGTGACACCCCTAAAGCAGTAAGTATAGTGTTCAATCACACCAGTGATCTTAATATTATTTTGTTCATTAGTAGAGTTGAGTTACCTTCATGTGGCGCTTGAACCGAGCGAGCGTAGTGGGGAGAAATTTAGTAAACAAATGTAGGAGTGTTCGTTACGCACGCACACACCACTGCACGCCTGCCTGTCTCCACCCATTTCAAAAACATAAGACTAGGCTATCTTTCTATTGTACAACTATAGAACTACTGTATATGACGTGACTACCAAAAACCGATGTTTTTCAAATAGACTAATTGTTGGCCGGAACGAAACGTTCTTCAAGACTGAAGACTGAAGACAGAGCTACCCAGGAAATTGCAAAGCAAAGGTCATTCGCCAGGCGCCATATGAAAATAACTCAACTCTAATTGTTTATGTTTTTGCGTAATACATTCTGGTAGTGGCTCATGCTCACCTTCGATTATGGTTCTTTCGAAATTTTTCTATGATTTTATTATTTATTTATGCTTGGATACATGCATTTTTAAATAAATATTTTATTGGCCTTGCAGCATAACTTGCAGCGAGTAAATTGCAGCGGCTGAACTGATATGCTCCATGAGCAGAGAGACCAGAAAACTGCAGTTGAATTCTTGCCCATTACAAACACAGTATACAAATAGGTGGCTCGATTTTAGTCCAGTCACAAGAGGCTTAAAGCGGGGGGAAAAATAGTAACCCAGCGAATTTATATGGGGGCTTAGGTGATCTAAATCCAAAACGTTGACAGCAAATTATAACAAATGAGAGACAAATTTATGATCTTAAATTTGAAACCAATTTCCAATTTTTATCTATAGCGGTTTCCAAGTTAGACCTAGTCTAACCTGACATGCGATATATGAATTTGGGCCGCCTCAATTAGCTTAGAATGAGCTGTCACTCGATGAGACCCCATCATTCGGTCACAAGTTGGGCGCCTCAAACTTGATAAGCTACTAAAAGACCCCCTGAAAAATTGGTCCTATTTTGGGGTGGCTGAGTAGCGTTCCTGATAGTTCAGTCTCAGAAACAGTATTTAAAGAAATAAAAAAGTTTCTGGGTGCTTATTGTTTGTTTGTTTTTAATACTTTGATCATAATTCACTCACAGCGTTAATAATTTTGGGGATGTACTCAGATAATTTACTGGAAATACTTGATTAAATTATTCTACTTAATTTATACTTTTATACTTCGCGAATTCTACTTTTCATGCTTGGCAATCTATTTTTCAAGATGAATCTTTCTTCGGCAACAAGATAATTATTTTAGAAAGCAGTCATTTAAAATACAATTATTCTAGTAAAATGCAGGGAAACATTTAACATAGACCGGCCAATCTTCCTTGGTTTGTAGAATCTTAACAACTGAGTGTGCAGTACGCATGCGACTAGCCCCGTATGAGACGGGGAATTATTTATTCAATGTCTCATCTCAACAAAGGAAAATTGATCGACCTATAACGCATTTCTGATAAAATAATGATTTTGATCTTTTTCAATAACATATTCAGGGGAATGATTATGAAGCACAATTAGACACCCGAGATAAACCATTGTAGTATTTTAGTGTACCAGATCTCTATGGTTGGTAGGTAGTCTACAGACAGTGTGGCTTCATACTCGATTAGGAAGTCTAGTTTTTTCGCCTTTCTCAATTCACTTCATCACTTACACATGAAGATTATGTGGAGCTTATCATTACAATTATAAAAGAGTATATCTTGCCTACTTTCACAATTCCTAGGTGATTTCCTGTAATAAATTCATGTACATTGAACATTCCTATTTCTGTTCAGTTGTTTTTCTGTTCATACCTTCCCGACCATACTCAACTAAGGAATAATAAAAATAATATGATGACTATAGCTGTAATAAAATTACATTCTACTACAGTGTCAGGTTTTATGTTTGCTTTCAGACAATTGAATTGGGTGCCTGTTATTGGACTCTCGCTGGAAACATCGTCGTTTATTTAACATATATTGGTTTCTTTGTCACATTGTACCAGGAAGACAGCGATTACAGTATGTGGTGATGTTGAAGACTGATTATTTTATTGACTGTAAAGATGTAGCCATTTACTCGAAATGAAATTTTCATTCTATTATTATGATTCTCAAGAAGTGTATGTTCGTGCCCTGTAAATAGTAATGCGTATAAATAAAATTTTATGTGATTTAATAGTTTTTCCACAAGATAATTATTTATTTTAAGTTGCGTACTTCTGTACTATAGTAGTATTATTTTTCTCAAGTTCTATGTTAATTTATCATAATACTAAGATTACTTTTCCGATGTGTATATGATTACAAAAAAATCAATACTTATTTAAGTATATTATACTTATAATTTGATTTTGATTCACTCGACACTTAGTTATGCAAATATTAAATGGTTCAAAATATGCACCAATTACCAAAAAAGTTCATAATATCGATGTAGATTGAAATCCTTAATTAAATGTGAATTATTTTTGCTGCAAATCAATTATTCACGATGCAAATCAATCGAATCCATCATAATGTCGTGAAATGTCAACCATATGAATCATTTAACTTATTAATACTGTGAGTTATAAATGTAGAACTTGATTTATATTTTCCTTTCAATAATTTCACCGACTGTAACATGAAAAAAGGTAATAAATGTTAATTTGCAAAATCTGTGTCTAGCGTGCTTATTTGAGTGTTGCAGTACCAATTCTTTTCTAGATTTTATAATCAATTCTATTATTTTTGTTCCCGGCTTGAGTGGTCTTTGGACGAGACTAGAGGAGTTTCCGACACCCTGTACGAGGCTAGAGCTGTAGTGATTAGCGGTTTTCAAATTAGAACTTATTAAACACAATGTCGGGGGCCGAGCTCCGCTCGGGGGGAGGGGGTGAAGGTGAATGTTGGGGCAAGTATGTGCATCTTGAAGATCCAAGATGATGCTGTAGGAGGGGGATTAGCGCTGCGTTTTGCAGAAATCAATGATAATGGAAAAGTGTTCTTTTAATCAGTAATTATATGTATTTTGAGTAAGTGAGTCTGAATTTCGAGCTTACCAGCTCGGAGAACTGTAATTTTTCAAGATAGGTGGTGGTGGTTGGGAGAGGGGAAATCCTTTTGTCACCCCTCACTCAAGAACGACTTTTCACACTCAATCTCGTGGCTCATTGAAACGATCCAAATTCATGCATATCACATTCTACTTGGAAGTGTATTGGAGGCTTTCCCCTACTGTACTTGGAAAATGACGATGTTTTGTAATGCATAGTCCTAACTTGGTTACTAGGTACTCAAGATAAAAATTCAAAGTTGGTCTCAAATTGTAGGTAACATGTCTCTCTTCCCCATCATTGACATCAAAATCTAAAAAAAAAAACACTTCAAATTGAGGTAAACCATATCATATAAGTAGCCAAATTTTCATGAGTTTTCAAGTTTTTTCGGTTTTCCGATCTTACAGCCAAAGACTGTCGGACAAGACTATCTATGTGATTCCCTAGAGCCTAGCACAACCCGCATCTTTCTAGTTTGCCTAGACCCAAAGTTATTTTAATACAAAATATCCAACCTTATGAAAAAATTACAAATGTTATTTTTTTTTTGTTAAATTGCAATTGAAAAGCTTTATTTTTACCAAAGAAATAATGGATAAAACATAAAGGTGAGTTCTGACTTTCCAGTCATGTTTCCTAGATGACTGCAAGGCTCCGACTACACGGTAAGCGCGTAAGTCTTTGCGTTCCTGACAGCGTAAATAACGCCGCATGGCCCTACCATAATTATGATTAAAAATTATTTTTTCCATCAGCTGTTCCTTTAAGGATAGATTTCTCCTATTTGTGTGTCTCAGTGAGGTTTTACAGGAATGAGACCTAGCGAAATCGTATTTTTGCACCAAAAAGCACGTATATTGTTAATTTTATCAAAATTGTTAATACCGTTTTTGCAATCCGTCGAACATACATACTGTACATTTATTGCTCGTTTAATATAATAGGATAAAAATAGTCATTTTTCTATGTCAAATTATTCTTAGAAATTAAATTTGAAATTTTAGGCCGAAATTGATGTATGCATGAGCTGAGAAGAATGAACTATCGCTTGATGAGCAAAGACATGCTACTATTATTGATAAAGCTGGGCATTCACGTTCCGATTTGCAGTAGGCCTACGACTTATGGTCCAACCTCCAAAGTTCATCGGAACGTGAATGGGCTTGTTGGATAGTTAGGAGTATAGATGGACGAGTAGGAACATCTAGAGAGAGGGACGACAGGAAGGTCCGGTTGCCGACGGAGTTGGAGCGGGAGTCGGATCAAAGTCGTCCAACTTACTTCAGTCAGTGCTTGACTTTCGGGCAACTTCGGTTACATTTTTCGGCTCGGGAGCGATGTTCACAGTTGTGAAAACAGACTAGGACTAAAGTTGGATAGCAAGTCGGAGCGTGAGTGTAGCCGACTATCCAACTAGCAGTCCTACTAAGGCTGGGCTCGGAGCATGTAAGACACCGCACACTGGATCGGAGCGGACTCGGCACGGCACATCAAATGCCGATGTTCCGAAGCTCATTGCCCGTCGAGGTAAGTTTTGAGAGCGAATCCGAAGGAGGAAGGTAGTGACTGATAGGCGAGGGGTGGCGGGGTACCATAACAACTAGAGAGGTTACTATGTCAATGATTTTTTAATTTAATTTCATTTTCCCCCTTTTTTCGAATAGCTCTTTTAGAGAGCTTGCCTAATCAGCTTCTTTGCCCATGCTTCCTTCATTTTTCCAGAGTTACGTTCCTTGTCTTCCTGAATCCACTCTCTCCCCTTTCTGCTGATAGCCATTTTCCTCTCCTGAAACTCAAAACTCTGTATTGTTTTTCTGAATATTACTTATTATAATTTCATTTAATTATTGACATTTTTTCACTATTCTATCAGAACACGATTCTCTTACCTCAGGGATTTTCCATATGAATTCTTCTAGATACTTTTTTACCAATTTCGGTTCTTTCCACATCTTTTTTATTGCTTGATTTTATAAACTTTTTAATTAAATTGTTCGAAACTTTTATCACTTTATTATTTTTATGTCCGAGGAAACTTGAACTCTACTCACTTCCTTTCATGTTGATCTCCTGAATGCTTATCAACCACTAGTTTGTTATTTTTTTCAACTTTTACAACCCATGCTTTATAAATCGACCAAACATTTTCCATGTTTTAACATTAAAAACTCAACTGTAGCATTTCATATGGTTTACCTTCAAAATGCAAGGTTACAACGTACACTATTCCCCTGACAAACTCTCACTACGTCGTGAATTGGCTTATATTATAAATTATCTTCAACTATTCTTGCTTTATATTCAATAGTCGTCTATTCTGAACTGAAGCCAGTAAAGATAATTCCAACATATCTTGCCTAATAAATATCTTGCCTAATTTATTTTGAGTAACTTAATTTAGCATTATAACATAATTTATATTAATTTATTGGCTTTTGTAGTTTATAATGGTTGAGTTTGTGTTTGGCTGGTCCGCCCCAATTCTCCGATGCAGTGTGCGCGGACGGGTCGGAGCGGAGTCGGCCGGGCCTGGCCAATTCCGCTCCGTTCCGATTCAGTGTGCGCCCTGCCTGTCGTACTACAAATCTGAACGTGAATGCCCAGGTTCACAAGGTGTCTTGATTACAACATGTGACATACACACATCTGGCTTCACTATTTGTCAACCGTGCTAGATTATGTTAATATACATTTATGTGGCAAGAACATCTGTCATTGAACGTAGTATCAAACTTTTTGAATTGGCTTTCAGCGACCAAAGAATATTGACTGACCTATATGTAATGTTACTTGACGTTTCCAAGGCGATCTATATAATTATACATAACTCAATCTTTATGATCTACTCGTGTTGTTCACCCAAGGTAATTAAAATAGAGTGGTAATTCTTCTATTAACCTACTTGAATTGACCCCTATTTATCGAATTATAGAATCTGCGATCAAACCAATGGGAGTTCAAGTTGATGTTATTTCTCCCGGAGACGGTCAGACATTCCCAAAGACGGGACAAACGGTTGTAGTTCATTACACAGGCACTCTTGAAAATAATGCGAAATTCGATTCCTCCAGAGACCGAGGCAAACCTTTCAAATTCCGGCTGGGTAAGGGAGAAGTTATCAAAGGATGGGACCAGGGAGTTGCTCAGATGTGTGTGGGCATGCGTGCGCGTTTGACTTGCTCTCCAGAGTTCGCATACGGCTCTCGCGGTCACCCTGGCGTCATTCCTCCGAACGCTACTCTCATTTTTGATGTCGAATTGCTGAAGGTTGAAAAATGAATTATTCAAACTGTTTCTAACCCAACTTCAGTTATGATCAAACACTATGTGCTAATGGACTTTTCATTTTGCTATTGATGTATTTTCTATCTAATTTTTCAACCGTCTATTATGTAATTCATCCAGTGTTTCATTTCAATGTATCCTCTTCAATGAATATCCAGTTGCTACTTGTTCCAAAATAATTATATGTCTGTCTATTAAATTTATGTATGAATGCATTCAATAAAGTCATATATTTGATATTTCAACCTGGAGTATCTAAGAATTAGATTTAAGAATACGGTACCGTAAGTTAGTTGATGAGTTTGGAGTTCTGATAATAAGACAAGCTCATGCTAAAAGAATACAAGTACAGTACAAGAATACCCTTGAATTAACTAGGAGAACTGGGAATTGCAAAGTCCTTCAAAAGACAAATACTAGACTGAAGTATAAGTATGAGTACTTTTGCAGAGATATTAGCACTAAATTACGTCAAAGCTCTTTGTTACAGTAAAATAAGAGTGTCATCAAAGAAAAAGGTATATAGATGGGTGAAAAATAATATAATTTTTAAATAAAAATTAAGGGTTGATTGTAGAGTTGCTGAAGTGTTTTTCTGTGATGTAATAGATGCATGGAAATTTAGAAATCCATCCTGTTATAATTACAGTAGTTTATTGTTCTTGCTTTTTCTTTCTTATTTTCCATCTAGAATTTTCTACTTATTCTGTAGACTCATAATAGCTATTTTTGCCTTCCCAAATTTTGTAAAAAGTCATCCTCTTACAATTCAGGTCATCAGAGATTCTTGTTCTTATAAATAGCCTAAATAAAAATATTTACGTCTGTCTATACAGCCTATTTAATCAAACTTTTAATTTTTATTTAATAATATTAATTTATCACTGCCAGCGCACAAGCATTAGACTATGCTAATGCTAGTTTTCATCTCATGCAAGATAGGTTAATCGTATGTGTTTACACTAATATTATGACTATTGTTTTTATTATTGAATAATTTATTCGACAAACATACACTGTACATGCAAAATATAAAATTAAATGTTAATACCAAATTCATAGAAAAAATGCACAATACATGTCTATTCTCTGAATAAGAGACCCCAATGGTAATCCTGTGTGGGGTTCCTTCTCCATACAATAAATCAATTTCAAGGAAAAATGAAAGAAAAAGAAACAATAAATAAAGATTATATGAAAAGTAGTTCATAAAAATCGTTCTGAAAACAAAAATGATTAACTCGTTTGAGAAATAATCATAGACTAAAAATCAACAGTAAACCTTAAAACATATTTGAGAGTATGTATCTAGAATTTAAGAAAATTTCAATGTGAATGTAATGTGAGAATGAGAATAAATTGATTTGATATTGTCACGGTGCAAAATACACCGACCCAATCACTCAACAATTACTAATAAAATAAAATAAAATAGAATAATAAAAATACGAGATGTGGAATGAAATCAAATATAATTCCTGTACTTACGTGTATTTATTGTTCAATACTTATTAGTTAAGAAGAAGATAATTTACATAAATATTTTCCTGTTTAAATGTTCATTGAATGTACTTGAACGGGATGAAGTGCAATTGTTTACAAAACGAAAGGGTTAGCTGCCGAAAAATGCTTGATACTGCCGGCTTATCAGTCAGCTGTTTATTCGTACTGTTTCCACTTTCGAATTTATTGTCGAATTACCTTTGTCTTTTCTGTCTTCTGGTCAACTTAGAAAAATCTGCTTGTGTCATACCCTATTAATTATTTAATTTATTAATTTAATTTTTTTTCTTTTCCACCGTTAAAATTTGTCACGGCATTTGGCACACTGACTTTAAAGACCAGTGTCCTTTTTCTATTGGTGGAAAAATTATTTCTCACGTCTAATTGGAGGATCACCTCATGACGTAGACTTTCTCCTCAGTAATTTTGTCCTTCCGACAGAGGAGAAAGGAGACGACTTTTGGCAACCCAGAGGAGAGGATCCGTTGCAAAAAACCTCCCTCTCAATTTATTTTTGTATTAATGTTTTAACGTTAAATGTCAAGCCGTGTTGTTAAAGTGAATTTCTGCATCCCCCCAAAAATTTGTTGAAAGCAATAAGTCGATCACCGTATCAAAAAAAAGTCAACAGCTCAGGAATCAAATTATTCAAATTCGACCGACCACGAGGTTTCACTCAAGATGTTCGCCTGATGACTCCTTTCTGCAGCCAAGAAAAAAAGTGAAAAATAAGAAGTCTTGTGCGCGTGAGATTGGGCCCAGTCAAGTGGTATGTGCTATTTATTTTATTTATGAGCTTTGAAGTCTATTACTGGTGTGTCAATTGTAAATTGCCTTCAACAACTCTCACATTACTATAACACCCTTAGGCGAGACCTCAAACACTCGTCGAAATGATTAAATATATTTATAAAGATAGTCCAACTAATTATCCAAGAATTCTAAACACATATTTTTGTCAATTTTTTCGTTTAATTATAACATTGAAGAAAAATTTAAAACTCGAGATTCAATTAAATTCAATACAGTCATTACCAGTTGTTCTAATTTCATATTTCCCTCAGCTCTGATTGGAAATTATAAGAATAATCCATTTCAGGTGATCAAAGGCTTACATCAGCAAAGGGAATCATTTTTGCAAATAATATTGGTGTCCTAGAAATTTTTAGTTCAATCCATCTCGGTAGTGGGAGTTTGGGGGAGAGTGTAACAAGCAAGAGTTACATGATCCGCGCCCGAGTCTTGCTCTCGAGTGGATCGGTTTCTTTGAGAATAATTTCCCTTGTTCTCTATTTATTTTTTAAAGGTCTTTCTTTGGTGGACTGGATTGTGTGGCCGATAATAGTGGCTGTCCCACTCAAGACCCACAGTTCAGCCCGGCAAAGACAGATATTCTTGTGCGACTTTGAGTGGGAGAGGGGCGTCCATGCGAGGTGTAGCGTTGCTACCGACTGCGGCTTCCGGACAAATTAAATTCAAGATTTATAATTTCAAAGACGCACCCCCCCCCCCCCCCCCAAACGAAGTTTCACAATATATACAAAAGTGTCTGCAGAGTGAAGCATCTAACACTTGGTATGACCATTGCAAAATCAAGGTACGTCCATACTGCGTCGTACTTCATGACACAGAATCATTTGATCGTAGCATCGTCCCGCAACATAATGATAAGATGTTACGCGACGGCATGGAGTTACGATGCTGTCTGGAGGCACCTAAACATATGCTGTGGAATGTTGGTTATTCACACTGCTTGAATCTTCGTACACCATTCCCACCTTTTGTGTTTGATGTTGCGATTGTGATTTATAATCGAGTATTAGATGCTCACTGCAGTCCTACCCGTAAGGGTCTCCCCACCACGAAAAGCCATACGAATTTACTTTACTTTACTGCAGTCCTATCGGACAGGCTGTAATTCCCAATCAGCTGCTGTACTGCAGACTACATACGTCATTTCGGCATGGTGTTCAGTTCAGTTTCAACTGGCGGGCCGCTTAGCGCAGTTGGTTGGGGCGCCGCAACTTCAGCTTGCTGTTGTGGGTACGAATCTCGCTCCTCCGTCTGGCATCATGTGTTACCATTCGCCTCATTACCCATGCACAAGTCTCGGACTCATGTGGGCATCATCAGCAAAAAAGGCCCATCTCCTATGTTCTGAACGCCTTGGCTCCACTGTTCAAGTACCCTCAAGGTGTGATTCACTAGTGATGAAAAAGCGTTACTATGCTGGCGCAATAGTTCATAACCTTTTGCGTCGCCAGGAAACCTTTACAAACAAAAGCTGGAAAAATGAATGCTTTACTTTTTCCGCACAAGTTCAATATGAGTCAAGTTACCAATAGCTATTTATGGAAGAGAAACGTACTGCAGTATTCATATAACTTGGCAGCAGTGGCGAGGCGTGGAATCCTTCACAGGTCATCTCAGAGGGGTTCTCCCACCAAATGAGGTCCAAGGGCCCACCCCAAGAAAATGTTAAGAAATTTGAGGCAAATTGGTGACTTTTGAAGCTTTTTGAGCATCTGAAATCTATCCTCTGACTGCCCTGACACATTCAAAGGCAGAGAACTAAAAAGTATTTTCTCCAATTACACCTCTTGTATAATATTTATATCTTCCCCACTACCATAGACCGAGGATGGATAATATATATAGGAAAAACGCAAAAACAGCCGAAATAATTGGGACTGATATGATGCACTCACTCGATCTAATTGAGGGCATACATTTGAAAATAAAAATAAATTTAACCACCTAATGAATAATAAATGGTATAATAATACACTCTAAAAATATAAAAACCATTAACTAACTTGCAAAACAATAATACTGTAGTTATCGTAAAAGACGAATAATTTAGCATACGCGAAATTCCTCTTGTTTCCACAACGCTGTAAGTGTGGACTGTGGAGGAGTAGCATGAGGAGGCAGCTACCGAAAACCCACGACAGTGGCCGAGAACGCACGAAGCCTTATTCATCGCAGCCGGTTGCGATGTATCACAAGCATTACTTGAATGGTTCGGAAACTGTTGGCAGGGGGCTCCCAGCCAGGCGCGGGAGGGGACTGGAGTGATTCGCAAGCCTTTTGCGCTTCATATCCATATTGAGCGTGTACTAAATCTTGTACTCGCCATATTCTTATTGGTTTTTGATACAATTTTCACAGTTTTTTAACGTAATTCTGGGCTTTGAAGCCTAATAATGTCCATTATTTAAGAGTTGAGATTATTTCAATATTATCAATCCAATTTCTCTACTCATCGCCCGATCAAACGATGACCGGACGCCTCGCCACTGCTTGGCAGCGTGTAGAAGATGGGGAATATGCTACATCAGAAACCAACTGCTGCCAAGTTATATGAAAACTAAAGTAAATAGCTGCATTAAGTCCTTTTTCTGTGGCCATGTATGAGCGCTTTGATAGGTGACCAAGCAGCTCTGAATGCATTTTTATCTACTTCATTAGGCTGGCCGCACACTGGAGGAGCAAACTGCTTGAAGCAAGCGTCGCAAGTCATTTTGTTGGAAGCATTTTGACAGTTTGCTCATCCAGTGTGAAATAGATTGGGACAAAGAGACGTTTTGATAACCGAAACTGACGAACAGATTGAACCGTCACGAGCTAGAGCTTCAAAGGCAACGTAAAAAACAAGAGATAAATTTGTGAAATATTTTATAAGCCATATTGGCGCAGTCTCATGGCAAGAAAAAATGGCATTTTGCAGCTAAAAACATAACTGTGTTACTGTAATGCTGGCAAAGAAATATTTTAATGTTGAAACACGTTTTTGCCATTACCAAAAGTTTGTCCACATCTACTAATTCGTCTACACCTTCTACAGTTGACATTTTGAAATGGAAATGTGACACTAGACAACACCAACAAACCTATGCCGGCCGAAAATTCAGGGAATGGAGGTTAAATAAGCCGTCGTGCGCATGCGCGGACAACTTTGTTTCCGACATTCGTCGCGAGACATAAAATTTCCACTAGGCGTCTGACACTGTTTCAAGTGACTCATGACGTCGCGAGGTGCCTCGAAACAAGCGCTCCCGTTGTGTACGCCATTGAAATACACGCAAAAGTAGGTGTCCGACAAGATTGTAGAAGCAAAATGATTCGCGACACTTGCTTCACGTAGTTTGCTCCTCCAATGTGCGGCCGACCATAATGTTGGAAACAAAACCAGGTTCATGGTAAAAAAGGCAAAGTTTAACTATTCATAAATCTCATGAGAATACTCATTTCTGCCCAAACACTTTATACGGAAGCCCCACAAGGAAATTTTAACAATAACACTGATTGACCAATGACACTACAATTCGCAATACCTTTCCCCACCGACAGGTTCTTTACTTCACACACGCTTTGTGCAGTTTGGGGATTCAGTTATTTATACATGTAGAACGTAGTCGCATGTATTAAAGGCGAAAAATGTGCATTTACCTAATAAGGGTCTGGACAAAAATTCATCCATTTAAACTTGAACTTGATAATTTCGAACTGACAGACTAATCAGTAATAGTACTTATACCGGTGCAATTTATTATATTCACATTCCATAATAAATATTTTTTGTAATTTGAAAATAAAAATATTAAAAGATGTATGTGCAATGACAATTACTATATTTCATAGACCAGTCACTGAGAGCTGAGTTAGCTGCTTCCTCAACTACAGACTCAACACTTTCTATTCGCATCTACAGACATGTAATGTAACAGTCCATACTAATGCACTTTAAGACGTTTACAGAGCTCTACTGACAGAAACACACTAGAACGTAGCATGCCCTTTTCGTCACATGCAAAGTAATATTCTTTGTAATATGTATTACGCACACTAAAGTGGATGCAAGGAAAAAATAGACACCGCCAAGAGAGAAGCTTCAGTGACTGTCAGAAAGAGAAGAAGAGCATGTATTCCCCCACTATGCCATGCTCTCCATGGCAATCACTGTCGTACGCACCACACATGCCCAGATTCGTAGCCCACACTTCAGTGGACGTGGCAAGTAGCGGTACTGGGTGAGTTGGGAGAAATTCTGTGTCTATTCTTTCCTTGCCTCTACTCTTGTCCGTTCCGTCACCGGCCAGCACATGCCATGCAAACTCGAGAATTGCTGACTAGAATATTTTGACTGGAATGACACATGATGCCGACACACCCCGTTGCAACCGCACTTGCTCCGAGTTGCCATGGAATTTCTCCAAACAATTAGTTGTTATTGTTTATCATACGCAGTGTATACGGGTGCAGAACGTGGTTGATACGTTTTAGTGTGCACACTGGTGATCGGAACGTTCTTTACGCTACGGTATGTGCTTCTAATTAATCTGATACGTGTCTGGCAGTTTTTTTTTATTGCTGATGATGCCCACATGAGTCTTAAGACTTGTGTGGGGGTAATGAGGTGAATGATGAGAAACATCAATGGCTGAATGAGATTCGAACCAAAGGCTGCAGGAAACAAAGCCAGCTAGAGCCTTATCTCAACTCAGACAAGCGCTCCAACCAACTGCGCTACCAGAGCCGATGTTGCATGTCAACAGCTGTGAATCACTCATGCAAATCCTTATAAAATGGATTGTCTGATCAGTATATGAAGATGTGAAAGCTCAAGTTCACACACCTCTATAAAACCTTCAACACCGTCAAAGAAAATTCAATACCAGAATAAGATACAATCAAAAGAAAAAGGGAATAGGAAACAACAAAATCGGAAAAATTAAATATTATATTGCATTCATACTGATAAATACAAATAGAATGGACTCATACACAGTCGCAACATCAATTCAAACAGTCAACATAAATTAATTTAAAGATCAGTCTAAAAGTATATATTATGGGAATATAAATCTTAATGTACAATTTATGATTTTCGTTAAAAATCTTTTATTGAAGTAATTTAGCATTTTAATGCATGTGATGCTTGGTCGGTTTCAATTTTTAAAAATCAGTTAATGACAATGTGACGATGATTATATCTGGAAATTGGTAATGCTTTACATGGAATGCTCCCATTCAGTATTTGCACTATTACTACGTGTAGAGTGTGATAAATTTGTCTTGGACCCAAAAATATGTTTGAGAAGCGAATTTGTAAGTAGCGCTCAGACCTTCAACAGCATACCTCTGTAACTTTTCTGACGAGAATTCACCTCTGTAACAAAATTAATATCTACTGTGAATGGATTGAAGTATACATAATTGATTCTTCTTTAATAATCATGTACAAGGGAAAAACTTGAAACAAAAGAAAATGGCCAATTTTATCAATTGAATGTTACATTTGCGTGAATACGGAACGTTAGCGGTATTTAAAAAAAAATGGCTGTTTCTGAATGGGAAATCAATGCAATGCATTGAGATGAGAATATGAAAAAAATGTTTCGTCATGAAGACAACTGATTCATGTGAGAGTTTGGAGCAATTGAAAGATTGATTATTAAAACATTAAATATTGATATTGAATTATAGTGAAAACATTTTATATTGATTACCTTATCAAGGAAATGAAAAATGTTTGGTCTCCCAAGTTGTTTAACTAAATTTTATATTTTCTCTCTTTTTCGGTCATTCTGAATAGTGATAAATTTATAATTTATAGCTTTCATAATCAAATAACCCTTTCTTAACGTGAAATCGTTGGTGTAATGTACTTAAGTTATATTCTGTACTATGTGGACTGAAGGTTATGTTATTCTTGTATTTGAGAGGATTCTGAGGTAATCTCAACTTAAAGCTCACCTATGCTGACCGGACACAATATGTCTCCCGGTCGAATTGGCTCAACTAGCCCAAAGGGCTAGTGAATGAATAAGGAAGACTTTCAATTATCCTGAACTAGAAATGTAATAGGATATTTGATTGTAATAGCCAATAAAGCATAAATAAAATACCTTATCAAGGATAGTGCAATGAATACGATGGTTGTTGGAGCATATAGAAAGATCGAAATGATTTTCTACACAAAGTTTCAATCAATTATTAAAATCGACTTTTTTTAATTCAGTAGAAGACGATTTCGTTATTTCAAGCTTTTAAATAACTTCAAGAATGAAAATATGGCAGATGAGAAGATGAGTAGTACACACTCATTGATACTGAATATATTATTAAAATAACAAATAACAAAATACTAAATTATCAGCGATTGTTATTTAAAATATTTTTTTTTTATTGAGCTGTTAATTCATCAATAATACTTACACAAACACATTTTTAAGTAGCCACTCATAACCTGATCCGAAAATCTGTACAACCAAATTCACAAATGCGATTCCATACTTCAAACAGAACTGCAAGAATATTTTAGAATATTGTGACAACAAATCCAATCCTTGCATCAAAGTTGCTTTACTTGGTGCATATGTATCAACCTAAAACAATCAAATTTGGCATTTATTAGTGTTTTGATGACACTAGTAAAAAAAAAACTACATGGGTTTAGATAGAAAGCATTATGCGCAATGTATGTCTCCTTACGACTAATAACTCTATTTCTAGGAATGACTTTTCATTTGCTTTACACTTTCAGAAAGCACCACCTCGTTAGAGTTGTATCCACTTAAACTACAATTGCTAACGGTTGAGTGGAAGAGAGAACCTTAAGTCCTAACTCCGCCCTTAAAAACGTATCTTTCTAATTTATCTATCTATCCTAGCCTATCTTTCCTATCTGTTCAAAGTAGTTTTTGTCTGTTGAAAAAGGAGAAAAGGCTATGGACTTTCAATTGGTCCACCCTGAATTTTAGTTTTCAGCGGCGCTTAGGGTGGAGTTCGAACCAATGAAATGATAATAGCAAATCAAACTCATAGAAAAATTCATACTTGTATCTTTTACTTCCATATTGTTTTCACTCTCCTTTTCTTTTGAAGTTTAAAACGATTGAATGGAAATAGTTATTTGTGTAACTAGTGCGCAAAGTGGCGGTTTTCTGCATCGAGGAACAGTTTTTTTCACGAGCCGAAGGCGAGTGAAAAAGGTTTCTCGAGTGCAGAAAAAATACTTTGCGCTCGAATTACACATTAAATTTTTCCTACAGTAATGTAAACAGAACAAAACAGGACATACATAACCTAGCAATTCCTCACATAACCTATATTCGAATCAAATCGAGTTCAACAACTACTACTGCTGCTGACTATATTTTGTAGCTGAAGCAGAGTAGCCAACCTATTTTTGAATGCAGAATAGGGAACCTGCGTACTACATGCTCACTATTTTGTGTTGTTAGGTTGCAAATCTGAAGTGCGGAAATGTACTTTCCCGCACTGGTGCAGGAATAGACTATTTTGCGTGCTACAGTTAGTGCAAAAATAGGCACTTTTTCGGGTCACTGTAGGAAAAAGATATTGCTGAACTAATCTCTACTAAAGCTAAAAATAAGCTATCGCAGAAACAGTCTAGCAAGAGCTTTGAAAACCTTCAGAATACTTAAAACTTTAGAATACTATAAAGTGAATTTATGAAAATATAGTTACCCATTTGCCAATGAACGGAAGTTTTTCTATTATAAAAGCATAAATATGAATCAATGCTTGTGCAACATTCTTATATGCTACAAGTGCGTATTCTGTACCCTTTTTAATGTACGGACTAGTTACATTGCTGATTTTCTCATAGTAAACTGGTCCATTTTTACGAGTCCATCTGAAAAAAAAAACAAGGGAAAACTAATCATTTTCTCTATTACACTGCACTGATTTCGATTTCATTCATACGTTATTACATGAATTTAAAAATGATAAATAATGCAATATTGAATATGTTTGATGATAGAGGAAATCTGATCGAATTTCGTCTCTTCGTAATTAACACAAGTAGCTGGTCTGGACGGAGACACCCATTGTCATAGAGCGCCAGCTCATCTAGAAATCAAGTGGAAAAAATGCTTAGACTTTTTCCTAAATTTTATCTAAAGTAATGGGAAATGTAACTGCCAATTTGTTAGACAAATTTAAAAAAGATGACTCTGTATATAGTTATAATTTTAATTAATAACTAATAATAAATTTAATAATTATAATTTTCATTTTAAATTTTATTTAAAGATGATAGTAATTCTTGCTCATTTTCAACTTTCTGAACATCAGCACATTCTTTCACCTCTATCAACTCATTCTTGGCAGGAAGCAGAAACACGTTTGTCTTGTCTCTACGCAGTGTACACAGCATCCCAAGCGGGTGTACGGTACTTAGAATTAGAATAAAAACATGTGAGAACATTTTGCAACTTAGACTAGTAGTATTAGTGGAGAGCCGATATGCTAGAGACAAATTCATACAACCGCAAAGACTAAAGTGACAAGTTATACCTATATTTATTTATTTAGAAGTTAGTTTTCAATTTTTATATATTCCAGTAGCGCAACAAGTTTTTTTTTAAAGAATGCAGTTATACTCACGAGATCATTTGATTGCTATAAATACTGATTTTCTTCCAGACTGCTTCTGCTCCTTCAACAACTCCGGTGCCCTTAAGAATTTTTCCAGTAGGAGATGCTGCAAGAAAATTTATATTTGGATTATGAATAAATAGCAATCAAAACTCAATTGAAGTTATGAACTGAAAAAATAATTTCTTTAATTAAGAGTAAAGAATTAGTGATTCAAGCAAATTGGCAATAAAAACGCAGCATACCTTCACCTTTTGTTTGGTCCATATTCGACTCGTCTTTCATGTTCAACTCACAATTTGCAGGGAAATTGAGAGTAGAAAACCACAATTTGAATTAAATTAAAAATGCTCAAAAAAATACTGTTGAAAATATTCTATTTTGATTGATACAACAATTTGATCCATAATATTATAAATAATTCTGAAGTCAATTTGATGAAAAAAACAATGCTTAAATATCTCTCTTTCAAACAAAATCTGCTATTAACAGAAACATTGATTAAAAATAATGAGACATTCAAGAAGTCTACTTTGTTGCTGCTTCTATTAGCTTTCATCCACCAATATACTAAGCATAAAAAATATTTCAATATATTGTTATGAAACGCAACTCTTTCAAACGAAATCTGATATCAACAGAAACATTGATTAAAAATAATGAAACATTGAAGAAGTCCACTTTGATGTTGCTTCTATTAGCTTTAATCCACTAATAAACTAAGCATAAAGAATATTTCAAAATATTGTTCTGAAACGCAAGGAAGAAAAGAACATATTTCTGCGCTGCCCATTGTGTCAATAGTACCGTACTTCCGGTTACATTAATAACAGGCACTTTTCGTTCATTCTCCTTCTCTTCCCTTCATCTTCCTTACTCTCGAATGGTCATCTAGAATGTTCGATACAACATTATATGTGTAAATAGAAACATCTAGAAGACAATGGAGATTTCGAGTTTCCTGGATGTTACAAAAACTTATAAAAGCGGATGTCCTGGTGAGCAGGAGTTTAGTTATTGTTCAAACTTCCTTTACGTTCGTATCGTAACGAGTGACAGTTTGTGGTAGCAGTATACAAATAGACCTAACAGTGCTGTTGTTAAGTTGTATGTGCTGTATACATTGTTATGCTCGTAATAAGTTATGTGTTAAATTATTTTTAACAGTAGTCATTCTTCTATGTGGCAAAATACACAGCACCAATTGTTGTCAGCATTATTTTAGTCATAGAATCCGCAACAATATTTTTCACTTTTGCTAATGTTTGGTAAACTTATTTTAAGGTTGCTTTTTCATGATAAATGTATTGTGAAACAGTACCTCTCAATGATCCATAGGTATTCACTTGGTATCCTATGAAAAGCGAGAACCCAAGAATGAGGAAGAATATCACTTTGAAGATAGGAAACCCCGAAGATTTTTTACTAGTAGCCATTTTTTCGTTTACAAGCACCTAAAAAGGTAAAAAGAAAAGATTTAAGTAAAATGTTTATTATCTTACGAAAAGTACAAAACTATTAAAGCATACATGACATACATTGGTGAATTATACTGTTTAATACAACATTTTGCTTATGGTGTCCGGCTACTGAAAGCCGTGCTGAGTTGTGCTGGGACAGCTTTTAAACCCAAACCAATGGTTTTCAATAACACCCGCCCACTAGTACAGCGCAACACAGCTTTTGGTGGCCGCGTGTTCATTGAAAACTATTGGTTCGTCTTTAAAAGCTGCCCCAGCACTGCTTTTAGTGGCTGGGCGCCCTTATAGCCTACTTATGCAAAACGAGATTTAAATAGAAATGAAGAGAGAATAGATTGGTTGAAAATAGGGAATACCGTCAGGCAATAACAATAAAAATTGAAATTATTTCATCATTTACTAAGCTATTGAATTAACTTAAAACTCAAGACTTAATGATTGAAACAAAATTTATCATAAACTGCAATGAAAAATGCGAGTGAAGATAAATAAGAGATAAGAATCCTACGACCTAACGGTCACTCTAACATCACTAGCTCCAAGAATGATCTACTTGTGAAAGCAGTTTGACATTAATGATGAGATTGAAGATATTACAAAGTGAAAACTAATTACATACAGTAGTTGAATGAACTAATGTTGATGGAGGACTCACTATTACTAATATTTAAATTTCAAATAACGTTTTGAACTAGGTAGAAATAAATTTTTAGCAATATCAATCATGAAAAATAATTATTTGAACAAAAAAGGAAAAGAAAAATGTCACGAACGAATTAGCGACAGATTAAAATTATTCTCAAAATATACATTTGAAAAAAATTAACATTGAAAAAAGGAACAGTGTCTCAGGCTATTAAAAGTCTGTGAAAGTTTTGAAAGTTTGTGTAAGCCAATCCAAAGTTCCGAAACAAGTGAATACACTTTTTCAAGTTTTTTATTGAAATTTTTAAAAAGAAGAGATCAATAGGTATTCTTTCAATAGAACATCTGCAGATTGTATCCATCAATATTATGTAATACAATAGAGTACATTAGAGATACTATAGGGTTAAGAACAACACATAAAGAGCAGGGTTGAATTCATTGCATGTACATGAGCAAACTTTCCTAGGAGAGGGCCGGATGAAATGAGAAATTATGTGGGCGGTACAAAAAATTGATCAATACTCATTTTCATGGGATAAACGTGTTGTTTTACAATTGAATCATTTATCTAATTTTGATCCTTAATATGATTATCCTCAATAATTAAAAATATAGCAGAAAGACTATTGTTTAACTCACGATGGGCAGGGATGATTCTACTCAGATCAGCTTTCTGAATTCATTCTTATCAAAGTAGAGAGGGGTCCTAGGGCACAACCCCGGGCCCCTCTCTACTTTGAGAAAATTGGCATTTGAAAGCAATATTTCAAGCAGTTCTAGACATAAATGCACTTATTTTAAAGCACATTCGAATTTTTAATATAACCCAAAGTGGATGAAATTCATTTAGTGCTCATATTACTTGTATGTCTCACTATAATTTTGTTCTGAATAATTATTTCAGTTTGATTGAGATTGATAATGGTGTAACAACCGAAACTAGTTTCTCGAACTTTTAATAAATGTGGTTGTGACAATTTCGTCTTATTATTCATTATGGATACCTTCCACAATATCACCTTCGCCATTACTAAGAAAAATAATTATTTCATTGAGAACGAACATTCTAGTTGAACTTTTTTTAATGGGTGGACCCCTTCTGGTATTGAATGATCAATAATGGAACTAGTTTCTGTTGAAACTAGTAATTGTTGGCCGATTCCAAGCATTTCTTGGTTTCAACATATTAAAACGTTTTTATCCACAGAGGCAGGAAACCTCTTGTAACAATAAATAATTAATAAACAAAATTATCATAATAGATCAGTGAAAATTGAAATTGGAGCCCTCCTTGTTGATTATCCGTTGTAAGCGAAAGCTCAACTCATATTAAACACTCAGTTCAAACTCAGATACTATAATATTGTACTTGGAAGCGAAAAATCCAAATGAGTAACCGTTATTCGAATTTAGCAACGCAAAATATATATTTTACATATACTTTTTACATTATAATTTAATCCATGTGTGCAATTTTAGTGTTTACTGAAAAGCATGTGGCGGGCCGTAGATTGACCATCACTGTACTACACGAATTTAATTTATTTAGAAGAGAGGAACAAAAATAGAACACTAGTGTATGATAAATGTATTGTATTTTTAAATTTATCTAGAATTAACCATTTTTAAACCTCTTTTGTTCAATATTCCTAAATCATAAACGAATTTATTTAGGAAAAGGTAATTCTAGATTCACAGAAATTCAACATCAGACATTGAATTTGATATTAAATTTATCTGCTATTTAAACTTTGAATAAATGAAACTAATGATAAAATAAAAAAAAAACGTTCAAGCTTGTAATCTTAGGAGTCAAAGGTTAAATTTATAAGACTGCATGCCAAAACCTCTGACAGCAAAGAATGACATACTGTACAATTTGAGATATCTACTAATAACAATCTTGCTGTATTAAATCAACGATCTCTAAAATGTAATCCTCCAAGTTCATGAACATTACTTGTCATATCAGGAAGATTTTTCCAGCTCATGTATATGTGATACAACTTTACAATAATTGATTATTCATAAAACAAAGGAAAAGTGATAATGGAAAGGTATAATGTATACCGATAACGTACAAGGAAATCCTTCTTAAAAGGGAATCTTATCTTGGTAAGTTAGAAAACATACAACGCAGCACATAAAAGAGAAAGTGTAAATTCTCTGCAATTAACTGAATTGGCTGTTTACCAGATGTCACATCCACTTTTCACATTATTATTGTTCTACTTAAAGTTCATCACTGAGGACAGAACACATGATATTAACTAATTTTCCCATTACTAAAATTAAAGCAAAATAACAATTTGTGGAATTCAAGTAGAAAAGTGTAACGAATTCGATCAAAACCCCACAATTTCGATGTAGTGAAAATTACTTAATAATAAAACATGTTTATTGTGACAACTGTGAGATTAAGCATACAAACTAGTTCAAAATGAAGGTTTATATGTCGAGTAAGTTTGTCAAGTACAGTAGCCTAAAAACGTAAATTGATGAACCATACAAGAAATAATCTACAGTGCTGTTCTTATTTCAGACGTGATCACAATAATGTAAAATAATTAAAAAACGAATAAGTTTATGATTTTTCTAGCAGCAATATTTGTTTTCTATCATTATATTTCCATCGTTCCATATCCAAGACTAAATGTAATGAAATGCTACTAGTCACCAGGTGTTTCTTCGAACAATAATTATTATTGTTTAGAAAGAGTACGGGATCGTTGAGCGATAGTACTGTAGTTTAATTCTGTTGATTACATATTAGGATTGTAAAACATTCAAAGTGACCTTGGTTACTTAAAAAAGAGAATATAATGATCCAATTCATAATGTTCATATTCAATATCAATTCAAAAAACTTCAAGTAGGACTGGATGAAGCATGAGTGTGAATATTCAAAGTAAATAGATCCAGTTCACAACTGAAATATGTGAGCTTTAAATAAAAAATTAAATAAATAATAAACGATCTAAATATTTGATATTTCAATATATATTTATCGATGTATTTCATAGAAAATATACCAGACATTTGAAGCAGTTTAAATTTAATTCATACAAAATGGAAGTAAATGCTAATTGTTCGAAATGGATGTTAAATAATGAAAAATTCATCATTTTTCTATTATTCAGAGGCCTTATTAGATTTAATTTGTAATTGTGCATTTAAATGAATATTTAGACATAATCTGCAATAGATGTCTTTGAAAATCTATCATATAACAGCTGTGCTATTTGACAGCAAATAAAACTTGTAGCAGAGCAACAAATAGCTGTTGGAGCTACATAGCTGATTGGTTG
Organism: Conomelus anceps; assembly: GCA_948455865.1. NCBI lineage: Eukaryota > Metazoa > Arthropoda > Insecta > Hemiptera > Delphacidae > Conomelus > Conomelus anceps. The sequence continues at coordinate 34,557,681 of OX418216.1, forward strand.
TTTAGCTTTGCTATGTAGTAGGCCTTGTCAATGTATGATACTTACGTATTATATGGAGGCCACTATTTTACAGCGCGCTTCGGTGGTTCAAGTTCAACCTTTTGGTCGTCAATTCCTAGATACAGAATTTATGGTACTAATAATGGTAGTTTGAAGACGTTCCACAATTTACCGTGGTACTAATTACACCAATACAAAATAAGGATCACAAATAACGGAATTGTGTGAAAATGGGGCTCTCCCATATTGGGCTAGTCCAGTTAGCTACCCAGAAAGGTTAGGTTAGTGAAGCATCACGTAATGATGCTTAATTATCACTTCTGTCATCATCGACCATTAAAATATCTTTATCTAGTGTCATGAATTCGTTATCTAGGAATTCACGATCCAGTGAGGTAAGGCTATGATTGTTCTGCCGCAGCTTGCTGTTAAATAGTGGCCTCCGTATAATAAATACGTAAGTACCCACATCACTTTCGGCAAAACGTGGTGGACTTGTCAAAGTACCTACAAATATTATATCAAATAAAGAGCTAACATAGGTAGGTATTATGTGTGTTAATGTATTTAGTGTGTATTGGGATTTAACGATAGCTTCATTATTGAACCATCTTCGACGACTTCGCAATAGATTTGAATCCTAAGATAAATCGCAATTATTCATGTGATAGAATTACCACTTTCGTATAGATTTTCACATTGAGAATAATAATTATTTAGAAACACCTAGCCTAGTCTATTAAGGTTATTGCAACAGTGAAGTGGTGTGATAAATTCCACTTATCCAATAGTAGGGTACTGTGTAAGTGTGGATATAAGTTACTGTGAATCTACTTAATTCGCATTTGGTTATGTGATAAGCAGTTAGTTCATTTATTCAATATTAAGGCCGAAATTTATCAGCCTAGATGAATATATTCTTCTAAATGTACTCTTCTATCATATTACATATTATATTATCTGAGGCTTCTGCGCGGGTAATAAGTGAAATTATGATACAAAAATGCAAAAACCAACCAGGAACCGAACCTGGGACTAACAGGTAGTCGGTTATGCTGAATAATTTTATAGATAAAAAATGTTCCATCTACGTAGCGTTCAGTAGTAACAATAAATTATTATGTAACTTCTAACACTTCGTAACTTATCAAGTTTTTCATAAATTACTTCTTCACATCATTATAATCATTTACCGTAGAAGTCAACACAATATTTAAGCAATATTGCAAGCGTATTAGTGAAATTTAGAAAGTGAAAGCAAAAACTTTCGTGAATAGATTACCAACTTCGGGAATGAACCGATCTAACGAACTACGCGTTTGAAAAACAAGTTTTAATATCAGACTTTCTACGAAATTTAGAAAGTGAAAAACACAAATTGAATCGTATTTGTAAAGAGATTTATCAGTGAATAGTAAACTGATGAAGTTGAGATCGATAATTTATGAAAATCAATGAAAAATTGAACAATTTTTATTCTACTTAACAGGTGGATATACCCTGGATATGCCAGTTGAAACAAGGTTATGTATGCTATGATAAAAAGTACAGAATATTAAAAACTGCATGTTTTTCACAACAAGCAGCCTACTTTAAATGATTTTAACTTGATAATAGAAAGAACCAATACCTTACTTAAGCAAATAAGTTGATTATAATACGTAGGCTGTATCCACACACACGCAAATATGGATTTGCTGAACTAACAAGCTAACGACTCTACTGAACAACCCAACAGGACTGGGCGGCAAAAAGCTGAGCAGGCAGCCGCAGCCCGTACCGCGAATAAATCTAGCAAAACAGATGTTTGAAGCAGCTGATTTGCTGATCGTGAGCTGGAGCAAGCATACGCAGCGCCATCTGGCAGTAATTTATGTCAACTTTGTCCTACGTCATTGGATAAAGACACAATAAAAGCACTCATGAGCTCATGACCGTTTCACGAGAACCACTTAGCCAAAAAAGTTGAAATTTGGTACACACGTTCAGTTTAGACCTTAGAAGCGTGCTAAGTCCTAAGAAATGGTTTCAGAACATCCTCAATAAAATTTGGACAAATTGACGTTTTTTTTATTACTAAGCGGTTATTTCTCAGTCATACGCTGACGAAAAAATAAGAATTTGATAAACATGTTAGGTTGAGGGACCCAGACGCGTTCTAAGGAAATATTTGAAAATTCCACATAAGAGTAGTTTTACAAATTAACGATTTTTGAAAATAAAACGCTTTCTAGCGTTTCTCAAGGACTACTTTGACGCAAAAGTTCAAGTTTGGTAAACAAATTTTGGTTGAGATCCTAGACTTTTACAAAGAAAGGGTTTTTTAATATCCCTTATGATATGCCCAAAATTGACCAATTTAAAAAAACTGTAAATGGTTTTTTAGCGTTTGGGTCCTAAGACCCATTCTATACGGACAGAAAAAGCGCTACAAGAAAAAATTATCAACTTTTTTGGTGAATTTGTCGACTTGCAGTCAATTTTTAATTAAGAATTAGTAATATTTTACTCACTCTAGGCCGAACGTTTTCGAGTTATGGAAACTCATCTTCAAGGCCATAACGTGAAAACGTTCGGCCTAGAGAGTGAGTAAAATATTACTTATTCTTAATTAAAAATTGACTACAAGTCGACTACATAGAAAGCTTGTTCCAGATCCTTGTTTGACCTTGTAGATTGAACAATTCAATTTGAATTCTAAACAAGTGCATACTTTTATTTATATTTAATAATTTGATGATAATCTCTTATGGTTGTACATCAACTTATCTGCAAACCCTTCCACTGTTATTTCTATCCTACTTACTTAGTAAACGCTTTTTAAACCCTAATTTATTAAGCCCTCTTTCCAGGTAGAATTTTCCTCTGTTAACCTTCTATGATCACTTTTTGTAACTTGTTCTTTTTTTTCTTCTTCCAACTTATTAAATTGTACAGTTCATTTGAATAATTATTTCAAAATATATAACTTATTTAACATCAGGGTATTACATAATGTTTATTTTTTAGTTTTTCTTCTATCTCTTTCATTTAAAATAGGTTTATTTTATAGACTCCTTCCAGCGGTCCACAGGTTGCATCTTTTGTGCTGGATTGTATTTTCTCTCAAGTTTAATTTATTTTATTTTATATGTTTTTTTTATTTTATGTTTTTTTTTAATGAATTATATTTTTGGATTGAACTTTTCTGTAGATAAGAAAAAAAAACACTGTATATTGCTATTTTTCTTTTGAGAATAAAATCCATCTACCTATCTAAATTCGCCAAAAAAAATTAATATTAACAATGCAGTTCGTCATGGAACAAGAGATCCAGAAAAAAATTATTCTGCTCAGCCGATATTATGTTCAGCAGAACTTTTCGGCGCTGAATTACTACAGCCGTGAGATGTTCTCACATACTTCGTCATTATGTAGAATGACTAATTATAGTAACTTGGATTGAATCGGTAGGCGTAAATTCTACCTTCCCGCTTCACAATGCGTCTATCAGCGACAAATTTCAGTCCATATACTTTGGCCGATAGTTCAACATGGGGAATGTACGCCATGCGTTTCTGCTGCGATTTTTCGATCCTGTTTAGAAAAGGCAATGGCCGATTTCTGAAAATACGGTTCATCAGCATATCAAAAATCGTTGTACTGTATTTGGAAGTTTGTTGTCTAGGCTTTTTCAAGACTAGATGAGTACGAAGTTTATATTAGAAAATTTTCTTCCAAAAAGAGCAAAAATTTATATATTTTTTTAAATTTTGTATTACCTTTCCCTCCTAACTCTTTACATTGCCTTGTCCACACATGTAGCACTCCCGGACTGAGTGCACCGATATGTCTTGGAAAACGTCTAAGGAGCCAAGACGACTTCTCTGAAAGGGATCCCAGAAATCGAGTTCTGAAGTGGAATCGTGTTACACACGTTGTGACAAAGCAGAAAAATGCTATTTGAAGGACTACTAGGGATTTGTTAATAAAAAATTAATTCAGTCCTACTACGAGTACTTTTTGATCCGACTATATAATATACTATATTATAGCTGGCTCGACGCGCGTTGCTGCGTTCTCATAAAAATTCTCCTTTATTTTATTATTCGCCGCCTCCCGCTGAGGTTACATTTCAAATTAGGAAAGAAATTAGTCCTAGGGCTCTTCCAGCTGATCATAGAGGCTTCGTTGTTTTCTTAATCACCACCTCTGAATGAAGAAACGTTTCAAATTTAAACCTCCTACGACTATAAGGGTAGAAGCTAGATTTTTTTATTTTATTATTCGCCACCTCCCGCTGAGGCTACATTTCAAATTTCTAGCTGCATTGGTTAACAGATGTCATCAACCTGGCATAATTACATTTCATCATACCTAGTCGTATGTTTCCTACATATTGCAAGGCTCCGACTGCATGGTAGCCTACATGCAAAGTGCAAAGTCTTTTGCTGCTCAAAGACAGCGTAAATATAGCCGCTAAGGGGCCTGCCATATGATTAAAAACTGTTAACTTCTATCAGCTGTTCCTTTAAGCTGTTTGGCCGGCAAGTTCAGTAGGTTAGGTCTATAAAATGGATTAATTAATAATAATTATTAGCTCCCCTATTAAAATTTATGGACAGAAACCATCCCCAATATTCACACAACATTTGCCCAAAGTTTCATGCCGATCTGTCAAGTAGTTTTGAAGTCTATAGGGAACATACATACATACATACAGACAGACATTCATTTTTATATATATAGATTAATACTGGAAGATTAAAATGTATTTGTCACCCTGTTTAGTCCTTATAGTAGAGCCACATATAAAAAAAAGAGCTTGATATCAGAACTAAACTATGAAGTTTTATAACAAAAAATCGAAAAAATTTCAATGTTTATTTGAACATTTAAACTCACATAAGAGAGGTCAAGCTATCTATTGACAAAAATGAAGTAAAATCAACTACCATTCACAAGCCAGTATTGCCGGCTTGAAGTTAGAAACTTTATATTCTGAACAATTTTTTATGTAGATGAATCCGACAACGAACTCGTAGATTGTTGTGTCAGATGAACTGACGAAAATAGAGCATCAACTTCATTGATTACAACTACTTCCAAGGATAAGGGAACAAAATGGATTTGCAACCGGAAATGCCGCAGCAACGCTTGGAATGGCGAAGAACTAGGAGAGCCAACCCCAAAAGACATGGGAAATGGTCGCGGGAAAATGTTTATGACCACTATTTTGCTGAATATTATTGAAGCAACATGCATCCTGAAGTATCCACAACTACCGGCTTGAATATGTACATTGGATGGTGAAGATCCATCTTGTTTCCACTAATATGTAATAAAAACTTAAAAAACACTTTTAAGTGGAAATTAGCTCACGTTATGGCGTGACGGCCGTTTCACTCTGTTGTCAAGAGCATCGTCAGACGACCCACAGTACACTGTGTCTGGAGTACTGGAGAACACAGTGAAACGGCCTTCACGCCATAACGTGAGTTAATTTCCACTTAAAAGTGTTTTCAAGTTTTTATTGTACATTGGAGTTGATATTGTGCTACTTAAACATGGCGCATGTTCATAGATCAATATTAAATTTAACAAAGGTTGGTTGGTCCTTTCATGAGGAAGAGATGGGAACCTGTGTTAAATTATGTTATCTATGTAGGCCTACCTGAGTCTATGGGGTAGGTAGGGTAGGGAGTTTAGGTATATGTACCTGTGTTTAGTCTAGTTTTTTGTTTGTCACATACAGCGCAACCATGGAAATGATTAACTAACAGTTGGTTATCGGTCATGAGTAATAATAATAATAATAGTATAATCCATAATATCTATGTGAATTGACTGACTATTCGAAAATCGGTCTAAATTTCAATGGCCATCTTAGATAATTTCTGATGATTCGCTCAGAATTGTTACAGCACTTGTTAGCCCAGTAATTCTTATACAAATAAAAAAATAGTATAACAAATAAAATAAGTAGAGCCTAATGAGAAATACCCGTTCTTGGAAGCAGCCATTGGAGAGTATGCTTCTCAAAGACAAGTTTAATCTTTCCTATAAGATCCCAATATTTTCATGAGTATTGCTACCCTAATATAATTTAGTGCTTGCACAGTGGAGTATCCAATACTTGATGGTGATCACAAACGCAAAGCCAAACTCATGCTGTGGTGGAATGGAGTAGTTTACGTGATATTGGAGCAACGTGAGCATATTCTCATTCTCCAGCATGTGCTTGATTTTGCGATGTACTGGAAAATGTATATTTTTATAAGTTACCAACTAAGCACAGCAAAAATGCTCTACTGTGCAAGCACCTTTTACCTAACATTAGTTCATTCAGGAAGAACTCTGGATAATCTTCCAGCTTGTTTTTACTGATCCAATAAATTTGAAAATGGTTTATCAATCAAAGTACATACATGCACACAAAAGAAATTAAGAATACAATGCACTAAATATCTAATATAATTTCCGGTTGCATTGTAAAGCACAGTGTAAATGAGAACATTTATGGTCTAGTTATACCATAATCTGAAAAGGAAATAGAGCTTTTTCCCAGCTTAACCCAATAATTGATCTTTAAACTCCAGTAAATTAGATTATCTCTACCATTTAAATTGACAAATTGATTGCTTGAAATTATTTTGTGATTTTATGATTGCTTAAAAGCCAATGCACTAATATAGTGTTAAAACGGTTGGCACAGTACATGCAGTACAAGGTTGATAAAAACAAAGTTGCTCCATAATTCACTCAAATTGGTCTCCCCCAGGGCACAGTGTTATCGCCACTACTGTATCTGATCTATGTTAATGATCTCTTACAGCTAAAAGTACCTCACTGTGAGATATTGTCCTTCGCAGATGATACTGCACTCGTTTTCTCAGGAAACTCTTGGGAGGATACTTTCTATTCAGCCAATTTAGGACTAAAAATGGTGAAGAACTGGTTTGATAATCATATTTTGACACTCAATGCCAAAAAAAGCAAATTTATTACTTTTTCGCCTACCTCTGTGGGGAAAGCGCCAATGGATTTTAAAATCAAACTCGAACTTGATACAACCAAATTTAACCATAATAGTAATTCTGAATCCCTAGAAATTGACAGAGTTAGCTCTATCAAATACTTGGGTATCATGGTAGATGAAAACTTAAAATGGAAAACGCATATACAATATTTGTGCACGAAGTTGAAATTTCTTGTTGTGAAGTTCTATAAAATAAGCTTAATAAATAATGTTGATATAATTAAAAAAATATATTATGCGTATGCCAATTCTCTGTTCCATTACTGTATAGAAGTATGGGGAGGTGCCTACAACACGCACATGAACAAACTATTTACTCTGCAAAAACATATAATTAGAGCCGCTCTTGGCAGGCCAAGACTATATCCAAGCAGACAAATTTTCAAAGAACTCAATGTTCCTACATTGAGGCAATTATATGTGAAAAACGTTATCCTTTTCATAATAAAAAATCCAAAATCATTTCAGTTAAAGCAGACACCATACCAAATGCGTCATAGAACTTTGCTTACATACATACCAGACACTCCCAACCTCACAGTATGTCGCCGGCAATTTCATTATATATGCAAATCTATTATTAAAATGATTCCAAGTACTTTATTGGATGGAAAAATAACAAAGAAACTTTTGCTGGAAATACATGATTGGGTCTCAAAAAATATTTACTTTAAGATTCCTAATGCTGATGTTAATGGCTAAAATAACTAATAATTAGGAAGACTGGGGCAAAGATGGACCACACTTTTACTGTTGGTAAAAATGTTTACATTTTACAGTCATATGCTCAAATGGTTCTTGCGGGATCACAACCGGAATATTTAATCTTCATCATTTATGTTCATTTCATACTTCATTTCATCATCTTCTTACCTTCATATCATTTAAGATCTTAGTTCATATAACTTAAAATTTACTTCAGAATTTTATGCTGATGTCATACTTTTTCTTCATATATCTATAAGTTGGATTCTTACTTTAATAGCATTTTTCCTTGAAATGTATTTATTCGGTGGCGTTACAGAGGGAGAAAGTTGAGGATTTTCATTAAGTTTGTTTGTTAATACATATTTTTTCAAGAACTCACTGCTGGCTCACAGGTCTGTCTTGCCAGCAGGGTCTTTTGATTAAGATATTTCTCTTCTTTTATTGCTATATTATTGTCATTTCATGGCTACAGAGGTTCTGTACATGATTATTTTGTTGTAATAACTATAGGACTGTAACTAGATTTAATTTATCCTTTGTGATTGCACTGTGTTGTTTATGAAAGAAGAATCAATAAAGTAAAAAAAAAAAAAAAAATCTTGATCATCTGTCAATGCTATTGAATACGTCATACCCCACAATTTTTCTAGTTCTCAAAACACGGAACAACCTTGTTTTTAATAACCTTGCATGCAGTATGCATCATGCCCAATCAAAGAAATAATATATCAATTATTACCTAAGTAAATTTTGTAAATCATTTAGATATTACTGTATCGCCTATAAAATACTGTCTCAAAACCACATAAATAATGTTATGATGCAAGAAAACAATTTTTTTGGAGGATGAAGCCCACATAGGTCTGACACCTGTGCGTGGGTAATGAGTTGGATGATTGTGATTGATGAGCTGGACCAACAGTTTTAGGTGGGTTCCGAACCACCGGGAAGTGATTTTACAGCAGAGAACAGTGTCTTTTCTACTGGCCAATCTAATCGGTCGCCCTTACAAAGAGTGCCTAGGAGAACGCAGCTTATCTCTATCTGATTGAACAGATCGACAATAGTCGATACTACTTGTTTTTGTAAACATCGCTCCATTGATTGACGAACGTGCTTCGCCATCCAGTTGGACGAGATATTCCTTTAACTTTCAGAAACATGCTTTGGTTATTAATTTCCTTAGTGTAACTGGTAGAAGATAATACAATTTTGGAGCCAAAAAAGTATTACTTATTTTGAATAGCAAAACATGATTTGGTTTAAGAATGGTTTCGTCAGATTTATTCTAGCGATTTCAATAGCCTTGCCACTGCTTTTGTAAATAGCCCAAGCAAGGGCAAGGCTCATTTCAATTGCTAACGAACATGGAGTTGTTGGTAAGGGCGCTCATCGCTGACTGACTGCTACTCTTGAGTTCGCAGCTTCGATTCCAGTTTATCTTGTCATCTTTGCATCATCATTCACTTCATTACCCACGCACAAGTCTCCGATTCATGAGGACATCATTAGTAAAAATATAAAAAATTGATGTAGCATTATTCTTTTGCCAATTGTTTGAGCCCCCTTTCCAGGAGGCAATCCACAAATCTCGTCCTTTTCTCTTTCTCCTGGGAACAATCCGTTTCCTACGTTTCCCAAATTAATTTGTAAGTTCCTGTCCGGTTCCGAGGCAATATTAGCGGGTTTAGTAACGTAGGTTTTTTATGGAATGAGACTGTTAGCCCCACCACGACCCCCAACCTGGAGGAACAGTCCAGTTTTTGTTCCACGGTGACTATTTAATTTCGCCACTACTAGAGATGAGGCGTATTTACTGGAACAGGTATTTTTACTGAGTATTTGAACGTACGGACTAGCACCAAGTATTCGAAGAACAAAATACTCAGATATCTATGAGTATTTCTAGACACTAGTAAACTACGCGACTTCAAGTCCCCACTCCAATTTACGGAGTGGGAGTGGAGCTTTGCAGTTGTACAGTAGCTATTAATAGCTCATTTCTCGTTATAGAACTATTCAACTACTCACTCACTCTTTCTCGCTCACTCTAACGCTCTCTCTCTATTCACTATACTCGATTGTAGGCGCATGCGTCTACATTGTCTTTGGTTGCGTATGGCGTACGCGCGTACTTTTCCAGTATAAATACTTCTTCAGTACTTGAGTACGGGTACTAAAAAGTATTTTGTTAATCAAGCGTCTCAAGGTCTTGCCGTCCGCGTCTCATTTCGCTACAGCACATTTGAGAGCAACTCAATAATTAGATTCGTGCTGTATTTAACACGAGTAATAAAGATTCGTGCTGTATTTAACGTGAGAAACAGTACCAGTACCGCAGTACGATACTCTCTTGTACGTCTACTCTGGCAAACTGGCTAATATAAAATACTACCTAGTATTTTGGAACAGGTATTTGGAATAGGTATTAGAACGTACTCGTACTCGGAATACTTAGTATCAGAAAAACCTAGTACGACCCATCTCTAGCCACTACCCCCCGATGCTGCTGACTGCAGGGCCGGTGAGCTTCCCCCAATTCGCACGGGGACGTGCCTGATAGTAGATGTCAAAGCTAAACTGTCAGCCGGGAATAGATGTATTATTCTCTGAAAAAGTTCCTCAATTCTCGACTTATCTCTAAAAGGCTAAAAGTACAGGCTTACAGGTTTAGGAAAGTGATAGCCGTGAGCCGTAGCAGGTATCTGTTCAATCAGATAGAGATAAGCAGCGTTCTCCTAGGCACTCTTTGTAAGGGTGACCAATTAGATTGGCCAGCAAAAAGGACACTGCTCTCTGTTGTAAAATCACTTCCCGGTGGTTCGGAGCCCATTTAAACTGTAGGTCCAATTCATCAATCACAATCATCAACTCATTACCCACGCACAGGTCTTCATCTTAAAAAAACCATTACTGTCATAAGACCGTTGACAGTAAGACCAGGCCCCGGCGGCTAGGGGTCCCCCCTAAACGGAATAATTAAAAAAAGGTTTTAAATATTTTTTATTTATGTTTTCATTCAATCCTCGACTTGTTATACAGGGTGTTTCAGGAGGAAAGGTTCAAACTTCGGCTACTGATTCCAGATCTAAAAATAAGAAAAAAATTCATAATAAACATATGTCTGGAAACGCTTTGTTAGCGAGTTATACAGAGTGTAAGATTTCAACCAGAATTCAGTACCCTCTGTAAATGAAAGTCATACTGGAATTCTGGGAAGGTAAATTAAGGACCAAATACAGTTATTTATGGTTTTTGATCTGAAAAAAAAACTAATAAAATAGGTCCCAGAACTCTATCTTCAGTAGTTTTCACGATATTATGATGTAAATCAGAAAATTCTGTGCCTGAAAACACGTTTTTTCAACTTTGAAGCACAATAGCTTTGTTAAATGAATAAAATTTAAATACAAAACTTTTAGAGAATTTAATTCTAAAAAGTCTGATGTAAATACCCAATACCAATCAAATATATCGTTCAAATATTCGTCTCTAATGAAACCAAAACAACGGTTAATTGAACTGAAAACTTCTGTCAGAATAATCAAAATTTAAATTGAGACAATAACAAATAAAAAATAGCAACTTTTACTTATATTAAATTCAAAATGCACTCAAGTGGTTTGAAGCACAATAATAAATGATAATTTCTTTTTAATGCTGGTGTTCAAAAATCCCTCCATTAGATTCATTCCATGCACTATAAAACTCTTTCCTGAATTGCTGTGGTTGCCTGACGGACAGCATCTTTCCGTTCTTTTATTATGGCAGCAGCAATGAAAATACGATCTATCAATAATTCGTCTCTTGAATTAACTTTTACGTTGCATACTTCATTTTTCATCCACCCCCACACAAAGTAGTCCACGGGGTGAGATCCGGAGACCTTGGTGGCCAACTAACAGGCCTTCTTTGACCAATCCATCTGTTATCAAACTTCTCATTTAAGAACTCTATCACACAATTTGCACAGTGGGTTGGAGCTCAGTCATTCTGAAAGAACATTGTCATGCGGTTTGAAAGTGAGACGTCTTCTAACAATTGAACAAACAAATTGTTTTGTAAAAAGTCTAAATAGCTTTCTACATTAACAAGGTTTTCTAAAATAAATGGGCCAATTAAAATATAATCAATAAGGCCACATCAAACATTTATCAAAGAGCGATTCTGAAAATTACTTTCCACAAAAGAAAATGGATTTTCTTTGACCATTCATGAAAGTTACAGGAGTTGGTAATTCCGTCTCTGTTGAACGTTACTTCAAAACAGAAGTTTTCAGTTCAATTAACCCTTGCTTAGTTTTCAATAGAGATGAATATTTGAAAGATGTGTTTTTTGTTGGATTTATTTACATCAGATTTTTTAAAATTAAATTCTCTACAAGTTATGTATTTAAATTTTATTCATTTAACAAAAATATTGTGCTTCAAAGCTGAAAAACGTGTTTTCAGGCACAGAATTTTCTGTTTTACATCATAATATCATGAAAACTACTGAAGATTTATTATTTTATTACCTATTTTATTAGTTTTTTCAGATCAAAAGCCATAAGAAATAACTGTATTTGATCCTTGATTTACCTTCCTGGAATTTCAGTATGACTTCTTTTACCGAGGGTCTTAGTTCTCGGCGAAATCTTTCACTCTGTATAACTCGTTAACTAAGCGTTTCCAGACATGTGTTTATTATGAATTTTTTGCTTATTTTTAGATCTAGAATCAGTTGCCGAAGTTTGAACCTTTCCTCCTGAAACACCCTGTATTCCACAAAACACATTCCTTTAAATAATTTATTATTTTATTTGTTTAAAACATTTTTAAGGGCGACGTGCGAGATAAAAATTAAAAGCCGGTTGAGGTCATATCTTTCTCAGGATTTTTTTGTCACCATTAATGCTAATGGCGGTTGAATGAGATTTGTTTACAAACATTGACAAAAATATTGCTATAGATAAGTTGGCTAATTCTAATGATGTACTTAAATTAAAACTACTTAAATAGTTAGGAGGCTCATCAAGGCTAAAAGCAGTATTATTTTTTATTTTAATATGTAATAAAAATCCTTAATAGCGATTTTTAAATAAAAACGTTGTGCAAATATTTACATGGTCAAGAATTTAACCTGTGTAACGTGTATGTTTGAACTTCGAGCAATAAACTACATCCTTATAAAAATCTATCTTGTCTGTGCAATTATTACAATAAATAAAGTGTTGAGTACTGCAGGCTTTTTGGTAAAATAACTAGTAAAAAAGCGGGTTTTCTGTGTAATATTTTTAAAAAATTTCCGGGGTAGGGCCCCCGACCCCTACTTTATCTGGGGGGTATTCCATACCTCCCAAACCCCGCGGTAAGAGGTCCCCAGGCAGTTAATGCCCAGGGGCCCCCAACCTCCCCAGACCGGCCCTGAGTAAGACAGTTGTGCTGTATGGTGCAGAAACGAGGATTTTGACTCAGAGGGACGAAATTTTGCTAAATGTCTGGGAAAGGAAGATCCTCCATAAAATTTATGGGCCTGTCTATAGTGATGAAGAGTGGCGGATCCGCACTAACCAAGAGCTGCGAGAGCACTACAACAATCTAGACATTGTAGCTGAGATAAAGATGAGATGTCTAGGTTGTTTAGTGCATGTGGAGCGGATGAGTGACTCAATGAGTGCAAAAAAAGTCTACAGGATAAATCTAGGAGGAAGAAGATTGAGAGTAAGACCGAGAATGCGCTGGATTGATGACGTGGAGAGCAATTTGAGACGAATGGTGATCAGAGGGTGGAGAAGGAAAGCACAAAATCGAGATGAATGGAGGCATAATGCGGGAATCCAAGACCCTCAATGGGCTGTAGAGCCGAGGAGTAAGTAAGCCCCCTTTTAACCGAACATTGCTATCTTTGATTCCTCCTGGTGCAGATTCAGATTTGAATGAGTTGATAAGTGAACTTGAATTGAGCTTGGAATAAAATTTGGAATTTCCAAAAAAAGGAGAAAAACTTTTAACTAAAAGATAATTATTACGACAGAAGGAAGTTTAATCTGTTTCCAACATCCATAACCCTCAAACTCATTCCTTAAATCAGTGTACTGTGGGTCGTCTGACGATGCTCTTGATAACATAGTGAAACGGCCGTCACGCCATAACGTGAGTCATAATTTCCACTCAAGTTTTTATTATATATTATTGGAAACAAGATGGATCTTCAGCAACATAATTTAGATCATTTTAAAAATGGACATTCTAATCTTTCTAATTTTAATTTTGGACATTCTAATTTTTCATCCTGGACATTCTAATGTCTTGTAACACTGCCCAAATTCCAGCAAACTTCTATTAAATTTTGGAAAAGTAATATTTTCAGTAGTCTATAGTAGTGCTATAGAGCCTAATAATATATTTGTTTTGGGTAAATTATAGATATTTCAAGCATTGGAACAAGCTTGTAAATGAGAAGAAATAAGGAAAGAGTTTTTGAATATTTGACACAGTGTTCAGAAACCAGTAAGCACAGCAATTGAGTTATGCTACATGCAACTAAAAAAAGGCATAATATATAACAGAGAAAATAAAAAATCAAACTAATGAATTATGTAAAAATGTATTCATAGCTCTCTTGTTCGTTATGAACAGATCTTCAATAAATTTTCCTTCCACTAAATAATACACTAAGACAAGGAATTGATGACATCTGGAATATTTAGAAGTAGGAGAGTAAGGTTGAAATTAGAACATAGAACTGTTTATTAAATAATCGGTATTTTTACTAACACAAAACATAAAAAGACCCTTCAATCATAATTTTTATCGAAACTATAAGTACTACATGTGTTTCAATATCTCACATACGGTAATACAGAATACACAATCAAATTCTGCCATACACTACTGACTAGGCAATTGACACATCAAAAAACATTTTCCTTAAATGCGTATCTGAGATGTTTTCAACTCTAAAGGTTGGTAACGTAACTCTATCCCGTAACATGACTGTAATAGCATTGTACCATAGTATCATCGTGCCGTGATCTCAATGATATGATGTTATGCGATGATGTCTTCTTGCGGCACAATTTGTTACAAGTGATGTGGTTATGTTACGGTGTGATGTAGCATGTTTGGACGCAGATTAAATTCGACTGATATCCTAAGCTCATACTAAATTAAAGTTGTACTAGCATTAATCTTTCAAAACTAGTTCAGAAAATGAAGTTTGCAATTTTTTGTGGTGGAACATGATAAAATTATGTTAATTGTGAATTACAAGAAAAAGATTGTCTATTTTGATTCTATATATAATCAAAATTATAGAAATTCAGCACTTCATCTCACCACGTACATGAATGTAATGCTGAGGGATACTATCCGTATTAAATGACAGCGCATTTTATGAATAGATATTAAACCGAGTTAAAATTCGAGTTCCTATTGACTGAAGAGTGGGAGCAGGGAGGGAGCGGATGGGTAACTTAGATGGAAGTGCTGATTCTAAGCTCTCTGTGAAATATTTCAGTAATCATTATTCAAGTTTTTTACATCCTAGTACTGAAGATAAAAGATTAAGCATATAATTTATATAAAATGGTTTATAATTGGAAGCATCAACTAAATTTTACAGCCACTTTTCATACTATTCCATTGCACAGTTCATTTCGTTACTAAAGTAATTTAAATTTATTTAATTCTGTACACTCGCTCAAGTTGGTAACAAAAATATCAATAGATTGTCAAGCTTATATTCACATTACATCATTAGTCATTCCTTTTTTGAATGTCTAAAAGTAAGTGGATATAAAACTGGCAACTTGATAGTAGACCTAGGACGTCTCAAGGCGGTTGCGCCATTGAAATGCATAGCCTACAGTAAATATATACTACAAACAACAAAAGCAATTACCGAATTATTATTAATCAAAATATTATTGAGGACATGCACTTACCTCACAAAGCATTGTACAGTCTTGCAGACCAGCGGCCTTTTGATTGCTTTTCTTCATGTTATCATTGATGTTTTTGAAGCCGGACAAAGTTTCAGCTATATCTGGCACTTTTTCTTCAATAGACGACCAATCTGAGTCTAGAATAAATTGCATGGAATCACTACTAATTGTAGATACGTTAACTCGTCAACAAACTATCCTATATTATTGAATTTCTAATTCATACTTCTGGAGAGGGTCTGCAAGTAAAGAATGATGCTTTACTTATTAACGAATATTAATTATTAATATTGAGATAAAAAATATTACTAGCTAATTTTTGGGTCTTTTGCTTTAAATCCCAGTCAGTCATTAAAATATGCCTTTTTGGTATTTATTGAGTATCCGAACTTTTCAACAATTTTTTCCCCACACACTCAAAACACACTAGTAAGTAATAATACACTGATATTTTGCGGGGGCAACGCTTATTTGGCATTTAAATTAGAGTTTTCTGATGGAACTATTTTTCTTCCGCGTATGAATACTTCCATCACACTGTAACACTGCCAGACTAGGCAAGGTTAGGTTAGGTTTGGTTAGGTGGAATCATCTAGTTTTCTTTGGTCGGTCAACTGGTAGATCTGAGCAACGGAAAGGTCGGTCAAGTAACCTGTTCCGGTATGCCAATGGACTGTATGCAAATTTTATTTTTATTCATCAATATTACAGGTCAAATTTCTAATGGGATTTCGATAAGCCCAAACGAACCCATATAATGCAATGCACAAACTTACAGAAAGAATAACTGAATCTTCTACTCACCAATCTGTCGCATGTGCTCTTCTTCATATGGATTGAGAGATAAAGCCAGGTATTTGGTATGGAGAAGGAGGGTAAAGATTTAGGAAATTGAAAGGTATTACACTCTCTCACGTTAGCAGTTTCCATAGGTTATAGCTTCTGGTAGATTCGACGATCATAAGAATTTTCTCTCAGCTCACGCATACACATCATATTGGATTCATTTTAATTTCAACTAATTACAAATTCACTTTACTAATACGACTATTGAAAATTGATTTCACACGTATTGAATGAACACTTAACAAATAACCAAAAACTCCCGATCAGAGACAAAAAAACAATGCTCAGTTCGACATTTTGCAAGCAAGCAGAGACGAGAGCGACAGTTGGATTCAAAACACACCGTACACAGAAAACTGAACTGCGCCTGCCCCAACAATTAGCAATAAGAATAATAGCCACCAGAGTGCAGCAGGTCATGGACTGACCATCTAGACTGCGAAAATTCAAAACACTACTATTCCTTCTGCGAGAACATACCCCCGCCTCTGAAAAAACTATTTTTCAGCCAGGCTAGAGGCTGCAAACAAATGACAAACAAAAAAAAAAAAATCCAACACCAAAAATACAAACAAGACAAATAATATGACAACGTACGGCTACAAACCAAAAACAACCCATGAATTATTGGGTGGGTAGCGGGTACAATTTTGTAACCGGTCTCTTGAAAATCCCCGTTTTTAGTCGAACACTAGCCACTCGAACCTGGCCGTCGTTTCCAGGGAACACCTGTTCGATAACTCCTAGTGGCCACTGTAAAGGAGGTAGATTGGGTTGGTCGACCACCACCACTGTTCCCACGGCAAGAGAAGGAGACGTCTTTGACCACTTTTTTCGGCATTGTAACTCTTGGAGATACTCTTTTCTCCATCTGTTCCAGAACGATTTAATCAATTGAGATACAAGTTCGTATCGCGTGAGACGATTCAATGAAACATCAGGTATCTCTCGAGTTGGAAAATATTTTAATGGCGTCAACGTCAAGAAGTGGGCAGGCGTTAAGGCGAGTGGCTCGCGCGGGTCCTCACTCAGCACACACAACGGCCTCGAATTCAGAACACCCTCAATCTGGACTAATACCGTGTTCAATTCTTCGTATGTGAGGAGTTGATCGCCAACCACCCTATACAAATGCGACTTTACCGACTTGATATTCGCCTCCCAAATACCTCCAAAGTGAGGGGCCCCGGGGGGAATGAACTTCCAATCAATCCTATAATCGGACAGTTGATTAATCAACGTGTTTTGAAATTCAGAAGAGTTCAACAATTTTGACATTTGTAGTAATTGCTCATGAGCTCCTACAAAATTTGTCCCACAATCAGAATGCATTACTCGACAGGGTCCGCGACGGGATAGAAAACGACGAAAGGCGGCCAAAAACATTGGGGTAGACAAATCAGAGACGAGTTCAATGTGCACGGCCTTGGTTGCCATACAAACGAATAAACAAATATATGCCTTAAAAATACTAGGATTTCGACGTCGAGCCATAGTGATGCGGATGGGTCCCGCATAATCAACTCCGCAATTTTCAAACGGTTTGCATTGAGAGACGCGACAGGCGGGCAGATCTCCCATCTTTGGGACAGAGAGATTACTAGGCCGAGTCCGAAAACAACGATTACATTTAAAAATACGATTACGAATTATTGTGCGAGCGGACAGAATCCAAAATCTCTGTCTTATTAGTGACAACAACAATGACGGTCCAGCATGACAATTCTGGAGGTGATAATAATCTATCAACAACAATACAAAAGGATCCAATTTCGGCAAAATCATTGGATGACAGTTTTCAAAGTCAAGGCCGGCGTGAGACAACCGACCACCCACGCGGATCACACCTCTATCCAGCAATGGTGACAAACGACGTATACGGGTAGAGCAATCTTCTCCCTTCTCCAAATGTACAAATTCAGACGAAAAGTGTATTTTTTGTACAACTTTACAAAGATACAACTCTGCGATATTAAAATCGGATTCTCCTGGTCTTGGTAATATCCGCAATGTTTTCAAAATCAGTACAATGACCCTTAATAACCGGCGATAATCAGAGCAGCGTTCAATCAACGAGTAGACTGCATTATTATGACAATTTTTAGAGTGAGTGACTGTCAACGTAGTCGAGCTCTTGACTTCAGGTGGATTGACTATCTCCTCCAATTCAAGTTGAACAGGCCATTGATTTTCCTCCATAGTAATCCAATGAGGACCAGAATGCCATAGTTTATTATTTATAAGCTCACTCGGTGACAAACCTCTCGACAAGCAATCGGCGGGATTTTCGACTCCGGAGATGTGCATCCAACGATGCACACAACAATCTTGGATTTTCGAAACCCGATTGGCTACAAAAGTCTGCCACTTGGCCGATGGAGAATTGATCCAATACAGAGCGACAGTGGAATCTGAGAACGCCACAACACGAGACACGTGACGACGACTGCTAACAATAGACACCACACTATTCAGCAACTCAGCAAGTAAGAGTGCCACACACAGCTCTAAGCGGGGAATTGACACGACCTTGGACGGCGCGACTTTAGATTTTCCGCACAACAAGGTCACCGTGGGAGCGTTGACCCCACTTTGTGACTTGAGATAAACAACCGCACCGTAACCCGACTCCGAGGCGTCACAGAATCCAATCAGTGTGAGTGGCGAATTGTCGAATATTCCAACATGTCGCGGAAATGCGACATTCAACAATAAATGCAGTTCCTTTTGACAGTTCTCCCAACGTGTGATTATATAAGTGGGGGGTTCTTCATCCCAACCTAATCCTAATCTCCACAATTCTTTGATTAAGCACTTCAAATATAAGGTGAATGGTGAAAGGAGTCCCAGAGGGTCAAATATACGAGCTACGACTGACAGAATAGTACGCTTGGTGGCAATTACCCTGTTACAATTGACTGAAAAATGAAACAAATCCGTACTCGGCTGCCAATGAAGACCGAGGATCGCCAGTGAATTTTCCGCCTCAAAATCTTTCGAGGAAAATGACTTTTCTGCTTCGGAAAATCTTGCTAACATTCCCGGCGAGTTGGAAGCCCACTTAGTCAATTCAAACCCTCCGACTTGGAACAATTGTTTTGACTGGTTATATAATTCGGTGGCCTCCGACAACGAACCAACGGAGGTGACTAGGTCGTCCATGAACATGTCCTGCGGTATTCTCGCTTTAGCCGCCGGAAAATTCTCACCTTCTTCTTCTACCAGCTGGTGAACCGTTCTAAGCGCCAGATAAGGAGAGGACGTGATTCCGAAAACAACACAATTAAGTTCATATGCTTCGATTGGCTCTGCTGACGAAAATCTCCACAACACACGTTGATATTTACGACACGACTCATCGACCAGAATTTGTCGATACATTTGTCTGATATCAGCCGTCAAAGCTACCGGAAATAGACGAAAATTTAACAACAATACAAAAATATCCGTCTGTAACTTCGGACCGGAGTGCAATACATCATTTAATGACAAACCAGATGCACTCTTAGCTCCCGCATCAAACACTATTCGGATTGGCGTACTGATACTACTCGCTTTCACGATAGCGTGGTGAGGTATATAGTAACCGCTTCTATCACTCTGGTCTTCTACCAATGACATGTGACCTTGGCGCAAATAATCCATTAAAATCTCATGATAAGACAGACCAATCTTGTTATCACGTTCGAGGCGTTTCTCCAAATTTAGAAACCTCCTTTCTGCTACAGTGTATGAGTTTCCTAAGCTACTAGGCGGCTCCACAAACGACAATGACACAACAAAGCGCCCGGATTCCACACGACGTACTGAAGTCTTGTAATTATTCTCACACTCAACTTCATCTGGTTTCAGTGGACGACTCGATTCAGGACATGTTTCCATTTCCCAAAATTTCTGAACTAAATTGTCCAGTGATGGACTACAGATTGCGGTTAAACAACTTGAAACACTCTTTGATGAAGTCAAGATCGGCGCTTTTCCCATCAAAATATGACCGAATACACTATTTACTGTCATAAACCCATGTGGTTCACTCTGACAAGTATTTTCCCGAAACAAATAGGGAATCAATTCAGCGCCAATTATACCGTCTACTCTACTAGGGAGATAAAATTTCTCGTCTGCGAGTGTGAGGCCTTCCAAATACTGTAACTTGGATTTATCAATCTCATACGATGGTAATTTATCCACAATACTATCCACAATTAAAGCTTCAATGGAAAAATTGATATTAGCATCCAATCTCGATTGAATGGAGACAAAAGTGCGACCACGTACCGCGCTGGTGCCACCACCAAAACCACGAACAACCATCTTCATAGACGTGATAGGCAGACGCAAACGTTTACACGTTTTTGCTGTAAGAAAATGACACTGACTTCCAGAATCAACTAACAAGCGTATGTCGCACAACTTCCCACTATAATCTCTCACATGCGCCGTGACTGTAGACAATAGAACGGTGGAGTTGTTTTCATTCAACGCCGTCGAACAACAACTGATAGGAGGAGTATCATCCTTTTTACTAGCCGAATTATTGACACCTGTCGTAGGGTGTGACCTGGACCCAAAATGTAACAACGTATGATGGGATTCTTTACACTGAGAACAATTAACTTGACTCTTACAATCCTTGCTCAAATGATTTGTAGCCAAACACTTAAAACAACAAAATTTTCCTTTCACCAAGTTATAGCGGTCCCAGGGCGACAATTTCAAAAAACTATGACAATCTATCAAATTATGACCAGTCTGCGAACAGCTCAAACAAGTGGATTCATTACAAGCACGATTCGATTTTGGTTCATTAGGCTGAACCAACAAAACTTCTGACCTATTACTATCTCTTTTTTGTTTCCCTACATTCACAAAATTAGTAGGTTTCTCATCTGACGGTAGAGTTCTAATCTGTGTCTGAACAAACGCAACTAGATCGTCATACGTCGGCATTTCTTTGTCACGCATAGCCGATTCAAAACTCCGACGAGTGGTTGAGTCTAACAATTTCAGACCGTGATACAACAGAATTACATCCGTCATATTAGTACCTTTCAATCGTTTCAAAGCCGTAATAGGGCCGCAAAAATTATCTAAAATAGACACAAGACCTGACCTTGATTCTGATTTCAAACTCCTAAACTCAAATATTTGCTTCAAATACGCATCTACCTGGGATCTAGGATCATTGTAACGACTCAATAACGCTTCCCAAATAACTGGATAATTCGTTGCAAGAGGGGGTAAGTGTCTACAAATATTTGAAGCTTCACCCGATAGTTTTGAAACCAAGTATTGAACTTTCTGTTGGTCAGACAATGAATTATTTTCATGAACCAATGCCTTAAACAATTCATAGAAAACAGACCAGTGAGCCTGTTCACCATCAAATTTGGGTAAATCTATTTTAGGTAAAACCGATTCCGATTGTACTATGGAAGCTGTCGGTTGTACAATGGCCGGTGTTGCTTTTTTATTTAATTTGTCGGCGGCTTCCTCAATGAATGCTACCAATTCTAAATGAGAATCATTGAAAGTGGGTTTATACTCTTCATCTTTTTCTAATTCTAATTCATGAAGAGTCATTTCAGCTTTCTCATAATCGGCGACTGTTTGTGACACAGCTCTATATAAAGTAAGAAATTGTTTAGCAGTACTTGGATTGGTAATCCCTTTTGAAAGGTCATATACACGTTGCAGCCTTGCAAACAATTGTTGTTTCTTTGCCTGATGTAGCCTAATAGATTTTTCCAATTTGTCACCCATTTTGACAAACTAATAAACAACCAATCCAAAAAACAAATACTTCCAAATTGGAAGATACAATACAAAAACAAGAACAAACGCAATTCAGTGATCAATTCCGTGACAAATGGAATTATCATCCATGCGATTACAAAATTCAATTCCTACAATTTTATTAAACAAATAATTGTAAGCTGATCTTTCACTATTAAGATAAGGTAGCTTATCGTTTTTCAAAACAACGCTTGGCGACACGAAGCAATTCCTAGCTTGCAACAAGCTGTGCATGTACCAACACAAAGCTTGAACAAGCTCAAACAAAAAACACGAACAACATGACGTATCCATATACGTGTGAAATCAATTACAAAAAGACAAAAACTAATTCAAATCCGGCCCGGAGGACCAAAATGTTCCGGTATGCCAATGGACTGTATGCAAATTTTATTTTTATTCATCAATATTACAGGTCAAATTTCTAATGGGATTTCGATAAGCCCAAACGAACCCATATAATGCAATGCACAAACTTACAGAAAGAATAACTGAATCTTCTACTCACCAATCTGTCGCATGTGCTCTTCTTCATATGGATTGAGAGATAAAGCCAGGTATTTGGTATGGAGAAGGAGGGTAAAGATTTAGGAAATTGAAAGGTATTACACTCTCTCACGTTAGCAGTTTCCATAGGTTATAGCTTCTGGTAGATTCGACGATCATAAGAATTTTCTCTCAGCTCACGCATACACATCATATTGGATTCATTTTAATTTCAACTAATTACAAATTCACTTTACTAATACGACTATTGAAAATTGATTTCACACGTATTGAATGAACACTTAACAAATAACCAAAAACTCCCGATCAGAGACAAAAAAACAATGCTCAGTTCGACATTTTGCAAGCAAGCAGAGACGAGAGCGACAGTTGGATTCAAAACACACCGTACACAGAAAACTGAACTGCGCCTGCCCCAACAATTAGCAATAAGAATAATAGCCACCAGAGTGCAGCAGGTCATGGACTGACCATCTAGACTGCGAAAATTCAAAACACTACTATTCCTTCTGCGAGAACATAACCAATCAATCTAAAAATATAATAGTTTGAAAACATATGTTTTCTTTGAAATGCTATAATTTTGTATTTTCGGCCAGAGAGTCGATTATTGTTAGATCACATGATGATAGTATTTGGAAAATATAGCTTTTTCTTGGAAATGCTATGATTTTTTATTTTCGGCGAGAGTTGATTGTTTGAATTTATCCATTATGTGAGACGCCGTTTGTAAGTAGAGATTTGTGATATGGAGTGCAGCCTGAAATTTTTAGGATTTTGAAGTATTGAAAGGTTAGTGAGCTTAGTTTTTTCGTTGTTTAATGCATGAAAGAACTGAAGGTACGAGGTGGTTCCATCATAGCCTACTAGCCTTGTTAGCCACTAGGGAATGTTTGGTTAGGCGCACAGAGCGCAAATTGTGTTTGGGGGCGGTAGTATTGTGGCAGTGTTATATTCACTTGATCGATGTTGTTTAATGGTAAATTAGCTTGATTTGTGTTGTTTTATGCATTAAAGTACTAAATCTCTGAGGTGGTTCAGTCACATCTAGCCTTGTTAGCCACCCAGGGAAGGTTTGGTTAGGCAGTGTTTGGGGGCGGTAGTGCTTCGGAAATGTTATATTCACTTGATTGATATCGTTTTGTGGTTCGGAGCTCCTCATATGTTTGCAAATTATGAATTATTCAAATAAAAAATTAAATAAAAAATTTTTTTTGTGGAAAAAAAAACGCGACCCCCAAAAAATTTCAACGGATTATTGCTTTGTGGGGTGTGTAGATGTCACAAAAAAAAAAAATTGTTGGAAAATTCGAAAAGTTTGGATACTCAATAATTACCGCCTTTTTCGTTCTATATCATTTTAAATTTACATATCTAAGGTTTATATTGAAATTTGAAGATTTTTGATTACATGGAAAGTTACTTTTAACTTGTATGTTCTACAAACAGGTTAGGATAAGATCAGTAGATAGATACAACAAAGGAATAGGTTTGCTTAAAAACTGCATATTTCTGCGAATCATACAAGTTGAAATTCATATCACTCAATTAGGCTGCAGATCGTTATCACTCCACCAAAACAATAAAATATTTTATAATTATTATAGATATGAGGGTTAGGTTATGGTACCTTGGATGATTGTAAAATATCAATCATTTCATTGAGTTGTTTTGGTGTACTGATATGGAACTGAAACCCTCAATTATTGTTTAAAAATGTTTATTTAGACATATTACGAGGGCTGCTTTTTTTCAACTTCCGATGTGGTATAAAAAAACTCGTATATCAATTACAAGTATCATTAAGCCATTATATCATTAGTAAACTTTCCCGTAACTGGCGGGGATTAAATTAATGTAATAATATATCCTGTGGATTATAGGCCCTCATTTGACCATTTGGCCCCAAGTTGAATGCCAACCTAAAACTACAAACCGTTGGGCTGCCTTTAGCAGCTCCCTGTGTAATAGACGCTTATGTGATCAATGATAAATACTAGGGATTGAAATAGTTATATACATATAAAGTGAAGGTATTGCAACAGAAAATTCACACTTACCATGTAACATCATTAAAAATAATTTAGCCTTAAATTTTGTAAAAAACTTGATAATTAGTTTGTAGCTACACTTTAAAATTATGGGACAATATAAACATTAATGTTATTACAGCGCATTGTGTTGTCAGCTGGAAATTATAATATTCAACATCAGTTGTTATCAAATGACATTCCAACTGCAACTATGAGCTTGAACATCGCGAATGTGTACAGTAGAGTGTGCCTACTTATGGAAGGCAGCAATACGTCTAGACATAGAGTCGGCCATGGTCTAGAATAATTATGTGAGTTGAATATACACCAAACGCCTTGGGTAATAATTTGGGCTATGAAATCTGGAAATTATAAAAACTTTCTTTGGACTATTGAACTGTTTTAGTGCTTGGCTTTAAAGCGAACTTTTAAGTTAATATTCTTGTTTTGGAAGGAATAAGGGATTGTACTTTAAAGTAATATTAATTTCTAATTAAAATTTGTATGTTTTTGGTTGAAAATTTGTAAAGAAAGCAGTAGTGGGCTGTGTCTGTTTATCTTTTCTGGATAGTATTTCTTGTAATAAACTATTAAATAAAATACAGGTAATACCTGCAGATTACTTACAAAGAAAGGGTGCACACACAACGAAAGCTGGCAACGAGTCACTTGAAACAGGCAGCTTGCTTCTCGCGCTTATGAGCGCGGCAAAAGCTCACGGCCATACACAATAAAAGCTGGTAACAAGCACAATCAGCCAGTTCCCAGCTGATTCAAAGATGAACTAGGGCACTAGGGGGCCATTTCAACATGTTTTACAAAAGTTTTAATTAATTGGTAGTTGACTTCCATGTTCCTAAACAGCTGTACAGGTTTTATTTCACAAGAATTCAGAAACGGAGCTAGTGACGTCCACCTCCATACCAATGAAATATACATTGGATAGGCTTATCATAGAGGAACAGTTCAACGTTTTTACAAATGTATGAACTTAATATAATTATTAGGTAAATGAAAGTTCAAGTAAATGGGCTTAGTATTCTGCATATTTTAAGATTGATTTATTCGTATTGGCCTAACGTTTAATATAAATGACAAAAATATTGAATGACAATATAGTCACAATAAGTCAATATAAGTCACAATATTTGACAATAAGTCATTTTAGTTAGGCCTATTAATAAATAGTTTAGATTTCAGGAGAATTGATAAGATTTGGAAGAAAAACTAATACAAATTCTAAAATATAATTTGGAGAAGACATTTTCATTTATTTATTTTCTTTGAAAATTGCTGGAAATCAAATAATCAATTTCAACAATTGCCAATAATAATATAACCTGCTACACGACAACCGCCAGCTGAACAAGCGCCGATAAGAATGTTTCCTTCATACAGGGTGGCGCAGAGAAACGGGAAATTTTGAAATAATCATAATTAACCAATTAATTGAAAACAAAATTTTTTAATGCTGAAAATGTGTAAGGCAAGAGTGGAAATTACAATACTCGTTAAGTTAAAAATCACTTTTTAAAAATCACATCATTTAAGTGCTGTCCATTATTTCTAACACATTCATTCAATCGGTTTTGAAGACTTATTATTGTGCGACGCAATGTGTCCACTGGGATGTTGGCGACGTGTTCTTCAATCTGAGTCTTGAGTTCAATAAGATTTCTTGGCCTAGTCTGGTACACAACGCTCTTTAGATGTCCCCATAGAAAGAAGTCGCATACTGAAAGGTCTGGAGACCGTGGAGGCCAAGCGATGTTAGCGTTCCTTGCAATTATGCGCTCTCCAAACAAACGTCTCAATGCAACCATTGACAGCCTGGCAGTGTGTGGGGTGGCTCCATCTTGTTGAAACCAGGTTTGCTGAATGTCAATATCTGGAAAAGCATGAAGCCGTGGAGCAAAAAATGTGTCCAGCATTTGAATGTAACGTTGAGATGTGACAGTTACAGTGGAACCATTTTCATCTTCAAAAAAGTAAGGTCCAATCACCCCACGACAAGACACTGCACACCATACAGTAACTTTGGGGCTGTGTAACGGACGTTGATGAAGTTCAGCGGGATTTCTGTGAGCCCAGTAACGCATGTTCTGCTTATTGACATGTCCATTTAAATGAAAGTGGGCCTCATCAGACATCCAAACATTTTCAATGAAGTTTGCGTCTTCATTGATTTTAGTCAGTAGCTGTTCACAAAACTGCAAGCGTAACTCACCGTCATTTGGTTTTAGAGCTTGAACAATCTGAAGCTTGTAAGGATGAAAGTGGAGGCCGTGCAATATTCTTTGCACGCTCCGACGGCCAAGTTGCAATGATGAGGCGATTTTTCGTACAGAACGATGCGGACTCCTTTCCACTGCGACTCGCACTGCTTCAACGTTTTCTGGGGTTCGAACAGTCACTACACGCCCACGAGGTTTCTTCTTTAAGGCCGAACCAGTCTCTTCAAAATTCCGAACCCATGTTGATATGGCATGTGAAGAAGGAACTCGACCGCGGGGAGGAATATCATAATGGCGTCGGAACACTCGTTGTGCAGCTGTTGCACTGTCGCCATTTTTGTAGTACGCACCACTCCACTGCTCCATCTCAACTAAATGTCCGTTACTACTTGGCGTCATGACTTCTGTCCCCCACTCCTATGAGACGCACAGGTATACCAACAACAACTTCAAAATTTCCCGTTTCTCTGCGCCACCCTGTACTTGTAAGTCGGCTAGTGCTGGCAGCTCACGCTTGTTGTGCTTGCTAAGCCAGCATCAGCTTTTACTGCGTACGGACACACTAGAAACCAAGCAAAGGCCTCGCGCTTGGATGCGATTCGGCGCCAGAAACCAGCTTTCGTTTGTGTCTAAACTAGTTAATTCAGCCGTAATCAGGACAGCGATGAGAGAGGAGCTTATCAGTTAGCCGTCCGAGTCCTGTCTCGCTCAGCTCGAAGTTTCAACTTGCACGGTATTTAGCCTACAAGTTGTACAGTGAATTAAATTTCAAACAAAATCAAGTTTAAATACTGTTTCTTGTATTGTCGACTACATGGAAATGGATAAGTGCGTCAAGTGCGGTAAATCAGTGTCCAAAGTTGATCCGGAACAACTAGTGCAGTGTGTTAAATGCTGCGACAAATATAATTTGAACTGTGCTAATCTGACCGACTCCAAGAAACCCGTTCGGAAAAGTGCATTTCGCTGCGTTAAATGTAGTGGAGGCAATAATACACAATCTAACAGTGAACCTGAGGATGCAGGAAATAATAGCTCAGACATTTTAAAAGCATTTGGTGAATTAAATAAAAAAATTTACCAGAAGCTGGGCGATCTCGAAATAAAAATGTCACAGGGATTAGTTAGCAAGCTTGAATCAATGAAACAGATTATTTCGGACTATTCTTCAGGCTTTAATAAGAAAATATCGGATATAAGTGAAGTAAACATCAACTTGAAAGAGCAATGTAGTGAATTGAATTCTGAACTTTCACGGGCTAGGTTGGAGATTGAGGATATGAACCTAAAATTCAACAAAATGGAACAATATAGTAGGCTGCATAATCTTGAAGTTAGTGGCATCCCCTTTACGAAAAATGAGAACATTTACGCCATACTGGAACAGTTAGCTAAAGCTATTAATGTGTTATGGTGTAGAAATGATATATGTGTCGCACACCGGCTTCCTGGGCCAAGAAAATCCATTATAGTAAAATTCGTCCGAAGAACTACCAGAGCTGATTGGTTGGCTGCGGCGAAGCAGAAGAGGGGCCTAGATGTGGTACACGTGAGCGACGCCTACAAGCATCAACTCATATTCATCAACGAGCACCTCACTAAGTGGAACAAGTCTATCTTTAGCCAGGCAAGAAAAATGGTGAAAGAGGGACGTCTCGCCTACGCATGGGTGAAGGATGGCAGTGTCTGATTAAGGTCACAGCCACGTCTGGTGTCGTGAGACTGCGTAAACCTGAGGACCTGGAAAAGGTCTTTGAAGCCGCGATGGAGACTCCAGGTGGTCAACAACCAGGGAGTCCTCCCAGCAGCGGTGTGATCCCGGATGAGCCGACTTCAATTATTAGCAGAAATAAGTGAGACGAAATAATCATGTCGACGCAAGTAAAGCGCAAGTACAACCAAACTTGCCTAAGTCTAGGAACTAATAATCATGACATTGACATTGGAACCTTATAGATAAAAATCTGAAGAGATATGAAGTTGATTCAAATTCTAACAACTAACACTGGAATAAGCACTGTTATCTATTGCAAGAAACTAATACTTAGATAACATACAATTAATTCATCTAAACTGTTTAAATCTAGCTAATGCGATCCATACAAATAAAACTAAAACTACGAATTAAATTTTGTCAAAATAAATTAATGTTGCAGATAAAGGATGATGTAATATTTATGCACAGAGTTGAATAATAATATTTATAAATAATATATTTATTCAACTATAGAAATAAAATTGCTTTTCTTAAATGTTTGAAATATATGTAGTCTATTACTTTGTATACACTGTATATCTTCTGGGTTTTTTTACGATTTTATGCTTGCACGAATTATTGTACTTTCTCTTGTGTTGATTTTGCTATCCCTATAGTTTTGAACTAATTATTAAAATTGTAGCAAATTCAAATAACTATTTTCTAGATAAAACTTGAACAGAGCGATTATGTTACAAACAATAATATAACAAGCACTTAGTTGTTTTGTACGAATTTGTAACTGGTTATAGTTTTTGAGTCAGCTTATTGGGGAGAACTCTAATGAATCCTTTTAAATTGGGAAAAATTATAATAATTTTTTTACTACAGTAAGTTGATCTCATGATGTGTGTGAAATATCCTTCTTGAGCTGTTAACTCAAGTCGGATTGATCACACATTGGTTCATAACTTAAGATTATGGGAAGAATGAAGGTAATTCATTTCCTCAAAAGTACGTTGAAAAAATGAATAAGAAAACTGATGGAACCAGAGATGATTTTTCATGTAACAATTTAAACATAATATAGACTATATATAGTTGTTTATATTTCTTTTTAAATCGGATATTCAATGTAATTTTTTGTGTGTGATGTAATCTCGTTGATTAGAAACTGTTTTCATGATTATGAAAACAAAACAAAAATATTCGATGAAAAAAGAGAGCAATTAAGTATAAATACAATGGATAAGGGTAGGCTGTTGTTTCGGTATCTTTTCAACTTTGTTCTATTCTTTTCATTACTGATAAAAGCAAATGAGATTCACTCAATTCAAATCAAGTTCTTGATCGTAAGCGTACCGTAATTCTGTGAATGTTTCACATATACGTTTGATCAATAATGACACGGAATACCCAATATTAATGATAATTAATTTCTACTATATATTTCTATGATAGTCCATTTGGCAGTTTTAAAATTATTAACTTTTCATGTGAAATTTAACGACTTGCAGTCAAATATTTTTTAAGAATAAGTATAATAACTCACTTAATCTGGCCGAGAATTAAAACTTATTCTTGAAAAATATTTGACTGCAAGTCGTTAAATTTCACATGAAAAGTTAATATTAACAACGCAGTTCGTCATGAAAGAAGAAATCCAGGAATTTAAAATTATATCTATAACAGTTTTTAATAATTGATAAATACGTCTTGAAAGCTGTATTTTAGATGCTCATCGAACTATTTAATTGTTTTTGTTAGAGTATCAACCAGGGGCGCACCCAGACTTTTGGTTTGGGGGGGGGGGGGGGGCTTACTCACCCACCCAACCAGGAAAAACTTTTTTTGTCGTGAGGGGGGGGGGGGGGGGAAATAGCGATTCTTCAGAGCACTTTCAAAAGATTGCTGCCCAAAATGTTTGTTGATGGGGGGTGTGCTTTATTACATCACTTTTTACAGGGTATTAGCTATGTGGAAACAAAATGTGTCCATCATGTTTTTTTTTGTACAGAGTGTTTGAAGAGTTCAAAATGATTCTGCCAGACTGCATAATCATCTTCGCATAAAGATAAAATAATTTAGATGAATGTAGGTCTGGAAACGCTTTGTTGCAGTACAGGGCACAAGGTTATAGCTATTTCCATCATTCTTCCAGAAATCTGTAAGGCCTTCATATAGGTGTGAATTCAATTGAGTCAACGTAAAATTAGCTGAAAAGTGCTACAAGATCTACTACCATGAATTTTTATGATGATTATATCATTCTGAGACTTGTTTGGAGTGAACGAAAAATGCCAGTCTGAACGTGAATTGATTCTTTATAGATTACCTGATCTTTGAATTAGTGAAATATTCTACAAAAATTCACAAAATGATCATGAAACAAATTTTTTGTTGAAGACCTAGTGGATTAACTAAATTAACTGCCAATGATTCGAAAAATTTCCAATTTTTACTTCAAAACTTGTATATTTTTTTAATGAAATTTGAATGTACCAAATAGTCAAGAATGCTTCAAAAGTTTTAAAATTGAGTTTTATTGAATCAAAGCACACTGATTTTGCACGGATGTTTTCTTCTTGTTATTCTTGATCATTATCAATCATCAATCTTGTGTGTTTCAATCCAATTTAAATTCTGTTTTTATGTACTCTGGGTGCATTATTCTAACTAAGTTCATATATACTCTTCAATCTTAAAAATGCCTCCTTTTGGCATTTTTTGCGTATTTCATAAATAACTCAATAATCATGGTAGTTAATGTTTTATGCGATTTTTCAGCTCATTTCTCAACGAATGTATTCAATTCTCCACCTAGGTCTAGAAGCCTAAGGTTTTCTGAATGACTACTAATTTATTGATTTCTCATTGATAATGCTAGTTCCACTCTTCTGCTATCTTTATTTCTGTAATGAAGCTTTTAAGGAAGAAGCTTTTACCGTTCTTATCAGTCTGGCAGATTCCTTGCGATTTTTTCCGCATACACCTGTGTACCTTTTTTAGGGAAGTGATAGCCGCGAGCTATCTGTTCAGTCAGATAAGATAAGCTGCAAAATCCTGAGCCCTCTTTGAAAGGGTGACCGATTGGACCGGCCACCAAAAGAGACTCGATTCTCTGCTATAAAATCACTTCCTGGTGATTCGGAACTCACCTAAAACTGTAGATCCAACTCATTAGCCACACACAGGTATCAGTCAATCCGCTTGAAAATTATCAATATTTTGTTGAGGATTTCAGGACCTGAGGGACGGCTTGAGCCTCAAAGCCACCCATGCTTATTAAACCACTGGCTATTAATAACATAATTGTACTTGAAAAGGTGTGAAAACATGAAATGTCCTAACACTAATCAGCCTGGAGCACATGCTCCCTACAGTCAATTTGCTTGAAAATTATCAACAATTTTTCAAGGACCTCGGGTTCTTGGGGGGGGCTTGAGCCCCCTAAGCCCCCCCCTGGGTGCGCCACTGGTATCAACTAAATTAAAATTAAAGGATAGAAGTACCGTATCAGTTTTTATGTCTCCGTGAATTAATAAGTAACCTTGTCATTTCAATCATAGTTAGGAGATAATCAGATGATAGATGCCTTATCTATTAAGTCAGTTGAGTGAAAGCGTTTGTTTGAAAGGCAATCTAAATTGTTGTCATGATATAATATCATTAAAAATTGATGTAGCGCGGGAATGAGTCTATAGGAGTAATGCTTTCTAACTTAGTAGATTTGAATTTCTTGAAATTATAATAGGCTAATGTGATTAAAAATAGAAAAACTTATTCGGCTGGGTGGGGTAGGGAGCTTCTAAGCTATAAATAAATCTCTCTTCTTGGATTATATCGCTTTGATCATTTAATTATTTTTTCTATCTATTTCTTTTATTATTTTCTGTCTTATCAGGGAATTTCAATTTTAAATCTGCTTTCTTGTATTTACGTGTGTAATGACGTTCAGGGATGATAATTATCTGGACGAGTATAGAAGGGTCGAATGCAAAAGCATTGAAGCTTTTGATGTAAACAAAGTTTTTTCGAGTGGGGAAGGCCATCTTAAATTGATATACTTGAATATTAGAAGCTTTAATAAAAATGTTGATGGTTTCCTTGCTTATCTACAGGGAAGCGGGGTAGTATGGGATATCATCGTGCTTGGGGAAACTTGGCTGGGGAAGGATACAGTTAGTATTCAATTAGAGGGGTTCCGGGTTTATAAAACTAACAAATGGAAGAATAGGTGTGATGGAGTGCTTGTGTATGTGAGGGAGGGAGTGACTGTGAATGAATGTAGACAAATGGAGCTGGCCGACGTGTATGGTATTAGCCTGGACTTGATTTATCAAGACAAAAAAACAAACCTTCTAGCTGTTTACCGTACTCACGAGAGTGACTTAGACTGTTTTACAGAAGCACTGCGACTGTATTACACTAATATGAACAAGAGTAAAACATATATTCTAATAGGAGACATGAATGCTAACTTACTAGACACGGACAACAAAACGGAAAGATACCTAGACTTAATGTATGAGAACGACTTTATGTGTGGTGTTGATAAATATACGAGAGTGCAGGGCAACAGTAAGACATGCATAGATCATCTTTATTAGGCACGACAGATTCGATTGCTTAAAAACTGCTGTTATAACAACTGACGTAACCGACCATTATTGTGTTGCACTAGAAGTAACATATTATTCACGGATTATTCCAGTAAAAAACCACGAAGAGTACATTGACAGAGCAGCATTACACGATTTTGTCAGCAGCTGTGACTGGAGTGCTGTAACTAGCTCACAAGACTTAAATAACAGTTGTAACATTTTTTGTTCAATAATGAAAGATTTCATTGAACGGTCTAAGAGAATATGGAAGATTAACAACAGAAGAATAAAGCTGAAGCCTTGGATGTCGGAAGGATTAGTACAGTCAATCCGTAAACGAGACAGCATAAGTAAACAGCTGAAAAAACAACCATTCAATATTCAACTTAAAAATTACTATGTAAAATACAGAAATAACTTGAACTCCTTGATCCGTAAAGCTAAAATTCTCTACTTTAAAACAAAAATATATAACTCCAAGGATAACCCAAAATTATTTTGGAAAACTATAAACGAGCTTGCAGGTAAACATAAAAACAGGGACTCCTTTCCACTTGAACAGTTTTCAGTAGACAAGACTTACAATGAAAACGACAAACGCAGGCAGGTGGTTAACGAATTTAATGAATATTTTTCTCAAGTAGGCTACAATCTAGCAAGTGTAATTATTAATGCTGATGGACCACCTGTAGTTAACGACGCTGATTACACTGTTGACACTAGACTGACTTTGCGCACTATCAATGAGAACGAACTGTTGACCTACGTTAGGGGCCTGCGTGGCGGCTCAGGTCCAGGATATGATTGTGTTTCTGCCGACCTCTTGAAATCGCACATTCAGTACCTTTCAGGGCCACTTCTACACATCATCAACTTGAGTATCGCTACGGGTGAGTTTCCCGACTCCTTCAAAGTTGCAAAAGTAATTCCACTGTTCAAGTCAGGAGATGTAACCAACAAATCTAACTTCCGTCCAATAAGTCTACTTAGTGTCCTCTCCAAGATTCTTGAAAAAGTTGTAAAACATCAGTTAGCTGAATACCTAGAAAAAAATAAAATTTTAACAAATTCCCAGTTTGGCTTTAGGAAAACTAGGAATATTTCAGATGCTCTCTTTGCAATAACTAGAGATGTAAATTTTGCCTTAGGTGATATTGAAAAATGTGCTCTTATATTCCTGGATTTGGCCAAGGCATTTGATTCTGTTGAAAGAAAAAAATTAATTGAGAAGCTGAAGATGATTGGGTTGGATAGAGTTTCACTGAATTGGTTTGTGTCTTACCTCAGAGGACGTAAACAACTGACAACTATCAATGGAGTGGACAGCCAGCTAAAAGATGTGGAATATGGAGTCATACAGGGAAGTACCTTGGGGCCACTATTATTCCTTATTTATGTTAACAATCTGGCAAAAGTGGACATTAATGGCAGTATCTATCTATTCGCAGATGATACTGCTATCCTTGTCAGAGGGCCTAGCTGGGAGTCGGTGTTGTGCAAGGCAAAGAAGGATATAATGCCATTAAAGAAATGGTTTGACCAGAATTTATTAACTCTAAATGTCAGTAAAACGAAATTTATGCCAGTCTCCTTGAGAGACAGTAGTGATAGAATGGTTGATAGGATTAAACTTCACACTTGTGGTGATGTCGAAAATGATACCTGCAACTGTGAATCACTAGAGATAGTTGACAAATATAAGTATCTTGGTGTGATTATTGACAAAAAATTAAACTGGTCAGCCCATGTTAACCATTTAAATAACCGTCTCAGAAAAATGATATATGTTTTCCGCCAACTTGGATTTTACCTCAACAAGGACGAAGTTCGAACAGCCTATTTTGCGTTTGCCCAATCAATTATAGAAGGTGGAATTCTGGCATTTGGAGGTGGCTATAGGTCTGTTTTGAATCCTTTATTTGTATCTCAAAGACTCATCTTAAAAGCAGCATTGGGAAGGAGTCGGGATTTCTCGTCTGACGCGATATTTGGTGAGCTGAGGGTGCTTGACGTGAGACAACTGTATGTAAGAACATTAGCCACATATATATTCAAAAATCATACAGACATATTTTATAGCATAATTCACAACCATAACACTAGAAGAACAGCAAACATCAATATCCAAATGCCCAGAGTCAATAAATCCATATTTCGTCTACCCATTTTTAGTAGTTTAATATGATATTTGAGTGCTTTCTACAATTTATATAATTCGTTAGTGTCTTCATAAAACTACAAGGTACCCAGATAAATGAACATAGTGAGTAGATTATTTGGTATTCGCCATTGAACTTTATTTTCCATAAACTAACCTAACATGAGACAATAGAGTTACAGTGAATTGGTACATTGGTAAAGTATAGTGGACTGAACTTTGATCACCTTGACTGAAACCAAACAAACAAAAATTTACTTCAGATTTTGGCAATAACGGAGAGTTATTCGTGCAACTGAGATTAGCATATTACAGTTAAAATAGGAAACTCATTTTCTGTTGCCCCTACTTTTGAGTTGACGGAGAAAATACTTCTATCTGGTTGCAACGATATCCTCATCCTGTTCATCGATCTTGCGAGTGAGATACGTTTAAAAGGACGCCGGCTACACACCACTTCTGTATCAGGGGTGAGCTTCCTTACCGGTGCTTTCAAACACCCTATGAAATATTCTGTTATCTGTTATTTCTCCTAATGAATGAACATTTTGTTATCGCCACACAAAATTTTGTTTGCCGTTATCTTGAAAGATGCTATATTCTATGATCAAACTCTCGAATTTATTATTTCTGCAAAGTGTATGAAACATCGTAAAAAAAATAATAATAATAATAAGACAATCATATCACTAAGTAGGCCTACGTGAGATAGAAATTGCTCCTAAAATATGATTCGTACAACGACAAGCAAGGGTAACCCGGCAGTGATACTTGACTCATACAAATATAGAAAGGCAGGAGTTTTGTCATCTGGTGAAACAGTTTGGAGATGTTTGGATAAAAACTGCAAAGCTAGCTTGAGAACGGACTCTGAAACAAACGTCATCAAGGATAGAATAGGCAAACATGATCACGAAAGAATGGAAGTAAAAACGCCACCTGCCTCATCTCGCAATAAAACACTAACCCATAATACGCCACCCACCGTATCTCAACAAAAAATCTCGTCAACACCTAGAGCCAGCTTAACGAATAGGAAAAATCACGTCATCAATCAATCGCCAATAATAGTAAGCTGTCTAACTGAGTCTTTTGATGAAGTAGCGCCTGAATCGCATAACAGTAGGCCTACATCGGCTGCAGCATCTCTGGCTACATCAAAATGCTGTTCACACCTAGAGCAAGAGATTCATAAACTGAGAGATAAACTCGATAAACGACAACTAGAGTGGGAGGCTGCTATAGATCGAGCTGCTGAGATGGAGATTAGCCTGAACGACTTCAGAGAAAAATGCATGTGTATCACACTAAAGAATAACGTGTCTTGTAATACAGAGGACGATCAAATCAAGTCACTTGAGGAAAAAATGACAAATGATAAACCGGTATTTTTAGAGGAAATAATACAAACTCGAAATGATGAGATCCATGTCTTAAACAAACAAATAGAACAAATGTTAATCACAATTGAAACACTTGAAGCCGATAATTTATGTTTACAAAACACGATTGAGGCATTAAAATTAAAGTATCAAAGTTCATGCATTGCAAATCCAAAAATCTCCTTTAGTAATCTTAATAATTATATAGATAAACCCAAATTTAAATCAAGAGTTAATGTTCACTTGTGGGCAGAGTCAGGGACGAAATATGAGAGACATGATCTGGGAGAGACTGCCAGTTGGTTTTAGTTGTGATGCATATGTTACGCCTGGGGCAACTTTTAAAATAATTTCAAGAGAAATGCTTTCTTGTTCCAGAAGGTGTAACATGGGAAATAATGACTGGGTAGTGGTTGTAGCTAGCACAAATAGTGTTTCAAATAGCTTCAAGAGCAGCGATATTGAGAAATATATTAGTAAGCTCAATAGGTTAGTGAAAGAATATAATAACTGTAATCTAATCTTGGCAACAGTACCCTATAGATACGATTTGAATTTTGATGCAATTGAGAATGTAATGATAAAGTTACTGAATAATGCCATTCGTTCCCTATGCTATAATAATGGAATATATTTTCTTGTATCTGGAAATTTGAACCATCTAGTTATACTCAACATGGGCTGCATCTGAATAGTAGGGGTAAGCAGAATTTGAGTAAACAAATCACATCAATAATTGTAGAAAATGAAATAATTAAAAATCGTCCTGAAAATACAAAAACTCCTCAAAATTACAATGTAAGTAACTCACAAAAAAATTCTATTCACATAAAGTTTGATGGACTGTCAAACAGTGTTCAGGAAACCCCTGTTGACCGGTTTCTTCCTTTGACTCCTATGCAAGGGCCTGCTCCTCAATCACCAAAAACTCATTCCCTGGATCATAACAGTTTTTTAGACGTGCCTCATCCAGTTCAATGTCCGAACCGATCCATGTAAACATCAACACTAATGTCACAATATTGCATCAAAATATCAGACATCTTCCTTCAGCTATAGAACCTTTAGAAATCACCCTAGATGACATAAACCCCGATATAGTTGTTCTTACTGAGCACAAAGTAGATACTCATCAGCTACCTCATATAAACATTCTTAATCATGATTTAAAGTCTTCTTACACTAGGGAAAATTTCCAAGGTGGGGGCGTAATAATACTAACAAAGAAAAATTTATTTAATACTAAATCTGTACAAATCAAAAAAGTTTCAGAGCTTACTGAAGACAAAGTATTTGAAATATGTATGCTGGAATGTATGCAGAAGCGGAGGAAGTTGCTGATATTAGGATTATGTAGGTCTCCTATTGCTAAAAATGAGAGTCTTTTCATCAGCAAACTTAATTCTGCTGTTGGATATTGTTTGTAATAAATATAATGATGTAATCCTAATTGGTGATTTTAACATAGATATGACAAAACAAACTCGCACCAGCAGGGAAGTTAGCAATATACTTACCACGTATGATCTCTATTATATATATGGTTGACTTTCCTACACGGATAACGGAAACTACAGAATCAGTAATTGACAATGTATTTACAAACATTGATAGTTCAATTATAAATATTACTGAAATTAATGCTCAATTATCTGATCATGACGCTCAATTAGTTGAAATAAAAATAGAAAATTTTGAGAACAAGAGTGATGACAACTTTATTTTTAAATACTCTAGGAATTTTTCTGATGAAAATTTTGATAAATTTAATTTAGCTCCAAGTCGGGAAACATGGCTGGATGTATTCAACTCGGATGTGGCATGTAAATATCAGACATTCAATAGTATTTTTTTGTATTATTTCAACACACATTTTCCAAGAAATTTGGTTAAGAAAAATATTAAACAGAAGTCATGAGTAACAAAAGAATTAAAAGCAAATAAAAAAGAGCTTATCAATCAAACTAATAGAGCAAGGTTACTTAAAGATAAAGACATGCATGTCAACCTCAGAAGAAGATTCAGGGAACTAAAGGCAAAACTAATTCAAAGCAAAAAAGCATTCTATGATAACAAAATAAAAAATTCTAAGAACGTGATGAAAGATACTTGGAAAATCATTAATAGGGAAGTTGGAAATAAAAATAAACCTTTTGAAAATCTAACTTTGAAAAATAGAGAACAGATCTGTACTAACCCAAAGAAAATAAGTGAGCTTTTTTAAATTACTTTGCAAAAGAAGAAAAGAAATCAGGACATTCTCAAGACTCGATACAAAACGACAATAATTTCAGCAGTCACCAGTTCAGATGCAAAACAATAGACTACAAGACACTTGATAAAATTATTTCTAGTTTAAAATGTAAATACAGTGCTGGATACGATGACATACCAATTGCCATAATCAAAAGAGCCAAGAATGTTTTATTGAAGCCACTAATACACTTAATTAACTCTTCTCTAATCACCGGAATATTTCCTGTGCAGTTGAAAATTTCTAAAATTATCCCAGTTTATAAAAAGAATGATAAAAATGATGTAAGTAATTATCGCCCAATTGCCTTATTACCAGCAATTTCCAAGATTTATGAACGTGCCATGTCTGATCAATTATTGCAGTACCGTACTTAGAAACAAATGGATTACTTGATTCTTTCCAGCACGGCTTTCGTAAAAATAAATCAGTCAAAACAGCAGCTATGCAATTCATTGAATCCATTATCGACTCCATTGATAAGTCAGAAAGGGCTGTTGGGATTTTTTGGACCTTACACAGGCATTTGATAGTATATCTCACGAGATCTTACTTGGGCGTCTGCAAGGTTTGGGAGTGAGAGGTGTGGCTTACAAGTGGTTTGAATCTTACATTCTGAACAGAAAATGTTTTGTTCAAATAAGCCATGTGAATGAAAAAAGATTCAGAAACACCTATAACTCCGAAATGAGAACTAGTAAATGTGGTGTACCCCAAGGCTCAATCTTAGGTCCTATTCTCTTCATTTGTTATTTAAAAGGTATGCCACAGCTTGACTGTAACAGTGAACTGGTTTTATATGCTGACGATGCAAATTTGAAAATATCAACGAAATTCCAAGAAGAAATTGAACCGGTATCACAATCAAACCTATCCACTTTGGCAAAGCATTTAAAGGACAATAATCTGAATATAAACATAGATAAAACAACTTTCTTAACATTCACTACACAGCAGAGAAGCTCATTTAATCCTATAATAAAATTAAATAACAAAACAATATCACAGTCCAGCTCTTCCAAGTTTCTAGGTTTACAAATTGATCAACATCTGAATTGGACAGACCATGTTACAACTGTATTATCAAGAATTTCAAGTGGTCTTATGCTCTTAGAAAAATGTCTTTTATCTGCAATTCTGAAACTCTAAAAACTATATATTTTGCTCACATACATACAATAATCTCTTTTGGAATAAGCCTTTATGGAGCCACCTCAAACAGGAATATGGACTCAATATTAATAATGCAAAAAAAGGCAATAAGATTAATTGTACACTTGGGTTACAGAGAAACAGTTAAAGAACATTTTGCCTCATTGAATATTATGACAGTGTATAGCCTCTATGTGTTTGAAACCGTTCTGTGTGTGAAGGAAAAACTTGAAAGTATTTTAAAGCAGGGACACAATCATGATTATAATACAAGGAATAGAGACAAGCTTTACTTAAATAGGCATAATCTTGAAGTTTATCTTAAGAAGCCCTCTTACGTTGGAGCCAAGTTCTATAATCATTTGCCCCTTCACATCCAAGAAGAATCAAATTTTAATAAATTTAGAAGTAAATTGAAAGAATATTTGACGAAGAGAGCCCTCTATAATATAGAAGAATTTTATTCCCATGTTGGTAATTGACATAAAAATATTGTATTATTTTGTTAGATGTAGTAACTGTAACTCTGATAGTTATAATATTAGTTGTAGTTGTTAAACTCTTTATTTATTTATTTATATATTTACTAAAATATATTTTATACTTTGACACTATTCAATGTACAAAATTGTGTATGAAATCAATAAAGAAATAATGGAATGGAATGGAACGGAATATTCTTGACCAATTGATACTACATTGCACATGTCCTGGTTCAAAGCTTACCAATAGCCTTGAAAGATTTAAACAAATATAAAATTTCATTCTTCAAGAGAATAGTAAAAAATTGGATTTGGAATGTTGGCAGAAACGAGCGGTGTGAAAGACTAATTACCTCTGAGTACAGGTTTTAAAATACTGTAATCAATCTTTTTTGTGGTGCATTATGTACATTCACAAAACCTGTGCGGGCATTGTATGGGTGTGTGCGTGTGCGATAATGGGTATGTTCGGACTTGTTCGATTTCGGGGTCGGCGCTTAGTGCTTAGCGTTTCCCAATATGATGATTCCCTGTTCACAACGACGGGCGTCTGGTGCGTCGGCCCCGGGGTCGAACGGGACTGGACATGCCTATAGAGTTAGATGGGGAGTGAGAGGGTGTGCGAATGTGTGTGTGCGTGTAAGCGTGAATTGATTCTTCTATTTGTTAGGTGGGGGGTTGAGGGGTTAGTTTCATGAATAGGGTGAAGCTCTTTTCACTTGGGGGATAGGCTTTTTTCTTTTTCTGTGGCGGGGGGGGGGGGGGGGGATGTCCGCTTATTATTTCATCAAATAAATACATTTTTCATCAATGAACAAAATAAAAATATATACGTCCTGTAGACTCATTCCCGCGCACAGGTAACAATGCCTATGCGGGAATTTATATTTCATATATATAAGTTATGTTGCACCTTCTACCCCATTATTGTTAACTAAGCATAATAGAGATATTAGCATCATTGTAATAAGTATTCAGTTCTACTCCAGCGCGCATAGCGGATAGTCCTCATTTCTCAGTACTATGTATAAGTACGCATATTTATTGTAATTGTTAACCAAATAAAAGTTTTTTTAAAAAGACTTTTGTGTATTTAATAAAGTTAACTGGCGCAGTCGGTAGGACACTTCGAGAATATTAGTGAATTAGTGTTCTTCGATTTTTAAATCGTTTACGAAGTGGACGCGAACAATAGTGAAATTTTCGATCACCTAACATCGGAACTCCGAAGATCTTCATTGTGAAAGCACCTGACATTGGAACTTTCTACAGTACTTCTGGATTTTCTACACGTACAGCGGA
Organism: Conomelus anceps; assembly: GCA_948455865.1. NCBI lineage: Eukaryota > Metazoa > Arthropoda > Insecta > Hemiptera > Delphacidae > Conomelus > Conomelus anceps. Next base: position 34,599,780 of record OX418216.1, read on the forward strand.
AACTCCGAAGAACTTCATATAGTGAAAAGTACCTGACATTGGGACTTTCTACCTCTGATTTTTCTACACGTATGGCGGAAAAATCGAACTTCTAATGAACCATTGGATAAAAATGAACACTCTTATATTGTGAGTAAATTTGGAATTATTGTATTATTTTCATTTTTGAATTTTGAACAATTTTAATATTATTTGCTACTTCTAAAAATCAACTAAATAATGGCGACTAATGCAAATAGCGCTAACCCTGCAGCGACAACCCCTATTCTGAAAAAGGAGTATCTAGACATGATTCCGGAATATTCCGGAGAGCCTACTCTATTAAATCGCTTCATTTCTATCTGTGACAAAATCGTAGCAAAGTTCTTCGTAACAGCTAATCCCGATGATTTCCAAAACGAGTATCTTTTTTCCACAATCCTTGCAAGAATAAAAAGTCCAGCTCTAGACTTGATTACTAGTTCCAATTCATACGCTTGGCCTGATGTGAGGAAAGTATTACTCAACAGTTATATGGACAAAAGAGATTGTTTCACTCTCAACCTCGAAATGGCAGAACTCAAACAAGAATCAGGAGAATCTCCATTCTCCTTCTTCGAGAGAATCCAAAAATTACTCAATTTACAAATATCCTATTTTCAAAATAAAGAAACATCAGCCGTCTCAAAAGTCATGTGTGAGTACGTAAACAGATTAGCACTTAGGGTGTTGTTGAGAGGATTGAGAGAGCCTCTTGGTTCTCTCATGAGAACAAAAAACCCGGAATCACTTGACAGTGCTCTCCATATGCTATCCAACGATTTTCAATTCAAAATTGGCCACTACAATGAAAACACTAACACGAAAAAGACATTGCAGCATCCCCAAAATCAACACAAACTTCAATCTCATCCTCAAAGAAACCAATCATTCCACCAAAATCAAACTCCAAAATACCAAAACTTTCAAAACAAAAACCAGTTTCAACACCCACAAAATAGAGGTCAACAGAACTTCAACAATAATCAACCCAAACCACAAAACTTCAACAATAACAATCAGCCGAGACCCCAAAACAGTTATCAACCAACACCAATGAGCATCTCATCAATTAACAATCGCCCTCAGAAACGACCTAGGCTGAATCAAATAACAGGAAGACCTATTGATGACACTCAAAACAACGATTTCGATAACAATTTTGGTGAAAACTCCCAGGATGAATTGGAGAACCAATTCGAACACTTAACTTTTGATGATCAAAACGAAACATTCTTTGAAACAAATGAACAAACCGAAGCAGATCCTTTTTTAGAGGATATGAGCCTCCAAAGAAATTTTCAATTATGAACCTACAAGATGACAAAAACGAATTACCCTATTTCGTAGATCCTAAAACACGCTTTAGAATCCTTATTGATTCAGCAAGTACTAAATCGTTTGTGAAGAAAATTATAGGAACGGAATGTTACAAAGAAGATTTAATTGTAGACCCGTTTGAAGTCATAACAGCACACGGCATTTCAACAGAAAAATTCAGTACCAAAATTCCCCTACTTGATAAATCAAAAATCACATTCTACCTTTTCGACTTCCACAAAAATTTTGATCTACTTCTCGGATTGGATAATTTGAAAAAACTAAAAATCAATTTGGACTTCATCAATGATTGTATCAATTTCAACGGAATGAAACTACCGATTTACTATTTCAATGCAGAAGAAAAACCAGTTAAGACTACAACAACAAATACTAAAAAAAAGCAGTTGCCTCAAATAAAATCGTTTCTCATTCCAGCACGAACTCAAACCATAATCGAAATTCCAATTAAAAATATGAGTGAAGGTGAAGCTATAATGTCTTACAAAAATATTTCCGGACTCGAAATACCTCAATGTTTAGTGAAAGTAAAAGAGAACAAAGCCCTTTGCTTTATCCTAAACCCTACTACATCCGACAAGAAGATTTCCATTGATAAACCAATAACTGTTGAAACTATGGAAAACTACAATTGCATCCCGCCTAATAAATTAAATAGTCATAATGCATGCACGAATTTCAATCAACTTAATCACCAAAATAACAAAATTGACTTTTCAAAGATAAGGACTAATCACATGAACGCAGAAGAAAAACAAGCCATAGCTCAAGTGATTAAAGAGTACGCTGACGTATTTCATATCGAAGGGAACACTTTGACATTCACAAATGAAATTAAACATATAATTAGAACTACAGATGATATTCCAGTTTACACTAGGAGCTATCGCTACCCTGAAATCTACAGAACTGAAGTTAATAGACAGATAAATGACATGCTAGAACAAAAAATAATTCAACCGTCGAATTCACCATGGAATTCACCAGTTTGGGTTATTCCTAAGAAGCAAGATGCATCCGGTAAGAAGAAATTTCGCCTTGTAATCGACTATAGAGGGTTGAATTCTAAAACAATAGATGACAGATTTCCCCTTCCTAACATCACCGACATCCTAGACAAATTAGGAAGAGCACAATACTTCACCACTCTAGCTTTGTTTTCCGGCTTCCAACAAATAGAGATGCATCCCGACAGCGTCGAGAAAACTGCATTCTCTACCGATACTGGACATTACGAATTCTTACGTATGCCCTTCGGCCTGAAAAACGGTCCACCCACATTCCAAAAAGCCATGAACAGCATACTAAGAGGACTTCAAAATGAACTGTGTTTAGTATATTTAGATGACATCATAATCTATTCAACTAGTTTAGAAGAGCACATCGACAGGCTAAGACAAGTTTTTGATAGATTGAGGCGATCCAACTTCAAAGTGCAACTTGATAAGACGGAATTCTTACATAAAGAAGTTAGTTTTCTCGGACACCTAGTAACACCAAACGGAGTCAAACCAAATCCAGACAAAGTTGAAGCCATCAAAAGATATCCCATTCCAAAATCAACGAAAGAAATAAAAGGATTTTTAGGACTCTTAGGATATTATCGTAAAATCAAAGCTTTATTATCACTTACCCGGTGGTTCGGAACCCACCTAAAACAGTAGGTCCACCATGTTCCTTGTAACATGGCTCAAACGGCGAGGTGGAACTACCCGTAAGGGTCTCCCCACCATTAAAAGCCATACGCTTATTATTATTATTATTATCGTAAATTCATTAACAACTTCGCCCATCTAACAAAGCCTCTCACTAAATGCCTGAAAAGAAACGCTAAAATCGATATAAATAACCCGGAATATGTTAAATGTTTCGAAACCTGTAAAAACATCCTGACCAATGAACCAATTCTTCAATATCCTGATTTTGAAAAACCGTTCAATTTGACCACCGACGCAAGCAACGTAGCGATAGGCGCAATTTTGAGTCAATATAAAAACGATGCTGACCTACCTTGTGCTTACGCAAGCCGAACTCTTAATGAGACCGAAATGAACTATTCAACCATTGAAAAAGAACTCCTAGCAATCGTCTGGACAACAAAATACTTTCGCCCCTATCTCTATGGCAGAAAGTTCAAAATATTCACAGACCATAAACCACTACAATGGTTATTTTCCATGAAGGAACCCAATTCGAAATTATTAAGGTGGAGATTGAAATTAGAAGAATACGATTACGAGATATCTTATAAAAAAGGAAAAACTAACCAGAATGCGGACGCCTTATCAAGAATTCATTTGAATAATAACAATACTACTAAAGCACCTGGAATTTTAAGCGACGTCGATGCTATAATCAATGAGGCTATTGAGGGAGTGACAAATATTGGACCTATCAACGAAGAAACACAATCCATGATCGCCAACGTAGATGACAACGAGACTCAATTTTTAGGATTCGACATTGAACAGAATGACAACCCACAATTTCAACCAACAGAGTTAGACGACATAGAAATCCAGTTTCTTGGATTTGACAACGGAGAGAACGACACCAACATACAACCTCAAGGGAACGACATCAACCTGCAACCTCAACAACCGGCATTGGAGGAGAACGAGCCCGAAGAGGAAGAAGAGTTCATAGAAAATAATTCACACACACAACACTCCAATTATGAAGACAATACTTCAGTAGAAATACCTGTGTCAGAAGATCCAGTTAATTTTGCCAAAAACCAAATCATATTGAAACTTGTGAAGAATAATCCAAAGAAAGTTACTATTATCAAACTATTTGATAATAAAATGAGGATGATGGTAGAAATATCAGAAAATAATTTCGATAAAAACGTGATTGAATTTGTTAAAGAATACCTAGTACCAAATGTTCGATACAATTTGTACTTCGAAAATGAATTCTATGAACAATTTGCTTCAGTAATTGCTAAAAATTTCAAATTCTCAAAACTCGTACTCGTAAGGTGCAAGGTAAAACTACTCGACGTAACCCATGAAGAGGATAAAATTGAAACTATAGATAATTATCATGTAGGAAAAACTAATCACCGAGGTATACAGGAAACGTATGATCAAATTAAAAGAAAATACTATTGGCCCAACATGAAAAACTACATCCAAAATTTTATTAATAAGTGCGAAGTATGTCTTAAAACAAAATACGAAAGGAATCCACTCAATTTAGAAATGAACTTGACTCCAACAGCTGTGAGGCCTCTTCAAATAATTCACATGGATAGTATAACATTAGAGAAAAAGAAATTTCTCACTATCATTGACAGCTTTTCACGTTACGCACAATGCTATCCGGTATCCAGTTGCAACAGTATCGAAATAGCCGACAAAATGCTGAGTTTCTTTTCTCACCATGGTATTCCACAGACAATAGTTGCCGACAATGGATGCGAATTCAATAATGGACTTGTAAAGGAATTTACTGAATTGCATAAAATCAAAGTACATTGGATAAGCACTCAACATCCACCATCAAACGGCCTAGCCGAACGTTTTCATTCAACTCTAATAGAACACATACGAATATTCAACAATCGAGAGGAGTTCAAAACAGAAACAATCGAAAGCAAGGTCAAATACACCATAATTGCCTATAACAATAGCATTCACTCAGTGACGAAGCTGACACCTCTAGAAATTTTATATGGACACATAGATTCGAATCCCATTATTGAAATAGATATACAAAATAAATTTATTAACGACTATGTCAGTAATCACAAGGAAAAAACTAAACAATTATTCGACCACGTACGAGACATCAATCAAAGTAGAAAAGAACACGTCATCAACGAAAGAAACAAAAATCGAGAGGAATTACCGGACATTCCAAAAGAAGTCTACGTGAAAAATCTACAAAAACAAAGTAAAACGAAAAACAAATTCAACAAGGAAACTCTTCAATCCGTAAATAAAGAATTAAAAACAGCCAAAATCAACCCCAGACACCATAATACTAAAGAGAAAATTCACCTTTCGAAGATTAAGCGACCCAGAAAAATCAAAGAAAAGAAAAAGAAAAATCAAGACGAGGATGAAACCAGACAACCAAATAATTCTGATTCCAACCCTGTTCCAGGTCCCTCTACTTCCTGCTGAGAGTATCATCAGGAGCCGAACAATTGTACTGAACCATTTGAACCATATAATCACTAAGTTTCTCGTTAACAATCAGGACTTTCTTTTTCAATTCATTAAAATTGTAGTTAACAGTTTTCAAGGTCTGGTTGGACTGAACCATTTGAATATCCTTTATAATATTGTGTTAAGCTTGATTCAAGATATTGAAAATTCTCTAATATTCTGTAAATTAAAAGTCCTACATCCAAGTATCATATCAACAAAAGAATTGTACCAACAGATTAAGAAAATTTCAATTTATTACAATAAACAATTACCTTTAGAACCAGAATTGAAAAATATGTGGGAATTTGAAAACTTAATAGATGTAAACTGTAAATTAACTTCTAAAGAAATAGTATACTTTTTGGAACTACCAATTGTTGATGAATCGAACTTTAATTTATACAAATTGCTTTCAATACCAAATGTTTTAGATAATAAATACGTAACCATTATACCTAAAGTTAGATATATGCTGAAAACAAATAAGTATCATGAAAATGAAGTGTCAGTTGAAGGACTTATCAATGAATGTGGTAAAAAGACCAGTTCAAGTTATATCTGCTCTACAGAACAATTGTATCATTATAAGTTAAATTGTGAAAAAGAAATTGTTAAAATGGGTACTACTTCAAACTGCAAATATACTGAAGTAATAGTATCAAATAGTATTGTTGAATGGACTCCAGAGCTAGACCTTGAAAAGTTAACTATGTATTTTTCCAAATGAAGAAACCATAAGGTTTGAAAAGCCATATGAAACTGTTACGAAATCGATAAAAGGAGTATATTTAATTACGAATGACAATAATTCAATTTACTATAATAACAAATTACTTAATCATGTATCAAAATCAAAATATAAGACAAAATTAATCAACTTGGATACTGTGCTTACAAAATTAGAAAAATTTCAAGAACCAGAATTAAAAATAAGTTTAGAACAATTGAATTTCAAACCGATAGATGTTAACAAATACACACCCATAATGGAAGAAGATATTGTAACTACTTCAATTAGCATTTGGACTATTATTATCTATGTTATTATTATAATTTCAATATCAATTTTATTATTGTATTCTTATTTTAAGAAAAAGGAAACATCTAACATTAACATTGTTAACAACACTACTACCCCCGAAGTTTTATTTAGGGATGGAGGAGTTATGTAGCACCTTCTACCCCATTATTGTTAACTAAGCATAATAGAGATATTAGCATCATTGTAATAAGTATTCAGTTCTACTCCAGCGCGCATAGCGGATAGTCCTCATTTCTCAGTACTATGTATAAGTACGCATATTTATTGTAATTGTTAACCAAATAAAAGTTTTTTTAAAAAGACTTTTGTGTATTTAATAAAGTTAACTTATATAGAAGTGAAAGGATTTAATGTGTGCTTATGATTTTTTCTTATGTTCTGGTACTATATTGATTATTTTTTTTTCCGCATATTGTAGTCTATATTTTATGGAAATAAAGATGATTTGATTTGATTTGATTTAGCAGTCTATCAACATCGTCAAAAGAGTACCTGTAAAAGGTGCTCTTCCACATTAAACTACGGTGTGCACTAAGCGAGGCATACAATACAATACGCGAAGGAGAAATAAATCTTGATTTTTTCAAACTGAAGCACTCCTGTCTTCATTGCAGATATTGAAAAAACTGACATGGTATTCTAACGGGTAAATCCAGCATTTATTTTATTTCTTTAGGTTGGTGATTATTGATGTGTTTTATGTTGGCAGACATGACAGCACTTCATGGAATTTAGTTCCTATGCGACCATATGTTTCCTTCGCTCAAAGATAGGCTCAAAGATGGTCGAAAAAGGAAACCCATTTGTTAATGTTTTTTTTGCAATAACTAATTCGTGCATCACTGTGATTTTGTACGAATACAAATGCAATAAGTTCGACTTCCCACTAGATGGTAGCAACCCTGGACCCTGGCACTGACCTATAGAACTCGCAGCGACGCTGTCACTTCACACACAAGTGTGCGACCCGCCTATTCATGCTGTTGTGCTTATGCACAGCACATAGCAGGTGATGCGCAAGAGATACAGTCAAGATGACAAGAACAAGCTGTGCTCGCATTCCGATAATTGCGGTAGCAGCAATATAATGTGAAGAGGTACATACAATATAATGCCCTGCTATGGGTTGGGTCGCTAAAAATCAGTGGCAGACACCGGCCTGCGATGTAGTTCCGTCGCTATCGGATCGCTGCCATCCACTAGTGGGAAGGCGCTCTTGTTGTTTAAATTAAATTTGCAGTACAGATCGCCAAGAATTGTGAATTTCTGCTGCCGCTTTTCTTGCCTACTTAGGCTTGTTTTGAGCTTCTCACTAAACCATTCATTAAAAGCATAGCAATTTTTAGTCGCTAGTCAACAGATAGTCTTCCTTTGTCGGTCATCTTGCCATCTTGTACAGTTGAATTAAACTGTTTAAAAAATGTAGTTTCCATGTCCCAGGGCGTAATTTCAACTTGTCACCGCCCTCGCAAAAATACACCATGATCATGATTATTTCTTATTTTGTACCTATCACGGCGGAAAATTTGTTTAGGTTCAAAAATGGAATTTTCAACTATTTTGAAGGGATGTTTCAAATAATTGTGTACTATTTATAAGTGCTTCTTATTATAGTTTGTTAACAACTGTATTAACAGATGAGGAACAAGCTCAGGAAACAGGGTTGTCTGGGGCTCGCCCTTGGACAAAATTTCTAAGTTCTTCAGAAATCTCGAAAATACCGACTCAATCGTGATAATAGCAAACAACTGAAAAAATCTTAAAACTTCATGTGTTTTTCGTATTATGGGGTTGAATCAGCGCTCCCACAACTTGAAAACTCTATTCGAATTCAGCGCTCTAAAATACTCATAGAATCGTTGAGAAACCAACGTTTATAGTTTTGTTTAGGGAAAGCTACCTTTAAACTGGACAATACTGGACTGTTGCAACTACACGATAACTATGCGATATTTGAATTTTTCCCACACTCGTAACAACATTAATGGACCTACAGTCTTAAAGATCACATAATTTTAAAGGTTGTGAATAGTTCTAAAACTTTTTCATTCACCAATCTTGTATAAAGAAAATATTATTGAAAAAACCCAAACATTCAATGATTAAAAATTTTAATTTTCCGTTTTTGAAATTTTATAACATGAAATATGAGTTTTGGAAATAATAGTCTTACAAAATAATTTTATAAGAAGCATTTTAGTGGAAAAAATCAATTCGGTATCTTAAACCATTACCGAATTGCAGTATATAGTGAAACCGCAAATTTTGGCCGCTTCATGTTTTTTAGCGAATGAGCACGAGTTGAACTTATCACCATCGATTTTCTTAGTCTGCTATTTTTAGCGAAGAGATAGATACCACTCTCACACATGCATACTCAAAGGGCCCATGGGAGACCTATATCTTAACGATTGCCCCCGGACTAGAGGGCAAAATTTGATTACCACATTTCTTTAGTTTGGCCTTCTGGTGGAAGTCACATTGAACATTTATAAAAAATTTTTAATTCGCTTTTTCATATGAATGGTCAATACGTTTTGTAAGTCTGTGTTTTTTTAACTAAAGCCCTTTAGAATTGGGACATTCTTTTGTAATAATCCGGTATTACTGTATGTGTGAGTGCTGTATAATACTTACTCAAACTTTTCAAGATCCAAGCTGATTGCTGTAGGTTATCTTTATATAGTTGCTTCCAGATAGTCAAACTACGAGGACTATTCAGAAGACAGGTGACAGCAAATCTCACAAGCTGGAAAAAATTTTATAGATCAATATCAGTCATAGCTTGGAATTCATTATTGATAGAGGACTATTCAGAAGACAGGTGACAGCAAATCTCACAAGCTGGAAAAATTTTTATAGATCAATATCAGTCATAGCTTGGAATTCATTATTGATAGAGCACGAAATTTTGTTCTTAGTGAAAACTCCTCGCTTGCTTAGTATCATAGTTTTATAAGTTTATTAAAGTTTTATAAATAAAGTCATAAATATAAAAGTATAATAAATCATGTTGACTAAGTTATTTATAACCTGTCCAAGGACCCAGGCTCAACTAGAGAACAAAATATACCAAATATATATTTTATATGTTTTTCGCCAATCTCTACTTTGTTGATAAAACTACAATAAGCCGCATCCTGTACAATTAATTATATTTCTGTTAATAAGGCATGTAAACAAAAATACTAATGTGATTGGATTTTACAGATATTAAATTACCAAATATATCCAATAAATAGAGTTAAATAAATTGAACAATACTGCCAATTAGTTTAAACACCAACCTCATCGCGCAGTTGATTGGAAGCTTCCGGCATCCTTTCTAACAAAAGTTCAAAATAATTGTCCAAATTATCGCTTTGATTGCTTGCAATTTCCTGTAAATAAGATAATTATAGTAAAATAAGATAAGGCATACTAGTGAAATACAAAACACAACCATTATTATTGCACCAGAATAATAAAGGCTAACTATTGAAATTCAAGCATAACAGCATCTTCTGATTATTAGATATTTGATTTTGAAACAGGTAAGAATCGTAAGATCTTAAGCTGGTTGATGCAGCCCTAATTATTGGTTTTTTTAAAATAATCTAACAGGAAAAATCATATTCAATATAAATAGCTGTTACAACATTCTTAGGTGAGACAGAGTTAGGAGACAGATAACATCATCATTCCTAAGGCAATGAGAAGTCAATGCGTCCCAATCTCAGTTACCGAGCTTTGAGACTGGTAAAACATGAATAAGGCAAGAAATTTATTTTATGCAAGTGCATTGTGCATTTAAACAAAGTATTTCTCCATTTATACAGCGCAACTCAAATCCTCTAGGCTTATCTAGCGGATCAAATATTATTATAGAGTATTTCAAACAGTAATCAATGTTCAAATCGATTGTAAAAATACCACTTACCCTAAGTTGCTTAGTGTACGACTTGAGTTCAACGGCTATAGGGTTTGGCAGTTTCAAATCAGACGAATGAATTGCATCCACAATCGAGAAAAACATATCACAATTCAAAGCTTTACTAGTGGTGTGTCTAGCTAGCAGATATTTTAGGTAATCTAAGACATAACGACTATAATTTCGCAGCTCACACAATGGAAACATAACTTCCTGCCATACTGAAACAGAAAATAATACCAGATTATTGGGATATCAATCACGTGGTAAAGCGTTTCATCTTCTATTTCAACAGCTCATACTTACCATTCCTTCAAAGATATTAGAAAAGTTCCTACTCATCATCAACTTTACATATTTTTTATAACATTTATTACTGCAATAGTTAAATATAATTAGAATATTTTCAATTTAATAAATAAAATAATATTAATTCTTATACATAGCGCATTGGACATCTTTCTTCAGAATTGAAAATACACCATTGGATTAGACCAACTTTATTAATGTAAGATAACTTGAATATATGATAGCCTATAATATGATATAGAAAATCAGCATCACTGGATGTTATATGAACAAGAATGAACTGATGGAAATTTAAGATTGCTTGTAATAATAAATTTCAGGAGAAGAAAATCTAAGAGTCAGTAACGCTTTGGAAGAAAAATTAGGATTGGCTGCTCGCGAACGCGGTGTCAGTTTATTTAGTGATTCGAGACTGCGCTTGGAAGGGTGACCGGCTACGATGACATGACATTCAGATTCATCACTTACCCGGTGGTTCGGAACCCACCTAAAACTGTAGATCCACCACTTATAACATTAATGTATCATTATTTATTCATTACAAAAACACAATTAAGCAAATATGCAACAGGCTATTGCACAAGCTGATTTCTTCCCTAATTTTAACTGAAAAATCTAAATTTCAGGTCACATCCAAGTTTAACTAGAAATTTCACTTCCAAGTGCAATTAAACATTTTTTCAATGCAAGAATATCAATGTAGAAAGTCGCTTTAAAAACAAATCAATAAATCTCCAAAGAAAGTGGATTATTCACCTCTTACCCAAGCACAAGTCTCAGACTCATGTGGGCTTAATCAGCAGGAAAATGGCTTTAGATGGCTTTAAACAGCACCTTCTCAAAAGGCGTAGAGTCGGAATTGCGTTAGCAATGTGAGATAACAAATTATTGGCTATCTCTAATTTAATAATAGCTAACTACACATATGGTTAATTAAAGATAAATCTCTTTCAATGTGCTAGTTAGAGTTTAGTTTCCCGACTTTTGACACAACTGTATGGCGGAATTGGCTTCTACTTTCATAAACCATACGCTTGGCTACTGGAATTAAATAGAAAATCAAGAATTTAAGTTATGGTTAATAGGTTATCATATGTTTGTTAATATTTTGGGCAATAAAGAAATTGATTGATTGATATTGCAGTGTATATTATTCTCCTGTGATCGAGCATCGAATTTTTCTGAGGATAAAGCCCACATATGGTTGAGACCTGTGCGTGGGTATTGAATTTAATGAAGGTGATTGGACCTACAGTTTAAATGGGTGCCGAACCACCGGGAAGTGATTTAACAACAGAGAACAGCCCTTTTTTGCTTGGCAATCCAATCGGTCACTTTTACAAAGAGGGCCTAGGAGTTCGTAGCTTATCTCTATCTGATTGATACCTGCTACGGTTCACGGCTATCACTTCCCTGGACGACTAATGCTATTATTATTACCATTATTATTACATTGAGCCACAGATCTGAGCAGTGCTCAAGTGGCATCTAACATGTCATAAATAAAAGAGAAGAAAACAAAGAAATTATAAATGCATTTGTGTAAAACAAAAATGTCAAGCCACAAAGGCACTACAACATTCCTCTACAGTATAGGGACACACATCCACCAGCACATCAGTAATAGATGACAAGAATAGCCTATGAGCACCACATAACCTTATTCTTTCAGGAAAACAATTGAAAAGCTTGAGCCCAGAATAATACGGTCCCAAAAGACTAAGACTTTCTTTCCAAAAGACTAAGTCTGTGAGCTGGGCACTGAAAAACTGCTGAACTCTTTCCTCTTGTGCCAAAAGTATGGCAAACATGGTTGCCTTCAAATATCGCCGAATTTTTGAAGACAAAATTCACAGTCTCAACGAAGTACAATGCTGGAACTGTGAGGAAACTGTATTTTCTGAAAATGGGCCCACATGAATTAGATGGACCCAAGCCTTCCAGAACCCGCACAGCCTTCTTTTTCATCCTGAATATTAGATTTAAATTATTTTTTCCAGCCCCCCAGAACAAGATACTATAGCGTATCAGCGATAGAAAATATCCACGATACACTTTCTGGGCTGTCTTGACATTAGATGCGGCTCTCACAGTTCTCAGTGCAAAAAGTGCATGATAAAGTTTTTTCATAAGTTTCCCCAAGTGTTTATCCCATTTCATATTATTCTGGATTTCCACCCCAAGAAAACTAGTTGCCTCAACAGCCAGGCACTCCCTCCCCATTGCCATATTCAGGCTTGAAGTTTCATTATAATGTCCATTATTTACAGAAAACCTAATATAGTTGGATTTGGTCATATTCAACTTCAATGAGTTATTATTAAAACATTTGTTGAGTTGGTACAGAGCTGCTTCTGCCCTCAAAATAACACCACCATCATCTCTGCCAGTGACCAGAACCGTTGTATCGTCCGCATATAAAATCAGCTTACCATCAACACCAGTAGGCAGGTCGTTAATAAACAAATTAAAGAAAGTTGGCCCAAGCACAGAGCCCTGTGACACACCTTGCTTTACTCTTTCCCATGCCGAAAATATCTGTGAACTCTCATTATTTATCTTAACAGACTGGAATCTATTCTCCAGATAGGACGTGAAAAATTTCCCTGTACTACCAACAACTCCATAGAATTTCAGATTATTCAACAGCAGCTCATGGTTCACCATATCAAAGGCCCTGGACAGATCACAGAAAATCCCTAAAGCCCTCTGCGACCCATCCAGAGCATTCAACACATCTGTTACAACTTCAAAGATAGCAGACTTAGTTGACATTCCCTTTCTAAATCCAAATTGCTTGTTATGGAAAATTTTATACCCCTCCAAGTGAACCATCATCTGTTCAAACACAATCTTCTCAAATATCTTGGAAAATACAGTTAAGATGGAAATTGGTCGATAATTCTTCAAATCCCTTCTATCTCCCTTCTTATAAATTGGTTCAATCAGGATATATTTCATTTTTTGAGGAAAGACACCTTCCTTCAAACACATATTAATAATAAACGTTAGAGGCTTCACAATAATTGGAAAAACCTTCTTAATCACTTGTGATGAAATCTCGTCCCACCCAAATGAACCAGAATATTTTATATTAAGAATGGCTCTTCCCACTGCACTTATTGAGACATTTCTGAATTCAAAGGGGATACTCTGCCTCTTTGTTTGATTAAGGTATTCTCTGCTTTCACATGGTTTAGCAGAGCCCGACATTTCTGACGCACATTAAACAAAATATTCATTGAACAAGGATGCCACACATTGTGGATCAGAATATTTCCTATTGTCAGTTGTAGTCAATTCTACTCATCCGATTCTACTCATCCGATTCAACAGACCCAGTTCACTTCTGATAATTGCCCAGGTGCCTCTATTAATATTGTTGGATTGTGAAATGAACAGTTCATTGGTTTTTTGCTTAGCCAGCAGTATAGTCCTCCTCAAAATCTTCTCATACTTGGCAAAATAGGACAGGAATTTAGGGTTTCTATTAGTCTTACTCTCCATGTACAACTCTCTTTTCCTTTTACAAGAAATTTTGATGCCATTGGTCAACCAGCCTTTCATGGATTCATTCGAAGCAACTTTGAACCTTCTCTGAGGGAAACATCTGGAGAAATATTTGTAAAACGAGGAATGGAAAATATTAAATGCATTCTCTCCACCAACATTAGTCATACATGTGGACCAATCTACAGAGCCCAACAGGTCATGAAAGAGTTTCAAGGACTCTTCATTTATACATCTTCCTAATCTAAAAATATTATGTTCAACTTTGGGATTATTGTCTAGTTCAATAGTTAGGGCTCGATGGTCTGATACTATCCACACTGGAATTGGTCATAACATTGTCAATGCAAGTAGAAGAAGATGAGGTTACTCTAGTTGGCTCGACAAAGAAAAATGAAAAACAGTTGGATTCAGTGATTCTGAAAAGTACTACTACTAGAATTCTTCTTCAAAACATCAATATTAAAATCCCCACATAGAAAGATAACTTTTCTCCTAAAATCTCTCTTAATCAAACAAAAGAGCTTGTCATAAATATTGAAAAATTCTTGAAGACAACTATCAGGAGCTCTATATATTGACACTATTAAAAACGTCTTGTCCCTTCCCTCAATTCTGATACTGAACTCAACCGCAGCACATTCACATTCAAACCGCAGCACAGTTAATTAGACTCATGGAAATTATTATCCAATTGCAGTTAAAAAATTAATATTAAGAAATGTTATATGTACCTTGAAGGCCGATAGACAAATCTTTGTATCCTCCTTGACCAACCGCCCACAAAATGGACGAGCCAATAGCCTGTCTGTTTTGATACGAATTTCTTAAAGCTATAGACTTTTCTAAACTTTCGATTGCGACTGATGGATTATGTATTGCCAATAACTGCAATAGCATTTTATAGCCACAAATCGAAGTACCTCCTTTTGTCATATCATTAGCCATTGATGTCAAACAGTAGTCGTATAAAGTTTGAATTATAGTATCAGGCACGTCTTTCAATTCCTTTTTAATTAGATTCCGTATTTCGGGAGTCAAAAGACCGAGCGGGTGATCGAATGACTTGGAAGTAAACGTTATTTCTCTGTGCTCCACAGGGAGTTTGAGGTTGAGAAATGAAGCCAAACTCTTGAGCCACACAAGCGGCGCTTCTTTAAAACGCACCTTACCAGTCTCAATAACTAAAGAAACGCTGTCCAGAGTCAACTGTAACAGATCGAAAATTAAAAATTAATGAGGAATCAACAACATTTCAAATGTAAATATCAAATTCTGATTAACTATAGTCTTCGCAAACCTTAGTTTACAGAACTGACATTTCATGTGGAAATAAGTGCGCTGTTGCAATTTTTCGTTTATAGTTTGTCACCCACATACTGTTTTTTGAAAACGTGACTGCTTGATTAGGTTTGTTCGGCTACTGTGCAACTTGGCAGCACTGTACTCCATAAGCGTAATGGGCTACTGCAAACGAGGTTTGCACAGACTATATTAACATATATTGTAATAATGGAATATCATTGGAAACATATAAAATGTAAGAAGTGGATTATAATGATCAAGGAAGGAGCGTGATTTGTGTGAACATTTTTGGCACCGACTTACGATTGAAATTTAGTTGTTAAACATATTATTTTATAAGGATCTAGTGTTGAGTCACTAAGTATATGCCGATGGAAAAGTAAATGCTTTATTTGAAAATTATTCAATTTCAAACTCCATTAAAGGACGAATTATTAGTTTAAAGACTGAAAAAACCTAATGTTGAAAAACTTTATTTTCAAATTGTTTAGCTTATTTTCAAAGGAGAAGTTATAAAACTCATGTTGGCATGAAACTGCCCCATTGAAAATTCATTATGTATTGTGTCTTAGTAAGAAATACATGTAAAAATAATAGAGAATTTTACAAAATATAAATATATCCAATAATATATCTCAAAAGGTAAGTGAGCTACCAAATGCTCACGCCACTAGGGTGTTGATCATGACAGTACTGACTAGTTTATAAAATATTTTCGGCCAATTTAAAAATGTAAATCCACCTACACTGTGGACTCATCGAGCTAAATAATATAAGAAAGATAAAATGGAGAAACTGCACTCAAAGGTATTTCACAAACAATTGACTATTCATTAGAATTAAGTCACAAGGATTTACATTGTCGGTGTAATATTTTTTTCATGTAGTGCGAAAGTAAAATGCTATTACTGGTGAGGAGTTCAGTTCCAATTTAGTTTGAATAATGAAATCAATTGTGAAAAGTGTAGCGATATGAAAAGTAAATTATCAACTTAATTAAACATATCACTTAATAAACAGTGACACTTTCTCAATTAATTAAAAAAATTACATGATCCCTTACGAAATAACTATTAGAGATTCAAGTGATATCGATATTTCTATTTAATTATACATAAAAGTGTTACGAATGAGTAGCACTAATGTACTACCAACCTAGTTAGATGCTCACTCCCATTGTCTTAGAAATAGCAGGAAATAATAGTTTTTGGTATTATTGGAGCATATCCCATATCTAATTGAGAAAAAAACTGATAGATAGAAAAGAACACAATTTACAACAAGCTACTATTATGCTCAACAAGTTTTCAAGAATTCGAAATGGACAGGCTACTTTTTTAAGAGTGCTTGCCCATACTCGATGATAGTCACCATCAATAGTTCAATTCAATTTTATTTATAAGTCCATCCCAGAACATTTGATACCTAAACACAGGATGAGTAAACATATAGCACATAACATGAAATTATACACATTTGAACAGTATAATATCATAAAAACACAAATTAATAAAATTCAATTAATAATATTCAGCTAAAATTCTAAATATAACACACTATCCCAGTAGAAACTCAGCCACCGAGCAATAAGCCCAATCAATCAACAAGATGTTCATCAATATTCTGAATTTTTAATATTTTGTGGCAGTAATTTACAAATATTTGACCCTATATATACTGTGCGTATTTCTCTAATGTCGCCATCCTATGAGCAACTACAGACAACAGTGCTGAATACCTTGTATTATAAGTAATGAAGCGACCTATGTTTTTGTGGGTGTCGGTACAGAAATCCAGAATGAACGACGATAGTAAGGTCACTGGCCACGGTAATGGTATGGTTGTGTACAACGATATGGCCACTATATATCTAAGGGGGTTTCCAACAATAATTCTTATAGTTTTCTTTAGAGCTCAATAGACTTTGTCAAAGGATTTGAAATCTCCCCAGATTATACTTCCATATTTGAGGAAAGGGGTGAGATAGCCATAATAGACATTCAACAGAGATTCGAAACTCAATATGTTCCTAAGCACTCGCAGAAAGAAGGAAACTGAGTTAATCTATGACAATAATTGATCAGTGTGTGCCAACCACTCCAATTTCCTGTCAATAATTAGACCAGGGATATTATCACTATGAATAATTCAACAGTCAAATTCTGAGAGCTATTATAACCAGCCAACCCAACACAATCCCCAGCTGAGAAGTGGGAGGCTGGAAGGTGATAACTTTGGATTGGCTCATATTCATAGCAAGGCTATTTGCTGCTAGCCATTCCTTAATGTTAAGAAACTCATTAGATATCCGACTGGTCACAGCTCTTAGGCTCCAATCTAAAATAATGAATGTGTCGTCATCATATTGCATTAGAGGAATCTTGAAGCAAGACGACAAGTTACGAACATAAATAATGGATAGTGCGGGACCCCGGCACCAATTTGAACCCATTCTGATCTGGAAATTTTGTTTTTAAAAAGTACTTAGTACTTCCCCTCCGAGTGATTTCTCCCTTTCAGAAACTAACCGAGCCATGATAATTTTCTTCCCTGGATGTCATACTGTACTTTTCCAATTTTCCGAACAGAATGCCGTAGTAGAAACAATCAAACGCCTTTGACAGATCGCATAATACACGACATACTTTCAAAATCAAGCTCATACCGTGGAATTGGTGTAGGAAAGATTGGAGTTGCGTCAGTACCATGAGTTTGATTTTTTGATCATAGAGTATTTGATTCTTTTTTGTTTTTTATTGCTGATGCTCATATGAATACGAGATGCCAGACGGAGGAGCGGGAGTCGAACCCACGACCTCAGAAACGACAGCAAGCTGAAGTTGCGAAGCTTC
Source organism: Conomelus anceps (assembly GCA_948455865.1). Taxonomy (NCBI): domain Eukaryota; kingdom Metazoa; phylum Arthropoda; class Insecta; order Hemiptera; family Delphacidae; genus Conomelus; species Conomelus anceps. Next base: position 34,618,227 of record OX418216.1, read on the forward strand.
AACCAACTGCGCTAAGCGGCCCACGCCCACCTACCTTAAACTTGAAGTGATAAGAGCTGGAAGGAGTTGGGTATGCCAGCGGAACGATGAGCGCCGTATTCAACATAGGAGAAACACTTCTCAACTGATTACAGGCTTCATAAAAGGACTTTTGAAAAACTATCTCACTCAAAACACGTCGTTTTTCACAAGCTTTCATTTTTTACATCAAATGTAAGCTTGTGAAAAACTACTTGTTTCGACATTAAAAGTCCTTTTACGAAGCGCCTGTAATCAGTTGAGCTTTTCTCCCATGTTAAATTCGGCATAACAGGCAGACTCGACTCCTGCAGGCTCGATATTATAAATGAGATAAAATTTAATTAGCTGAAAAGTTACAAAATGAGTCAAATTACCATGTTTACAGCGCTTTTTAAACTTTTTGGTTGTTTTTCCTTCGCTGATTCTTTTACTTTCTTTTTTTCTGGTTGTTTTGCCTGAGCTTTTTTTGCCTCATTTTCTTTAGTTTTTAATGATTTCTCTGCAGGCTTATTTTCATCATCTCTACTGATATCCAAGGCGGAATAAAGTGATTTCACTTGTGAAAGAGGCACTGAAAAAACATAAAGATTAATGCATTGAATTCTTCAACAATAAGACAGCCATAACTTAAAGGGCAAATACAACAAAGCATTTTAATGACTGTATTTGTATTTTTCAAAAACACTTAAAGAGTACTAAATCATATTGGGGGAACATACAGTTCATCAGGTTTAGCATGAGCTGTGCAAGAGGAGAAGCAACTGTCTGTGGAGTAAGGACCTTTTCAGCTGACCACGGCGTCAGAGCTAATATTAACCGTTCACAAACGTAACCTACCTGCATGTAATTATGTACGAGCGCAGAGAATGTTTTAAGAACGGCATGTAAAACACAAAAGCAACACTAAAACAGTTAGTGATCGACTGAGGCTACCGCTTCCCCTCCCATGTAATTGTCTCCGGTGCTACGGTGCATCACAAGGTCCTTGCTCATGCTATACCAAACGATCAGTAAGTTTATTCTTTAGTGCATTTCATCAGTTTATTGGCTAGTTACTACACACTTTGATGCATCATTTAACAGGGTTGGAACAACGTTCACGCAGCCAGGAAACTTCTGGGAAATTTTTACTAATTCTCTTCAATGTTGAGATTTAAAAACATAATTTCAATACTTTCTTCAAGGATTAATAGTATAATACACATAGAAAATCTAAAATAAATGAAGGTGTAGATTTATTTCATACAAGTTAAGAGAAATTTATTTTCAAGGCTAAAAGTTATTAGCCTTACTGTTGGTAACAGTAGGTTGCAGAGCCGAGGTATAAAGCTTTATGTGCGTTTTAGCACTTGGACAATCCGCACATGGAACATTTGTCAAGTCACAGGCGTCTAGCAAAAAGAATAAATAGCTGACGTTGGTTGAGTGTCATTGACTGCTACGGGTCAGTCAATGACAGGTTGACAGCTACTTATTTAATCATGACGCTCGTGCGGACGGCCTAAGAATTGAAAGCCATTGATGGTCTTGTAAATCCGCAATGATTATGTAATCTAACAATGAAATGGTTTCTAACTCATTTCTTTGTCTGTATCAGCACCACAGTAAATGCACAGCAATGAAGGTCTGATAAAATATACATACGATGTGCTACAGATTAGGGGTTTATTGCTACTAAAAAAGCATATTTTTAGGAGCAGGTAGGTAATATCAGGCATTTCCGGAATGCCTCCAATCGCACGCAACAGTAATTCCAAAAACATTATACTTCTCTTCCGGACCCTCAAGATTGTAAGCATACCTCAATGTTTAAGATACAGGCCGCATTCCGTATCTCTCCACCATAACAACTGAATGAAAATTTCGAAACCGAAACAAATGATATCTGTACCGAATCCAAAGCTGAACCTGACGTTCAAGGCAAAACCTTACAATCAAAGTAGGCTAATTATTGTTAAACTAAAATGACTTCCTGTACTTATGGGAATGTGAATCTCGTGGACAATCGATCATGAATTCCTGATCTGATCTTCCTTCAAAAATTCCTGACCTGGTCTCTCACAACAGCTGCTCGAATCAATTATTATTATTATTATTATTTTGTCACATGAAACCGCATTATGATGAGCATAGCTCTAGCGGTGTATGCAATGACACGTCAATGCAATTTCAGTTGACAATGACAATGACAATGACAAAACTTCTTTATTTCAAAATTATACAGGATACAAAATAAACGTATTGTACTCAAGACATCGAAAGAAAATACAACAATTTCATCAACCATCATCTTTACATGCCACATTCATGGAACATAATAACTTATAATGTACACAATTGAAAGTAGGCTATATGGAAAGTAGCTATAAAATGGAAAAACAAAGGTGTGATGATAGATAATGAAGAGTATGAGTACAATGAGAAATTATATGAAAATGGTCTGCATGGGCTAGTGCCTGTGCGCAGACCAGAGTTACTGATTTATTATAATTTTATAATTTAACGAAAGAAGAGTTTCCCCCCCCCCTTCCAAGTTGATGCATTCAGAGATAAGTCAAAAATTTTACGATTCCTATTCAAATTTAGTGGTAGCTACTTAGTGGATTAAAGTAAAGTAGAACATTATTTATGAGGTATGGTAGTTGTATAATAACTCCATACCAATGTATTATGATGGCTTTAATGGACAAGATGGGTGTTGTAGTTTGTGGTAATTATACTTTCTGAATTATCTATTCCTAATTGACCTAGAAATTTCTTAAGTTTTAATTTGAAAGCGGATTTTGAGATGTTGTGGAATTCTATTTGATGTGGAAAGCGGCAAGTTAAGTTACGATATAGGACATGTGATATATAATATGAATTTGTTTGAGTAAAGGATCTCTGCATGGACATTGCCAGAACACCCGTGTTTAGAGCATATCTTGTATGGTGCATGTGAGTGATGGACCTAAGAATATGCATATTTGAAAATAAATGTATAAGAATGTTTTTAATAAAGAGTTGTCGCAATGTCAGTATCGAAATCTCTGTAAAAAGCATGCCAGTTGGAAAACGGGGACTTTTTTTAAAAGCAGCCTTTAAAATGGCCTTCTGAACAATGAAGAGAGGATGAAGTACCGTCCTGTACGCGCCACCCCATGCAACAATGCCAAACTCCAAAAGAGATTGGACATAGGCAAAGTATGCCATCTTGATTTCTCTCTTATCCAGAACTTCACTCATCATTCTAAAGGCATAAATATATTTCCTGAGTTTCTTCTTCAAATAATCAATATGAGCGGTCCACCTCATCCTACAGTCGAAAAAAACCCCCAAATATTTAAAGGAAGTTACCATTTCAATTGAAGAACAGTTGCATGCAGCACTGAGAAGGTTTCCACAGGAGTGTACTTTCAAACTCGATAATGCATAATCGTTTGCCGGTCGTAAGGATATGGGCATAAATTTTGTTTTCATGGTATTCATTGACAGGGTATTCTGATCAAGCCATGTTTTAATATAGAAGAGGTCTTTTTGCGCATTTTCCCTAACATCCCCCCAGTTTGGCCCTTTTAAGAATATCAGCGCATCATCTGCAAACAAAAATAGCTTTCCATTTAAATTTAATTTTGAAATATTGTTTATATAAATCAAAAAAAGAATCGGGCCCAATGTGCTTCCCTGAGTCACCCCAAAATCAACTGTCATACTCTCACCCCTGACATCAGATATAGAAACAAACTGGAGTCGGTTTGACAAATAACTTCTAAACCATGACAATGCTGTACCCTTAACTCCAATACATTTTAACTTATTTAATAATTTGCTTCTATCTACAGAATCAAACGCTTTTTTCAAGTCCAGGAATAATAACATTATACGTTGATTTTCTGTTATTCCTCCATTTATATGTTTACAAATATCAAACAAAGCATCTGATATATTTTTGTCTTTTCTAAAACCATACTGACATTCACAAAGAATGTTATTCCTATTTAGATAGATCATCAACTGCTCTTTTACTATTCTTTCTAATATTTTTGAGAAAACACTCAGCAATGAGATGGGTCGGTAATTATTCTTGTCAGTAGGGTTACCAGACTTAAAGAGGGGGAATACTTTGGCCAACTTCAGGAACTCAGGGAACACACCGGACATTAGACTAAGATTAATTAAATGAGTTAAAGGCTTGATAAGAGTTTGAATATTATTTATCAGCAGAGAAGCATTAATATTATCATGCCCTGGGGCTGACCCCCCTCTGAGATTACCTATGGCCCGCATAATGTCATTTTCAGATACAGCTCGAAAAACAAAATTACTCTCAATTTTGTGATGGTCATCATCAATCAACAGAGGCTCTACGGAAACTATATCATCAGCCAAGTTTTGGCCCACCGCAGCAAAAAAAGCATTAAATTCATCAGCCACATTCCTGCACATTTCTGTAGTAACAGATTGGATTCCAGGCAAAAACTTATTCAAAAATGAATCCTTGTTTGTATTTTTACCAGCTAATTCTCCAATTACTCCCCAGAAGCGCTTGGGATCATCCCTATATTCCATCAATTTACTCCTATAATACTCGTGCTTAGCTCTTCTTAAATTGATAGTCAAGTTTTTCCTGAGCGTGAGATATTGATTTTTTAATATATTATTAAAGGGTTGTCTCTTCAATTTTCTACTTAATTTGTCTCTTTGTCTAATCGCATCGATCAGACCTGAATTTATCCATGGTTTTAGTTTTTTCTGTCTTGATCTCATAGCTTTGGTATTTAAACTCAAATCGAGAGACTTTTTTAAGATTTGTTGAAAATTATTGGAACAAATATCTATTTCATAGCTATCCTCCACCAAATCCCAACGCGCATTCTGGAGAGCCCGTGCAAATACTGGTTTATTGACAACAGTGTAGGTCCTAGCCGAGGCAGATTCAGCCCTTCCCCGTTCTGGAATTGAAATATTTAGAGCCACACTGAAATGATCAGTTATATTAGTGTGAAGCACGGCTGATCTAATTTGATCCTGTTCAGTGTATCTCACAAAAATATGATCAATACAAGAAATGGAGTTTCCATCAATTCTGGTAGGTTTATCTATACATTGCACAAGACCTGACCCGACCAAACAGTTCAAGTACCTGTTCGCTATCCGGTCGTCTGAAAACAAATTTATATTAACATCACCTACCAGAATGCAGTTTTTATTAGAATTTAAAATATTGTAATAATTTTCCAAGTTGTCTAAAAATAATTCAATGTTGCTATCAAATGTTCTATACAATGCTAGGAGATTAAAGGACCTGCTGAGAATCTGAAAATCCAAAGTCAATCCATAAACATCACCTAAAGTGGTCTGAGTAACGTTATAATTTATTGTGCTATTAATGTAGACAATCACTCCATCATTTTGGTTGCGCTGTTTATCAGTAGATATCAGATCGTAACCATCTATTGGCAACCCCACCACCCCATCTCTGAGCCAACACTCGGTCAGTATAATTAAATCTAACGGTGTTTTGAATGAATCTATATAGACCAATAATTCATCAAAATTTCTAGAAATACTCCTCACATTAGTACATAAAATCTTTAAACCCACATCTACATGATCAAAGAATTTAGAAAAATCCTCTGAATGCACCAACTCTATACAATTGGAAAAATTTAAACTGTCAACGTCGTCATTTGTTAATATTAGCCTAGCCACAGCTAGCAAAGAAAAAAAGAAAGAAAAATAACCTATCTATATTTCTCCCGTGTGCTGGTACCCACAATGAAAAATCTAGGATAATTATTCATTGAATAATTAAGCTTAGAATAATTATTAAAAACTTAAGTTAGAATAAATTTAAACTTACAATTAGAATAATTGAAACTTAAAAAGAAAATCCCACCTGCAGCATATACACAGCATAGGCCTATACAGATATGTACTGTAACCGATTAGATACTGGTCTATAATTTTCGCCTCTGGATAATTTTATGAATAATATTATCCCTTCAAGTGATTGAGACTTTAAGATTGTTGAGAATAGAATAGAATAGTTACATAGCCATTAGGTTACAGCAGGTACAGTCGTCAACTTTTACTATAAAAAATGTATGAACCTTTTTTTTAATTTTATTCTGTGCTAACATGTCTGCTAATAAGTGCTAAACATGGACCATTGCGCGTATCTCGTCTTGGCCCAAGACAAGCCCAACAAAGCCATGGAAGTCAATGTGTGTTGCCAGATTTACAGACTTTTTACAATATCGGACATTTATATCCGGCAAAACACCGGCCCAAGCACTGTGTCGTTATATTTAAATAATCCAAGTGCGATTTGTCAGAAAATAAGAATTAATATTTAAAATATTCAAGATATAATAATAATAATAATAATAATAATAATAATATCGTGTGACCTGGCTGGCTCAAGTCTGGTGTCAGAGTTATGAGGTCGCACCTGAATAAGTTCAGGGCCTCTAACGTGACTTAACGACTGTTTTTAAAATATTCAAGATAATTAATTATCTTATGTTAGTCTATTATCAATTATGTTCGTTCATTCGTTATTCATTTTATTTCATACAGACCAAACAAAAAAAATTAATTAAATTAATTTAAACATGCGAGTAGTTTGAGTCGGATAGAGAAATTCAATTTATAATGGACCCTATCTAATATCCATTGTCACTTTATAATTAATAAATTATTCTTTTGGAAATAATAAACAGCATATTATAGAACTTAACTGATGTATTTTTCATTTTAAAGGTCACCACACAACAAGAACAGAATCAATAAACTAAAACAGAGAAACAACTTAGCAACATATGATATACATGTGATCGTCATTTTATCTAAATAAAAAAACTTCAACAATATCTCTATTAAGTTTATTTACAATAATAATTTCATTCAAATTTATATTTCTAATTATTTCGTATTTTATTGGGTCATAATGAATTTGAAAACAAACTGTAGCATTCTCCTATTGTGTATGGACAGGCTTCAATTAACAAATCCCTTAAAGCTGCAATAAACATATTTTAGCTAATGATGACTTTCAATTCATTTGGAAGGCAATTAAAAACTTTAAGCCCAGCATAATGTGGTCCTTCTAGCAATGTGAGTCTGTGAGCTGGATATTGTAAATTTGTTGTCTTATGTTGTCTTTATGAAAGGTTGTCCTCCATAAATTTTCGCCTATTTTTATGAACATAAGAGGCTATCTCAAAAAATAAAGAGCTGACAGTACAGCAAGAAGTTTCCGCCTTTTAAAAATCGGTCTACATGATACTCGGGAGTCCACCCTCTCAATCAACCTTATTGCTTTCTTCTGTCTACGAAAAATTGTCCAAATATTGGTTTCACTACACCCCCAAAACATAATACTGTACCGAATATGGGACAAAAAATAGCCGTGGTAGCTAGAGAGGTACTGATATTTGCTACCCTTGCTATAGTTCTTGAGGCAAAAAGAGCTCTAAATAATTTGATATCAAGCGCCCTCAAATGAGTATCCCACTTCACATTTTTCTGCACTTCTACTCCAAGAAACCGACTCAATCCTGAGGAATGACATTCCTCTCCCCTACCAGAATAAATAGTCTGAACAAAACCTGTAGGACCTCCAACTGTAGCAAATTAAAAAAAAAAAATTAAATAAAGGTTTAAATACCTGCGTTTTGATATCCAATAAACTACTTGTTCACTACCGGTTTCAACCCTCCTATGGGGTCATCATCAGGTGGTTGTGGACGTTATTATATCATTGCCGATTTGGCAATTCGTCGTAATGTAAAACGTCGGAAAATAAAAAACACACACATCACATAACACGAAACGTCCACAACCACCTGATGATGACCCCATAGGAGGGTTGAAACCGGTAGTGAACAAGTAGTTTATTGGATATCAAAACGCAGGTATTTAAACCTTTATTTATATTTATACTGGTATCCGGAGGCCAAAGAATTCATCGGACCGCCTTTCCTTGCACTTCACAATCATTCATGTCCTTCATAAGCACCGAAGTATCATCTGCATATAAAATCAAATCAGAGTCAACGCTGTGAGGAAGGTCATTGAAATTATTAATGAACTAAGCACCAAGAAGTTTTGTTCACGATGTTGCAGGTGATAGCCGGGATATTAAAATTAAATTATCACTGCTCTTTGGCTGTCCGACATCAGACACTATTTGCAGTAAAGCGAGAGCTGGAAGTAAATCTACCGGTTCAAGTTATCTGCTCTTGCTTTCTCAATGGATTTCTAGACCTTACTGGACCTTTACAATCAATTATTCAAAGTAAACAAGTACTTGCTTAAATTGAAGCTGCATACATCACATTTTGCGAAAAGTCAATAGTCTAAAGAGTATTATCCTAAGTGAGATATCTACTTACACAAATCTTCAACTTTTGGAGCATTGTCTATAATTTTTTTCTTTTCGCTCTTGGATAATTTCTTCACATTATTTTTATCCTTGCGATTTTTTCCGACAACTTCCCACTGGCCTGACATAGCTTGAATGATTTAAAAAAAGTCCTACTTCAATTGAAAATTGAACACAATGAAAATTTCATACACAAACACCTAACAAAGATATGATCTTTTAGATAAATAATGTAATATTTTAGAAACAACATACATTCACTCTTAACTATCTGTAATTATAGACTACCCTTGAAAACAGTAAAACTTTAAAAATGTCTAAACATCCACAACCTACAATATTCGCCAACAAAACACAACACCATCAACATCAACAATCAAGATATCAAAACCAAAACAACGGATATGCCACGACCACTAGAATCACACGACGCTACGTTGCTGCCAACGGTTCAAAATCAACAACAGTCAGCTACAAGATGACAACAGTTACAAGATGAAAATTTAACTGCTATTAATAATCTTCAACTTTAACTATCTAAATTTAATGTAAACATTGGAACCTAAAGATTGTTTATATATATTGACAGTCAAAAATCTTCATAATAAATTATAGTCAATGTAGATATCAGCTGTTTAATGTCAATCGCCACTTTTGCGGTTAGTTGCAGCTGACTGCTTTACAAAATGGTGAATTGTTTGGAATGACTATCAAAACAACTTTGCAAATAATTCAAGGTCTCAAATTAAATTTTTGTTTCAATGATTTGTATGAACATGCAGTGTAACTTGTCTAGTGTGCAGAGTTATAGCCAGTCTCTTTTCGGCTGAATTCTCTTGTCGAATCGAGTATCTTTATCTTTAACCTTTGCTGTTTATCCATAAGAATACTTCTTAACCTAATATTTATTTTTCAACCCATATAAACGTACATGGCTGAGGATGAGGTTAATCATTCTAGGTATGGTGTGTTTTGAGTCCATTCAAGAAAAATCTTATTAATGCTCATGATGTGCGGTGATGTCAACTACTATCGCCTTTATTGCTTGGTTTCATTCAAATTGTAGGTAGACGGTAGGTTTGTTGGTGTTTGTTTATTGTCTAGGACTGTTCATTGAAGATTAGTGTGAAATGTTATTCCTCAAAGTAAATAGTCCTCAATGCCGCTCTTGATGTCCATCTTTTATGTTCTCACTCTACTGTTAACGTATTGATATTTTCTAGTGTCATTTTTCACCCTAACACAACATCTTCAAGCCTGTTCGGAGTATAATTCTAATATTATTTCTTGTGTAGGCTATCAAGTTCATTTTCTGGCTTCCTTATAGAATAACAAGAGGAATCTGAGAACAAATAAGTTTTACTGTAACACTTCTTGTACTCTTTCTTTTCACATTCCCAACTCAGCAAAGTGGTAAGTGGAAAATACATTCCTGTACACCTTCAAAAGTGAAAGTGATAGAACAAAATGTCAATGCAAAAGGAGCTTTTATATGAATTTATTGTAGCAAGATTATAATAACTTGAAACACCTTTAATGCCATTTTTATTTAAACGTTATTTTGTGCAAAAGATATGCCAACTTGAATCTTTTCCTGATTCCTATGGATCATTTGTGAAATGAATAAATCCATTCATTATTATATTAGCCTAACAGGCACAGGAAAATATGATACAGAGATCTTTATACAACCCATTCTAAGATAAATTGAATATTCTTGATGAAAATATGAAAGCTCTACTCATGAATAGCCATTGACTCTTACGAATAATAATATTTCATGAATAATAATTTAACTTAATTTATATATTAGCAATCCTACCTCTTTTCTGACATCAGTAGTGCGATTTGTAATGGTAGTTCTGGAAGGTGATGATTACCTTCACCATCTCATAAACTCTCACTTGAAAAAATCTGAAAGGCTAGCAACTATAGATTCTTTTTACAAATTGCTTGAAACACAAATGAATGAAGGATAATTTAATAATCACATTATTTGAAAAATTATCATAAAATAGATTTTTTCCCGCGAAAGTTGATAAACAATGAAAAAGTTCCTGGATTTCTTGAAAGTTCCATTCATTTCCAAATAATTGCATAAGTTAATGTAAACAATAATAATATTTAGCAATTTTTCTGAAAAGTCTGTTTATACCCATCTTTAGTAAACTTTATTGAAGAATTTTAAAAGTTTGTTGATGTAGCTCCATTATATATCATTCAGCTTCATTAACAGTCTATTATATCAAACTTGGATATCTGCCTCTAGATAATGACAGGAATAACTAGATTAATGACAAGAGACTAATTGTCTTGCAGAAATATAAGTTATGTAGCTATACTAACAGCCATACGCTAAATAATAATAACAGTCTATAAATTGATATTGAACTGCATGTGAGTGGAATTAACTTTTTTACTGAATGAATTTGAGTGGAAATAAATTTTGGTGTGACAATCGTTTAACTATATGTTACGAGGATATTGTGATTGTTCATGTCCACTTCAAAGTCAGGCTCAGTCTGGTCAGTCAGTTGAATTATTAAGTATCTAATTTGTACAAGTGTTATAGGCTTATATCCCACGAAAAAAATATTTTTATCATCTGCCTTGCTAACAAATAAGTTACTTTGCAATATTATAGTTCCACGTTTTTAATTTATCTATTAATTATTTATCTTTTTCTTAATTTATCTTTTAATTATTTAATTTTAAATTTAATAATTTATAAATAATCACTAATAATTTGTTATTTATACAGAGATAAAAATAACATTTGATTTTTTTGTGAATTATTTGTATAATTTTACATAAGAATAAACTCGTAGCAGAGGAAATTAATGAGTTAATTCGACTATCAATTATTATTATTTTGTTATTAAATTTTTGACTAAATCAATAGTATACAATAGGTAGATATGTTTCTATATTCCGCATTTTACTATAGATTAACTTAACCCATTAGGTAGACATAAACATAAAAAATCAATTAGCTGATAGTAATATAGCTTCTTATTTGAGCTTTGAATGTGTTATTTATATCTATTGATTGAACTACAATACTGCACAAAGGGCATTGCCTATCTCTATGTATGCTGCATGAATAACGGTTTTTTAATTACGCTATGAAGTCAGAAATATTGTGATAAAGTCTATGAACGTCAACTATGACCATCAGCGCGATTGTAGGTCTAGGAATTAAGTAATATTTATCTCTTTCATTAGCCGGCTTCTCCATCTTTTAGTGTGCCAGCCAAATAGGTCAAGAGACTAAACGGATTTCGGAATTGCTTTCACCTTCATTTAGTTTTGTATATATTTTTTTATGCTTCGCAACAAATTTTCACAAAAAAGTTGCAAACTTTGTCATTTTACATAGGAATCTAAAAAAAATCAAATGGGAACCCAGAAAAAGTACAATACTTTTATTGAATTGAGTAGTTAATTTATACATTATATTAAAAAATATAATTATCCATTTACACGATTTCTATAGCTATTGCCTCCTAGGTAATATGCTGTAATCAAATGAGTTAATATGATTTGGATTTACTTGTTTAAATTTCGTGAAGATAGCAGTTTTGGCCTAAAAACCCGAGGTTCCTTCACATTCTATTGTATGAATTAGTCTTTCTGAATAAATAAATAATAATTTGAACTACCTATATAAAACGTTAAACTGTGAATAAAGATTTTTTCATTTACAATTTTTATTAATTTACCAACATAGTACGTTCACTAACATTTTAACGTATTGTAATTTAATTACACATTAATTTACCTTAGATACTCCACTATAATTTCTCTCTTAACTATTATTGAATATTCTGTCAGGATTTATTCCTCCATTAATAATAACGTTCATGCATGGCTTGTATTAAATTAATGATAAATTATTATTAATCAACTTGATTAGCGCAAAATCTGGATTATAAGGTGTTAAATTTTAAGGTATTATTAATCATCTTGATTAGCGCAAAATCTGGATTATAAGGTATTAAATCTTTGTAACATTACTTTTATTTTTATTGTGGCATTGAAATCGCAATTTAAGTGATTACATGTCAATTTTTGTTACAGCACTGGTGTTTTTGGTTGGATTTGGAGCTGGTGGAGCCCAATGTCCACAAATCTCTTACGGGCAGCTGAGAAACAAATCCTATCTTGTAAGTATGCTTCTTAATCTTGTGATGCGTTTCTTGGCAGTATATTTTTGAAAATATCAATTTACATTAATTATGCTTGTATTCATCCAACATCTAGTCGATTTCGGCGATTAGTGACGTTCCAGACCTTGACAATACGGTTCAGTTTAATTAAATAGCTCATTTCGTTTATTCAGCTGATCACTCTACTTGAATAAATTCATCAACTATTTATCAGGAGCTTTTTCGTTTTACTCCTTATTCGACGCAGAAGATTCAAGTATTCAACCACAATCTTCAATTTTGAAATTAGATTAGAGATAAGACTCAGTTGTTCCTTATAATCACTGTATCATCAAGATAATATATTATCAATATTATTTCCTACAAATGAAAGCAGTAGTGGGCTGAGCCTGTTGTATATTTACTTGATTGTGTTTTGTAATAAATAAATATCAGTTATTGATTTAGATTTGTCCGTTTTACAAATCATTCGTTGCAAAAGTTTCAAACATAATATTCAATTTTGAAATTAGATTAGATTCTGTTGTTCCCTATAATTCAATTCTTCCTGTAATCACTGTATTGCCAATAAAATATATTATTATCAATACTTATAATTATCTATTTTTAATTGGGATTCAAAACATAAATGAATTCAAGCGTAATCTTCACTCTGGTAGTGAGATTAGATTATGTTGTTCCCTATTTAGACTTCAAATAATAAATACCTATTTGAAATCGCTTTGTAATTACACATTCAAAACATGATTTGGCGGGCCGCTTAGCGCAGTTGACTGGGGAGTCGCAACTTCAGCTTGCTGTCGTGGGTTCGATTCTCGCTCCTCCGTCTGGCATCTAAGAGTAATCATTCACCTTATTACCCACGCACAAGACTCGTACTTATGTGGGCATCATCAGCAATAAAAAAATTACTTTTCTCAAAACATTCGTAAATAGGAGACTAGTCGCCATACTGCAGCAGCTTAGAGCAGATCTACTAGTGTAGATTTAAGCTATATAAGCTGCAAATTGCTCTCATCTTGCTAAAATCCACAATATGAGCAGCTCTAAGCTCTCGATCCATGGCAACTAGTGTCCCTAGTTTGGAGAGGCCTATAATATCTCATTTAAATAAATATCAGTATAATTTTGAACCGATATGTAATAGATACACTAACACAAGATAATCAATCATTGAATTTTGTCAACTGTTATATCATATTTTTGTTGCAAATTACATGTTGAGAATTTTTAAGACGCTTGAAAGAATTATAATAACGTGAATGAATCATTCTTTCATTTTATTTAACTTCCAACTAGTAACAAGGAAATGGCGCAACAGTTTTCTCTTATTGTTCATACAGTTGTATCTTATTTGTCTTATTCAACGAGATCACTGATAATTCTTTCTTCAAATAAAGGAATAACATGCGTTGAGATAAAACTCTTGAAATTTGCTGCTAATAATTCCATTATATTTAGATTGGATGTGTATGCATAGTGAATCTCTGAATCACTGCTTGGTAAACACGGAATTCCATAAGCTCAGATATAGCGAAGTCTACTGATACAAAGAACTTTCCCATTCAATAAATAACAATATAATGTCATCAACTTGTTTGCATTCAATAATTATTAATTCTCTGCTAAGTGATATCTCGTTTATTATTATTCAATTTTCCGGACAAATAAGAACAATCTTCCAGCTCATAAAAAAATGAATACCAGACTGTCATTCAATAAGGATATTTCAAACCACACACAATTCAAACTTTTAAAAACAAACTTAGTAATGGAATATCTTGCGATGGCATATAATACATTTTGTATTGATTATTGAATTACAAACTTGATGCATATTTATTGTCATTGCATTTTACTAGTAAGCTTGTAGAAAGCTAGTTCAGTTATTCTTCAAGAAAAATGGTTCTTTTTTAATTATATGATCAAATCATAATTTTTTATGTTTGTAGTGGATTACCGGTACGTTTGTTAATTATTGGTTTACAAACCAGTAGGATATAATGGAAACTTTTAGAAAATTTAAATTCAAAAATCATTATGTTTTATAAGTAAAGACAAACTTATGAACTTCATGTTTCATTCTACTGTCAAAAATAATGCAATAAGAATCAACGATTCTATGCGATTATTATACAATTGAAAAAAAGGAAAATTATCCTAAATTATGGGCATAATTACATATATAATTTAATTTTCCACAGGTTTTGTTAAAAACTGTGACTAGTCTATTTTAAATTAACAAAGATAATATACTTTTAATTTGAAAATTGAGTTTTGACATGACATTTTGTGTTTTTAAAGATGAATTTCTAAAATTTTGTATTTACAGACTTGTAACATGGTATATTCGATTTTCTAGCTTATTCTACATAGAATTAGGGGGGTTTCATATTCTTTCAATTAACAACTTCATAAAAGGTACAATTAATCAGTATTCTGTGACAAGGCGTTTCCTGGTTTATGTGAACGAACTTTGTTATATCCAACTGGAAATGCACTCACAAAAGTTTTTTACTTAATTCTGGAATGTATTGTTGATTTTTACTGAAAAATAGTAAATCGAGTCGAAGTTTGCTGAAATTGTGACTTGATTTTAATTCAAATTTGTGTAAATTTCTAAATTTGACTAGGTATAATTACTTTCTGTTTGCCTGAGAAAACAATGTGAACAAATTCCTGAAGTTTGATTTATTCTCTTCATAAAGCTCTCAAAAACTTATAGCTTACGTCTAAAGATTTTACCAAGTTTCATTATGGTTCACAATTTACCAGCTGTATAAACTTTCATAATTATTTTTTTTAAATCTAATATACCTCTTCCTTGTATTATTTTGACTAACGTTCAGTTTTTTATAGCCAACATTTAAGTAATTAGTTCAATTAAATCAATTCAAATAATTGAGTTCATTTCACTAAGATAATCTCACTAGTTTCTCGTTCTTTAAATTTTATATAGGTACACAAAATATAATTTACTTTTTTAGCTAATATATTGTAACTTATTCATATAATTATATATTTTATAAGTATGTTATGTTATTTTTTCTGTATTAAATATACTTATATTGTATATAATACACTTTAACTCTAAGCACTGCTTAATCTGATGGTTTCTTCTCAGTCTCAATTTTATAATTCAATCATCTATTCCATTTTTTGTTCTAATATCAGGAATATTTAAATACATTTATATTCATTTAAGTTTATCTCATTCAAATTGATTCGTCTTGATTAGAAAAACTATATTAGTCAATTTCATTCATACCTATTGATATGTAAAATAGTAGGACATGTTGAGCAGGTACCGATATTGATAAATTTTCTTGTAATTAAATAGTCTCAAGTTGACAATTGTAATAAATTAAGTAATATTTCATTAAACATTTAACTAAAATCAATTGAAAACAATTTTTAGCTAGGAAAATGAGTCCAAACAAGGCATCTAAATCTAATTGTTTAACTAAAACTCAGGTAGCTACGCGATCTCAGCAATTATTAACAAAAAAATCTCCAACAGCTCTTAAAGCTACTGTAGATGTAGAAGAAAAGGTTGCTAAACTATTGAGTGATCACACCAAATTGAAAACAAAATTAGAAACATCACTAAAAAATTCTGAGGAAGAACGAATAGGGTTAGTGGATCACATAAAATCTCTGGAAGTTATTGTAAAATTGCTGCAGGAAGACCATAAAACTGAAATACTAAATCTCACGAGTCAATGTAGGTCTATGTCAGAGGAAATCGAAATATTAAAATCAAAAATAAACTTGGCTAATGTAAGATCTGAACCTCTGAGCAATACAAAAAAAGTAGAACCTAAATCAAATGGGGAAAAAATAAATAGAAATGGTCAAACAAAAACGTATAGTCAGGTTTTGCAAACAGCAACCAAAACTAAAGTAAGGGCAAATAACGATAGGAAAGGTAGAGTACTGCTCTTGACATCCAGTCATGGACGAGACTGTAGTGACCTACTAAATAAAAGATTAAAAAATAAGTATGAAGTTCAGAGCTTTTTCAAACCAAGTGCCCCTATAAACGCAATCGTAGAGTCAGCACAGGAACAAACTAAAGATTTCGGAAAAAACGATTTTCTAATAGTACTGGGTGGCTCAAACAATATAAATGAACCTAATCTAAAACATCTTCCTGAAATAAATGAAAAAATTAAAGAGATTGTGCCACTCAGCCAAAAAACTAATGTAATAATAAGTACAATTCCGTATAGGTTTGATAGGCCAGAGCTAAATGAAGCCATTAAGTCAACAAATAAATCAATTCATAATACAATCAACAGCCTAAAAAATAAGAATTCTAAGCAGTTGGGGATTTGTTTTCTAAATGAAAGGCTGAAAAAACAAAACTTCACTAATCATGGTCTACATCTAAATCAATCTGTCAAAGTAATATTTTGTAATAGGCTGGCAGAGCTGATTGAAAGTCGTTTGCAATCTACTGTCAATAATTCTCCTAAACAATCATCTAACGAACCTTTTTTAGTAAAGTGGCTCAAAACCGGGAAGGGAAACTAGTTTCAGATGATAAATTCATATCTTCAATTGTATTAAAAGACGTTAATCGATCAATAAATCAGGATAGTATTAGTGGAAGGAACTCTTGTAGCAATCTGATAGGCTCTCAAGATTCTAAGAGATTAAGTAAATCTACTTCAATATGCAAAAGCAACGATAAAGTAATAAGGGATGATAGGGAAGTACCGGTACTCACTGTGTTCCATCAGAATATTCAATACATTCGTAACAAAATAGATAGAATCGAAGTATTTTTTAAAGAAGAGGCTCCTGATATAGCTATTTTCACAGAGCATGGTTTAAAAGAAGATGAATTGTCACAACTTAATATTCCAAACTATTCATTGAAAACGTCGTATTGCAGGACATCTCATCGAAGTGGGGGAGTAGCTATCTTCACTAAAAATGCTAAGAATATGCAAACATTTAATTTAGAATATGTAGAGAAATTTTCTGTGGAAATGGATTTAGAAGTTACTGGTTTGAGAGTAAAAATCGACAATAATTTCGAAGTAGCGGTGTTAGGTATTTACAGGTCACCAAATGGGGAATGGAACAATTTTTGTGAACTATTCAATAGGCTTTTAGAGATTACTACTACTCGTTTTACAAACGTTATTGTAGCGGGAGATTTCAATACAGACTTTGCAACACAGAATAAAATGACAGAAGATTTAAAGGATATTATATGCATGAATAACTTGGAAATAAAAGTTCATGAATATACCAGAGTCACAAGAACATCACAAACAATAATTGATAACATCCTTACTAATATAGATTACTCTAAAACAAGATTAGGCGGCTCGGAACTATCTGATCATGACTATCAAATCTTAGAGGTGGGGTTACATTACAAGGTCATAAATCAATTAAAAAGAGTAGAGTAATGAAAGAAATTCAACAATGTGAACAGGGGAATATCGATTGTTTGAAGCAGAATCTGCTACAAGAAAACTGGAGTAGGGTTTACAATAGCAATAGTTTAAATGACAAATATGATAGTTTCATTAATATTTTAAGTTCCTGGATTTCTTGTTCCATGACGAACTGCGTTGTTAATATTAACTTTTCATGTGAAATTCAAAATTTGACTGCATGTCGTTGAATTTCACATGAAAAGTTAATATTTCAAGGTTTCATATTACTATGAGTTGTCCAGTTAAAAAAGTCCCTGTAAAGAACAAATTAGACAAGATTGAAGAGTGGATAACTGATGATATCCTTGCAGAAAGAAATAGGGTTAAAGATGCATATGATGAATTTAAACTATCTAGAAATATGTTAAGTGAAGATAATTACAAAGCTCTAAAGAAAAATTATACAAGAGAAGTGAAAAGAGCGAAATGTAAGAAAACAGCTGAAATTTTGAATAATAGTGTGTACTTTAACACAGCAGTGTGGGATGTAATAAACAAAAATAGGCAAGTAGCTCATGTAGATGCTTATACTAGTGTCCCCAGAATAATTAACGAAAATAACAAATATATTGATGATAGTGTAGACATTTGTAATTTCTTTAACAGATATTATCAACTGGTTGCTAAGGATCTTCAAAAATCTCTTAATACAGGTATTAGTGATGCAAACATGAGGAATACTGAGGGGATTCAGAACGAATTAAAATTCCACCCAGTATGCCAAGACGAGTTGTCAAATATCATTGATAGTTTAAATAATGAAAAAACTGTAGGAATGGATGGGGTATCCAGTAAAATTCTGAAAGAATGTAAAGATCAATTGTTAGACCCTTTGATTCATCTGATCAATCATTCATTAGAACAAGGTGTTTTTCCAGATAACTTGAAAGAGGGGAAGATCTTGCCAATCTTCAAAAGTGGTGATAGAGAAAAGGTAGAAAACTATAGGCCCATTAGTATTTTAAATGTAATAAGTAAAATTTTTGAAAGAGTAGTTCTAAATAGGTTACTTCTGCACCTTCAAGAAGCTAACTTTATCTGTGATGAACAGCATGGCTTTCAGAAAGGGAGATCAACAAAGACAGCCATAGTTTCTCTAGTTGAAAAACTAATAGATATAATAGATTCAGGTGATAAAGCTACTGCAATCTTCTTAGATCTGTCAAAGGCATTTGATTGTGTTAATCATAGAACTTTATTGGAAATACTGCAAAATGTAGGTGTAAATGGGGTTGAACTGAAATGGTTTGAATCATATCTTATTGGGAGAAAACAATGTGTAGAACTAACTACAGTAGTTGGTAATAGTATAGTAAAGAATAAATCTAATAAATTAGAGGTGCAAGCTGGAGTGCCTCAGGGGTCAATACTAGGTCCATTGCTTTTTTTGTTATATGTCAACCGTTTACCTAAAGAATTAATTAGTGGTAGAGCCCTCTTATTTGCAGACGATACATCACTCATTTTCAGCAATTCCATTCTAGATAATTTAGAAATAAGTGCCCATATAGGTGTGCAGTCCATTGTCCAATTTTTAAATCAGTTGAAATTAACTATAAATAGTAAAAAATGCCAATACCTTCAATTCAAAAACAAACATAATTTAAATGAAGATAGGGCTATAAACGTGTTTGTAAACGATAATCAATTAGACCAGGAAGAAAAAATTGCATTTCTAGGAGTTATGTTGGATAGACGATTGACCTGGACCCCATACATTGAGAAAATATGTAGTAAAATTTCATCTGGGGTATTTGTCCTGCGACAGCTCTCTAGATTGAATGACAAAAAGTTACTTTTTACAGTTTACCATGGGCTCTTACTGTCACATATTAGGTATGCTATCTTAGTATGGGGTAATTCATCAAAACAAAATCTTGATAGGGTGTTTAAGATCCAAAAGAAAGCGGTTAGGTGTATAGAAAGAGTAAATAGATTAGATTCATGTAGGCCGTTGTTCAAGAGACTTGGTCTCCTAACTGTACCCTGCTTATATGTGTATGAAGCCACTTTATATGTAAAAACGAATGATATTAACCAAAATCTTGATGTACATGATTATAATACAAGAAGCCGAGGAGATTATCACTTGGTGAGTCACAATAGTAGCTTATTCAAACAAAAACCTAGTTATATTGGTAGGAAATTCTACAACAAGCTACCGCAGTTTTTGAAGAGTCTTGAAAATATAGAAATATTTAAAAAACAATTGAAGAAATATTTAGTTGATAAAGCTTTTTATAGTGTACAAGAGTTCCTTTCACATCAAAATTAAGCCTCACCTCAACTAATTGAAGTAATTATGGTATCTAGTGTATAATATTGTTGATTTGATCTGACTTGGCCTAGACTTCGTCGTTTCGTGTAATTCATTTCTCAGATCCAAGTTCTCATTCTTTTTTACCTATCACATCAATAATTTCTATTCTACAATACGTTAAAATATATTATATGTTGTATTGATAATCTTTTCTATTCCAACCATTCAACCATGACGTTAACTTTCCCAAAATTAACTTTTGGATCGTAGTACGTATCTTTAACTATTGGATCTGATAGTCGGTAATTTTAATAATACTGTAATCATCCAAATACATTGTAAATTTGCCCAAATAAAGTCATCTGAATCTGAATTTCCTCTCAGACGTAACTGTCTATGAATCAATTTCAACTTAGCTGACTCATAGCTTGTAACTAAAAAAGAGCTGACTATAGTCTGTTCAGCGAGCCTACAGAGTGGAGTAAACAAACATGTGCGTGCGTGCAAGCCGAGACCCAACGAAGCCCGATTCACAGAATAGTTTTCTAAAAGCATTGAACAGGCAACAGGCCTACCCATTGAAAACGCCTAAACTATCGTAAAATATAAACTACAGTAATGGAACGAAGAACTCACTAATAAAATTATTTTTTAAAAACTACGTGAGAAATCAAATTATACATATACTGCAAGCTACTGTACAAATACAAACATAACGAATTGTTAATCACAATGTTGGACTTTCGTATGCTCGATGTCAAACAGTGAAGAAAAACTGGAAGTGCGACAACAGCTGTTAAGAACGAACTGTAGGTGGCAATGAGTGTGAATAGGCCGACCGACCGATGCCAGGCCCTTTTTAGTACAATAATTATCGGAATTCCTCACTCACACACATGCAAAGTTTGTTTTGTTCACTCCGTAGGCTCGCTGAACAGACTATAGAAAGTATTAACTGCAATGTTATTGCTATAGTTATTCTAGAGTTATAAATTGAATACTGATTTTTTGTTTTGTTTTGAAGGTTTGAAAACCGCGTATAAAGGATGGTATGTAGATATTGGCTCGGTGATTGGAACTGCTGACAAGATATGGACCATTTCTCTGAACACGGAATCGCCAAAAACGCCTCTAGTCCTTCTCCATGGCCTGGGCTCGGGAGTGGCGTTGTGGTGCCTCAATCTGGATGCGCTGGCTGCAGAACGACCAGTTTATGCCATCGACCTATTAGGTCAAGCATTATTCATTTATTTTGTGTGAACAGAAAAATTTATGCCCTTCAGTCAGGAGCGTTTATAAGATTAACTTAATTATTGAGAGAAAATGACTGGTCAAAAATGCCATTGGAAATCATAGATGCTGCGAAAGATTCCAATCCCTATTATCGATTCGATTTGATCCAAATACTGAATAATAAGTTGAAGTTGTCACAACCATATTTATTGAAAACAGTGAGATACTAGTTTCGGTTATTACACCATTATTAATCTCAAACTCGATTGGATTGAGTTTGATAATAAATTTTGTAACAACCGAAACTAGTATCTTACTGTTTTCAATAAATGTGGTTGTGACAACTACAAGTCTTATTTTTCATTATGGATATCTTCCACAATATCACCTTCAACACTACAAAGAAAGAGATCCAAATACATTGTCTTTAATTTATATAATAAATTCATTTACTTCAAAAATTTTATTAATTTATAACGAAAAACTTGAAAAATTAAAAAAGGTTATTCAAATGAAATTTTAATTAATTATTTATTATGACTATGTCTCAATGTCCACCATTATTTGCCGATCATTTATTTAGATTAAAGATTTGTGTTTAATTTCTGTAACTAAAAAAGCTTTTTTAGTTACATTTACTACACTTATTGGCATCTATTGAAAGGTTGCATCTTGACCGACTGGTTGTCTTGTCAAATGCTTAAATGCTTCGTCACTCATATTAGAGGCTACCTTGTTCAAATGAAGTCATTTTTCAACTTAAAGTGCTTTTGTAGAGCAATCTACTTTTGTCCAGTAAGATTATATATTCACTGTATGCCGATTAACTAATAAGTGTCTCCATTTAGACTGGCTTCTGGAGTAGGAACCACGTTTGAATTAAAGTATTATAATAATTCTGATAGAGCATTTAAAATCCATTCATCTAGATATCTAGGGCAACAAAATATCGAGACCTTTTAAATGTGTACTGCAAAGCCAATTATATTTATTGATTTGAACTGAAATATATTAAAAAATTACAATTATTATTTTTACTACGAAACAGAACTCAATCATTTAAGTACAGCATTGAATGAGAATTTAACTTTCAAAGAAGACTAATCCTAGATGTTGAAATAATATTATTCGTTCTTATAACGATTTCACTTCTACTCCAAGAAAACTATGTTCTAAATTATTATGATTATCAATGTATGCTGCTTTTCTATCTTGGTGGAATGAATAAATAAATTGTATTAGTAAGTTATTTTCCACCTTTCTGTTATTCAGAACTTGGTTTTTTTTTTGTACTGTCTGGTACCTACTTTAGCATAGTTGTAACTTGTTTCGTTGCTAAAACATTTGTTAGAATTCGAACAATTCGTAGTGTGCTTCTTAGTAGGAGTCCTTTTTTATTTTTAGAGCTGATCTGATCCCAGATGCTCAATATTTATCAAAGATCTAAACATTTTGTTAAACTAAGATTTTTTTTAATTGATGGCCAAGATGTAATGCATTACCTATTGCCATAAAACCGAGAAAGTGGATCAATATCATCTGCAAGCTTCACGCAGTGAACATGCAGACATTAGGTGTGTGGAGCTTGCAACTTACCTTGTATACATTCTTGTTTCATGTGCAGGAAAACGTTTATTTAATGCTATGTGAAATATCTTACGGTGTTGAAACTTAATTTATTGAATGTTGTTGCCCATTCAGGATTTGGAAGAAGTTCGAGACCGTTGTTTAGTTCTGACCCAACAGAAGCTGAGCAACAGTTCATAAAATCAATTGAAGAATGGCGTGAAGAAATGCAACTGAAAAAAATTATTATCCTAGGACACAGTATGGGAGGATTTCTTGCTGCATCTTATGCAATCCACCATCCTGAAAGGTAGGCTGTACTTTTATTACGGGTTTCTAGAAGCTTCAAATTATTCACAACCAAATTAATAGTTACTGTGAATAATTTTCCCTCTTATTTTTTCATACCGGAACTTTTTTCTAGAACACTCCTCTACCTCTATCTTTCAGGGATCTACCGCAAGCAGAATGTTCTGTATTGTCATTGTTTCAGACATTTAAATTCGAAAGCTCTTGATCAACTACCAACAATATTAAGATTGATCTGTCTATATATTGTCATACAAACATTTCAATTAGGTTCACCTCTTCAAATTTCTTGAGATCTTAATTTTTCTCCACGATGATAACATAGAATGCAATGTCCAAATTGTTCTATTCAAAATTAAATATGATTCATTTCTGTTAATGAAGTTATAACAATAAATGAAATGCTTCAATTAGTCAGTAGTGACTCCAAAACACCTATCAATTACTATTTAAATTGTATTCAAAAAGCATATAAACATATTAATTACTTCTAGTAGCTATTGTGATTTAGATGTTGTTTTTTCAGCCAGATGTTGTTTCTAATGTTTGTTTCTTCAGTCATGATCTCAAGTTGAGAAATTTAGTCAAATTAGGGTAATATTTGGATATATTACTATAATTTGTAAATTTATAAATACTTCTAAATATTTTAAATAAAATAATTGATGGTTTTTGATTTTATGGTTTACTAGCTATTGTGCCCGTCCTTCGTACGGATTATGTTTAGAAATAAGACTAAATATGTTTCGGCTTTTTTGATAGCAACGATCATGAAGTTGTTAGCAGCTTAGGCCCCGTTTAGACGATACAGTTTTTTTGCGGTACGGTTTTTTTACTGTACGGCGACAACTGTATACTGTGATGTTCACACGGTCCGGCTTTGCTGCTTATTGCTGTGCTCTCTTCCTTCTTCCAGTTCAGTTTTATTTATTCCAGTCCAGGATTTTTTTTATTTGTGTAAGATTTTTTTAAATAAGTTTCTTACTGAAGGTTTCTCTTAAATTTTGATCAAAGTACGCAAATTCTGGTTTCAATATTCCTCACATTTTCTATCTTTATTTTTATATTAAGTCTTGTCCCACAAGGCGGGACTCTCATATATTAGAGAAATTAAATTTTCACAATTAATATCTTCCACTTCTGGACACTGGAATTCACTAATAAGAAGATCAAAGCTGAAGAATATCAATGAAGAAGATCAACGCTGACGATCTGAAGACTGCTTCCAGCGTAATAAGCGTATCGTTTGAACATATCCATTACCGGTACAATACATGTGCCACCGGATACGGATAGTTATTTTGCGGTACAGCTGATTTTAGCAATACAGTTTTTGAAGACAAAACCGAATGTAGAAATCGGCTAGGACAGCTTTTTTACTGGATCCAGTCGAAACAGTATTGTGTGAACATACAATATGAAATGTACATGTAAACGAAAGCACTGCAAAATAACTGATACAGCAAATTTACTGTACCGCACAAAAACTGTATCGTGTGAACGGGCCCTTAGTAAACAACTTAGAACGTAAGTAGTTCAGTGACAGGTATCGGAGAGAATATTTTTTGAGAACAGCTGATTGATATATCATGATAAATTACGTTCTTATGTGGTAATAATAGTGCTACCTGGCGAATTCCCAAGAGCCTAGCACAAACCGCACCTTACTAAAATGTTAATTTTTGTTTTGATAAATTGAAATTAGAAAATTTTGTTTTTTTTCAACAAAGAAATGATTGATAAAACATAAGATGAGCTTTGATTCACCAGTCATATGTTTCCTAAAAGACTGCAATGCTCCGACTACACAAGTCTGCAGACAGCGTAAATAACGCCGCGAAGGGCCCACCATTTATATTTGAGAACAGCTGATTGATATATCATGATAAATTACGTGATTTGTTTTGATGTGGTAATAAAACTTAGAAGAAATGTATTCAAAATCGCACAATACTTGGTTTTTAAACGTTTATTATTCTGTTACAAAAAAAGTAAATTTAGTTTTTTATAGCTAAAGACATTGTCAAAAAGGTTTTCAATACTGATAAATAACTTAAATCCCGATCGATGCTCTCGTTTTTCAGGAGAAGGCCGCGTAAAATGTATCCAAAATCGCAAAACACTTGGTTTTTAAACGTTTATTACTCTGTTAAAAAAAAGTTAATTTAGTTTTTTATAGCTAAAGACATTGTCAATAAAGTGTTCAATACTGTTCAATAACTAAAATCCCGATCGATGCTCTCGTTTTTGAGGAGAAGGCCGCGTAAAATGCCTTTGGGGCCGTGACAGACAGACAGAAAGTGAGATAAGACTATTTTCGGCTTATTTGATGTATAAAACGTAAAAAGAACCAAAAAATATACAATTCTGATAAATGTACAGACAAAACTCTAATTTTATTTATATAGATTGAGGATACTATTAAATTGGGGTAACATATATGTATGTTATTTTCACTTGGAAAGTACACCTGGTAAAAATAAAAAAATATGGATATGCTCTCTCATGATAAACCCTATTTGAAAAAAGATATATATATTTAATAATAACAATTTTGATTGCCTGTCATTTTGTAGTGGGGTTGATACAAGAAATTGCAGTTTACTGCAGTTGAAAAACACCTTATAAAGCTATGTAATAACTTATTTTCTCCACTAAAAAGCCTACGGCTGTTTCAATACCTAATAAAGTTTTGTATTATCCAGCAGTTGACTTTTCCAAACTATCGTCTACTTACTGATAAACTTTTTTTCAGAGTGAATCATCTAATTTTAGCGGACCCATGGGGATTTCCTGAAAAGCCTGCTGATGTAGTTTTGAAGAATAATATACCGTTTGTTGTAAGAGCTATAGCATATGTTATGCAACCATTTAATCCATTTTGGGCTATCAGAGCAGCAGGACCATGGGGTAAGTAAATCCATTCACCCTTGAAATGAATAAATGGAATTAGAATCCTTGAAAATTTCATTAGCAGTATATAATTGCGAGATTCATCTTGCCATTTTCAATCAACAAAGTTGATTGGTATCAAATCAAATTTTAAAGTAGAATTGTGTTGATGCCACAAAAATGGTGATTAATCTACCATCTTCCTTCTGTAGTTTCTTCATACTCGGCATTTTTGTGCTTGATTTTCCTAATTCATTACAAAATACAAAAGTATTGCCAATTCATCGAAATATATGTATACAAGTTGAAAATTTAATGAATTTATTTATATATTGCGGCATTATCCGCAATAAAAATAAAAGAAACACTAACATGGTCAGTCTCAACTCAACTAACGGCTACTAGACGTACTTTGTGTCGCTCCGTACATTTTTCTCATTAACAGTGGTTTTTCATTGTAATAGTTAGTTGAATCTATGTGGAAAGTTATGTGTGAACAGTTGTGTGTCTGAAACTATAAATCGATCTCAAACAAGCTGTAAGTAATTCGAAATAATTATAATTGAAGTTTGTTGTGTTGCGAGGATTATACGTAAGGCTCCATTTTTCGACCAGCCAACTTTTGTTCAAACTCTACTTATCTTTGGCAGTATCAGATAACTGAATTCAATTCAACTGAAATCTATATGGATGAGGGGGTTCCTCCTCTAGGCCACAGTTATACTGATAAACA
Organism: Conomelus anceps; assembly: GCA_948455865.1. NCBI lineage: Eukaryota > Metazoa > Arthropoda > Insecta > Hemiptera > Delphacidae > Conomelus > Conomelus anceps. Next base: position 34,645,234 of record OX418216.1, read on the forward strand.
GCCAACATTTTGCTAGCTTATCTGTTTTTCGCTTCAAGGACCGTCGCTCATCTTTACTGAATGATTGTTTGACTTCTATAATTGACAACATTTTTATCTCAAGAATATCCTATGCATAGTTTTTAACTGATATATATATATATATATATATATATATATATATATAACTAAAACTTATTTATTTGAGCTCGGAATTTGACATTATAATATGAATTCTGTATGATTGACACCGCTTCTATAAACTGGATTTGGAAAATATTACCCCTAATATTAATTTCCTTCAAATCAGGAGCTTCCAATTCTTGGCCTTGACTGCTCTCTTGGCAATCCCTGTTTTTTTCCTTTCTGTTTTCCTCGGATCATCTCTTTGCCCCTTCCTCTAAAAATTAATATAGGGTTATTAAAATGTTATAATATTGTGATTCTCAGTAAATTATTCTGTATTTAGTCATCCATTTCAAATATGAGTGTGATAAAAGTCGATTAAACCGCTAGAGGTCACCCAAAAATTATATTCAATTCCTTTTCATATAGAATGGATCACAAACTGATTTGTGGAGATATTTCCTGGAGATGTATGAATAAGAATTGCAATGCTTCTTTAAAAACAGGGAGATTCGGAGCATAAAAAAGAGTTGTCATACTCTCTATCAATCAATTTCAAATAATACTTTGGATCTGTCAGTAGAACCAGTGATTTCAGAAGAAAGGTGTACTTCCCCTGGCAGAAATTTAACTTTGGATGGTACAATATCATGCTCTACTCCTATGACTACGGTAAACGCCTGTCAATCCAATGTCGAGCTAAACAATTCAAGTGACTACGATAATGAATTTGCTTCTTTAAGGAAAATTGATCTAGAGAAATTGGAAACAGAAAATAACCAGCTGCAGCGCGAAAATTCACGACTTAAAACGGAATGGGAAGCTGCAGTTGACCGATCTATTGAAAACGAGAGAATGATTATGAATCTCACGGGCAAACAGTGTATTGACAGTGCGACTCAAACTGAGTGTGATGAGATTGTTTCAGTTACTCAGGGCTGTCAGACAGTCGATGACCCGCCACAATATGTTAATCTAATAGAGACGAGGAGCCCTGATATGGGCAGTGAGGTGAAGAATAGTGAGAATCTGGGTCTTATTTCTTCAAGCTCGTATGAAAGGCAAACTTGGCTGAGTGACTTAGAAATCTGGGACGAATTAAAGGACTTACACAATAGCAAGGACATCCTCCTTTTACATCCCATTATATGCACTCAGATTATGTTTTCTAATGATGAAGATTCCGTCGATATTATAAAAAACTTAAATCCTTTCAGTTATGAATTAATTTTAGCTCCAATTTCAAACTCCAAACTAGACCCCACAATAGGTGGAAATACGGAGGGAACTCACTGGAGTTTGATAGCCATCAAATTGCCAGATAAAGCCTTCTTACTCTTTGATTCTATAACTGAACTGAACAGCTTTTCGGCAACCATGTTTTATAATAGAATGTGCAAACTGATGAATATCGTGGATACATCTTGCTTCAAACAAGCCCAGTGCAGCCAACAAAATAATTCTTACTCATGTGGCCGGGAAGTTGTAAAAAACGCAAAATTAATAGTCGATATCTTAAGGAAGAACCCAAAGGCTCTAGTTGGAGAGAAGTGGTTGGACTTGAATCTTAGTTTTTCAAATAGTTGTGATAAAAATAGTGATGGTATTGTAAACTGCGAAGATGATGATTTTAGTAGCAAGTCTAAAATGCTTCAATTTAAGATTATACAGCAGCAACAGCAGATTCAGCGATTGATTGAAGATACGCACAATCTGGAGAAAATAATTAAGAAATTGAGTTCTAGTGGGCGTACAAATCAAAATAGTCAAAAAAACAAGATCATTGCTAGAACTGACGCTTATCCTTACAAGCGAAACATATTGATACTGTCTGACAGCCATGGCAGGAATTTGAGCTGCCAGCTTCGGAATAATTTGCCGAGTGACTATGGGTGCTGTGGTTTTGTCTACCCTGGTGCTTCTATATCAGATATGAACAACTATATTCACGACACGTTGCTTTACCCAAATCAGAAAACCTCCTTAGTTGTTCTGGGTGGTACAAATAATTTTACAAAAACTTCAACAATGGCTGACCTAGAATTATACATATTATCTCTCAAGTTTTTCATCTCACGATATGAAGATATTGACATAATACTCTCCGACATACCTTACCGCTACGACCTAAGAGAGACGTCACCAGAGAACAAGCTCATCCGTGAAGCAAACTTTCGAATCAGCGAGCTAAGCCGAACCAACTCAATTAAGCTGATAAAACTATGGAATCTGCCCCGCCGTTATCACACAAACCACGGACTTCACTTCAATAGAAAAGGGAAAAACCATATAGTTCAGGAAATTACTCGAGCTACACTTCATGCTGACTGTCATTCAAATGAGAAACAAATAGATGAAATGAGAAAATTAGATCTAGACTCTAGTGATACTGCTGCTAATAGTGCTGTTGAACCTATTTCAGTTTGCATGCAGAATTATGGACTCACAAACAATGTTCAGGAAAGCCCTTCACATCGGTTTCCACCTTTGACTACCAGACAAAGTTCTCCTCCTCAATCACCCAAAACGCAATTCCTGGACCAGAATAGTTTTTTAGATGTACCTCATCCAGCCCTATTCCAGAACCGATCCATCTGAACAAAAACACATATCAAAATTTTACATCAAAATATCAGACATCTTCCTTCTGCTGTTGAATCTCTAGAAATCACTTTAGATGAAATTAAACCAGACATAGTTGTTCTCACTGAGCATAAAGTATATACTCATCAGCTACCTCATATAAATATTCTCAACATATAAAGTCTTCTTACACAAGGAAAAACTTCCAAGGTGGGGGTGTAATGATACTTACAAAGAAAAACTTATTGAATGCTAAACCTGTACATATCAAAAAAGTATCAGAGCTCACTGAGGACAAAGTATTAGAAATATGTATGATAGAATATATTATGCAGAAGCGAGGGAGGATGCTGATATTGGGATTGTATAGATCTCCTATTGCTACAAACGAGAGTATTTTTATAAGCAAACTTAATTTGCTGTTGGATATTGTAAGTCATAAGTATAGTGATATAGTGTTGATTGGTGATTTTAACATAGACATGACAAAACAAACTCATACCAGCAGGGAAGTGATTAATATCCTTACCACATATGGCCTCTATTATATGGTTGACTTTCCTACTCGAATAACTGAAACCACTGAATCGGTAATTGATAATGTTTTTACAAGCATGGACGGTTCAATTATAGATGTTGCTGGAATAAATACTCAATTATCAGACCATGACGCACAATTGGTGGAAATAAAAATAGAAAATATTTTAGACAATAGTGAAAAAGATGATAAATTTATTTTTAAATACTCTAGGAACTTTTCTGACGATAATTTTGATAAGTTTAATTTAGCTCTAAGTCAGGAAACTTGGCTGGAAGTATTCAATTCAGATGTAACAAGTAAATTTGAGACATTCAATAGCATTTTTCTGTGTTATTTCAATAAGTATTTTCCAAGAACTTTGGTTAAGAAAAATATAAACCAAAAGTCATGGGTAACGACAGAGTTAAAAGCAAATCTCATCAATCAAACCAATAGAGCAAGGTTAATGAAAAATAAAAATATGCATGTCAATCTCAGAAAAAAATATAGGGAACTCAAGACAAAACTAATTCAAAGCAAAAAAACATTTTATGATAATAAAATAAAAAACTCTAAGAATGTGATAAAAGAAACTTGGAAAGTCATAAATAGGGAAGTTGGAAATAAAAATAAACCTTTTGAAAATCTAACTTTAAAAAATGGAGGACAAATCTTTTCTAATCCCAAGAAAATAAGTGAGCTTTTCCTGAATTACTTTGCAAAAGAGGAGAACAATGCAGGACATTCCCCAAAAACAGTAAAAAACGACAACTTTAGCAGTCACCAATTCAAATGCAAAACTATTGACTACAATACACTTGATAAAATTATCTCTAGCTTGAAAAATAAATACAGTGCTGGATATGATGACATACCAATTGCCGTCATAAAAAAAGCCAAGAATGTTTTATTAAAACCGCTTCTACACTTGATTAACTCTTCTTTAATCACAGGAATATTTCCTGAACAGTTGAAAATTTCTAAAATTATCCCAGTTGATAAAAAAGATAGTAAGAACGATATAAGTAATTACCGCCCAATTCCATTATTGCCAGCAGTCTCCATGATTTATGAACGTGCCATGTCTGACCAATTTTTTCAATATTTGGAAACAAATGGATTACTTGATTTTTTCCAGCACGGTTTTCGGAAAGGTAAATCAGTTAAGACGGCAGCTATAGAATTCATTGAATCCGTTATCGATTCTATAGATAACTCAGAAAGGTCTGTAGGGATATTTTTAGATCTTACCCAAGCTTTTGATAGTATATCTCATCAGATCTTGCTTGGGCGACTGCAAAGTTTAGGAGTGAGAGGTGTAGCCTACAAATGGTTTGAATCTTACCTTCTAAACAGACATCTTTTGTTCAAATAAACCACGTGAACCAAAAAAGATTTAAAAACACCTATAATTCCGAAATGAAAGTTAGTAAATGTGGGGTACCCCAAGGGTCAATCTTAGGTCCAATTCTCTTCATTTGTTATTTGAAAGGTATGCCACAGCTGGACAGTAATAGTAAACTGGTTTTGTATGCTGATGATGCAAACTTAAAAATATCAGCAAAATCTCAGCATGAAATTGAAAGGATATCAGAATTAAACCTGTCGACTTTGGCAAAGCATTTAAATGAAAATAATTTAGTTATTAACATAAATAAAACTAACTTTTTAACATTTACAACGGAAAGCAGAATAATATCACAGTACAGTTCTTCCAAGTTTTAACATTTACAACGGAAAGCAGAATAATATCACAGTACAGTTCTTCCAAGTTTTTAGGTTTAGCCATTGATCAACACTTGCAATGGACGGATCATGTTACAATGATATTATCCCGAATGTCAAGTGGTTTGTATGCTCTGAGAAAGATGTATTTTATTTGCAATTCAGAAACGCTAAAATTAATTTACTTTTCATACATACATTCAATAATTGCTTTTGGAATAAGCCTCTATGGCGCCACCTCAAACAAGAACATGAGCTCAATTCTGAGAATACAAAAGCCAGCTATAAGAATAATTTTACATATGGATTACAAATAGTCAGTGAAGGAACATTTTGCTTCACTTAGTATTATGACAGTTTACAGCCTCTATGTGTTTGAGACAGTTCTATGTGTGAGAGAAAAATTTGGAAGTATTTTAAAGCTAGGACACAACCATGAATATAATACTAGGAATAGAGACAAGCTATGCTTGCAGAAGCATAGTCTTAAATTTTACCAAAAGAAGCCGTCTTATATTGGAGCTAAGTTTTATAATCATTTGCCTCCTTACATCCAACAGGAATTAAATTTTAATAAATTTAAAGGTCTTTTAAAGAAACATTTGACAAGGAGAGCTCTTTATAGTATTGAAGAATTTTATCTATAGCTAACTGATGACTGTAACTCTGTAAAACTGTAAAATTTAATATTAAGAGTTTGTATTATATCCTACACTTTAGTTGTAATTTACTATTATGATAATAGTACATACAGAAGTAATCAAAATTGTGACACTATTCTATGTACTAGTTGTATTTGAAATGAATAAAGAAATTATGAAATGAAATGAAACAATGAATGCAAAGATGCAAAAGATACTTAAAGTCTAAATCTGCCTGCTCACAACCCTGCATATGTTTAAACATGAATACCTACTCCATGGCATGCTATAGTTAAGCTGGGTAATTTCCATGAAATAGTAATTCCTTTGTAGGTGGTTGCTTTTTACATAGAATTCAACATAATAAGTGGTTTTAGATTGATTGGAAATAAATAGTAAGTTATTTATGTATTATGAGCATTAAGTGTGAATTTGTGAACAAGCTTGTAGTTTGTAACATCACAGATTTTAGTTTGCGCCATTGTTAAGGTTATGAGAAATTCACGGATTTCGTGATCCACCAATGAGAAGACATCACAGAGACGCAATTTTGCAAATGGCGTCACTGTGATGTCTCCTTATTGGTGGATCACAAGATCAGTGATCCACTGTAAATGGAACCATTCTTTACACAAAATAGTAATTTATGTATTAAGAGCGTAAAGCGCAACTTTATTGCTAGAGCCATTAGCCGGGTTACACACTGGTGTCTTAAGACATCTGTCGTGTCGTACGGAATTGAATAAGACATGGATGTTTTTTGCATGTCTATGTCTTACGTGCGTTGCAGACGGCTAATTGTTGCGCTCAGTTGTTGACGGCTCACAGCCTCATTGCTAGTGCGCATGCGCCAGGGCGGTTGTCGTAAGTCATGTCTTACCAAACACCGACCAACCGGTCTCGTGCGACACATGTCTGAAGCAGGGATGTCGCGTCGCACTGAAGTCTCAAGCAGTGTGTAAGTCCCCCATTTAATAACATGGGTTGGTTTTCGATAAAAATGCCTCAGACACGACAGATGTCTTAGGCCGTGTGCATAGTGAAGCGTCCGAGAGCAAAGAGCCTAGAGCATAGAGCAAAGACTCGAATTCAAACACATGCTATAGTAATGTAGCTGTGCATAGTGGAGCAGTGCGTCAAGGTCACGCGAGGAGGTCTTGAAAGAGAAGAGCTGCGAAATCAAACAAGTTTGATTTCTCTGCTTTGCTCGCTTATCGATGCCAGCCGGTCCTGCCATTTTTCTGCGTTCCGTACCGCATTCAGCAGCATATGCTCGCTTTTAAAAATTTTTTAGAATCGGGTTTCATCAGTTTTCAAAATGAATGTTGATTTGCTGATAAAGTGAAATTTTAAAGTAAATTTGCTGATTACTGATTAGTGGAGTGTTCAAGAGGTAACCTTTATGGGACCAAAAGAATAGGAATCACCACAATCGCGTCATTCATAAAATATTTCTGTTCGTTATAAATGATTTAACCTGTACAGCCTACTAGAAATGATAAATTAATTTCTTGAATTTCTTGTTCCATAACGATCTGCGTTGTTAATATCAACTTTTTATTGTAAATTAACATGACTTGCAGTCAATTTTAATTGTGAATAAATAATAAATGTACTCACATTTTCGAGTTATTGAATCTCATTTTCAAGGTCTTGATTATATTATTCACAATTTAAAACTGAGTGCAAGTCGTTAAATTTACAACAAAAAGTTGAGATAAATTATTTTTTTTTACTTTTTGTTGTCTAACGGCTTTTAGTCAATTTTAATTGTGAATAAATAATATTTGTACCCACTAGTTTATTGATTTTATTATTCTCAAATTTATTATTTATTCATTATTTAATTTATTATTTTATGATTATTATTAGTTAATTTATTATTTATTCACAATTAAAATTGACTGCAAGTCGTAAAAAGTTTCTATTAACAACGCAGATTGTTATGGAACAAGAAATCCAAGATGAATTAATAAAACAAAATATTATCAATGCCCATAAATGTATCAGGAACACAAATCATCTGTGCTATTGATACATTAATTTATTAACTGTCTGTATCGTTAATAGATTTGTCATTCGAAATATTTTGTTTATTCATTTACTAGATGAATGTAACTATTTTAGAGGATAATGCAGGGGATATTCCCAATAATCAATAAAATATGCTTTTAATTAATAAATTTCACGATACATTTCGGCATGTAGTTGTGAACGAACTGGACAGTGGGGAGATGAACGCTGCTTCAACTCCTCACTATGAACACAGTAGTTCTTTGCTCTTTTATCGCGGACTCTAGGCTCCTTACTCTAGGCTCTTTTATGCTTTGCTCTCAGCTCCACTATGCACGTAGCCTAAGACACCAGTGTGTAGAGGCCCTAGCAGTTACTGCGTTATGCATAGAGGAGTGCAGTAATTTTGGGAGAGCAATAAATAAGCTTTTCGCGCGAATTACATACATTTTTCCTACAACTGCAGTTCTGGATTCCAACACAATAAAAGCTTGTAGTTTGTCCTAGCATCACAGATTTTAGCATGCACCATTGTTAAGGTTATGGAAATTTCACGGATTCCATGATCCACCAATGAGAAGGCATCAAAATTAAAACAAGCGTGAAGAAAACAGCTGGCGAGCGTAAAGTACTTTACCGCTCGCGTAGCAGTAGAGGTATTCTACAATCAGTTGTCAGTACTTAAAGAACTACTTTATGAGCAGTTGTAGGAAAAATATTTATTTAGTTTCATTATTGAATCTAAACTTGAAAATGTTCCTTAATAAATAGGCTAGTTTGTTTTCCACATCCGTGACCACTGACCTTTTTAGGTACGGTTTGCGGAAAAGTTGTGTATTTAAGATCTAGTTTCACTTTTTCTGTCGAAATAAAATGTTTTATATTGAACAAAAGTTCATAGAAATGTGTTGCAAACATTTTTTTCAATTATGTTATTGAAATTTTCAGGTCAAGCTCTAATTGAAAAAATGAGGCCTGATCTAGTGAAGAAATTCTCCCCTGTATTATCGGACTCCAGTTTGGTTGCTCGGTATCTATTTCAGTGTAATGCACAGTCTCCCTCGTGAGTATCCAAATCTCTGTAATAAAAATTATGATTTGTGTTTCCTTGAACTAACTGCTAACCTCGACCAGAGCTTATTCACTCGTGACAATCCACTTCAATACAATGATATTCAAGTATTATGTATTCAGATATTATTATTGAACGAGCGAAGCGAGTTCTTCCTTTTGACTTGAGGCGTTGTGTGTTTGTATGTTCCACGATAACTTTCGAACGCCTTTATCAATCAACTTCAAATTTGAAACACAGATTCTTGGTATCTTTAGACAGGTCAAGTTCGTTGGCCAGTGAAATTAACCGACTCCTTCATCCTTTTTGAGGCGAAACAAAAGGATAGGTTCTCAGCCCTTCGTTGATATATACTATAGTTAAGCTGGGTAATTTCCATGAAATAGTAATTCCTTTGTAGGTAGTTGCTTTTTACATAGAATTCAACATATATACGTTGATATATACCCATAGGTATATTACTATGTGAAGAAAATAGTTGTTTTCACCATATGGAATTCGAAATAGATTTCAAAATAATTTTAAATTTGAGTAATCATCAGCTGTAGGTGAATAAATGCGATCAGGCTTTTTATAGAATCTCTATCAGCTGATACACTAATTTCATTGCTCTGATAATTATATGGATATATAAACAGCTATTTTTTATGTGGTAAATATATATCTACTCTATAGATACACCAATTCCATAGCTCAAAGGTATATTAGTATGGAAGGTCTTTTTTATGGAATACTAGCTGGCTCGACGCGCGTTGCTGCGTTCTCATAAAAATTCTCCTTGATTTTATTATTCGCCACCTCCCGCTGAGGTTACCTTTCAAATTAGGAAAGAAGTTAGTCCTAGGGCTCTTCCAGCTGATCATAGAGGCTTTCTTGTTTTTCTCAATCACCACCTCTGAATGAAGAAACATTTCAAATTTAAACCTCCTACGACTGTAAGGGTAGAAGCTAGCTTTTTATTTTATTATTCACCACCTCCCGCTGAGGCTGCATTTCAAATTTCTAGCTAGCACTTCATTGGTTAACAGATGTCATCAACCTGGCATAATTACATTTCATCATACCCAGTCGTATGATTCCTACATATTGCAAGGCTCCAACTGTACGGTAGCCTAAATGCAAAGTGCAAAGTCTTTTGCTGTTCAAAGACAGTGTAAATAACGCCGCTGAGGGGCCTGCCATATGATTAAAAACTGTTGACTTCTATCAGCTGTTCCTTTAAGCTGTTTGGCCGGCAAGTTCAGTAGGTTAGGTCTATAAAATGGATTAATTAATAGTAATTATTAGCTCCCCTATTAAAATTTATGGTCAGAAACCATCCTCAATATTCACACAACATATTCCCAAAGTTTCATGCTAATCTGTCAAGTGGTTTTGAAGTCTATAGGGTTTAAAGTTTAGAGTCTATAGTCTATAGGTTTTGAAGTCTACATACATACAGACATTCATTTTTATATATAGACTAGCTATTGTGCCCGTCCTTCGTACGGATTATGTTTAGAAATAAGAATTTCGGCTTTTTTGATAGCAACGATCATGAAGTTGTTAGCAGCTTAGGTCCCGTTCATACGATACAGTTTTTTTGCGGTACGGTTTTTTTACTGTACGGCGTCAACTGTACTGTGATGTTCACACGGTCCGGCTTTGCTGCTTATCTTATTGCTGTGCTCTCCTCCTTCTTCCATTGCGCTTCCAGTTCAGTTTTATTTATTCCAGTCCAGGATTTTTTTATTTGTGTAAGATTTTTTTAAATAAGTTTCTTACTGAAGGTTTCTCTTAAATTTTGATCAAAGTACGCAAATTCTGGTTTCAATATTCTACACATTTTTCTCTCATTATTTTTATATTAATCTTAAGTCTTGTCCCACAAGGCGGGTCTCTCATATATTAGAGAAATTAAATTTTCACAATTAATATCTTCCACTTCTGGACACTGGAATTCACTAATAAGAAGATCAATGCTGAAGAATATCAATGAAGAAGATCAATGCTGACGATCTGAAGACTGCTTCCAGCGTAATAAGCGTATCGTTTGAACATATCCATTACCGGTACAATACATGTGCCACCGGATACGGATAGTTATTTTGCGGTACAGCTGATTTTAGTGATACAGTTTTCGAAGACAAAACCGAATGTAGAAACCGGCTAGAACAGCTTTTTTTACTGGATCCAGTCGAAACAGTATTGTGTGAACATACAATATGAAATTTACATGCAAACGAAAGCACTGCAAAATAACTGATACAGCAAATTTACTGTACCGCACAAGAACTGTATCGTGTGAACGGGCCCTTAGTAAACAACTTAGAATGTAAACAATTTAGCGAGAGGCATCAGAGAGAATATTTTTTGAGAACAGCTGATTGATATATCATGATAAATTACGTGATTTTTTCTAACATGGTAATAATAGTGCTACCTGGCGAATTCCCAAGAGCCTGGCACAAACCGAACCTTCCTAAAATGTTAATTTTTGTTTCGATAAATTGAAATTACAAAATTTTGTTTTTTTCAACAAAGAAATAATTGATAAAACATAAGATGAGCTTTAATTCACCAGACATATGTTTCCTAAAAGACTGCAATGCTCCGACTACACAAGTCTGCAGACAGCGTAAATAACGCCGCGAAGGGCCCACCATTTATATTTGAGAACAGCTGATTGATATATCATGATAAATTACGTGATTTGTTTTGATGTGGTAATAAAACTTAGAAGAAATGTATTCAAAATCGCACAATACTTGGTTTTTAAACGTTTATATTCTGTTGAAAAAAAAGTTAATTTAGTTTTTTATAGCTAAAGACATTGTCAATAATGTTTTCAATACTGTTCAATAACTAAAATCCCGATCGATGCTCTCGTTTTTGAGGAGAAGGCCGCGTAAAATGTATCCAAAATCGCACAGTACTTGGTTTTTAAACGTTTATTACTCTGTTAAAAAAAAAGTTAATTTAGTTTTTTATAGCTAAAGACATTGTCAATAATGTTTTCAATACTGTTCAATAACTAAAATCCCGATCGATGCTCTCGTTTTTGAGGAGAAGGCCGCGAAAAATACCTTTGCGGCCGTGACAGACAGACAGACAGACAGACAGACAGACAGACAGAAAGTGAGATAAGACTATTTTCGGCTTATTTAATGTATAAAACGTAAAAATAACCAAAAAATATACAATTCTGATAAATGTACAGACAAAACTCTAATTTTATTTATATAGATAGACTAGCTGGCCCGACGCGCGTTGCTGCGTTCTCATAAAAAATTCTCCTTGATTTAATTATTCGCCACCTCCCACTGAGATCTGAGATTACATTTCAAATTTTAAGCTTCTAGGACTATTATGGAAGAAGTTAGTCCTAATCCTAGGGCTCTTCCAGCTGATCAGAGAGGCCTCCTTCGTTGTTTTCTTACTCACCACCTCTGAATGAACATTTCAAATTTAAACCACCTACAACTATTGGGGCGGAAGCCAAGTTTTTAATTTTATGATTCGCCACCTCCCACTAAGGTTACATTTCGAATTTTAACCTTCTAGGACTATTAGGGAAGAAGTTAGTCCTAGGGCTCTTCCAGCCGATCATAGTTTCATTCAGTTTTCCGGTCCTTTGTTGTTTTCTTAATCACCACCTCTGAATGAAGAAACATTTTAAATTTAAACCTACGACTATAAGGATAGAAGCTAGGTATTTGATTTTATTATTCGCCACCTCCCTCTGTGGCTTCATTTCATATTTATAGCTGCATTGGTTAACAGATGTCATCAACCTGGCATAATTACATTTCATCATACCCAGTCATATGTTTCCTACATACTACAAGGCTCCGACTACACAGTACAGGCAAAGTCTTTGCGTTTCAGACAGCGTAAATAACGCCGCTAAGGGGGTGCCATATGATTAAAAACTTTTGACTTCTATCAGCTGTTCCTGTAAGGATGGATTTCTCCTTTTTGTGTCCTTCAGCGAGGACTTTTTAACTCCCAAACTTCACAGGAACCATCTCGGGACTATTCTACATTGTACCTGAAAATTTCATAAAAATCGGTTCAGCGGTTCCGGAGTCTGTAGGGAACATACATACATTCATCTTCTATATAAAAATGAATGTCTGTCTGTATGTATGTATGTTCCCTATTGACTTGAAAACTACTTGACCGATCGGCATGAAACTTTGGGAATATGTTGTATGAATATTGGGGATGGTTTCTGACGATAAATTTTAATGAGGGGGCTAATAATTATTATTAATTAATCCATTTTACAGACCTAACCTACTGAGCTTGCTGGCCAAACAGCTTAAAGGAACAGCTGATAGAAGTCAACAGTTTTAACCATATGGCAGTCCCTTAGCGGCGTTATTTACACTTTTTGGAATGCAAAGACTTTGCATGTAGGCTACTTTACAGTCGGAGCCTTGCAAGTAGGAAACATATGACTGGGTATGATGTATGATGTAATGTAATTATGACATCTCTTACCCAATGCAGCTAGAAATTTGAAATTCAGCCTCAGTGGGAAGTGGCGAATAATAAAATCAAAAACCTAGCATCTACTCTTATAGTCGTAGGAGGTTTAAATGTGAAATATTTCTTCATTCAGTGGTGGTGGTTAAGAAAACAACGAAGGAGGCCTCAATGATCAGCTGGAAGAGCCCTAGGACTAACTTCTTTTACTAATTTGGAATGTAACCTCAGCGGGAGGTGGCAAATAATAAAATCAAGGAAAATTTTTATGAGAATGCAGCAACACGCGTCGGGCCAGCTAGATATAAATCTATAGATACACTAATTCCATTGCTTTTATGTATAGGTATATGAGTACGGTAGGTCTTTTTTGTGGAATATAAATCTGTGTATCAGAGCAACGATGAACTTAAACTTCGTGATAGATGTCTTGTGAATTTTATCTAAATAAGTATCTTCAAAACAGCAGTTTTTCGTTACCACCTTCCTCAACGATAAGCTTCCCAAATGAGTTTCTCTTTCCAAAATTAGTTGTTTGCAAGCGAGTTCTCCAGCCCGTTGGGCTCACTAGTTATATTCACTCTTGGGTGCAAATTTACCAAGCTTACTGACAAGTTTGTTTTTTCGGAGGATGAAGCCCACATAGGTCTTAGACCTGTGCGTGGGTAATGAGTTAGATGATGATTGATGAGGACATAGTTTTAGGTGGGTTCCGAATTACTGGGAAGTCATTACATATCGTTACATATCAAAAACATAATCTTTTACTTTTAACATCAGTTTTACTTTAAAATTTGTATGAGCTGACCGTAATATTCGAGATGGTGCTGCTCCTCTCAGCCGCTGGTGATGAACAAATCTGTCGCCAGGCATCAAGCTTCATTTGGCTACACATTATTCAATTCGCCCGCAAAATATTTATCAAACATCGTATTTGGCAATCGATACCAGTTAGGCTACATGTGTCAACAACATGTTATTAGTTAAATTAGTGTTCAACAACATGTTCCAGTATAATCAATCTGGAGGTGAGCTAGTTGCTGTAATTAGAGGAACTAACGTTCGCTTAACTTTTGGAAAAATTTGATGGAACTAAAAAACTTGGCGGATGTATTTTCAAGAATATATTCTCTATCAATTACCTAATTTTCATAATTCAATACGTAAATATCAGAATAGAATGTTTCACCATATTTTATGCATAGAATTTATAGCCATGTAATGGAAAATTTTGCTTTAATACTTACTGTTATGTGTAGCTTTACAATATTAAAAATATTTGTTGTCTGAAATCGTACAGTAAAATTATTATATTTTCTTTTATTATTCCTTTATTTATTTTGTATTATTATACATTACTTTATTTTGTTACTTAACAATTAATTATTTATTATAACGATTGCCGGTTCATAAGATTGCGTCTTTGCTACACGATTGTTTTTCACTGTAATTGAAAGAAATAAAGATGATTTTCTTCAGAGGCGGACGCTTTCAGTCACGTTCATCATGAGCGGGCGTTGAACCGTATAAGGCCCAGAGGAAAATTTTTCAACCACCGTGAACAATAAGTTGAAGTGAATTGTTATTATGTTTTATTATTCGTAGGGGCGAAGGAGCTTTCCATTCTATGATGACTGGAATGGGATGGGCTAAAAATCCGATGCTGAAAAGGATCCATCTGCTGAATAAAGAAGTGCCAGTCACATTGTTGTATGGTGGAAGGTCGTGGATAGATAACTCAGCTGGAGAGAAAATAAGGGAGAGAAGGAAGGAAGGCTACGTCAATGTTCAGGTATGTCAATGTTCAAAACAAAAATAAAATATATAAATATAATTTGGTGATATTCTCCATCGCGTTAATTGGAAATCATTTCTACAAATTGATTCAAAAGTTTTAACAATGAATGATGCTATTTTTCGACGACACGTAACTCAGCATTTTAGCTAAGGGCAATGACAATATCCATTCTGAAAACATTCGAACTGTGACAGCTGCAGTAGATGCAGCTCAGTAATTGAGTCATTATTGTCAGGAATGGCTCGTTTTATTACCGCGCAACTTTCTTCATATAGAATCTAGATTCTAGACGCTGTCTCTAGTATATTCTTAAGCATTCACGGTCGGACATTCACGACAGTGAATGTGAAAAACCGACTGGCGCGACACCAATATGGAGCGGTTTAAAATGGAACGGAGCGGTGTGAATGTCTGGAGCGGTCGTGGAGCAGTTTGGAGCGGTTGTGAATGTCCAGCTTCAAGTGGCTGACGTGTCATGGTGGCTAGGCGTTATAGTAATAACTATTATTGTTTGAGTGTCATTGACTATGACTGTTAAACCAGTCAGAACCATTTGTTCAATGGCGTTTGGTTTTCGCTACGCTAGGTTCGATCAGACAGCGGACATCACTACGTAATACAGAATCAGCTGATATCGTCGCGTAACATCTTATCATTGTGTTTTTGGGATGATGCTACATTCAGCTGATTATGTGTAACAGAATGATGCTACGTGATGGGGTTTTGCTTCAGAATTGCTGTCTAGACCCAACTTTAGTGAAGTTTCGTTGCAATCATATGAACGATTTAGTTATAAAGATGAAATTGCCAAAAATCGATATTTGCCCCCTTTTTTTTGGAATGGACTTTACCAACTCAGAAGGCTTTCCGGGCATGCCACCAAATATCCCCCTCAAAGTTCCAATGCAATCATATGATCGGTTTAGTTATAGAGATGAAATTGCCCAAAATCAATATTTGCCCCCCCCCCCCTTTTTTTGGGGTGGATTTTACCTACCCAGAAACCATCCCAGGTATGCCAGCAAACATCCCCCAGTTACATCACAATCGGGTGAATGGTTTAGGCTGGCATAAAGGACGCACACGCACATTCATTTTTATATAGATTATAATTCATTTATTTGAAAAGTTCGTCTTATGAGTCATGTATTAATTTCCATTTAAAATAATTATCCAAAAAATATTCAAAATGGTTATTGGAAGTCGTTTTTAATAATTATGGTGTACGATATTTCACTCTTCGATGACCGACAAGAACCATTTTGTGAATGGGGCTTTGTTGGTTCTCGGCACTCATGCGCATGTTTGTTTACTTCACACCGTATTGCAGTGCTCCCAGATATGGGACCCAGCCAGCAGCGGATAATAGAGAATTGCCAACATCAATGTGCGAATTTACAACACCAACCAAGCAGTGCTGTCTAGTTCACAGGTCTGACGCAAGCAGACAGTTGGTGTGTCACCGCAGTCAGTTGTTTTTTGCAACAACGCAATTAATTCCAACCGCCTAATTTGATGGTGCGAAGTGTAGTGTCTATTCTATTCTGTGGCAGCACTCCAAATTTTTAACCGACTTCCAAACAGGAGGAGGTTCTCAATTCGACCTGTTCTTATTTGCTTTGTTTTTACATCAATTGTTCGAACACTATTGAACCGATTACGATAAAAAAAAAACCTTCAAATGAAAGAGCATGATTAAGCGGTGGTCCCGTCCAAGTTTTGCAAGGATCGGCCCAATATTAAACGAAAAAGAGCATTCAATCGAAGTCTTCATTTCAATTTTGTTCAAATAGGATAGTTTCACACATAACCGTTGTCGTTTACCAGGCTCATTGTATCATATGGAGCGCTTCACACCTACCCGATTTTTGAAATCATAGATGATGCAATGCAATTATGTCGGGTAAACCACATCGGTTACCCGAAGCCTGGTTATGTGTGAAACTAGCATAATGTCCCGTTTTGACCAATCAGGTGAACTCAATTTGAATTAAGAATAAGAAGAACAGAATATTACATTTCTGTTCATATGATCATTGTAAATAATTTATCCATCTATTACAAACACAATCAAGTAAAGAATACATTTCACAACAATAATTGAACAATATTCTTCCAAGTTATTAATTTTTTAGCATATTCTTCAGTTATTAATTTATTAATGTAGGTAATTCCGAAAGGGACCACATTAAAATGACGAATTAATGGCCATTTCACTTTTAAGAAGCCTTTCACTATTATAGTTTTCCTAGGTACATATTCTACGTTAAACAGCTGTAGAATTTTACTTAGTTTATTAACTTTAATATAGGAAGACTAGCCGGCAGACTCGCTTCGCTCGCCTTAACCGTCTAGCCAGGGGGCTCCGCCCCCTGGACCCCCGGGGGGTCCAACTAATTTCCATTGTGATTAGATTAATTTACAGAAATAGGTGATTTTGGGAAGAATTTTGATACCATTACTTAGTATGCATCTAGGGTCTTAATCAAACATATACATTATATCATATTTCACTCCATGTGGCCTTGAGGTTCTTGAGAAATTGTGATCAACTGAATTCCAAAAATCCTAAATTTTGAGATGAATCATGTAACCCTATTTTTCACGTGTTTAGCACCCCAGCTGAAAATTTGAACTTTTTTGGCCTTGTGGCTCTTAAAACAAATTATTATATCATTAATATACCTAACCTACTGAACTTGCCAGCCAAACAGCTTAAAGGAACAGCTGATAGAAGTCAACCGTTTTTATCATATGGCAGACCCCTTAGCAGCGTTATTTACACTGTCTTTGAACAGCAAAAGACTTTGCACTTTGCATGTAGGCTACCATACAGTCGGAGCCTTGCAATATGTGGGAAACATATGACTGGGTATGATGAAATGTAATTATGTCACCCATGTAGGCTACCATACAGTCGGAGCCTTGCAATATGTGGGAAACATATGACTGACTGGGTATGATGAAATGTAATTATGCCAGGTTGATTACATCTGTTAAGTACACGTCTAGGGCCTCAACCAAACTTTTCAAAAATCGTCGATTTTGGGCCCATTTTGGGGCTAATTTTGAAACTTTTTTCCAAGGTACATCTAAGGCCGATACTTAACATGAATACCAAATTTTATCTGATTTGACCTTATGGTTCTCTAGAAATTGTTGTCACCTAAATTTTCAAAAATCTTCAATTTTGGGGTAAATTTTGGAACCCTTTCTTAGCACGCGTCTAGTCCCCCTACTGAATACGTGTACCAAATTTTATCGTTTTTGGTCGAGTGGTTCCTGAGAAACTGTGATGAATGAGTCAGTCAGTGGTATTTCGATTATATATATATATATATAGATAGATTTTTAGTTACTTTAGTTTATGTTATATTGATTTTCTAATTTGATAAATATTATAATGTAGGCTATAAGAAATTTCTCATGTTTTCAAAGTTTGAATATTCAACTAAAAAGCTTGAAATAAAACCAATTTTAAAACAAAAAAAGAAACCAACTTCATACGATAAAGATTTTTAGTACGTGAGTATTTAATTTTTGAGTATCATTTCATTTAAGTTGGGGTTTTTTTTTTTTTTTTTTATTGCTGATGCTCACATGAGTCCGAGACTTGTGCGTGAGTAATGAGGTGAATGATTACACATAAATGCCTGACGGTGGAGCGGGATTCGAACCCACGACCACTTAAACGACAGCAAGTTGAAGTTGCGACGCCCCAACCAACTGCGCCAAGCGGCCCGCCCAATAAATTGGTTTTATTTTAAGCTTTTTAGTTGAATATTCAAACTTTGAAAACATGAGAAATTTCTTATAGCCTACATTATGATATATTTATCAAATTAGAAAATCAATATAACATAGACTAAAGTAACTAAAAATCGTCCTATAATATAAAAGTTAATAAACCAAGTAAAATTCTACAGCTGTTTAACGTGGAATATTGTATTTAGGAAAACTATAATAGCAAAAGTCTTCTTAAAAGTGAAATGGCCATTTAATTCGTCATTTTAATGCGGTCTCTTTTGGAATTACCTACACTAATAAATTAATAACTGAAGAATATGCTAAAAAATTAATAACTTTGAAGAATATTGTTCAATTATTGTTGTGAAATTTATTCCTTATAATAAATAATTGAGTGTGTTTGTGATTAGATGGATAAATTATTTAAAATAATTGAGTATCATTTCATTGAAGACGGTTTCTTTTTTTTTTTTGTTTTAAAATTGGTTTTTATTTAATACGGTTTAAAAAACGTTGTCTATCTTTTCCAATTTCCAGACGTTTGAGATAATTGAGCTGTGTTCTTGAAATATAATTAAGTTATTTTCTTGATTTACTATTTTTATTGATAGCTTTATATACAATAATAAATTATACAATAAATTCTGAAGAAAGCCCTCACATGGGCAACATCCTGTATGTAAGGAACGAGTTCTTATTTTTATTCAAGGTTACAAAAAGTGACTAACTACAATAATTGAAAAAAAATACAATTTTGGAATTAGAGATTACAAAAACAATAACTGATGAAAATGAAATAATAGCAGAATAAATAAATAATATAATAAATAAAATGAGGCAATAATGACATCAATAGAAATACTGAAACCATTGAAAAAAATCATATTCTTTATTTTAAAAAGTACAATCGGAAAACGTATGAAAACCTTCAGTCTGTGCAGTTAGATTGCAAAATTACGCTTATGGGGTGTAGTGCTGCCAATCTGCACAATTTAAATAGCCAAGAAATCCAATTGAAGTTCGGTATTTTGGAGGACACGTCAAGCCTGTCGGTCCCAGCTACATAATAACAGTCGTTAAGTCACATCTTATACTTATTCGTCTCTGTACTTATTCAAGTGCGACCTTAAGGCCCGCCGCATATTGCACCCAGCACACGCACAGCCCATCCAATCACCACCCCAATTCCACGCCTACAGATGGGTCTGTGACCGCACATTGGAACACAGTCAGAACCCAGCCATGGACAACGCTACCGCGATGCTTCTCGATCTTGAGTCGGAGTCCGACAAGGAAAATTTAGCATAACTGATTTTATTGACTAAAAAAGGAAAAAAAAACGAAACGAAATAAATATTTATGTAAAAGGAGTTCCCATGGAGAGTTTAAGCTAAGTCAAGAAATTTCAGAAAATGTTTTTAGGCAAAGTTTTCGGCTTAACAAGGATCAATTTGGTGAAATCCATGAACTCATCAAAGAAGACATAACTGGAGGAGAGTGCAACGCCCAATAATCAAAGTGAGGAGAAGCTATCTGTGTACTTGTATTGTACAACTCACGATATCCTTGAGACAAATCAGCTTTTCTGTATCCATCTTAAAACAAAACTAACCCACGGCACACGAAATCTGTATCTCTGGCACAAACGCGTCCACGCGTGGATGTCGACTGAGTGTGCTGTGTGTGTGCAACATGCGGTGCAGTACAGCCAACCATGCTTCACATAGCATCCCACGTGTGGGCTAAGCGTGTGCTGGGTGCAATATGCGGCGGGCCTAAACGTCTGAAACCAGACCAGAGAAAACCAGGTCACACGGTATTATTGTTTGAAGTGGAAATAGCAACACAACACAAAGAGAAGGTTTAAATGGATTTCTCATTTACCCCTTAGTTTGGATTAGTTAATCATTTATGATAAACTGGGCGTTTGAGAAAGAGCGAAAAATAGAAAGTAAGTTACGTCTTTTGATAGAATGTCAACAAAACATGAAAACAGCTCGCTCATAAACCTTTATGAAATAGCATTGCCATAACACTCCTTACTGCATTCAACGGTTTGCACGGACTATAGACCACTTGTATCTGGTCGAATGTCGGATGTCAGCAAAATTAATGAAATTGTCTTTAAAACATTCAACTTTTAATTGTATACAAACTTCTCTCTACAACACATTTCAACTTTCTATCTGATTTTCTCTGCACTAGTGACAGAAAACTTTGAGCAAATAGACGTAACGATCTGTTTAGTTAGGCACTACGCTCTTCAATTACCATGAAAACTTAGATTGAGATAGCAAAGTTATCAGAAAGCTTTTGTTTAATCACGTTTTTATTTTTTCCAGATGATACCTGGAGCAGGACATCATGTTTATGCTGACAAATGTGAAGTTTTTAATAGATATGTCAATGAAGCGTGTGCAATATTTGATAAAAGTGACGAAGATGCCAGAAGAGGGAATCTTCAGGTCGAATCTGATTGAGTATTGTAGTTTGTAAGCTGTTTTGAACTTGAAATTTGTATATAAGGTGACGGAAATGCTGAAGGGTACTGAACTCTCGCCGCCTATGTTATGCTATTTATTCTCTATTACTGAGTAGAATTGTTGAAAAATAAAAGTGAACTCGTTTTATCTGAATAATAAAAATGTATAAGATGTTTACCAAGTAAACGTTGAAGCTAATGATTTGTACTTGTTGAATGGCATATTGTTTATTAAAAAAACATTAAACGTTTTGTTGCATCAACGGACATTTATGCTGCTGTAGTAAACAGGGTGTCTACTAGTTCCTAATTGTAAAATTCCCGACTATTTCCAAAATTCCCGACCTCTAAAGTTCTATAAAACCAATTTTACTAAAGGTAATATATTCCACGACATTTCGATAAACGGCGGTAGTAACCAAGACTCTTTTACCTAGAAATTGTGAGGGATTCCTTGGGCTTGCGGGTATGAGAACCCAAGAGCAGCGGAGACAGATGCAATACCGATAGCGTGAATTAGTCTGCAATGTTGATTCCTAACATTCATAGGGGCGGATCCAGCAATTTGCGGTTGGGGGGGGGGGCGGCCCGGGTTGTTTTAAAATGAGGCCTAAAATTGTTCACCTATTGCCTGTAGTGGTATAATATTATACTGTCAATACAAAATGATTCATGATTAAACGCCTTAACAACGTCCCATACTGCCAAAAAACCCAAAAACTTCAACTAATGGGTGTAAATAGAATAAAATTTCTGAGTGTAACAATTAATGTAACAAAAATTTCAAGTTCAATCCATAATTTAATGTTTGTATCTCACATAAACATTGAGTGGGAATACCCCATTGAAATGTTCATAATATGAACTACAAAAAAATATGTTATTGGTTAAGACAGCAGCTATCAATTGAATTGAAAGATGATATTCTATGAATAGATAATATGAATCCTGGGCGCTGACTAGATTTCACACAGAAGAATTATTTCTAAAAAATCTCTTCGTCCTCTTTTTAAACTCATCATTGGGCAGAGTTCTTGTTTCCAGGGACAACCATTGTTCCCTTTTAGCCCTGCTTTACATTCACCCAGATAACACAATCATTGATCACCCTAAATCCTTAGTCCAAAAATGTGGGACTCTTGACTGTCCACTGTCTGCTATAAAACTATTGTTCAATAAAAAATAGAGATTTATTCGAAAAATAATTACATTATGAGGTACTTGTTTCTAAAAAGTATAAAAATTATGAAACACAAATTTTAATAACCTTCTTTCAATGTGTATCGTCACACCACACAAAACAGTAGCATAACTATAAAGGGTCAGTCTAGGATGGAGGATGACCAATGATGTTGTTGGGAGAGTTAGACTCTCGGTACAATAATTACAATAGTAATTTGTAATTTGGAGTAGTAGAGCTCTAAAGATAAATTGAAGCAATATACTTCATTTATTTATTTGATACAAATATTCTTTGGAGGCAACAGGCAATATACCCAAAACTGCCTCCTTAACATAAATACAACATTCTAAATAGTGTAAACCACAAGCAAATTTAAAGAAATTGAGAAAAACGTACTAAATACAAGCATAGGCGCCGACTTGTCAAAATTATTGGGGGGGCTCTAACCGGGTGGTCCGGGGGTCCTCCCCCGGAAAAATGTTGAATTTATAAGACCTAGAAATGCTTTATTTAACTACGCAGTACATAGAACATAGGCACACAAAAAAATCACATTTTACTCTTTTAGACACTATATTAAACTAAAAATGTACAAAACTAAAAATAACATAAAGACTACGGTATAAAATATTATTATTATCATTCAAAAAGTCAAATTTTTGGAAGAAAAAAAGCGTACGTCTATTTATTAAAAATACAGAGAGTATGAAGAATAAATTACTGTATTTAGCCCAATATATATATACATATTGATTGGTTGGCCAATGTCCCTAAATCATAGACAAATTTTGAATTTATAAGACCTAAAAACGCTGTATTTAACTACGCAGTATAAAGAATATAGGCACAAACAAATCACATTTTACTCTTTTACACACTAAAATAAACTAAAAATGAACAAAATTAATGAACTAAAAATAGCATAAAGAATATCTAATATTACTCAAAAAGCCAAATTTTTAGAAGATGAAAAGCCTACGTCTACTTACTTAAAATACAGAGAGTATGAAGAATAAATTACTGTATTTAATTCAGTATACATACATATTCATTGATTGACCAATGTCCTTCTCCTTAAACCATTGAAAAAGTATACCTTCTGACTTCATTGCTGCTTATAAATTCGTTTATCACCGTACGCAAGTCAACTTCGTCTAGGACATCACGGTGGGCGTGAAGGACTGCTAAATTGTTTAGCCGTTTCTGTCCCATTGTTGACCTCAGATATGTCTTCAGTCGACGGAGTACACTAAAAGAGCGTTCTGCCGTTGCTGACGAAATTGGCGCTACTTGAAGAAGCTTGATCACTTTAACCACTTCTGACAGCATTTCTTTAATGGCTGGTTCTTGTGAAAGATATTTCCTTACATCACGCATTGATTTCAGTTTTGAATTATTTTGCCTATTAATATCGGCTAACATGTTTAGATGTAGTTGCAACCTTTCAACATCCAGGTCATTTTTAAAAAACTCTTTTGACTGTTCGAAACTTGAACCTTCTTTGTTCGCCACTAACACACTCAAACACTCTTTTTCGACCGCAATGAGCCGCGACAAGCCCGTGGACTCAAAGCGTTCTTTGATGCAAGATCGCACCGTTTCACACACCTCGATGTAGAGAGCTTTGAAGTAGTCCTTCGGGGTGCTGAAGTTATGTGGTGAGCTGGCTTTGTTGTTTTCATATCTTTTTGGAACGCGCTGTTTCCTTGGAATCGCAGGCTCTTCTACTTGTGAAAATTTGTTTTTTAAGCACGACTTCCAAAATTCCTCAAAGCAATCTTGCTTTTCATCTAAAATGCTAATCAATCCTTTAAACATGCCTTCCACTTCAGTTACACTTAGATGAGGGCTCTGAATGTTTCCGTTAACTTCTTCTACTACGTTCATTACATGGCAATATAAATTCAAAAATAAATAAGTCTTGAACAGTATCATAGATTCAAGAAAATCCGCACATTTATAACCTGCTTCAGTTTTGTCTGTTGAGGAAAATGCCTCAAAAAACTGTAGGAGATCTTCGTTGTTTTTCAAAATCCTCTGTATACTTGAAGCTCGCATTGTCCATCGGGTCGGGCAAAGTGGTCGAAGATTGGCTTGATCATTTCCACTTTCAAGGCGTATGTTTCTAAATAAATTAATTCTTTTGTTAGATTCCTTAACTGTATTTATTAGATATTTGGCTAAGGCCATAACATCCCTCATGCATGAGAGGCAAGAAAGGCTGTCCTGCACTGCTAAGTTCAAACTATGGGCTGTACAGTGCACGTAGTGTGCCTGGGGCTGAATATCCAAAAGTAACTTTTGCAGGCCTTTAAATTTTCCTCTCATGTTTGCCGCTCCGTCATAGCACTGTTCTCTCAATTTTTCAATTGGTAAATTAAGCCGCGCAAAAATGTCCTTAACAATTTTGAAAAGAGTTTGTGCCTTGGTATTAGGAGTCTCATATAAGCCAATAAAGTCTTCATTGATTATTAAATCGTCACTTACAGTTCGAACACAAAATGACACTTGCTCATGAATCGATATATCACTTGTTTCGTCCACAATAATTGAAAAGTGTTCACTGCTCTTGATTTTAGCTAGCACTGAGCGCACAACAGATTTGCCCAATATATCGATTATCTCATTTTGAACGTCATGTGAGATCCATTTATACCCGGAACGCCCCAACCAGTCTTTTAACTCAGGAACGTCTTTTTTCCTAAGTTCTAGCAATTGCAAAAAATTTGAGTTGACATCTTCATGTCCTCTAATGGCCAAACCTTGCCGGCAAAGGTACTTAACTGTTGTAAAAATAATCTCAAGAGCCAAACGGGCTTTCTTCATGTCACTGTTCAATTGATAATTTAATTGAGCGGCTACGCTTGGTTTTGCTAAAGATGAAAGTTTTAAAACTCCTTCCTTATGCACAGACATATTTTCATGAGTACGAAATTTGTCTAATCCCTTTTTCCAGTTAGAAAAGCCAACAGTAGTAAACGCATCTTCTTTCTTGGTAGTCAATTGTAGAAGGCCTTTGGCCTCTGCCTCTTTGCAGGTCTGACAAAAAACTTTATCCATTGTTGCGTCATATTGTAACCATTTATATTTACTCACACAAGACTTCTGGAACGATCTTCCTCCAGTAGGCTTGTCATTAGGTTTCGTATTTTGCTGTGAAAAGCTCACGCCTGACGTTGAAGCAGTTTTTTCGACATTTGCCGGGGTTGCAGTGTCAATGCGCGGCTTTTTAGTAATAAATTTATCCATTATACAAAAAAAATCACAAATGCAGAAGCCGACAAAATAAACACAAAATACACACTAAACACTGTGCACAATTCTAACAATTGCAGCCCTAACAACACATGAAATTAGGTTATTCGCGAACGCAGCCGTGTCATAACTCACTTGACAAGCGACTATCACAAGACAGACTAGAGTGAGTGCAGGTGCAGTGGCGCAATGCTTCAAAACTCCTCTCTCTTTGGCTAAACTTACTCAGTTTTACGACGTATTAAGTTCGTAAAAGGATAACACAGTATGACATTGTGTTGAGAGTAATTGGTTTAGTATTTTTTTTTTTTTTTTTTTTTTTGAGGATGAAGCCCACATAGGTCTGAGACCTGTGCGTGGGTAATGAGTTGGATGATGGATGAGTTGGACCTACAGTTTTAGGTGGGTTCCGAACCACCAGGAAGTGATTTTACAGCAGAGAACAGTGTCTTTTTTGCTGGCCAATCTAATCGGTCACCGTTACGAACAGGACCTACGAGAACGCAGCTTATCTCTATCTGATTGAACAGATACCTGCTACGCCTCGCGGCTATCACTTCCCTGCTGTACTGTTTAAAGAGTTTAAAGTACCGTATCACGAAATGCTTTAAACTTACAAGCAAAATGAAATTATCCTTCTCGACAAATTATTGGGGGGGCTCCGCCCCCCCAACTGAATTTTTGGGGGGGCTCGAGCCCCTCGGGCCCCATGGAGTCGGCGCCTGTGAATACAAGTATAAAGAAAAAAACGTGATTAAGAAGTTCTTATTCAAAAAATTACTGAACTATTGTGAGAAAAATGAAAATAATGAACATGATGATGGAAGGGCCAAGTGGGATAGGAAAATATGAATGAAAGGAAAACAGGGAGAGAAGAGTAGTATAATAGTAGTAGAAGAAGAAGAAGAAGAAAAAGAAAATCCAAAACAAATTGATGTAAAATATATTTTAGGGTGCAGGTTTATTGATGAGAAAGCAATGTGTGAATCTTACTTTTAAAGACTCCCAGGCTGTCTGAGAATATATCCACTGAGCCACCCAGACCATTCAGCAGCCTAGGCATGTGATTCAAGGGTGTAAAGTACCTATTTGTAGTCAGAGATATGTGAATAAAGGATGCCATCTTCGTTGCAGAGTGGGTACAGCAATACAGATCCTACTCAGAAGATATGAAGAGTCCACTTTGTTGTTAAGAATTTTATAGAGCATTATAAGGAACAAGACATCCCTTCTTAGTCTCAAAGTGACAACCCCAAACAGGGACCTTAGTTGCTGGGATGGAAAATCAAGCTTACATGAATGGCCAAATCATTTAAAGTAAAGGTATCAGGAATTTATTCTGCATCTTTTCCAGTACACTGATGTATGTTACCTGATATGGGCTCCATACAGGAGCAGAATTCTCAAGCAGACTTCGCACAAGGGATTTGTATAGGTATAAGATTGGTTCCCAATTCTGAAATCCCAAACACGTTCTGAATATGAATCCCAACAGCTGATTACTTCTGTTTGCCAAGTAATCAACATGCCTATTGAAATCAAGCCGGGTGTCCATTTGAATTCCTAGGTCCTTGTGAGTGGCTACATGATCCAGTGTGTCTTTATTGACAGTATAATCATACTGGAAAGGGTCTCTTTGTCTCTTGTAAGTCATTACCTTGCATTTTGATACATTCAACTTGAGACCAGAGTGAGTACACCACTCATGCAGAGTTTCAATGTCCCTTTGCAAGAGCTGACAATCATCAAGGGAATTTATTTCTCTGAAAATTTTTGCATCATCAGCAAACATCAGACACTGTGAATTTTGTAGATGATTAGGAAGGTCATTAATGTACAACACAAACAGTAAAGGACCCAGGTTTGAACCCTGTGGCACACCTGAAACACTGCAAAAAGATTTTGACTTACAATAATTGTAGACCACATACTGAACTCTATTGAGAAGATAGCTCCTCAAGAATTCTGTAGCTGAAGAACTGCATCCAACTTCTTCCATTCTTCCAAGTAAGACTTCATGGTCCAGGGTGTCAAAAGCCTTGGAGAAATCAGTATAAACATCAACTCGACCTCCACTATCCAAGGCACCCAACACCCTGTCCACAAACTCTAAAAGGTTTGTTGTAGTTGACTGTCCAGGAAGAAACCCATGCTGTGCAACTGAGATCTTGGGCCGCACATATGGAAGAAGCTGTCCATACAGAATTTTCTCAAATACTTTAGCAAAAATATTTTAAATTGCTATAGGTCTAAAGTTACTTGCCACACTCCTACTACCAGATTTAAATACTGGGGTAATCCTAGACATTTTCCAAATATCAGGGAACCTTGAAGATCTCACACATAGATTGAATAGAAAATGCAATGGCAAACACAAGAGCTCCCAACATCCCTTGACCACTAAGGCTGGTATTCCATCTGGTCCCCCTGAACTACTGGGTTTTAGTGACTTTATTGCGCACTCAACATCTTTGACAGATACATAACTAAAATGAAAAGAATCATTGTATACTTGTGCTGTATTGCACTCAAAAGCATTACTATATCCAGATAAAGAGGAAATGCTCTTGGATCTCAGGAATATTAAAGTCCCCCATCACTATGCACTCATTCAATCCCAGGACTTGATGAGAAGACTCAATAAATTCAAAGTAATCCAAGTAAGTTTAGAGATGGGTAGCTGGTGGCATGTATAGGGCATTGAAAAAATAACTTGTTTTGTGAACATCCACCTTTACCCATATACTTTCAAAATCCGCATGAATGAGAGAAGTAAACATTTCAGCATGAAAATTATTTTACGGCAATCAAAACACCTCCACCTCTCGTCAACTGCCCGGAACGATCACGACGAAAAACCTGGTACCTACCATCGAATAACTCAGAATTACCGATTTCGACATACAACCAAGTCTCCATCACGACAATAATGTCATAATCACAACTACATAAAGACACATAAAACTCGTGAACTTTGGTACACAACCCCCTTACGTTTTGATAATAAATAGAAAGTTCAGAGACACTCATTAGGATAACAGGAAAACGGAATAGGGAAGAGCAGACATGAAATGATATATTATGGTTGATGAATTCACTACATATAATTAGAAAGTAAACTAAGAAGAAGAATATTAATAGTTAGAGCTATATTATGGCTACATGGATATTTATTCCAAAATGGGGGTTCGGGGTAATCCCCAAGAAATTTTTTGAAAAATTACCTCTCTAAAGCCACATTTCAGGTGATTCTAAGCAATAATTCTTCTAACTTAACACTTCAACACACGTTATGGGCCAATGCAAATTTTATCTAGTTCTTTTGGGAGATCCGACATTACTTGGAGCTTTCACTCTTCTATACTTGATCCCTCACTGCTCCTGATTGGGGTACCGTAGAGATAGAGTACCATAGGATACTTGAAAATGTATTTCCAAAAAATTGAGGTGTACTCCTCCTTGAAAACGTTTTTAAAATAACAATTCATACAAAACCACATTTTAGCGATTCCTGACATCTTCTTTGACTTGCCAAAAATTGTCTTACAATGGCTTTCAAAAATTCATTTTTTTATCGAGGGGGGGAATATCACCCCGATTCCTTCCATAGTTATGCCACTGGCACAAACTGTTAATGAAAAATGAAATTCACAAGAAAAAGTACGTATATTATTCGCAATTGAAAAATTATTCTGTAATTAGCCAAAATCTCCCAACAATTTTTTGAGGATCCAGGATCTAGGCTCTAGGGTGAGTATCTGAGTGAATGTAAAGTAGTGCTAAAAAACAAGTCTGCTTCTTCTGCCATGGTAGTCCTCAGCCATGTATTGACAAGCTGCAGAATCCAGAAAAACCTTTCAAAACTGGCATCATTTTTAGACCAAGTAATGAAGTACACAATAATTTGCAATAAAAAATCAATTGTTGGTTAAGCATTGCTGTCTCATTTTCCTCCCTTGTCAGCAACTTTGGAAACTCTCCCTCATTTTCTTCTACTTTTTTATCCTTATTTTTTCTCTTTTTACCCTTTTTCGTATTTTTCAATTTTCATCTCTCTGCTACGAATTTCTATAATTTTACATATTGTCATCTCTTTTCTACTTCTTCACTGTTTTTTACATTCGTTGAGAATTCTTCTTTTTTCTACTTTTCTCTTTTCCTTTTTCTTCTGCGTTTGGGGGTGGAGGGAATTTCCCCTTCCCACTGTGGATCCGCCACTGCGTATACAAGAGATCATTAATAATTAGATGATTGGAACATTTCATCTGCTTTCTTTTTTCACACAAAAAATAGTAAAATCTTATAAAAAAAAACAAAAAAATGTAACAGTTACCCTTCGGGGGAATTTACCTGCCAATTAAAAGAAAATCACTCACTTAAGGGCAATGTAGGCTGATGAATCCATCAAAATAGCAAGTAGCTACATATTGCAAGTTGTTAAGGAATGTTGTTCTAACATTAGTAGAGGGCAGTTTAGAAATTCAAGCCATTACATAATTTATTTAGACCTTGTACTCAAGAAAATCGTTTAAAATTTTAATCTTCTAAATAACATTATTTTTAAACTCAGGGAGTTCTGAGCCCTTTCTATAAGTCTCTTTGGTAAGCTATCATCATTATCATCTGGAATAATTGCAGTAATCGAAGGTGTTAAAGGGCTATTTCACACAATTTGAGGGTTATTTATATTAAATAAACATATTTTAAAACAAAAAAAGAAACCGACTTCAGTGAAATTATAAAATACTCACGTACTAAAAAGTTTAAAATAAAGTATTTACTTTAAACTGAGAAAATTTTAAATTTCATACAAGTAATCTTTTGAAGTCGGCGCCAAATATTTTATAAAGATGATAAGAAATTCTATCTAATATCAAAACTAACACTGTATTTCAATTAAATTTGATTTACACTCACTTTTACTGAAATACAGTGTCAGTTTTGATATTAGATTGTTCAATTATTTCGTCATGGAAAACATCACAGAGTAATTCTGTTATATTTTAGAAGTTTATGGGACATTTGGCGCCGACTTCAAAAGATTACTTGTATGAAATTTAAAATTTTCTCAGTTTAAAGTAAATACTTTATTTTAACAGGTTGACTCCCATGCCTAAAAAGATGGAATGATCTCATTGACCGAGAGCCGTTTTTTCCTATTCCTCTGCTACTTTGCTGTGCATCAGATATGATACACATTGCTTGTTACCCAGGTACCATGTGCATCAGAAGTGGTCACATTTTTCTTCATCAAACAAACGGTTGTGTCCAATTCTGGGACACAACTACATGCATTTTGTATAATCGGCTTCACCGGTTTATGAATAGCATAGATCATCCTTGGTTTCAAATTCAGTCGACCCTGGTGGCAGTTATAAGAACTTTTCTAACATCTGGTCTGGGAGAAAGATTAATAAATATACATATGGTATATGAATAGACAACAGTGCATGTCCAGAAATGATGCACATGGTATCTCAGTAGCAATCTGTATGCATCATATATGATGCACATGGGAGTTAACCTGTTAAACTTTTTAGTACGTGAGTATTTTATCATTTCACTGAAGTCGGTTTCTTTTTTTGTTTTAAAATATGTTTATTTTAAGCATTTTAGTTGAATTTTCAAACTTTCAAAACATGAGAAATTTCTTAAAGCCTACATTATGAAATATTTATCAAATTAGCAATCCAATAATTAATTTATAACATCGAAAGTTAAGTAACTAAAAAACCAATTATAAGAAAAGATAAACTAAGGAAAATTCTACAACATTTTATTTAATGTGGAATATTGTATTTAGGAGAATTATAATAGCGAAAGGCTTCTCAAAAGTGAAATGGCTTTTGATTCATTTTGATGTGGTCCCTTTCAGAATATACCTACACTGAAATAGTAGGCCTATATTACGTTACAAGTGTGGAAAATATTGTGCTTACTGAAAATATGATAAGTAAACGCAGGAGTTGAAGTTGAGTGCGGTATTATCATACGAGTATGGTAAACATCTTCCCGGACGAGTTATGTACGATATTTTTGTGTTATGATTGCAACTAAATAACCTTATTCCTATGACTCAATAACATCAACTAAATTATTTACAATTTTCATATGGACAGAAATATTATATTCTTATTATTCTCGATTCAGATTAAGTTCATGTGATTGGTCAAAAGAAGTCATTAAAGACTTCTTTCACACTGAACCAGCTTTGGGTAACCGATGTCGTTTACCCGGCATAATTGCATTGCATCATATGATTTCGAAAACCGTCTAGATGTAAAGCGCTCCATATGATACAATGATCAGCCTGGTAAACGACACCGGTTATCCGATTGGCGGTTATGTGTGGAACTATCCCATTCAAACTTGATTGAAATGAAGACATTGAAGAATGCTCCTTTTTGTTTAATATTGGGCTAAGTATTGGGCCGATCCTTGCGAAACTTGTATGGGACCACCGCTGAGCGATGCTCTTTCATTTAAAAAAAATCATCGAAATCGGTTCAATATATTTCGAATGATTGATGTACAAACATAAAAAAAAACAGGTCGAATATAGTAAAACCTTGTTGTTTTTGGAAGTCGGTTAAAAAAGGCATAGTTGGCTTTGAAATCATATTCATGTTTAGAAAAAATTAAAGATAGCTTGAGGCTGAACAGCTGCTTGCAAAAATGCGTTATGCTTGTTTAAATTACCTAATTCAAGTTTTTACAACCTTGCACAAAAAATATATTTGGTCAAATAAATTGAACTAATGTTATGGAGAATCACAGTACAATAGCAAAGCAAACACTATGTACATAATTTCATTTGATTATTTTATTGCAAAAAATTATTGACTAATTGTTCCCAGCTACACATCGAATTATTCTTGTTTACTTGTTAGCCAATTTAATTATGCACTCGTATAAAAGTATGTCAAAATACGTGTTACAATCAATTTTCTCATTTTCCCGACCAAATTCAAAAAATTTCAAAATTCCCGACCAGTAGACACCCTGAGTAAACCTTTGCTTCCCTAACTATTCTGCTGTAGTGACAATGTTTCTATGGGTTGGGTTGAACTGAAGTGACTATTGAAAAAGCTTCATACTTTAAGCAACGAACCTTAGTTTGAATATTATAAGTTGCCTGAGTATTTGAATATTATAATTAATATTATAATATTATAAGTGAAATGTATTTATTTTATCAACAGGAAATTGATTTCTAACCCTTCATTATAAATATGCTTTAGTAAGGTCACTGTTGGCAGAGACAGTCAGCCGACCAGTCGTCCAAGGGTCAAAAGGCATTGGGCCAGATAGGGGCTTGTTAGCCATAGACTAGTCTACTACGAATTCCGATGTTTCTCATTCTCTTTTTCAAGAGAAGACTGAGATGAACGAGCTCTGCACTGAAACCAATTTTCTGTTGAAAAAATACATTGCAATTGAGGAACGTTTTTAATTGATTTAGACAAAATAATCATAGTATTTGTCAAAGGATGATGCCCACATGAGTCTTAGGCCCATATTTATGAACGTGAGTTTGACTTGGAAAGGCTCTAGTACATTGAACATAGTCACAAGCTAACCTAAAATTGTGTTGTATTATCAGGCACTAATAAACATAAAATAACATACATGAAAAGATAAAGATACTGCACTACATGTAAATTTACAGTCAAGTAATTATAACCACACTAATATCTTTCAAGTTATAATTTTCTGTTTTCTGTGATCTTCTTCAATGAATCAGGCAACAACTATCTATCAAAATATAATAGAAATAGAGTCATATATGCTGTTAAGTCTGACTTATCCAAGTCGATCTTTGATAAGTCACATTCATAATACGGGCCTAAGACTCGTGCAGGTGTAAAGAGGTGAATGATGGAAAAGAATGATAAACACATTGTACTTGGGGAACTTCTTTACTATCATAGTAGTAGTGCCCCAATCAAAAATTTCATATTCATAGTATGTTGATAATTAAGGGTCAGAAACCAATTACCTGTTATTAAAAACCATTGTACAGGATGATCTTCTTCAATGAATCAGGCAACAACTATCTATCAAAATATAATAGAAATAGAGTCATATATGTTGCGCCTTTCAATGAATGTTTATTGCTCTGAATTTAAATAAAATTTCAAATCATTTTACTTTTTTGTTTTAATGAAGCAAATGTTTGTGCATAAATTTAAGGATTCAAATAGTTGCTTATAGTCTGATCAGCGAGCTTACGGGGTGACCCAAACAAACTTTACATGTGTGTGAGAGAGGAAATCCGAGAATTGAATCGAAAAGGGCCTGGCATCGGTCAGTCGGCCTATTCACTCTCATTGCCACCTACAGTTCGTTCATAACAGCTGTTGTCGCACTTCCAGTTTGTGCTTCAATGTTGGACATCAAGCATACAAAAGTCCTTGTGTTTGTACAGTAGCTTGCAGTATAAGTATAATTTGATTTCTCACGTAGTTTTTTAAAAATAATTTTATTAGTAAGTTCATTGTTCCATTACAGTAGTTTATATTTTACTGTAGTTTAGATGTTTTCAATGGGTAGGCCTGTTGCCTGTTGTATGCGTTTAGAAAACTATTCTGTGAATCGGGCTTCGTTGGGTCTCAGCTTGCACGCACGCAAATTTTTGTTTACTCCACTCTGTAGGCTCTTTGAACAGACTATAGAGTACCAAGCTTTTTCAATAAACTCACTTCCAAGCAATACGTTTGTGAATAAACATTTTTGTGTTGTATTTTTGTAATAAAAAATACATTCTCTGCTACTATAACTTCAATGAATATTATAATCATTATACATAAAAATGCACCAAAAATGTCATCAAACATACATCTTAGAATTCCTGAAGGAAAACATCAATATTGTTCTCAGCCACTGAACACACAAAACTATAAAGATGAAAGAATCACATTGCATTTGGTACAGTCCAATCGCGTTTTAAAATTGCTTAAATTGATTTGCTCACATCCTCCTCCTCCTACTCTTCCGTGTCCTGGAACCAAAATGGAAGGATGTATTAATTTATTGCGCAATATAACTAAAAAAAATGAATTAGAAGGAATTGATATTTTAACCAAACATTCTCTTTAGGGGCTAAGTAGTCTACCTCACATGTTTGGATAACTATCAAATAGTTGCGTAAACCCCTGTTTCCACTTGAACAAAATTTGTTACCAACAATTCTTCTGAAATGGAAAGACACAGCATTTTTGCACCAAGTTGGCAGAAAAATTTTGTAACAACCGATTCTTGGTGAAACTTTGCTGCCAACGTGTTGCGCGCATCCACAATGATGAAACGTTCTAGATAAGCCACGGCGTACTGTCTGGGGAGTTGACTTTATCTACAGTGCAATTTGATTTGTGTTTTTCCAGTACAAAAGTGAAAAAAACATGAGATTTGAAACATTTTTTGAAATGCTATAACCTACTATGATTTCATACCAGTTTGATTCTCCTCGTACTATGAAATTTAAGGTTTCTATAAACGATTCTAATTTTATAGCTGTATAAATTGATGAAATTAAAACATTTGATGCTGTGAAAAAAATCAAGTTGATAAGTATTCAGGAGAAGTAAAATACAATAGCATTTTTAATAATTCAAACATCCAAGTTTCATATTTTTTTGAGAAAAACATCAGACAAATTACATGTGTAAATTATATATTCACGTGAATCTGGAGTGTTGTAGAAAGGAAACGGTGGGTTTTTGACAGATAGCTTGTCAAAATGTTGCTTGGCAACAATGTAGCAAACTTAGTTCAAGTCTAAACAAGACTCAACAAAAATCAATGCATCTCCTAAATTATTCAGCATCTTTTGCTTCCAGCATTAGCAGTTAGGGAATACTATAATACTGGCAACTGGATGGCGGTTTAATGGATTTGAAATTGGCTACTAGCAAAAACTATCTATTTCAATACGGATTGAAATCAACATTTAACATCAGTAATTGAAAGAACGTTCAGTCCATGAGTTTGTTGGACAAGAAGATGAGTGGTTCTATTCGTGAAGTAATAAACTGGTTATAACTAATCAAAAATAAACTAAAAAAACTGGTTGTTTCAGAACGAGATTTTAGAACAGTTCCTGACAATTATTTTTTATTAGAGGCGTTTGTGCTACCACAACCTCCCCGGATGCAGTGCCCTAACAGAATTGCACAAATTCTAAGAATACCATTCTTAATTGACAGAATATGCTTAGAGCATTTTTTAATGAAATCAAGCTGTACATTAATTTCCTTATTCTACTTCAAAATGCACTAGGAAGAACAGTAATTACATCCATGATAGCAGTTCATGCAGATGTAGCACCTCCGATAAAAGCATAGCACATTTTAAGCTCAACTTACTTTTTTGGTCCCTTAACGAAACACCAGTCAACTCCAATTTGCTGTCCAAGGATGTCTGTATTATTGAGTGCTTCTTTTGCAGCGAGTGCTTCTTTGTAAGAATCATATTCAACAAGAGCATATCCCTGGAATAAAAATGAAATTAATTTTCAAATGATTCAACTGAAATAAAAATGCTGCTGGGCAGATTATTGGCAGCAGCACAGATGTAAAGACCCAAGCACAGGATGTCCCAGTCGGGGCAAACCACATTGGTTTCAACTTCTTTAAAGCACAATCCATTAAATTACCTTTGCCTAGTGGAGGAAGCTTTCTACTATTTACAGCAAGTTCAAAAGAGATACATTGTGAACAGAATACACTATCGCATAAATTACTTCTAGAATATTACTGCAAATGCTTGTTTTTGTTCTTTCCAAAAATGTTCAATTTTCAATTATATACCGTCCAATAATGTTTATATAAATTGCCTTGATAAATCGTAGTCTCAGTGAGTGGCTACGAACTATAAGGAAATTAAGTATAATTTCAATTCATTCATGAGAAATCGTGATCAGTCAGTGATATTTGAATTATATAAGTTCAGTACTTGCTCATACGATTAAGATAATACTCATCAGATATATGTTTGAATATCTGAGGATACATAATTAATAAAAAAAAGTATAGATTAGAAATATCCACATACATACTTCATTTAAATTGGAAGAATGGCGATTAATACTTGATGGAACTCAGTGAATTGAAAAATACTGTAGGCTACAGAAATTAGATACTGAATGTACAAAGCATATTCGAGTAATTATTTCACCTTCAAAAAGCCCGTTCGGCGGTCAAGATTAAGATGAATGTTTTTAATTTCTCCGAATTCAGCAAATTTGTCATGAATGTCATCTTCTTGCGCTTCTTCATGCACTGACGTGACAAATAGAATCCATCCTTCAACAGCTGCAAACAAAACGACGCTAAGTTAGTAATTCTGTAACATGACTTAGTAAGTGAGAGCATTTCGTTATTTCAAGTAAGAAAGTTTACAATCAAACTCTATATTAATGGTTATAAAATTTCCCAAAGAGCCTCTCTGCTCTCATAGTCCTAAGTAATTGCTCTTTTTGAAGATAGTTGCATAACACACAAACACTATATCAATACAACAAACTTAACTATTATGATTAAAATTAAGTATTATGATTATAAATACTAAATAATATATTCCATATGATCGCATTATTGTGAATAATTGTTGATATCATTTTATAATATTGTGAATTAGTACTTTTTAAAATGAAATGGACGAATGGACCTAACCTGAGGTACTTCTACTTTTTAAAGTGAGCAAAAATAGGCATATGAAAGGGTGTAGTACTTCCCTAATATGATGAAAATGATGATTTATTGATTATCACGTGAAATGTGACTGAGATTGATCAATTTTAACTATTTTCAAGCAATTTTATAAATTCCAAAAATTTATTGGTCAGGGAAATATTCCCAAATCATAAGTTCCTTCCTACTGGGAATATTCCCGACCCACATCACTAAGCATACGTGTATTAAGCCGTGGATAAGCCTAAGCTTATCTCTGAAGCTGCGTTCAGATGTAGGCTTCCGTCTACACTATTTTACTCGTGTATGTGTGTGTGTATATATATGTGAATATAGGTAGTCAAGTGAAGCCAAGCGAGGTGCATAAAATAAACTACGGACTACTGAAGTCCACAGTCCACGGCTTTGCCTTTATACCTGCAAGCCTATGGGCTAGGCATCGCAAACGCACGGCTTTTAGCACGTAGGCACGTCCTCACTGCGCTTGGCTTCGAGAAAGGGCTGTGCCAAAAGCCGTGCATATCATAATACAGACGCAGCTTGAACGCTTAGAAATGGTTGACATACCAAGTTACAGCGCGCAAATAAGCTGTTTTTGTAATGCTAGGTGTTTTCAAGTAAATGACAACATTAGATTTGAAGAGCAGAATAATAGTTTCAATAAGAGCCTTGAAATCTTATTGCATGTGTAAAGTTGAACCGTTTTCAACGAGTATTATCGACTTATTCAGTATTGTCTTAGTAAAGTGTAAAGTATCTTAATTACAAAATCGCAATAATAGTCTTTATCGTCTTACATCTTTGAGGTCCAGGTTCTTCATTGTCATCTATATCCATAGAGTCATAATTCCTAATCTCCTCTCTTGCTGTTTTTTCACCGCCAAATCCTCTACCTTTCCTTTTCTTCGCCTTTTCCTTCAACCGAGCTATTCCCTCTGTAAAATTGAAGTAAAACAATTAGTAGACTGAAAAACAGATTTTACACCTAGTTCAAGAAAAGATTATTCCTATGAGAGGCTATCATAGTATCAAAAATAATTTTTCGAGCAATTTTATTACTTATCTGAGTAGAGTTGAATTTTGTGAACTCAGCTGAATGAATCATTTACAGCGAATCAGACATATTTTCTGATCGACAAGTTCAACAACATTCATCCCAAAAGTATAATTAAAAAAAAAATGATTTTAATTGCCACAGTAAGGTACACCTACCAATTATCGGCCGATCAATGATAAGATAGTTCAGGTATTCATATTTTAGATATGTCTTAGGTTATTGAAGTTTTGTTATCTTATTTCGCAATTTCTAGAAAGAAACCCATCAGAAATTTATATTTATACTTTTTTAACTCATGCCCATAATGACATAAACCCTACTAATATCGGCCACCCAATGACACTCAAGGGCAATCGCTTAAAAAAACAGAATCCTTAAAGCCTCGGTTTTCGTGGATTTGGACTAAATGGACAGCGGACAGGGCCGGATACACAATATAGACCCTGATTTGCTTTCGAAATGTAGTTTATAATTTAATATGATAATATATTCGATAAATTATACATAATTTGCTATTATCTTCACATCTTCTATTATAAATAATCCGGTTTCAAGAATAAGTTGCATGTTGACCTATAACTTCCAATACGTCATCTTGATTCTTCCTGTCAGACTGATAACCTATCCACACTACAAAAGTGGAAACACGCTGAAGTTGAAGCTTTTCATCTTCTGTCCGTCATCATTGATAGACAGTAGTGGAACAACTCTATCAATGTGCTCTTGGAAACCACACTCACAACAGCACGGTTTGATTTTCCTGAAAAACCACAGCTCGAGGTTGAAGTGTCGAAATATCTTGAAATCCTTTGTCAACTACACAAAACATAAGACAATTGAGTTTCAAATGAAAAAACTGAATAATACAATTAATTCTTCAAATACTTAACCTGAAGCAAGTTTTGTTATATATTGTAGTATATTCTGGCCATGCCCGCTTTCAATTTAGTCCAAATCCGCGTAGTGAGAACCGAGGCTTAAGGGTCGGCTGTAGCGCGGCCATGTTGGATTTGTATCTCCATAAGAGCAATGCTAATTTCGAAACCATATAACTCACCTATTTATAATCAGAAAATTACTGTCAATGTCTTATTTTGAAGGTCTGATTATGCTCAAGCGACTTTGCTTTCTGAAAAATTCATACTTCTTCCACTGTTTGTTCTAAATAAGCATTTATGAGTCATGAATTTATGATTTTTTTCTGACGTTTGTGATATAGATATCAAAAAATGACAAAACAAGTCCTCTCCGTTATAATGTTTTTCATGACAAGGAATTTTTTCTCAAGTATTGCTTCATTTGTCAAGTTTTTAAATGGTTTTTTGTGGAGGTATGTTCAACAAAATAGCTGCTGTTCGGTCCACTCAAAATAGACTTGCCTATAAGCAGTACCGTTGACAGGAAGCGCCAGTACGCACAAACACACACAATAGTAACTGAACCGGCAGTGAGTGGCCTTGAAGCTTGTTCGCAAATAGCTGTCTCCCTTCCAGTTCAGAGAATCTACGTTATCTTATTGATCTCTTCTTCTTATTTGTTCTCTTTTCTTCCATCAGTCAGTTGTAGATCGTTGTAGCGTCAAGGGACATGTATCCGGTCGTGCTGAATTGATTTTAGAAGTTTTAGGAGCAAAACTTTTCTAGTTATGGGGAATAAAAAACGTTTGAAGGTCCATAAACTAAAAAATCGGCCATATTCTTGCAGCAATTTCAAAAAAAATAAAACAATAGACATATATCAATAATTTTATCAAATTATTGTTCATTCTTTGAAGTATTCAATTTTACAGTAGTGGACAGTATTAAAATACACACACTACTTTGTTTTTTTGGAATTAATTCTTTTTAAATATTCTATGTGCAGTTACCCTCGCAATCGTATGTGATAATCATAAATAGTTTATTAGTCTAGTAAATAGGTTTATTTAGTATATGCTTTGGATAATCATAAATAGTTTATTAGTCTAGTAAATAGTTTTATTTAGTATATGCTTTGGATAATAGCTTTGCTCATATTCTTCATAAAATTGCTTCATATTTTTGAAGCAATAAAAAAATAATAGCCATGTATATTATTTTTTCTATTTATTAGGACAATTTTTTGCACGTAGAATAAATTGTACAATATGTTTTGGTTGATCAATACTTTTGTCAAATTATTGTTCATTATTCACTTCTGCAGTAGTATACAGTAGTAAAATATACAATACTTAGTAGGCCTATGTTTCTGAATTCATTATTTTTAAATGTTCGATGCAGTCGAATTCAAATATTGCTACAAAAAGTGTGCAGTACCCTTGCACTCATGTGTTATAATCATGAATAGGTTCGAAGTCTAGTAAATAGTTTCATTTAGTCTATGCTTTGGAATAGCTTTGCCCATTTTCGCTGCTCAACGTAACTAATTATTCGATCGTAATTAGCAATAATAATAT
Source organism: Conomelus anceps (assembly GCA_948455865.1). Taxonomy (NCBI): domain Eukaryota; kingdom Metazoa; phylum Arthropoda; class Insecta; order Hemiptera; family Delphacidae; genus Conomelus; species Conomelus anceps. The sequence continues at coordinate 34,686,009 of OX418216.1, forward strand.
GTTTATGAAGTTTATTACTGTATTTTTAGATGAAAAATTTCATTTTCAAATATTAGAGTTAGTCTATGTTATTCATTGATATGTTCATATAATTTGTAGGCCTACTATTTTTTTTCTCACAGAATTAACTGTCGGATATTTTGATAGATATTTGAATTCGGGTATAGTTATTTGTTATTTTTAATGGCTGATTGATCTGCATTTATATTTTTGCCATCTTCTTGCTGTTGGAATATTAAATTTATGTTGCGATATTTATTCATAGCCTAGTGAATATTATTATTTTGTGATTGATGCATTTTTTAAAACAAAGTTTAGTATGCTGTTCGGACATTTGATGTTTCATATTATTGACGTTATACCGTATCTGTTATAAAGTATATCCTAATGCTTAGATGATTTTTGTGCAATATTATAAATTTTCAAGAAATTAATGTTCTTGCAAATAAAAGTTTCTATGGATTGAAGGGTCTCAAACAATATCTATTCGTAAAGCAATAAAATTATGAATAGAGGAAGCAAGAATGTCAACAGTGGCAAGATGCAACAGATAAGAGTGCAGTAACCTTGTCTTCCTAGGGTGGTGGATGGCTCTTCGCTCTTTGTCTCTTCTCTCTTAGCGCTCTCACTTCTCACACGCACACAAAGACAAACCTTACTCACACAAATGCCAGTGATACTGTACTCTTTTTAGTTTGAAACTAGTTCGTTCATAACTTGACAGATTCGCTACTGTCGATTTTGAAAAACATTCTAGCTACTGCCGACCCTTAAGATAACAGTGACACTTTTTTTTTTTTTTTTTTTTTTTTTGTAGATTACGTCTTGGAGACTCCAGTTAAGGAGTATAAGACAAGTCAAATCAACAATATTATACACTATATTACATAATTACTTCAATTAGTTGAGGTGAGGCTTAATTTTGATGTGAAAGGAACTCTTGTACACTATAAAAAGCTTTATCAACTAAATATTTCTTCAATTGTATTTTTTCAACTTGATTGGTACACGCCGTGTGATCATTTCTCATGGATTTTCAAACTTGATATGCTTTTAGAAAAAAGGCAATGAATAATTTACCGCTAATATTGTTGAAAACATGAAGCACAAGCTTATTTTTTAGGTTAAATTAGGTTAAAGTGTAAGTGGCCGACATTTGGCAGGTGGCCAATAATTGTTAGGTTTACTTTAGTGGATTGCAGCACTTATGAAAGGCAAAAAGAAAGGATAAAAATTGTTGCATATTTGTACTGTATGGGGGGGGGGGGGGAATCTACTCATTCCAGAATTAGCCAAATACCTTTCAGTACAGTATTTTTTTGCATCCTTGAACTTTTTTGGAGCTGAATAGAGAGAAGACTATCATACTAAGTACCATACCCTATAGATAGACGTGAACCATAGCTCTCCTATAAATGCTGTTATAAAGTTGGCAAACAGGTCTATACATGATCTCTGCAAGCAATACTCTTGTGGCATGGTTGAGCTCTGGGATGTCCCCAGAATTATGCTTACTGCTCATGGCTTGCACTTGAATAGAAAAGGTAAATTTGAACTGGTGTCCACGATAGAGAGGGTAGTGGCTAAGGTGTCTGCTCAAAGGAAGATTGTTGATACTCCAGATAACGTGAACTTGGCAAAAGAATCTGCACTGAATAATCCAGCTGTGCTCATTTCTGTTGATGATGTTGAGGATTTACCTGCTAATATTGATTTGGATCTGTCTAATGTCAGCAGTGAGATTTATGTACATGATCAGACTTTTGGGTGATTCTGTGTTGACTAATTTGGGGCTGAACAGAGGTTATCCTCCCAGTACTGTTTCTATTCAGAATCAGGGTTTTTTAGGGATGAGGCTGAGACAGGTTTGAATTGCTTTTAAGGAGCCTTAGTTAGTCATGAGACTAGCTTTTCTTAATATTCAGGGCCTTCAGAATGAAGTGAATGATCTGGTTTTTTTTTGGAAGGATGAACCAGTTTCAAATTGTATGTGTCAGTGAACATTGGTGTAGGAGTACAGTATTTGTCAATTGATGGTTTCCATTTGGCCAACAGTTATTGCCAAGATGTTCATGGTATGGATGGAGTAGAGTACTGGGTACAGGCAGATTGATGTAGAAAGTTTGTGCCTTGAGATTCACTTTGAAGCAACAGTGGTTCTGATTGATAGTTCTAAATTAGCTGTTGTAAGTTTGTGTAGATCTCCTGTTGGTAGCCCAGATATTGTTCTTGAAAAAATTGAGGCTCTCCTGCAATATATATGTGCTTGGAATGATTACACTATTGTGATTGGTAGTGATTTGAATTCTAGTTTTGATGTCAGTAATAGTGGTAAATATGTTGACAGTTTTCTTAATGCTCTGGCCCATACTGTTTGTGTCCTGACAGTGTACAACCATTATATTTATGCTGTTGCCCCAGGACTTAATTTCTAAATTGAGAAGTACCGGAGCAATGACTTACCGGGGGTCTGGATTACCCCCCAGCAAAACTGGGGTCCGGGGGTCCTCCCACTCGAAAATTAGCTTGAATTGGTGCATTTATTGGAGCATGGTTAGTAATGCACATATAATATACAAAATAAAACGCTAGTTCAGATCTGGTTTTAAAATAATTGATTTTATTATCGATTTAGATATCTGTCGATGTCCTAAAAGGTACCGGAACTCTGCTCCAGTGTCCTCAGGCTGAAATTAAGCCCTGTGTTGTCCAGTACATATATAGGAAAAGGAATAAGGCAACAAGTTCCGCACAAAAAGTAATTTTCATGGCTATGAAACTCGTGGAAGGAGAGAACTTGTTGCCCCCAAGGTAAGGTTGTCTAAAGTGCAGAATTTCCATTTGGTGTTGGGAATTACTATTTTTAATAAGTTACCTGAACCGAATCAGTGACGACTCTCTCCTACTCAATTCAGAAGGCTCTTTTTAAAATTTTGCAAGACAAAATTTCTACTCTGCAAGTTTTTTTCTAATTTTTAGTAACTTACCATAATTGATGTTTTTTGTAAATTTTTTGGACGACAATGACCGTTAGTGTCCAATGGCAAACAAAAATGCTAATTCACATATTTTCAACTTAAAAGTTACATATTTTCAACTTAAAACATTACTATATACAAAATTTGTACATTTGAACATGCATCAGCAAAGCAAGCTTGTGGGCTGATACAATTTTCTCTCAAATTACTCTTAAAACGCTACACTTACATATCTACAATCGACTGAGAATCGATAGGTTAGCTTTGGTTCAGAAATCGATTATATCTAAAGTTTTAGTTGATTGTTTTGGTGATGATACGGAAATGCAACCTGTAAAAATGATCGCCTTACTAAACTAAACCTATACTCTCGTTATCTATAAATACAGTAAGTTACCTTCTTGGCTGTGGTGCACTATATGGGCTTCTGTCAATAACTTGTCAATTGAATAACTTGGACGTTTACGATTATGTGAACACGGGAGAGGTTACATACTACATACTCATTTTCAGATGGATATCTAGTCGGATAAAGACATAATTCACTTAATCGCGTCTTTTTTAAGAGAAGCCCATATACTGCACTCCATATGGGCTTCTGTCAATAAATTGTTAAGTTAGTTTATAAATTGTTAGGTTAGTTTTAGGTTTGGTTAGGTTATTCCCATAGAAATGGGAATTGTCGGAAACTGAACCGTTTAACAGGGAATGAGGGAAGCCCATTTACTGCACTCTCATAGAGTTCAGTATATGGGCTTCTCTTAAAAATAACGTGAATTTTTACTATATATTTATCTGAAAATTATCTAAATCGTAGTAAGTAACCTCTCCCGTGTTTACATAATCATTAAACGTACAAATTATTCAATAAATTCATTTTATTGACAGAAGCCCATATAGTGCACTTTCTCCACTGTCTTTCTATGTTCGAACTTAGGTTAGATAACGGCGAACTCATTACACAAATAAAAACTAAGTTACTTCAGCGGAAAAATACAGAAACTAAGTTCTTGAAAAGTAAATGAAACCCCATTTAGAACTAAAATTAACGAACTTATAATTTGTAACCGAATGATTTTTCGTACAAATTGTTAGTTACTACCAAAAACAATTACTCAAGACAAACTGAATACGGTACTGAATAAATATGAAATTCAATCAACCATTCTATAGTATTCATAGCTCCTAATTTTATTATCAGCCAGAGAGGGTATTAGAAATAAATTGTAGAAAATAACTATAAATATAGGAAAGCTACTATTGAAAATACATACGATCACCATCATCGTCCGCTTCAAATTCTTCGGCATTGTCCAGTTCTAGAACATCAGCCATACTGCTTCTATGACCAGATTGACAATTTAACACAATAAAATACAAACTTGTAGATACAATTCACGCATGAAAATTACTTCACTAAACCGGACAATCAATGAAAGGCACAAAACACTACGACACAACAGGATAACTGTTACTGTAGCTTGCTTGCATGCTTGCTTGGGTATGGCGGTTTGCCGGATCCAGATCCAGATGATCGATGGGTACGTTCTGGGAGCATTTTCGGTGCACCGGTAGCTTCAACCGGTGCACCAGAGGCATGAGTTCCAAGTCCGTTGGGAGCTTTTGACAGTTTGTTAACCAGCAGCTGTTTCCGGTTTGGCCTGCTCCGGTGCAGGTTTCATGCACCGTACGAAAAGGTAGATCCACGGACTGTGAACCAGTAACCAGAGAGCTCTCATTGGTCGAAGAAAAATCGTCTGCTGTTTCATTCCAAAATGGCTTCCAAACATGATCAAGTTAATGCATTCAATGAAGTTATGTACAATATTCATGAAACAGAGGAAATTCATGCTCTTTTAAGTGGTAAGTTTATTATAAAATATTTATTGAACAAAATTTTGTAATTTCAATGTCATATTTCCCGTTATTTACCTTAATAATGATAGCTGTTTATGTGGAAATGAACTTCCAAACTGTATATTGCCTCCAATAATAATTATTCTCTATTTTATGCACAATTATTCTATCAAAATAGGCGTATATTTCAATCGATAACCCTATAGCGGCTTTCTTTTATTTGCGCAGCTAGTACAACAGTGACTTACACAGATTAATTTCAAAAGTACGCGCCCAACTGTACACTGGTGAGTGCTGTACTGCCGTCCCTGGGAACATATGTTGGTACACCGATCACGTGACTGGTTCGGTGCACCGAAAGAATGCTGGTGCACCAAACCAGATGCTCCCAGAACGTACACGATGATTGGCTGAAAGGAATAGAACTCTAGACTCTAGAGTGATGACTGTGAGGAGTGAGGACGTAGTATGGACGCTGTTAGTGTGACGTCGCAAGCCCCAATCCGCCATTACATGTTTCCATACAGCTTTATAAGTCCATTTAAAATGCATGGGACCAATTTTTAGTTGCGATTTATAATCAAACAAAATGGTTATGTGCTTTCTCCCTTATTGAAAACATTACAGCGAGTTTACGGTTTGCAGTTTTTATAGATTTCCAAATGATCCCAACAAAAATAAAAGCTGAATCGCTGCAATCAGGTAGGTACTACATGCATAGGTTATGTTATTGTTCTTTCGTTTCAAGTGATATGAAGTCCATAAAGCTTGTTAAATTAAACACAAACGTTTTCGGTTGATTCCTTTTCAAGTACAAAGTTGAAATTTCGTATTAATTAACTACTGATGACTTGTTGTACATCTTGTTGTATATTTCCTATAATAGAAGCCAATTAATTGCATGTTAAGTTATTCGACCTGATCATTACCCAAGTTTTATTGATCTGTGTGACAGTAAATTGAAAGGCGCTAATCAATAAAGATTTTAGTATATTATTAGATGATTTGATTCTATATTGGACTAACATAACATTCCAACTTCATCACGGTTGGCAGTGATAGATGAATTGATTATTCAGATACTCATTCATTTCTACCCTTACTTGTAAAAATATTAACTCAATCAGCCTGCCTGTACTTCGTATGGGGTTGATGCATATTTTGTATTGTGCTTTTGCATTATGAAATACAAAACAGTGATCACCTATTTAAAAGTGAATTTTACCAACTTGTAACTCAAACAAAAACATCGCTAGCCTATATAGCGCTTTATGGTAACTTGTGCCTACTTCCTAGTTTTCCTTAAATATTTTTAATTGTATGTGGGTTTCTCTAAAAAAATGTTATTGTTCAGAAGATATTTGTTCCAGAAGAGCAGATAGTGAGCCATCTAGCCTACACATTCGTTGGTCTGCAGTTACCAAAAATACAGTTCATATATCTTATTTAAGTAATAGATTAACATTCGAATTGAACACAGATGAGTGCTTTTTGCTCCTTAGTAGTTCTCTCATTCCTAGCTCCTTTGATGTATAATTATTTATTGTTTTTGACGATTGTGTTTAATAAAACCGTGAAGATAAAGTGTGAAATAAATTTATTCTAAGTTAGAACTTTGAATTTTTGAAAGCTTCAACTATACATTATAACGTCTACTTCATGCCACGAATTTAGGCGGCTCAAGGAAATTACAGTGTAGCAAATACAACTGACTGTGGTGACAAACCATATATGACTGCTAGCCTTATCAGACTCATAGACTAGGCAAGTGTGGTATAATTAGTGTGGTCAATTCGAGCATTGAGGTTGGTGATTCTCTACTATCATCTGCTGGCAACACCGTAATTTTTCAGAGCAGCCTAATTTCGTTGTGTGAACTGTTTCAATTGTCTATGTATTCATAGAATATTTATAGAAAAATTAAGAAAAAAATGAATGATTGTTGAACTTTCAACATTAACAAAATATTCTAGTGAGTTACGGTGCTTGCACAGTGGAGCACCCAGTACTTGATGATAGTCACTGCTGCACTGTTTGGCGTATTCGAGCAGCGTGAATACCATCAACCCACAGCATGTGTTTGATTTCGCAGTGGTGACTATCATCGAGTATTGGATGCTCCACTGCGCAAGCACCGTAACTCAATAGAATGTTTTGTACAAACCTCACCATTTGTATTAATAGATAACTAACACAGTTTTAATAGAAACCTACTATTTCTCAGTAAATTGTAAGTGTTATATAAGTCAACATCATTCAGCAGTGTTTTATTTACATTCCTGGATTTCTTGTTCCATGACGAACTATGTTGTTAATATTAACTTTTTATGTGAATTCAACGACTTACAGTCAGATATTCATCAAGAATAAGTAGAATTTACTTACTCTGTAGGCCGAGCGCTTTCGAATCTTTGAGATCCATTTTCAGAAGCGCTCGGCCTACAGAGTAAGTAAATTCTACTTATTCTTGATGAATATTTGACTGTAAGTTGTTGAATTCACATAAAAAGTTAATAGTTTTATTTACATTAATGAGGTTTTCAATAATGAGACTATCAATAAATAGCATAGATTTGTTGAAAATGTAGTCTGGATGTCATCAAAAACAACACTCAACTGAGTTCTTCAAATAACTGGTTGAAAATGTTCATAATTAGAATAAAATCAACCAGCAATTGTAACGGTCCTTGACACCAAAGTAGTGACCACGAAACTAGATGGGTGAGTAGAATATTGTGAAACCTGTTAATACTTTGTAAAAATTAACACTATGTTGCATATTTCTTCAAGGGTGATGTAAATAACTTTGAATTCTGCACTTTACAAACTCTAGCAGTCGCATTTCAATTCACCTACATATTTTGATGGGCACTAACTTATCACAACATTGGCTAAAGGTGCTTGCACAGTGGAGCATCCAATACTTGATAACAATTACTGTCGCAAAATCAAACTCATGCTGTTTAATGGAGTATAACAGATTGAGCTGTGTGAATACCACCATTCCGCAGCAAGTGAATGATTTTGTTTTGGTGACTGTCATCGATTATTGGATGCTCCACTGTGTAAGCAACCTAAAACCACTAGTAAATGCAGACATTGCATTTACAGCTACCTGTACCACACAAATCATCGGGGCTATTACGTGCATAATAATAATAATAGAGTTGTGCAAAAGTCCCAGTACCTACCAGCAATCATACCGGTAGCACTTGTTTAACTTCTATAGAATAATGCTGCAATTAGTCTTAGTGGCATGAACAGAGTGCTTATAAAGTATTGGTAGACCAGACTAAATTGTAGCTAGCCTAGCTGCAAATACAAAAGATTTGGTTTAATATTAAAATTCGTTGAAGCCTATAAAAGGAGGATGTGGTGGAAGTTGGAATCAAGTTTACATGATTAGGAATCGAGTTGGTAGATGGTAATAGTCCAGTTGGTATACACCCAACACTCTTAAAAATTTGTAATTTTATACATATTGATGAAAACCTAATACACTGTTTTATACGCCCATTAGCGTCATAGGTTATTACATACCTTCACATTGTATGATCTGTTGCACATACTTGTTTGCACTACACCTTCCAAATATTTTAATTTGCCATCATATTTTATACATTTTACCGTGTTTGGTTTATCCCCCAAAATATCTCACTATTTCCCCTAATTTGATGGCCATAAATTGGCTTTTTAGGCTAATCGTATAATGCTTCGTAGCCTACACCTAACCTATGAACAAAATACTATGAAAATAGTTCTATTATCCAATATCACAACTGAAAAAAGCCTGATACTCAATCCTCTGGTATCCTGGTACATGAAAAAAGGACTCAAAACTCTTAGAAATTTGTAATTTTATTGCTTTTGATAAAAATCTGAGACACTGTTTTACGCCCATATAAATAACATGGAAACAGACACCTAGCAACCATTGTTTGGAAACAAAACTGGCTCCCTAGCAACGGATCACGTCATCACTAACAGCGTCCAGCGGCTCAGGGCGTAACCCACGGGACAGAGGGACGCCGACAAACGTACCCAGCGACAAACTAGACCACTTACTCTTTCACATAAACGACATACGTGCCCAACGACAAAGTGAACCAGCGACAACTGTAACCACATTCCTGAGTGGTGAAGTTTGTCGGGTGCATGCAGCGACAACCTGGACCGATTCCAATTTCATCAGCTCCCGCCAATCTGGACCGCCGACAACCTGGACCACATTCCTGATTGGTCCAGTTTGTCGGGTGCATGCAGCGACAACTTGGAACGATTCCAATTTCATCAGCTCCCGCCAATCTGGACCGCCGACAACCTGGACCACATTCCTATGTGGTCCAGTTTGTCGGGTGCGGGAGGCGACAACCTGGACCGATTCCAGTTTCATCAGCTCCCGCCAATCTGGACCTCCGACAACCTGGACCACATTCCTAAGAGGTCCAGTTTGTCGGGTGCGGTAGGCGACAACCTGGACCACACAGGGTCGATATGTATTCAAACTCGATAGTTGAAGTCCAATGATCGATATTTGACCAGCACTTGTAATAGATAATGATATGATGATGATAGAGATTAGGGATGGGTATCGAACTACAAAACATCGATTATTAACATCGATTATTTTTTGTAAGGGAGTAATCGATACACCGATTAATCGGTACTGAAAACATCGATTAATCGGTGTTCAAACATCGATTAATTCAGTCTTTGAAAATAGCAAAAACAGGCCAAAATAATACCAAATAGCGTCCCAAACAACACTTTTTGGAGGCATCTTGGCGAAAAACAAGAAACAATGATGGTTCCAGGCAGTGGCGGCTCGTGCAAACACGCATTGGGGGTTCACATTTCAAAATCAATATGCACCCAGATTTATTATAATTTGTAAAATCCCATCTTTCAAGTAGGCTTTTTTGTGTTTTACCTTGTAGATACAGCACATTCATTTTGAATGGAAATTCCAATATATAATATTACTGGGAAGATTAAAAAGTGTTCTCTACCTACAAGATGTACTTCTATTGAATAATTTATGATAGGTATATAGGTGCACAAGCTTATAGTGATCTTGTAAACCACTCACTCTAGTTTTAATGAGTTTCTGTAGTGCAGTTTTTGTAGATGAAATCCATCCTCATAAAATCCATTTTTAACCCATGCCAGATCACCTTATTCACGAGCAAACAACAAACATGTGAAACAATAAAGTTTGTTTGTTTTTTCACAACCACAAAGCCAAGACGTTTTTCCATATAATTGTTCTTTAAAATCTCTATTGTAAGTCCTAGTTTTAGATGTTGAGGTCTGGTGTATTTCAACTCGCAGCATTGGCCTACCACTTTCTTTAATCGATATTTTATCCTCCAATGATAAACTGGCAAACGAAATTTCCTTCAAGTCACTCAATGTATACTTTCTTAAACCTTCCATTCTTCTTTTTAAAAACAATCACTTCATTAACCTCAAAATCGAAGCCGAACAACGCGTGACAACTGACAACAGCCAGAGTGCTGCAACGGCGGGTTACCAACTGCCCTACCTGTCAGTTGCCCAGCCAAAACAAACTATGAAAACTAAATTTTATGAAAGAAGTAAAGCGTACATTTCATAACATTGTCAGGCTAGGTTAAATCGTTAAGTTTTCTTTGGTCCGTCAACTGGTAGGGTCGGGCAGATGACGGGTAAGGCAACTGGTCACCAATCTGCCACACCGCAACAAGGCAGCATTGGAGCACACTCGAAGGCAGCTCCCCATTTAGCTAATGTAAATAGGCATACACCCTCCCTGGGGAAGCAACTGAACTCGTCCGGCTATCATTTAAACAAATGCTGAACGCTTGGAGCTGCTTTGAAGTGTGCTATGATTCAGTCATATTGCTCTCAGGCGCGTTGGCGCATAATTCAAAACTAAATCGCAGTTGGTGTGCCTTCTTATCGTATAAATAGATGAGTAATCTTAGTTCTGTTTTGCCCATTCTAGTATTAATTGAAACTATAGTTATTGTAGCAATTTTGTAGGGGGTTCACGTGCTATTGTGCTCTCATGAAGCCGCCGCCACTGGTTCCAGGTTATTGCTCATGTTTATCGAAAAAGGCAAATTATTTCAAGCCTGTCAACTGTCAGCAGGTTGACCACCCTATGACTTGGAGGTTATATTAGACAACACACAATAAGCTTCAGTTGACGTGTGAGGATCTTTGAATCTTCTGGATCTTTGAATCCGTCCCTTCATATATTAGACAGGGCTTGTGAAGGATGGCAAGGAACTAAGAAAAAGCGGAAAACGTAAAATAAAGGAAAAGCTCTGTCATTAATATCAGAAATTAATCTTTAAATATGTTTGAAACAATAATTATTTATATATTTATGTCCCTAAATCTTGTAATATTGAATAATCAGAGAAATGCCACCAATCGATTAATCGTTATGAAATAATCGGTGCTGTGATTAATCGATGCTCTTAAACATCGATTAAAAAATAATCGATTATTTCAGCAAAACATCGATTATTCCGATTAATCGACTAATCGATACTCATCCCTAATAGAGATAGAGATAAGGGCAGTGAAAGTCAATAGTGAATAAAGATGGCGACTAATGTTTATGTTCATTTTTATAGAAACCTTTTAAATTATTATTAAATATACTAACTTTTCATGTGAAATTCAACGACATGCAGTCAAATATTTGTTAAGAATAAGTATAATAACTCACTTAAACTGGCCGAGTACTTTCGAATCTATGAGATCCATCTTCAGAGGCTCCTAGATCATAATGTCAGTTTTTTGGTTAGAAGTGTTGTGGTTTTTGTAAAATATGATCAAAAAGTTTGTGAGATTTAAAATTCAGTTGTTCATTGAGAATGTTTTGTTTATTGTGTGTGGTGTGTTTGTATATTTCAAATTGTTCCAAGGTGTTGAGTTCGTGTCCTTTAGATTTTATGTGTAGAATGTGTAGGTTGGTACTGATGTCGGTAAAAGTGTGTCCAGTTTGAATGATATGGTCGGCAAAATTCGATTCAGCTTTGGATGTCAGGGCTTGAAAGTGTTCCTTGTAACGTTGTTTGAATGTGCGGCCTGTTTGTCCTATGTAGAATTTGTTACAATCAGAGCAGTTTAGTTTGTAGATCCCTGGGAGATCGTATTTGTTTGTGTTCAGTGTGGTTTTGAGTGTAAGTGCATTTTTTATTTTGTTTTTTGTTCTGAATGAGATGGTTTGGCCGGCTTTTTTGAAGATTTTTGCTAGTCTGTGTGATTGTGGATTAATGTATGTCATTGTGATGTATTTTTTGTCAGTGGTGTTGGTGTTTTGTTTTTTGTTTCTTATTTTATGATTGAGTTTGTCAATTAGGTCGTGTTTGTAGCCGTTTTCTTGTGCTAGGTATTTTATTGTATTTAGTTCAGTGTGGTAATTGTCGGTGGAAAGCGGTGTGTTGTTGAGTCTGTGTAGCATTGACCTGAATGCTGAGTGTTTGTGTTGTGTTGGATGATTGGAGGTGCTGTGTATTAGGGTATCTGTCATTGTTGGTTTTCTGTAGATGTTGAAGCTGTGTTGTTGGTTTGTGTTCTTTGTAATTGAGAGGTCTAGGAAGTTTATTGAATTGTTTTTCTCATATTCAGCTGTGTATTGAATGTTCTTATGTATTTTGTTTATGTATGATCGAAGTTGTTCACATTGTCTTTTGTTTCCTCTGTATAGCAATAGAACATCATCTACGTATCTGTGCCAGTATATTATGTTCTGTGAAAATTTGTTATTAAAGAGTATATGAGTGTTTTCGCAGTGTTGGAGATAGATTTCAGCAAATATGCTTGAGATTGGTGAGCCCATTGGCAGTCCATCAGGTTGTGAGTAGAATTTGTTGTTGAAGGTAAAGTAATTTTGTTGAGTGATGATTTTTAGGATGTCTATTATTTCATTTATATGTTCTGTAAATGTGTTGTTGTGAATAAGGATGTTCTGTATTATTTCTATTGTTTCATTGACAGGTATGTTGGTGTATAGGTTTGTTATATCAAAAGATGCAAGAGTGGAGTTGTGAGGAATTTTTGTGTCTTTTATTTTTGCGATAAGATCGCTACTGTTTTTTATGTATGTGTTGTTGTTGATATTAATTAGTTTTCTCAGTGTTTGATCTATGTGTTTTGCTAGTTTATAGGCAGGTGCTTCTTGGTAGTTTACAATTGGTCTAATAGGTATGTCAGGTTTGTGAATTTTGGGAAGTGTTTGAAGTGATGGTGCAGAAGGGTGTATTTGTTTCAGTTTTCTTTTTTGTGAATTATTAATTATATGATTTGTCTTGTTGATTATTTGTTTGAATTTTGTTTGGTAAACATTTGTGGGATCGGTGTGTAGTTGTTTAATGTTGTTTTTGTTTATGTAGTCAAGTGTTTTTTTGTTGAGCTCTTCATTGTTTATGATAACTGTAGTGTTGCCTTTGTCTGCTTTGATATAGGTGAGATTGTGAGTTAGAGCTTTGTGTTTCAATTCTTTTATGGTGTGGTTTTCTGAATTTATGGGTGGGTGTGGTTGTGAGCTGTTTGTTTTTATTGTGTTGTAGGTTTCTATTCTAAGTTCATCATGTATTTGTGGGTCTGTGCGTTGGATGCTTGTTTCTGTTTCAATGACAATGTTTTTTGATGTGGATTTGTTGTTTTTGTAGTTCAGGTTATGTTTGAGACCTTTGTTCAATAAGTTGAGTTCGGTTTCTGTGAAATCTACGTTTGTTAGGTTAACAGTTTTACTGTAAAAAATGTGAGGTGATTGAATTGTCGTTTTTGGAGGTGTTAGGTTATGTATTTTTTTGTCATGTCTTTGTTTAATTTTGTTAAGTTTTTGTTGTACCCAAGTGTTTGTTGTTTCTGCTAACTCAAGGAAGAAACTGTGTCCGTATTTTTGTGTGATAGATAGGTGTAGTTTGAGGAGGTCTAAATAGTTAGGAGGAGACCTAACACCTCCAAAAACGACAATTCAATAATAATAATAATAATATCGTGTGACCTGGCTGGCTCAGGTCTGGTGTCAGAGTTATCAGGTCGCACCTGAGACAATTCAATTAATTAATACAAAAGACAATTAATACAGAAAATTTACAAATCGGAATTTTCATGACATTGAAAAGTTATGAATCAAGAAACTTTTTTTTTCTTCAATAATTTTCATATACATTCAGCGTATGAGATGTAGAGAATAAATTGAATTTATTTTCTGTGAAAGAATCATCTGACTAGACCTATTTGGTGAGATTTTGCAAAGATTCTAAACACGCGTATCTATGCTCCCACTTCCAACAATACAACAAAGCAATAACTTGCCTTCGCCTGTGCAGCAGACTGACTGATCTAGTTTGTTCAATTCCGTGAATGAAGTTGGACTTCAAGGTTGCAATGTCAATATCAACTAGTATTTCTTTGAACTGCTGAACTCCACAAATTTTTTTCGAATGAAATGTTCAGTCAAAGAACAGTAAATACAAATAAATTACTGGACGTGACTAACAAGATGCCTCGCCAAGCAATGCCTTTTAAAATTTTATTATGAGCTGAATCATGAATGCGTAGGCTAGCTGATTCAGCTCATTCCATTCAAACATACGGTCTATCCATCCAAATAATTATATGAATCCAAAAAAATCTAAAAAAATGTTTAAATAAGAAAGCAGAAAGCACTACTTAGAAACCGTAATTATATTGTAGTGGTGACATATATTCCAATATAGTGAGATTTATTTTCACGTTGAAATTGATATGCTGACATATTCTTTTGACAAGCCAAAGAAAGACAATAGAAAATAATTGTAGTTAAAAAATTTTAGATCAATATTTGTTACAACGGAATTTGACCTGTATTCAGTAGCTCAAAAACTGTATTGTTGAATGAACGTACATTTTTTTACGAATTCCACTTTATTCAACTCAAATAACAACGAAGAGGAGAAACACTTGACCGAAAAGTAAACCCGAATAACAGCCCAAATGCAAGCAATCTGAATGCAGTGTTATAAGTGCACTGACTCAGTAGGAGCAGACAGCAGACAGCGTATGTATGTAGAAAGGCATTGAAATCACCCCGCGAACCTTACTTCATCTACAAGGTATTTCAAGGACACGCGGGCACAGCTATGTGGCGCTTACTGTACGTCTAATCAGATGAGTTATTATTTGGTGAACTAACCTGATTGACCAAAATAGGACAAGAAAAATTTCCCTTCTACCAGATAGAAAACTATTTATTTTTGAAAAAAAAAAATTTCATCTACTTATTTATTTATTTTTTAAATTACTATTTTGAGAAAACGTATTTTAAAAAAACCCTGATATGTAAAAATGAAGTAATATTTCTGTCTATTTTCAATATTTGAACAATTTAATAATAAATTTTGTAACGAATATTAAATAACATTTTCAATTGACAATAATAACATTTAAATTTGTAAAGAAAGCAGTAGTGGGCTATGCCTGTTGTATCTTTACTTGATTGTGTTTTATGTTATAAATAAATAATAATAAATAATTCTTGTTTTTACAATACTGAATTGATAATAATTGATTAATAAACAGATAATGGATGAAGAGGTCACATAATTATGAGAAGTAATAGCTGATAATGATTGTAATACTGATACTAATTGAATTGAATGAAATGGGAAGGAAAAAAAAATTAATTTAGGTATGAAAGTTATGACAAAACAAAGTAAAGATCATATAGATGAGAATGAGGAAAGCGGGGTTAACTGAATTCAATAGACTGATGGGGGAGCACATCATAATTATTTTAATAGCAATTGAAAATCCTTGTATCTTAACAAGATAACAAAGGGTAGGTATAGGGTTGTATTAGTAATAATCATGTCTAGAGATTTTAACTGCTAGGATAAATATTAGGAGTACATGGTTAGGAGTAGCAATAAGGAAGTAGATAATAGATTATTTTAGGTGACTTTGAGACAGGTAATATAAGAGAGACTGGGAGACTTAGAGACTGGGATAGTAGGCTGTATTAGAATAGGGATCGACAGTGAGTTGCAGAGTGGTTGGATAACTCGATGGGGGACCGATTAACGAAATAATAAATAAGAACAATGGCAGATCGTATGCGAACGTGCAGACAAAAGGAAGGAGAGAGAGATCAACCGAAGAGGCGGATGATCGGCGAAGTGAAATGGAAGTTGCGAGTGACAGTGAGCTGACTACATTGCACACTGTCACAGGCGAATCTAGTGATGAAGTGAGCTCTGACCAAGAGGAAAACTCACAGAAAAAAACAGATGAACCGGCTGAGGTAGCACAAGAGAAAGAGAGATACAGTACAATGCAGGAAGGTGGTATTGGAGCAGTAATGGCTTTTCTCGAAATAATGAGAGATGAAAGTAAAAAAGTAGGAAGAAATGGAAAAAAGAATAGGAAAAAAATAGAAGGTGAAAGTAAAAAGATGGAGGAAAATCGAAAACAAGACAAAGTGGATATGCTTAGTAAAATAGAAAATCAAAGTAAAAAGATGGAGGAAAATCGAAAACAAGACAAAGTAGATATGCTTGATAAAATAGAAGAAACTAATAAAAAAATAGAAGGAATACTTGAAAAGTTTGGAGGAAAAATAATAGTAAAAATAGAAGGGGAAAAAGAAGAAACTGAAAAGGTTGTTAGTGAAGGGCAAGAGAGTGTAATGAGAGAAGTAGGCAATGAAAGCGAGAAGTTACAGAAGCACGTTGATGAAGTGGATACTAGAAGGAAAGAGAAATCGAAAAGGCTTCAAAAACAATGCAAAAGTAGGAAAGAGAAAATGAGATTGCTCCAGACAGAAAGAGCGTTGGCGAAGAGAGTGATGTTAATAATTAGCGGACAGAAGAGGGAAAGAAAGAAGAATAGAGTAAAGAAGAAATTGAAGAGGATGCGAGGGAGGAGAGAGTTTTGAAACAGAAACAAAAATGAGAAAGATAGAAGGGAAATAAAACATTGTAAGGAGTCAGAAAAAGGGGCCACGGTGCAAAGGGAACCGAACTCAAGATTTGAGAATGGATCGCCTATTAATAGAAAGGACATACAATTATTGAGAAAGAGACAGAAGTCAATGTATCATTTGCTAAGATTTCAAAAGCGTTCGAAATCACCAAACAAAGAAACTAGGACGAAAATCAGAAAAAAAGAACACAATAAAGCCTTTCCAAAAAAGCATAAGTGAACGAATGAAGTGGTACCCTAGAAAGGTTTCTCACTTTAACAAAACAATGATGTCTTGCAAGTATCAGAATGAGGTTCATTGGGGTGTACATAGTATAGGCCTATTCAAAACCAGTCAGCAGTTCGATGGGGGAGGATCGTATTACGTAGGGAAATGCAATAAGATAAAGGATTGATAATCATAACAGAGTACAGTAAAATTCAAGCATAAAATTAGGTTAATGATAAAAAATTGCAATGAAACTGATGTCTACAATTAGGCACAAGTACAATGTGTTTGAAATGTATCAGAACAAGTTTGAGTGTACTGTAAATGATGAGAGTACAACAATTAAATACTTTTCCATAGATTTTGATTTTCCATTACTTTTGTCTGGTTGTTGGGGCTTGTCCTCTTGTGTCAAAGAAGAAGGAAAGATGTTTATTCTCTTGTCATTAATAGTTGAGAGGTGATGAATGAACAATCTCCCAACCTATTTTAAAGTCTTGGATTTCTTGTTTCATAACGATCTGTGTTGTTAATATTAACTTTTTGTTGTAAATTTAACGACTTGCAGTCAGTTTTATAGTGAATATATAATAAATGATCTCCTTGAAGAAGGGATTTAATACCTCGAAAACGTTCGGCCGAATATGAGTAAATTTATTATAAAATCACAATTTAAAACTGATCACAAGTCGTTAAATTTACAACAAAAGTTACTATTTTAAAACTTATCCCATAACTTCATAATCATAATTAATTAAGACAAAACGATTAATGACATGACCAGTGGCGGATCCACAGGGGGGAGGGGTGAAAAAGGGGAAATTCCCACCCCACAGACAGAGAAGAAGGAAAAGAAAAAGAAGATGAAGGAGAAGAGAGTTAAGAAGAAGAAGGAGGAACAGAAGAAAAGAGGAACGAATGGAAATGATAGAAAACAGTGAAGAAGTGGAAAAGAGATGACAATAGAAATTGGTAGGAGAAGAGAGATAAAAATGAAAAAAGACGAAAAAGGGTAAAAAAATAAGGATAAAATTAAAAGTAGTAGAAAATGAAGGAGATTTTTCAAAGTTGTTGACAAGCGAGGAAAATGAGAGCAATGTCTAACGAACAATTAATTTTCTATTGCAAATATTGTGTACTTCAATACTCTTGGTCTGAAAATGTTGCCAGTTCGGAAAGGGTTTTCTAGATTCTGCAGCTTATCAATACATGGCTGAGGATTACTATATCAGAAAAAGCATACTTGTTTTATTAGCACTACTTTACATTCACTCAGATAATCGCTCGAGCCTAGATCCTGGATCCTCAAAAAATTGTCGGGAGATTTTGACTGATTACAGAATAGTTTTTCAATTGCGAATAATGTATGTAATTTTTCTTGTTAATTTCATTTTTCATTAACAGCTTGTGTCAGTAGCATAACTATGGGGGGGGGGGGGATATTCAGGGGATATTCTATGGGGGGGGGGACATAATCAGGGGTATATTCCACAGGTTCACCACATCTTTATTAAAAGAAAATTACAATTCGTTCTCGGTTCAAAGTGTTCAATAGGGAAGGGACAATGAAGAAAAAGCTCTGCGCTGTTTAGAGGAATGAAAATAAAGTAGTATAAATTGAAAATACATTTGGCTTCATGTCAGACTTTTGGGGGCCAGTCCCGATGGATTCATCAGTATCAAGAATGCCGTTGTGGAAGTAAAATGCGTATTCATGTAAAGAAAATCGCCGAATGTTGTTGACTCAATTAGAAAGTATCATACTAATACACTGCGAGTAACTGCTGAGGACAATGTGATAGCATTCAACTAGGTGAATGTCTACTATCACCAAATTAAAGGCATATCGTTTTTGTTGTTTGATATGCATTATTAATTTGACATTTTGCCAATTATTACCCATTCTTTTTTTTGTCTATATTTTGATTTGTTTTAATTGGTGGTGATTTATTTCATGTGGGTTACGCTCAGGGCCACCATGGTTGGATGAAGAATGACGTCTTACTCAGCCGCCCAACCATAACCCATGGGACTAAAGGCCTTAGGACTGATCAATGACGTAATCTCATTTGGTGCTAATGCTCAAAATCATATTGTGAAGATCATTAGCCAAGCAATACCTTATTCCCAATTTCCATAAATTATTGAACAGGAGTTCACAAAAAAATCTATTAATCTTAATTTATATCATGATGACTGCATTTGTTCTTTTAAATAATACAAAACTTGAAACAATATCATTCTGTAAGAATTTCACAAAGTAACAAAAAATAATTATTGATCAAACTCAGGTATACTTACCACTTGCAAAAATTACAATTCATGCAATTTGCAGACAAGTGACTCTGTAGTATTGGAAGATAATAAGGCATTGACAGGTCCTTGATAAAGTTACTGAGAACAAACATCAGGGAATATTGAGGCCAAGACAGGAAAATCCAACTACTTACCAGATAAATGGTTTAATTTATTCATCAATCCTAAGCTAAATCATTATTACCATAGCACTGACGATTCCACACTAATATTAATGATTTTAGTCATATGAAGATTATTATAGATGAATTTATCCAATTGAGCTCTCTTCACTTAATTATTAGAACAGTCATTCCATCCCATCTATTTTTTCATCCAAATCTACTTAATAAAACGAACCTCTGTACGTATTACCTCCAATTGCATCACTAAGAATTTCGAGCAACTACCATAAAAACGTCAATAAAATCTTCTATATGAGCCAAGAAAATAAAAAACTTGATTATTGAATGAATTTGAATGTAGATGCTTACATGACTTTGAAGAAAGACAGTTGTCAATTTAATAAATCAAATTTTAAGAATTACTTTAGTTAAGAGAGTTAATTCCCTTCGCCTTTCTTCACTCACCTTTTCACAAAATTACAAGTAGTGAACATTAATGTTCAGAACAGTTTTATATTATTTGCAATATAATATTGAAAGACAATTGAATTGTTCCATAGAAAGTCTAATATCATATTCTTTGTCATAGATTCATTAAACCTATATAGGTTGGTCAGTTAATCCATGCTCTTATCACATGGCATGCTGACAAATAAAATTATTTTATAAAAAATGTAGGTGAAGAACATTGAGATTCGATTTCAATTCAATTTTCAATGATCATTAATTTTATTATGATGGATACTGTACAATTTAATGTATTATAAATACATTCCTGCTGTATGAGGAAGACTAGAATAGCAATAATGCCTAGTATCATGAACTTACCTGCTTCACATTAATAAAGACAGTATGCAAAGCATTATAAATAATGCATTTAAAACACACACATTAGTCGGGTCCACATTATTTATTAATTTATTCATTCATTTATCTACATTCAAATAGGATTTCAGGCCCTACAAAACATTATCACCAACTCTCAACTGAAAAATTCACAAAAAATTTTCAAGGTTACTATGGTTACACACACGTCTCTCACTAATGGTTTTCACTGAGAAGTTCATAAAATGGGTGAATGGAGTCTTATTGATTTTAAGATAATCAAGAAAATAAATCAATTGAAAATATGCACTGAAAAAAGAGTTCCAAGAAAGAGGATATTGAATTTTACTATAAACTTCAGAACCGAAATAATACTATGTTCGTCATACGTTCTCCTAATCTTACAATGGAATACTTCTACAGCTGATTGAAAATTGAATATCTTGATTCCAAACTAAAAAATGTAAACAAACCAAATGAGGTGACGTCATATCAATTAGGAATTCTAGTCCCGAGGCCTTCTGTCCCGTGGGTTACGGCCCAACGCGCAGGAGCAGCTGATGCCGTACATCGGTCTCTCTCATAGAATGCACCTCTGCAATGCGTATGCGCACGTAACTTGTGGAACTGTTACTGTGACATGTAACGTAACGCTTAATAGTGCAAAATTAACTGTAACTGGTAACTGGTTTCCCTTCACCCTTGAAAACCAACAGCCAACCTCTAATAAATAATAATAAATTATTACTAATTAACTTTCCATCTCTTGTCTCCTGTCACTCCTCTGTAGAATAAAGCGTGGGTTTAGGTTCTCAAGTATATTGGCTCAAGTGCAAAACTCCTACAGTTTTTAGGTGTAAGTGGGTAACAGTGAGACACTTTTTTTTCAATAGCCCCCTAAAAATAGATAAATAAATTTTTTTGTCAGTTCAAGTGTTTCATTTGATAGTATAGGCAATCTACTTTTAAAAAATCAAACATATAAAAATGTTTCATCAAATGTGCAAATTATACAACAAAAAAGGTCACATGACCTCAAATGTCTCATTGTTCCCCACCAATGGGGTACACTGAGACAGACCATGGGGAACAGTGAGACAGAAATTAGTATGCAAGAAAAAGGGTATATTATAACAATTTTATTTCAATTTATAAAAAGCAAACCATTATTGAAGACATTTTTTTACTTAAAACAGAAAAATTTAGTGAACATTAATGCCAGAAAATTTTATTTCAAATGTATAATAGGATTGCTGGCGTTTTGTTGTACCAGTGATTTGAGGATTTGGTAAGATCAAGACAACATCCTTCAATGACACAGAAGCCAAATCTGGAACATTTGGCATACAAAATTTGTTTTGAATTTTTGCACTTTTTCTTAAATAACTCACTTCCAACTCACATTATCGTCCTTGTTCTTGATCACTTTTCCAATATAGTAAATTTTTTGGCACTTTTTGGAGTCAAATTCAACAAGCACATAATCTCCTTCTTTTGGATCTCTTTCCAATTTTTTGAAAGCCATTGGTTGCTCTTCATCTTCCAAATCCAAACTATCAGATGAATTGATATATGTAGGATCTTCTTGTTCTTCTCCAGAGCTCTCATCAAATAGCTTCTTCTTTATGCTCTGTTGTTTTTTCTTGGACAAACTTTTAGATTTAATTTTATTCTTCTCCATCTCTCTTCTTTCCTCTCTAGCTGGAGTGTCCATGGCAATCATACTCTTACCTTTTCTTTTCATTGTCTTCAATAGTAGCTTTTGGATAACTTCTAACTTCTTCTGGAGACACAACAAAAGGCTTGGTTTCAGAATTCTCATAAGTGGATGGTGTGGATAACTGATGACTGGTTGAAGCAGTAGACTGAGTTGCAGAAGTAGTGGTTTCTTGGTTGGTTGACATTAAATCTGGAGGAGGCTTATAAGTTACAGAACTTGAAAAAAGTCAGTCTCTGTAAAAATTTGATCATCAAAAGGATAAATCCCTGTTTTTCTGAAAGCACCTGTTATGTTACTAGGTGTCATTGCCTTTAAGTGAGCATCTCCAACACATGATGCAACGTCATAGATGGATAAGTTTTTCCCAGGGTGTCTATTCATCCAAGAATATATTGCAGCATTGTAGGCAGTGGTGAAAGGTCCAAATACTCCAACATCCAGTGGTTGAAATTTTGCAGTTGAATGTGGTGCAAATGTAAGAATAGTGACCCCATTCTCCTTTGCCAAATCAAGCACTTGAATAGAAAGATGACTTTCATAGATTAGAAGAGAAGGGCATGCTTTTGAACTATGAGAATGTTTAATAAAATGATGCATTGTTTGTACAAAAAGTTCAGATGTCATCCATCCAGAAGGTGTTGCCAACCCAAGAGTTCCAACTGGGGCACCAATGAGCATGTGCTCCTTGAAGTGAACATGAGGGAATATAATTACAGGGGGCAATGCATTACCTGCGGCATTTATTATGCAACAAGTTGTTACATGAGTCCCTTTTTCCCCACTTGTTGCAACATTCACTTGCTTAATGCCCTTCTCAGCAATGACCTTCTGTGGCCTCTGTACTGTTGAGGTGCTGGTTTCATCTAAATTGAAAACATGTGTTCCATCCGAGAAACATTCAAAGCGAGAATAAACCACTTTTAAATTATTAAAAAACATTTCTGCAGTGTGTTTATTGAAGGAGATTGCCCTTGCCAGACTGCAGCCTTCAGGGGTTCTGAGAGAAATTTGAGGATGCCTATTTCTGAACCCATATAACCATTCAATACCAGCCTTTTTATTTTTATCCCAAGTTGCTGGATATTTCAATTTATTTCTCAATGCCAATTCATATGCAAGTTTGCTGTATTTACTCATGTTAAGTTAGGCTAATGAAAATTAAAGAGACTGACCATAACAGGGTTATTACAGAATAATTTTAAGAAATGCAACACTCACTGGGCAAGAGTTGTATTTCTCAAAATTTAATTAATAATTTAAAGGTTAGGTTTAAGTCTACTGGATTAATTAATAGAGTGTAACTGTATGTTGTCCAAATTTATATTGAGGTTATCAGGCTGCTGTACGACATGTTGCATTCTTAGCAAGTGAAGGCATAGAACGGTTAGGTTAGAATTATCATTAATGTAATTTTGCTCAAAGGTAATTCCCACCTACGTATAGGCATACAGTATACAATAGCATTAACTTATAAATTAATACTAGTTGACAGATTGTTGGCCCATCGCACGTTGGCGATATTCTTGAAGAAATTCTCCTTGATTTCATTATTTAAAGAAATTGAGTGTTAAACAATAATGTTACTATATTGTATAAACATTATTGTCATGTGAATTATAAATGTGTAATAGAATGAAAACCTAGAAAGCTGTTTGAAAGTAGTAGCACCATAGAATAAGGAAATCTTGATGGTTGGTCAATGGATGCAAACAACATTGGTTGAGTTCATGGGAGCGGCTTAGTGTTTACCGGTAAATGAAATTTCACTATATGGCACCTGGGTATCAGATGTGAGGAATGCTTATGGAGTGATGTCGATTGGGATGCTCCTGCGCGTTGGGCGGCTAAGTAACGACGTCATTCTTCATCCAACCATGGTGGCCCTGAGCCGCTCTCATCTGGAGATCGACCGACAGCGCTCCGAGCGGAGGATCTTGCACTAACTTAGTGAGTCAAAATCTGATCGCCATTAATTTGTGTGCTAAATTGTCTCACTTCAAATACGTTTTTTTCAAAAAAATATTTCTTTAGACAAACATACAAAAAAATGCTCAAGAGCCATATTATGTGTTGTGTATGAGGATGAGGAAAGGAAATTGATTTCTGAGTGGATGAAGAGATATTGGGCTGAGAGAAGACAGAGGAAAGCCGGAAGATACTGACTACACTGGTCCAATGAAGGCCATAAAACTATAATAATAATAATAATAATAATAATAATAATAATAATAATAATAATAGATATCATATCATAATAATATGATATGATATCATAATAACCAGATATCATATTAATGGACAAACTGAACCTAACCACATTTTTAATAGATATAGGCATACCAAATACACACAATATAAAGCAATACAGTGATGAGAAACTGCTCAAATATCTGCCTTTGGCAGAGGAGATAAAATACTTGTGGAGGCAAGAGAGAGTGGTAATTATGCCATTGATAATATCAGCTACAGGTGTAATACCAAAAGAGTTGCCTGAGAGGATGAAAAAGTTGAGACTGCCTGTGTGGGTGCAAAATTTAATGCAGAAAGCTGTCATATTGTGCACAACGTCAATAGTAAGGAGCTTCCTAAATATACCAAAATAGAAAGGGTGTCATTTTGCTAAAAAGCCAATGCTACCCTCTTACCCAGTAAAATGGAGAAATATAGAATTCAAAAAATAATAATAATAATAATAATGTGTTGTGTATATGGGTGCAGTAATACCTATGAGAATACAGAAGGAAAAGGTGTTTCATTTTATTCATTTCCTGGTCGACCTTACAAAAAGGATAGACAGGAGAAATGGATCTCTAATGTTCAAAGGACTAAGTGAGTTATATTATATTTACAAATTATTTCATGTGTAGAAGATTGCTGATTGATGAAAATTATATGCTTTTTATGCACTTGTGTGATTGATATTTGTAATTAAAGAAATCAATCCTAATAACAGCTTTGAGGTTATGTTTTTGTTACTGTTGCAAAATATTTATTTATTGTAAGCAGAGGCGGATTTAGGCAGTTGCCACCTCTAGGCAGTTGAGCTTTGATAAACAAAGTGGAAATTTTTTGACAAAAAGATTGTAAAACAGGATTGATGCTAGTTTGTCTCATCAATTTTCCATGTATCATACCTTTGCACTCCTCCACATCAAAAGCATGATTACTCTCTACAAGGTTCTTCCCTTTTTCTAGATTATATTTCCTTTAAAAATCGCAATTGATTTCTTAATCCTGTTTTTATGATAAGTTTCCCAATGTTAGCCATTATAAACAATGCAACTAACTCACTACACTGCTGCCGATTTATGCCGCCCAGAGTTCGAGACGATCGATCTTTCGGCCAACTTTTGGCCCCCTAAAGGATTACGCAGTGGCTACAGTCACGGCAGCCGGTTCTCCATTGGGTAGCCGGCAGATAGATGACTCATTTACTTTGAACATTTGCGCCTGCGCCAAATCTCCTTCTCTTTCTCAACCGATGGGTGTATACTCACTCCCATAAAGCCAACCTCGGGAAAGTGGTTTCCTAACTTTATTGCGCCTAACCTGTTTCCCGATAAACATATAAATACTGTAATTAGTTTGCATTTGCACTGTGCTCGGAGGCGGTAGTATTTTGGAAATGTTATATTCACTTGACTTATATTGTCTTATGGTTTGGAGCTCCTCATATGTTTGCAAATTATGAATTTTTCAAATAAAAATAGAAATTTTTTATAAATTTTAATTTTCTTTTTCATGAATTTTTCAAATAAAAATATAAATTTTTTAAATTTAAATTTTCTTAATTATGAATTTTTTAAACAAAAATATAAATTGCGACCCCCAAAAATGTTTAATGAATTATTGCTTCCTGAGGATTATTGCTTCTTGTGAAAAAATTGCGAACCCCAAAAATGTCAGTTTATTGCTTCTTAGATGTAGATGTCACAAAACAATTGTTGGAAAATTCGAATTAGTCCAGTGCGCTGTTGAGAACAAAGTTTTAGCAATTGAAAAATACAATAATGTGAATTACGAGTTATCTATCATTCACTAACATAAATTTTTAGTACGGTAAAGCATAAAAGCCTTGAAAAGAAGACTTTATTCTCTCTTAGGGGTTTCAAATGTTGAATTTAAAAGAAAAAAAAGAGTGTTCAATATGGTTCTTTTCCAATGATGCATGAGGCTTCATAGAAATAATGATCTCTAGATTCTAGGAAAGCGCGAATGAATGTAATAAGCGGTATACTGTGATAATCAGTAAGTATATATTATTGCACTGGCATTAAATCTGCCATTCTAATATACGTAGTATTCAGATACCGGTACTCTACGTCAATATATTAATTTATCCCACTCTAATATAATTATGCTATATTTATGCAAGCTACGCTGGGGTACTGAGCCGTAACCATCGTACAGAGCACTGACATTATAAATAGCAGCGCATGCGCAAATGTTCAAAGCCAGTGATGTCCCAATCTGCCGGCTACCCAATGGAGACCCGGCTGCCGTGACTGTAGCCACAGCGAAAGGATTAATTAAGGTAGTTTTTAGCATTAGCAGATTGTAGTCGAGGTGCAGCAATGACAGGTATCTTCAATAAACTTTCCTCGTATCCTTTTGTCACACTCTCCCACATCAGAAACATGTTTTCAGCAACAGTTTTCACTCTTTTCTAAAGGGTTGATTACATTGGGATAGTTACTCGCTAAGCGAGTAGCGAGTAGGACGTTACTGGCCGACAGTGCTACAGCAGCTCAGCATACCAAGCCAAATTATATTGAAAAAATTATTTCTAGAATCACCCCCATACTATGGAATTTCTAAGACAATAAATAATATCGCAACACAAAATTAAAAGATGAAGTTTACCAACAATTATTCAATAGAATTTCATCAAAACAATATACAATATATCTCATCTGAAGTGTTATGCTGGCAGCCTGCGTGATTAAGTATCGGCTTTGGCCACAATAATATTGTATTTTGGTGTTGGCTACTCTGCCAGTGAGTACAAATGTGACCAAATTCAAAGTTGAGAGCCTGTCTACTTTGAATTTGGTCACATTTATACTCGCTGGCAGAGTAGCCAACACCAAAATACAATATTATTGTGGCCAAAGCCGATACTTAATCACGCAGGCTGCCAGTATAACACTTCAGATGAGATATATTGTATATTGTTTTGATGAAATTCTATTGAATAATTGTTGGTAAACTTCATCTTTTAATTTTGTGTTGCGATATTATTTATTGTCTTAGAAATTCCATAGTATGGGGGTGATTCTAGAAATAATTTTTTTAATATAATTTGGCTTGGTATGCTGAGCTGCTGTAGCACTGTCGGTCAGTAACATCCTACTCGCTACTCGCTTAGCGAGTAACTATCCCAATGTAATCACTGTCGTCTAGCGGACCCTCATCTCTCGGTGCGGAGGAGCCTTTTTCGACGGTAGTGGGGGAGCTGTGAGCCAAGAGGGGAAGTTGTAGGGGGACGATGTCAAACTTGCACGCCGTCAAGCCTGGATAACGACAAGCTTGGCTAACGTCAAAGGTGCGCGCCGTCACCATGGGCTGAATTCCTAAGTGTGCCAGGTTGGCGGTGCATGCAACGACAAACTGGCACTCATCCAATTTTGTCAGCTGGCGTCAAAGCTGCACGCCGTCACGATGGGCTACTTGTAGGCCCTTCGCACACAAGTCGACTCATTTGCAATTTGGGTGGTACTGGTATCCTTTAGGACGACCTAACAGTTTGATCGACCTACTGCTAGCGCAGCCTGTAGCCTATAACCAAACCTAACCTAACCTGGCTAGATGTGACTGAACCACCTTTGTTTACTAGGTCGGTCAAAACGCCGTGCTAACCATAAGTATATGACAAATGTCATCAATAAAAACCCCCCAGGGCAACCTGGGAAGTTATTATTGATAAATTATTGGCTGCAGTTATCAATAAAAATAATACACTTGAAAAATGCCAATACAATATAATATCAAATAATTTATCGACTTGATAGTGTAATATTATATGAGCCAGTATCTGACTATATCAAGTTATTTCCAATAATCGATGGTAGACACAACCATTCTTGAGTGTGCCAGGTTGGCGGTGCATGCAACGTCACCGTGGGCTGGAAAACCAGCCCAGCTTGACGGTGTGCAAGTTTGGCGGGGTCCCGTTGTAGGGAGCTGTGCTTGGACGTGGAGCGTGAAGTTATGCTGCAGTTTTTCTAATTTTAAACCTAACACGTGGATATACATTACCTAATATTGATTTTGATATCAATAATTGTGAGGAAACTAACTCCCCAAGTCTCATCTTGTCTTTGAAATTTTAAGCATGAACTTGACAAGAAACTATCCCAGAAAATAAAATTACTTACACTTGATACATATCCCTAACTGTGTTCTACTGTATGTTTTCCAATGAGGTTGTTTTTGTTTGACATAACTATTAAAATAGTGCTGAAGTGATTTCATTTTGGCATTCTTAAAAAATCTTTACACATATTGGCAACTGACAAGGCAATCAATTCTGTAAAAAAAGTAATCATGAAGTATTTTATTGAAAATCACTTGTCAAAAAAATTTCCTCAATGAGGATTCGATCCATCAACCTTTGACTTGGTGAACGAGGATTCATCCACTCAGCCACGATATCTTGGATATAATTGTGCTACTATAGAGTATCTGAATGGTGGATTAGAATGAACATGCCGAGTGAACAGCTCCCCTACCAGCTACCAATGTCCAAAAACAGGCTTCCCCCACCATCGTCGAAAAAGGCTCCTCCGCACCGAGAGGTGAGAGTCCGCTAGACGACAGTAATGTAATCAACCCTTAACGTACAAGAAATCATAGTGCTAATTCTGTTCATCGAGATCCAGATGCCGCATAAGTCGACTATAAAGTCGAAAACATCGATAATAATAATAATGACTGATCGACACAATGGGTTCGAAAAAATGGCAAAAATTATACTCGAATACGACATAACCTTATAGATGTGGAAGTGTTTGTGATGTAGTTTATTTCAAGTGTACATAATTAGGCACCTGGAATATTAATATGCTTTTTTGTTACTCTTTATAAGAGCATAATGTACCTAATTGGAATAATAAACTGCTGTAGTTGCAACATGCTAAGTTTTTCATATTGTGCTATAAGAAAGTCAGGGTTCAGGTCAATTTGTAACTATCGAAGAAATAATTATGTTGCCGGTATCATGCATATAAACCCTCTCTGTATAAACTATAATTCTCAGAACAATTATCCGGCTTCAACCGAAACATTTAACACTAGAAGTAAATTGCTCACTTTCCACTACAATAATTATTGTACTGAAAAAAAGGAGGTTCTACCAAAACTCATGGATTTTCCAGCGATAGCTTGGCCTAGTTTAATAAAAACCGTGAGAAACTATTTCTTGGCCAACTTCATTATAAAGCGTTACTTTGACAATGAGTTCAACCTTCAAGATTTTGTTCTTGGTTCCAAACAGGTAAGTTGAATTATCAAGTTGCTTGTATGCCTACGATAGTTTCCTTTCTCGCACGTTTTTATTTCACTATTGATTTACTTTGTTTCAAGTTCTCAGTCGCAGCCCTTCATTGATAATAGCTGTAAACACGGTCACAAATATGATACAGTCTGTTGACCGATTTGAGACCAGTCGGAAACTAGTTGTATGCAGCCGTGGATCCGAGGTTGCAGATTTCAGTCGCACGAAACCACCTGGAGTGAATTGTATTTTGTTTGTATTGGAGTGTTCAAATGTGTGATCAGGAATTAAATTTAAACTTTGTATGGAGGTGGAGAAATGTGATGTGCTGTATAATTACAAACTTCCAGGTTATTAGTAATCTTTCTTGTGCAGACACACATTCCCTCATTTTAGTATACATTATCTCTAAGGAAGGGCCAAACATCTTTGTCAATTTCATGAAAGATTCCTTTGACATTCTGTAAAAAGCTATACACTTTCCATCTGACTGAGAAAGTTCTTTTGCTGCTACAAATAGCCTACAGTTCATATTATTTTTAAAATATGGATTAACCCAATGCTCCCTATGTACCCTGCGGTATTGATAATTATTAACAATATCTCCTTCATCTGAATCTGACAGCAAAATTCAACAAACTATGCATTGACTATTGCAAATTGTATGAAACTGATCTACAAAACAGATTACCGTCTGCAGACAGAGGTTTTGTTTCGATTGCAAACAGATGTTTCCGTGTGCGGACAGAGGTGTCGTTTCGATTGCAAACTGGTTACAAGATCAACCGGTTTGCAACTGTTGTCGCAAAAAAGTTGCGATGAAAGCTGTGCTGTGTGATGATAGCTGTTTGGATCGAACCTATGTTTTTCGATGAACGGCCAGCAACCGATTGCGATGTTGTGCTGGGCAGCGTCGAATTAATGGTATTATTAAAAACAATAATTAAGTTTGTACAGCTGTGAGACAACAACAGCAGTTTTCTGTGGCCGGGCACCCTAAATTTGTCAATGAAAGCTGCGTCTATGCACAACACTAAATCGTCCATGTAGTCCGACCCTTAGGCCTCTCCACATTTGTCGATTTGCTATCATCATCAAGCAAGATTCCACGCCTGGTCGTCACAGCTTGACAGCCAATGTCGCTCACTCTGATTAAACGCAACCATTAATTTAATTGTCTGCTTGTCGCCTACTCCCTACATTACATTTTTCTCCTGCCGCTCATCTGTGGCCGAAGCAAATCTACATCATTGTTTCCATATTCATTGTTTCAGGCATTAACTGTTGTTTCGAAATCTCTAGCACAGGGTGACTTAAGTAGTGTGGAAAACCTAGTCAGCCCAGAGGCCTTATCAGAAATAAAAGAGAATATAAACTCTTTCAGCATGAAACAGCGGCAGCTATTGACAGTCAATGAAGATGATATCTACTTCCATTTCCCGTATGAAGTTGGAGTCATTTTTCCTGAGGAAAGTATGTTCGTCTCAAGTATTTTTCTATTAAATTTTTAGAATTGCAATTTTAATGTTAACAAAATGAAAAACTGGAAAAAACACGATACAGATTACAGAAAACATCTAAAATTTAAGAATATTCCACAGAGACTTTCATGAGCTAAAGACGCCTTGAATTTAATGGCCACATAATGAGGCTTACTGACCAAAAACTCAAAATGTTTGAGTAAAAAAGAATAGTAAGTCACTTTTTAATGGAGGAGAATGAATACAAAATATTAGAAGAGATTTAAAATTGGCCAAATCAGCAAAGGAATTTACATGAGAAACAATTTTCGAATAAAAGTTGAAAAATGAGAAGGTAAAATAATTATAGTTGTATCAAATAGGATTTTATTGTTAGATTTATCAAAATAGTATTCAGAAAACTTGAGTTATGTGAAAATATTTGATTAATGAAATCAAAAACAGTGACAATTTGTTATGTTGGCATTGTTACAGCTCAGGTTAAACAGAGCCTTGACCCCTGATTTTAGAACATATTTTGTCTTAATTTTTCAGACAAAGAGGATGAGCAGAAACGCTTCGTCGAAATCACAATGTGCTTTCATATGCTAGCTGGATTGCAGGAGATGCGTGATCGAGGGGACGATATTCCTATCAATGTAGCAGTTCTGCCTGAATACAAAGATAAGATAATAATATGTAATTATAGATTCATTAGAGAATTTACAAAAGGCGTGGAAGATGAATGGACTGTTAATGCACTTAATCATTATAGACCGGCTGACATGATGGATTGATTCATAAGTATTTTTAGTCTAGTGTCTGCAAAATGTCAATAATGATAAACTTGTACAAATACATGTATTTGTACATATGTTGTGTTCCACTATTCATTAAGAGATTTTTGTAGTAAAGAAAATAAGGAAGTTTTATCGAAAGCAAAAGTGTCTCATAATTTTCATTTTAGTAAATAATCTTTGAAAATAATCGTTGTTGTTACTATACTTGTTTTAATTTGAGAAGACTTTATTTGTCTGTACTTAATGTATTTTTGAAAATAAAAAATGAACCATTAATGTCAAAGTTAATGGTAAATGTTAATACGACTGATAATATACTAATTTTATTTGTTCAATTTATCACAGGATATTTCCTCCTCTAGCTAAAGGATATTTTATAAAAATTATGTCGACCGATTGGATTGGCCAGCAAAAAGAGACTATTCTCTGCTGTAAAATCACTTTCCGGTAGTTTGGAACCCACCTAAAACTGTAGGTCCAACTCATCAATAGTCATCATCCAACTCATTAACTACGCACAGGTCTCAGACCTATGTAGAATCCATCTTTAGAAAAAAATGTCTTCATTCCCTTCAATTATTTTAAATATCCAAACAGATCATGAGAGAATCCTGCTGAGAATCTGTGCTGATTTTTTCTCATCTGAATATGTTGTACTTGTGATAGAAACATAAAATTGTTTAACATTCAAAAGTCGTAATGAATTTGGCCACACGCATTCCCTTCAACACCCAACAATCTTGCTTATTTAAAAGCAATCAACTGGTAATCATCAAATGATGCTGCTAAGAATCTGCCTTAATTCTATCTCATCTGGATATGTAGTAAAATAAATGATATATAAATTTGTTGATAGTGACGTTAAGCTGCAGCTATCGAGCTAGGCTCGCGCAGCATGTGACTCGTCAATTCACTTACCGTATATAAAGACTAAACCAATTCATCAGCCATTCATCAAGCGTTCGTTCATCTATAAAAACATATATTAGAAAACAGATACATTCTACACAACATTTTGTCTCCAAAAACCCCCAAAACAGTCAGCCAGAAAGTAAGGACAGGCATCAATAAGCAACTTCCTGAGTTCCTTCACGAATTTGTCTTGACAGTACCCCTTTAAAACTTTGGACAAGCAATTTAAAATCTTTATACCAGAATAGTGTGGCGCCTTCTCGATCAAAGTCAGCCTATGCATGGGGTACCGAAGTGTTGACTCTCCATGTCTTGTGTTGTACTGCAGTACTGGTGAGCGAATGCACTCTGAGCCCCATCAAGCGCCTCCAAAACATCCGTCACAACCTCAAAAACGTTAGTACAGTACTAGTAGTTCTGCGAACAGTAGACCTCACTCTCAAGAAAAAGGTGATTTTTGCAGAGGAACATACTTTATTGTGTACTCGTCGTGAATTCACTTATTGTGAAGATAATCATCGCAAAATTTAACATAATCATCGCATTCAGAAAAAATTTTCAGATCTAACTCAATTTATTAGACACCCTTGCCTGAAACTAACCCTTCAAGAGTTTTGGAGGAACTCAACCTAAAAAATGTATGGAGGGGTAACCACCTGAAAAAAATCTCATCCCTATTAAATTTCTCAATAGAAATATGTCTTCAGCTGTTATTTCTAGTATTGCTTGAAAAATTCATTATTATTCATATGTAATTCTTATGAATTATGAACTTAATTCATATGAATAAGGCTCATCCCAGATGAATCTGGAAGCCCGAGGGCTGTCTATGAATCTAATTTCAATTGCATATGATGGAGAAGCTCATTCTAAAAATCTTATGTTCCTATAGAACTAGGCTTAATAGCCTTAC
Organism: Conomelus anceps; assembly: GCA_948455865.1. NCBI lineage: Eukaryota > Metazoa > Arthropoda > Insecta > Hemiptera > Delphacidae > Conomelus > Conomelus anceps. The sequence goes on from OX418216.1 coordinate 34,719,564, forward strand.
ATTTTTCCTTTTAAATATCCTTTAAATGCAAGCAAATTTCGAAAATTCTTACACATACATTGCTGGACATTCCTTAAAGGAAGATCCATGCAAAGTTTCATTGAATTTGGTCCACGCATTTATCCGTACAAGAGACATGCGTTTATGCGTTACAAGAGACAGATAGATGCAAAACGGTTGACTTGAAACAGAGACCTCTCTTCGTTCGGTCAACAAGTAAAAGTTAGAGAAAGTATAATAAAATTATTCAAGAAAGGAATGATTAGATTGGATTAGGCCGCATTCGTCCGTCCTCCTCACTGCATTTCAACAATCTTGCCTAGGGTGCATTTATGTCAGAGCTGTGATTAGCGATACAAGCTGCGATCCTAGTAACGCGTAGATAATACCGACGTGCTTTCTAAATGGGCCTGTTTATGTCGGAGCTGCGTTGTTAATCGATCTTGGGTCCTGACCATCGATGAGAGCAGCGATAATACGCGATAATACGCGTCCATTTTCTCAGCTAGTATCGAGGCTCCGAACATGGATGTTGACAATTTAATAACGCAAGTTTTTATGAGACCAGCATTATGGGCCAAGAGTAATAAAAATCACCTCAATAGATTTGTGTTGGACAAGTAGTGGAGTGAAATTTCTCAATAATTGAACACAAAACGTAAGTAAAATTAGTGATATTTTCATGAATACAACGTGGATTTGGATTTTTACATAAGTACATTTTAAACAGGTTTCGTATTTTTTGGCTCTGTTATCTTCAGAATCAATCATCACAAATTAGTTTTTCAAAACACAAATTCACGAATCAACCTTTGAGCGCGACTGTCTCGGCATGAACAGCCGATAGAAGCAGAGCGCTACTCCCTACTAGCATCGCTTCTCTCATCGTTGCTACGATCGTTCATCACAGCTCCGACATAAACGCACCCTAATTCTAAATCTAAATTATTGACGGGAAAATTATCAAATATGATGCTGCTAATTTTCTTTCATCCAAATATAATGCACTAATGTTAGAAAGGAAGAAAATTTAAATAAAGTAATTAACAATTGGATTTTGCATATCCGCTCCACCATTGAACAAGTTTTCATTTTTCTGAATAATCAACTGATAAATCATGAGAAGATGCTGCCAAGGATCTGTGCTAATTTTTTCTCACCTGAATAAATTGCACGAGTGATCGAAATAAAGATAAAATTGTTCAACATTCAAATGAACGTATTGGATTTGGCCACATTTATCCCATCTACCTTTCTACAATTGTGCCTTTTACAAAATAATCACTGATAAAATTCCAAAGTATGCTTCTAAGCATTGCTAATTCTGTTTCTCCAAAATTGTTGTGCTAGCAATAGAAAGAAAGATTGTTTAAAATTGTAATAAAGCCATTAATAGACAGTATATACATATAACCGCCAGCACTCAATAATAAAATTGTACCTTTCAAAATATTGAATCGCTAATACATCAAATGATGGTGTTTATGAACTTCGTTGATTTTGTCTTAGTTTAACATGTTTAAAATTCAAATGGAGAAATCACTAGAAAAGGAAAACAGGCATGAGTTATTATAAAAGGATGTTATAAAATAAATGGAAGTAGTTAATAAAAATTTAGTGATTTATTTCTATTTTTTTTTTTTTTACATTGAAGGGTTAGTAGACAATAATGAATAAGAAAAAATGCATATGAAAAACAATAAAAGGATCGTCATTCCACGTTAAATCAACACACTGAGAATAGGTTCATAGTTGAAAAAATTAATTTCAAATAAACTATAATAAATTTGTTTTGAAAAAGCTACCTACCTTTAAACTAAATACAAACTATTTAGTTTAAAGGTAGGTAGCTTTTCCAAAACAAATTTATTATAGTTGTTTTCTCAACGGTTCTATATGTAATTCAGAACACTGAATTCGAATTTCGAGTTTATCAAGTCGTAAGAGCGACCTTGTACTTCACACCCAAAGTACAAAAAAAAACATAAAATTTTCAGTTTTTTGCTATTATCTCGATTGAGAGGGGATTTTCGAGAAAAAAATTTCGAAACAATATTAATTATAGATAAAAAAAACTTCCTAAGAAATGAGTGGTCACATTTATTCTAAGATTAGTAGTTCCGAATTTTGAAAATGTTCAATAATTGAACATAATTATTATGAACGTTTTGAGAAAAAAAAAATATATTTTTGAGGTTAGCTTGAAAATGTCCAATTACAGCAGTATCGGGTTACATATCACGGTAAAGAACAATAAAAATGCTGCAAAATAATACCACTTACATCCCTCCAGTTTGATTGCACCAGCTGCTAGAGCAATAAATTTAAAACAGTCGGATTTCCAATTTCTGGGATTTTTTTGAAATTTCGAATGGTTGTAACTTGTAGAAAGGTCTAAACAGATCCGATCTAATATTGCGTATTTTTGTTAGTCTCATCACTTAGTATGAGTTCACCAAAATTTCATCAAAATCTGAGATGCTGACCGAAAAAGTGTGTTGATTTGACGTGGAATGACCGTTTGTCTTAATCAGAACGTGAAATACAAACTGTCTCAAAGTTTGCCTTTAACAGCATGTAAAATGGTACACAAATGTTAATGATTTAATGAATGAGTGTTATCAGTCCAGTTATTGTTAAACACGAATTTGAAATGCCTTCTAATCTAATTAAAGTGAAATTCAAAAATATTTATATTTTGTTTATATTTCATAGAATAACTTAACACAGTAGATAACATTATTTGGAAGCTCTAATTATTCCTCTTCATATTATACTATTTAAAATTATCTTGCAGTCTTGAAATAAAATATAATTCTTGAAAGTTTATAATAATTTTCAACTAATTTTCATTGTTTGAAGCCATACAGAGATAGTATGAATTACACACAGCTAAAGGTCATAATTGAGTATTACTAAGGCTCGATGCACACTTGCGTGTCTACAAGCGGCTTGCACGCAGCTTGTGACGCCGGAGGTTCGGCGGTAGATGAGTTCTAAGGAAGTAGTGCACACTGGAGTGGAGCAAGTGGCGTCCACGCGACTTGCAAATGGAGCACGCCAGTTTCTGCCCAACCGCCGCGTGCACGCAGCTTCCACAATACGCTGGGCGGTCTGGCAGTCTGTGCTAGTAATGCCCATAGGCAATTTGTTAATACACACTGACTGCGCGCGATGGACGAATCCAGTATCATCAACCTGGATACAGATCAATTTTTTTCCACTGTCCAAAACCAACCTGCGATATGGGACACATCAGGTAAGCGTAATTAATACTTAAAACAGTATTGAATTAGAATCGTACCTTGTACAACGATAACAGTCTTCAGTCTTATATCATAAGATCTACTAGAGTTTTAACATTTAAAGTGCCATTTTCAAGATCAATGTACAAAACCTTTCTGAGGGCGTGCACGCCGCTTGAAGACATTTATTTATTGAAATTATTTATTTTGATGACATGCAAGTGTGCACCGAGCCTAACAAAATAAGACAGCGTAAGTCATTTGATTGCTATCTCATTAATAGATAGTTGCACATAGGTATCCTTTCATATTACTAGTATTTACTTTCAAAGTAATTCAGCTAACAGCGATACAGTGTATTTTTGGAGCGATCGCTAATATAATATAAATTGTAATTTTTCCATAGTACCGTACTGTAATGTGCAATGACTAACAAGAGGAGATTTCAGAGTTGGAATATTTTTCTAATGCTCTCGTTTCACACAGTTATGCATGTATAGTACCATGGCCGATTTTGACTGTAGATGACTCTACAGACCTCAACATTATGTTTTGGTCCAAAGAACGAACTACACAAACGAAGAGTGAGCTACTTTCCTCACTGAGTTAATAGAGTTGTATCTCTGCCAAGCCCACCTAAACAAATTCTGAGGAGGGTACGGACTCGAAATATTCGTCAAATATACTTCCTAATAGATTAAACATTTCTTGGCTTATGATGCCCACATCAGTCTAAAACTTGTGCGTGGGCAATGAGATGAATGATGATACAAAATATGCCAGGCTGTACGGGATTCAAACCCACGACCGCAGGAGTAGTAATAATCAGTTGGAGATAAGTGCCTTGAGTGATTACACAACTTCGGCTGCCAAATAATTATGCAAATACCAAGCCACGGCTTTTTGGCAGAAAAATTTCCAATTTGGACAAATTATTTCAAGTAGCACATAAGCATGAGGAAGCAAGCAAGCCAGGTATCTGTTCAGTAGGATGCAACGAGTGCCTGGGCCCTTTATAAGGGTGGCCGTTTGGTTCGGCTAGCAAAAAAGACTGTTTCCTGTTTTAAACTCACTTCCCGGTGGTTCGGAATCCACCTAAAATTGTAGGTCAAACATCACTCATCATCATGCAACGTACTCAGACCTTCATCCTCCAAAAAAAATAGCTTGTGAATGGGTGATGAGGTGAAATTATGACAACAAAATGCCAGTCCCAACAGAAAACTGAACCCAGGAATCTATGGAAAACTCAGTTACTCTAATACATTACTTTAGCTATGGAAACCACTATCATCTTATGAGTCAAAGTATTATTGGTATTGATCAATAATTAGGCACTTTTATAACAATATTTAACTTTACCAAATGTTTTGGGAAACTATGATTTTTCAGAAAACCAATCGCTTTTCAATTCATCAGATTTCTAAAAATATTTAAATGTTTCATGTGAAACTATTCACTTAGTTTCATTTATATGTGGAATAAATTATTCAGAATTTGTGAAGTATAGCCGTCTGATTCATTAAATAGGTACTGACTGTTCACGTTAGGGAGTTTTATTTACAATACATTGCTGCAATGCGGTACATAATGTATGTAACAAATAAAAATATATGTAGTAACAGGTAATCACATGCATAAAAAAAACAAAATTTGGGTGATAACCGCACGAGAAACTTATCTGAAATGTTTGCCATTTAAAATTTGCTACATCTATTGTTTTGTCATGGTCGAGTAATTTATTTATTCTGTTAGCTAGTTTTAAATCGAAAAGCTTTCAAAGCAGAAAGTACAAATCACCAAGAAAGCGATAATCAAGTTACTGAGTCATCACTTGCTTGTTACAAGGAAGTATTAGATGCTTCATTTCTAAGTATGTGAAGCTTCACGATTATTGAGTGAAGAGCAAGATGTTATGGATTGACATCTATTCCGGTTCAAATTGATAAATTTGTTTTTTATTATTAATATTTGGATTTTAATTTGTTCGAAGTTAGATTCTTGACATCAGTTAGAGAGCTACACTATTCACCTAAACACTACTATGTAGACAGTTTCTTCAAATAACAAATACGTTATTTGGAATGGTAATCATTAACAAAAGTTAAACATAGAAAACAATTAATAGTCAAGTAAAAATAGGAAAATTTCCGGAACTAATTCATGTAGTTCCAATTTTTTGGGGAATGTATAGCACTGGGCCTAGTGAACAAGGTAGAACATGTTTCCATGAAAACCCGGTGCCGCTAGTGTGAAAGGGTGGGGTGAAGCCGTAAAGGTACACTTTTTCAGATTTTTGCTCCATTAAAATTATCCCTAAATCATTTCATTCAAATTTCCTAAAATATGTGAGAATAATATCATTCTCCCATGTATACGCATATATTGCAACTTGAACCTATTAAAAGGATCTAGTGTTTGAATTGAATATATTAGATACATTTCAAATAACAATGACTCATGATATATGCACGCGAAAATCATGTTTTTGGTGTCATATTTTAGGGAATTCAATTTGATAGATGAAAGTTTCTGAGTAACTTTTCCGTCCAACCCAAAATTGGATTGTAATAATAAATAAATTTATTTTTTAAAAACAGCAAAATAATGGTACCGTAACATAAAATACCTTTTACTTTCATCTAAAAAGGAATTTGAAGGTTCAAATGATACTTCTATCAAAGTAGAAGCTATCACCTATAATTTGAGACCAATCTTGCATTTTTATTTCCAGTAGTATTTGATTTAGAGCTATTTCAATATTGAAAAATCGTTATTTTCCAAGTATAGTGCTGTGTATGCATATTACACTTCGAAGTGAAATTCTAATTTCACTATGAATTCTGATCGCCTTAATGAGCTCAGAAGAATGAGCTTTCACTCAATAAGGTGAGATTGACGGTTCAACGGTGGGGAGGGAGTCCAACGTTTGGGGCAGAGCTTGGTACCAATTGGGCCCCCTCCACCCGACTGACTATATTTTTGAGCGGAATGGAAGGGTAGCTGATCATAATGAGGTCCCAGGAACCTTAATATGTCATAAATATTTTTTGGGTTGAGTCAGTAATTCTAGACTTTACCAGGTTCTGGTAAAACCATATTTTCACAAATCTTAAAAACGTTCTCACTTTTGATTTATTCGAGGAATAATAATTATTAATGTATATTTTTGAAGGGAATTTGATGCTCAACAATTATCTTAAAAACAGTTCCAGTAGAGTGGAAAATTAGGGAGCTAAAAGGATAAGTATTTTAAAAACAGATGTTTTAGAAAATTATCCATTTTTGAGAGTTACAAAAACCGTGCGAATTTTTGTAATCATGCAGAGAAACAAAGTTTTAATAAATTTACTAAGCTTCAAATTTTATTTGAAAAACTTGGCACAAAAACTTTACCTTTACCCCATTCTTTAGCGGCATCAGTTTTACATGGGAAAATATTCCATGTAGCATGCTGGAGCTTATGTTTCAGTGATAATATTGTTCAAATGTTGAACGGTATGCAAAAAATGATTGGTTACCCAAAAGAAAAGTTTTTGTTTAGAAGGGCAAATGCTCACTGATTCATCAGTGCTCTTCTGGGACCTGTTGCATAACAGTTTACAGGCAAAGCTTATTATAACTTTTATATTTGTAGTTGGTGTAAAATCCCAAGGAAATTATACTTGTAAAGAGTAATTGTAAATTGTTATAAAACAAGCTCCAGATCATAATTTGATGGGAAACCCCAGAAAGACCAACCGTCAATACAGTACCAATGATGAATTCTCGAAACATTCAATGCGCATTTGCTTAAGAGAAAATTAGTATGCTATTGTAAGTAATAATTTGACTGGTAGTTTGTTATTTGTTAATCTGATCTACCAGCAATATAAAATCTGAATTTAGCTAATTTTTCTCAATTAGTTTCTCAAACCAATTTAAAACTTTTCATTTTTAATACTGAGATTTTCTCATTAGAAATAGTCAGTCAGTCTTGTAATTAATCCATTTAGATTGGACCCGTTACTGAGCTAGTTGGGCTATCCTACTGACCCATTTCAAAAATTTCACACGGCTTGGAAAAATCCAAAATGAGAGTTGAGATAATCTCGACTTTCCCGGCAGCAACCGATATTCATTTTCTTCTGAAAACTGCTTCAACTGCCGAAAGAATTCGGTGTCATCCATACCTCAACAGATGCTGAACTTCCGATTGCGAGTGTTGAACTTTCATAGTCAATCTAGAATCATTCGAAATATTCAATTTAAAGACAATTGAAAATATTCAGTTTAAGCTAAAAACTTGAAAGTTTTCAGCATAAATCCAACTTGGAAATATGTAACAAATTTACCATAACATTCCTACTGAAGTTATACAAGATAAGGGTTACAGTGTTTATAAGCAAAGATGTAAGTGGCTTAATCACATAGATGATTGTATCCAGTAGCATGACACAGGCGGTGATGTGGAACTACCCGTAAGGGTCTCTCCACCAACAAAATACATGGGCATTTACTTTTTTTAGTGACTTGGTTGGAAGTATTTTTGTTGATGAAAGATCATGTCATTTTAGAGGAGTAAAGATTGAAATTAAATTTAGGTTTAGGAAGTAAAACATTTTGTACTAAATCATGTAGAAGGCGATTGCTTCTGCAGCATCTGCATCTGATTCAGTACAAATGTTTTTCTTCCTAAACCTAAATTTAATTTCATTCTTTACTCCTCTAAAATGACATGATCTTTCATCAACAAAAATACTTCCAACCAAGTCACTAAAGTCTGCGAAAAAATACTTCCAACACAGACCGACATCAGAGAGAGAGAGAGAGAGGTCCGGTACTCTATCCCTTACAATTCACCCCCACCACATAGCAGCACTCATCCACATAGCATTCGATCTGGTGAATGTGGACATATTATTATTTAAATTAGAGTTTCATGGTTTACATGATACAGCACTTCAGTGGTTTGCCTCTTACTTCCAAGAAAGATACCAGAGTGACAGTGGAGTCTAATAGGTATGTTTACCATTAACGGTGGTTGAAACCAAAAGCAGGCGTTCCCCAAGGTTCGGTGTTGGGTCCTGTTCTATTCCTCCTACATATAAATGATTTGCCTCTCCATCTTGATCCGGGTTATAGTATATTATATGCTGATGATATCATAAAAATTGAATGCAATTTGTACTTACAGATGTTACTTCACCTCTCACGTCAAGCTCGCAAATGAGGTCGAGTGGCTGAGAAGGTTGGAATATCTTCACTGATTTATCCGTAGAGCCTACAATAATACAACCCAGGCCATGCCAGACTGAAGTCAACTTGGCTTGGCCAGCCGATTCCAAGTGACAACTCTGGAAAATAAGCATATTTGATGATAACCTATCTACCAATTCAAATAAATAATACATATAATTCTTATACCATTTATATATATTTTATGATACATTCGATAAAATTCATGAGGGAGGATTAGAGAAAAAAAATGCTGATTTCGTATGGGAGCATAGCTCAGAACAATAATTTTGTATATGTGTATTTTGCAATTGTGAGGGAAATGGCCAAAAATTGAATCATCTTGCTACAATCTGTTATTTGTGATCAAATTTCAAAAATTGTCAGGATAAAAGGACCAATATTTTTTGAAAGGTAAAAGGAAGGTGCTATCGATAAAATTTACGATTTACAGTAAAACAAGTTTGAAAGCTTTATTTGGCTAAGATTTTCGAAAATATGAATATTGATCAAATATTGGTATTATTTTGTGAAACGCAAATTTTAAAGTATGCATGCAGTGTTTAGAAAATTCCAATCTCGGTCTACTTGTATATAAGTGTATTGTATCCATACCTTGAAATATTATGATCCTCGAACATTTTTCATCTCAATCTAGTTAAAATAAATATGAATTTGATATTTTCAGTAGTTGTGTGAAAGGGGAAAAATAACATTAAGTTAGATACTTACAACTTTCTTTTCAAAAACACCGTTGTTGGTACTAATAATATGTACATTTGCTCGGGTGTCACCAATGTAGAGTAGATTGTTGTTATAGAAAATGCTCATTGGAAATGAATTGTCACAGCTCACCTGAAAGAGAATCATTATTAACGTTAAGTTTATAGGAAAATGACGAGCTTTGAGATGCATTAAATGCATGAAGCATAAATAAAGCAAATTGCTAGATTTATAACTAGCTCACATAATAGAAAATGGTTCATGGCTCACATAATAGAAAATTTCAAAAAATTCATTGCTAACTTCTTATCTCACGGCAAATGTTCTGTCAATCAAAAAATACGATTCTGGAACTTCCTTCCAATCAATACCATAATTGGATACTGGATCCACTAAAAATCCTATTACAAACCTATTACATAAAACTGGATTGTGAAACCTCCCTTCAATACTAACGCAGGTGGAACTGGGGAAAGCGCCTTGATACTTCTGACTATAGATTTATTTAAATTTTCAACAAAAGAATTGCACATCTTATTACTGGAACATCATATTTTGGAGAGTCGGAGTTAGCAATTTTTTTTTTTGTAGATTTTTTTTATAGACTTGGAGACTCCAGTTAAGGAGTATAAGACAAGTCAGATCAACAATATTATACACTAGATACCATAATTACTTCAATTAGTTGAGGTGAGGCTTAATTTTGATGTGAAAGGAACTCTTGTACACTATAAAAAGCTTTATCAACTAAATATTTCTTCAATTGTTTTTTAAATATTTCTATATTTTCAAGACTCTTCAAAAACTGCGGTAGCTTGTTGTAGAATTTCCTACCAATATAACTAGGTTTTTGTTTGAATAAGCTACTATTGTGACTCACCAAGTGATAATCTCCTCGGCTTCTTGTATTATAATCATGTACATCAAGATTTTGGTTAATATCATTCGTTTTTACATATAAAGTAGCTTCATACACATATAAGCAGGGTACAGTTAGGAGACCAAGTCTCTTGAACAACGGCCTACATGAATCTAATCTATTTACTCTTTCTATACACCTAACCGCTTTCTTTTGGATCTTAAACACCCTATCAAGATTTTGTTTTGATGAATTACCCCATACTAAGATAGCATACCTAATATGTGACAGTAAGAGCCCATGGTAAGCTGTAAAAAGTAACTTTTTGTCATTCAATCTAGCGAGCTGTCGCAGGACAAATACCCAAGATGAAATTTTACTACATATTTTCTCAATGTATGGAGTCCAGGTCAATCGTCTATCCAACGTAACTCCTAGAAATGCAATTTTTTCTTCCTGGTCTAATTGATTATCGTTTACAAACACGTTTATAGCCCTATCTTCATTTAAATTATGTTTGTTTTTGAATTGAAGGTATTGGCATTTTTTACTATTTATAGTTAATTTCAACTGATTTAAAAATTGGACAATGGACTGCACACCTATATGGGCACATATTTCTAAATTATCTAGAATGGAATTGCTGAAAATGAGTGATGTATCATCAGCAAATAAGAGGGCTCTACCACTAATTAATTCTTTAGGTAAACGATGCTTAACAGCATCACTTGATCAATAACTGGCACGATTTCCGATTTGAAAGCAGGCTTTGGGGGTTAAGCTGGTGAATGTAGCTTCAGAAAGATATGTTTGGTTTGATTTTTGAACAATATTATCATTCATTCATAAGATATTGTAAAATACATATTCATTTTATTAAAAATTTATTTATCTATTACTGTTTTATCTACTATATATATTTATATAAAAGAAAATACATAGAATAATGACTTCCACTATAGCGAGCAAGTTTTACTTTTGCTGGTGATGCCTTTCTAATTCATGCCATGCAAAGTTGTTATGTTTCATCTACAAGCTTATCTTTTTCATTTATTCTAATTCAAGTTTGCTTTGTATGTTTATTTTTTCTAACAACAATTCAATTTCAAAAATTTAAGGGAAGTAATAGCCGCGTGCTGCAGCAGGTATCTGTCAGATAAGATTAGCTACAAACTCCTGGGCCCTATTTGTAAGGGTGAACGATTGGATTGTCTAGCAAAAAAAGCAACTCAGCATGAAATAACTATGAGGTTGACTACTGGCACTTGAAAATCATATTTGTAAAAATGAAGTGAATGATTGGAAACAAATTACTGACCACAATGTTATCTGTGACAGGTTTACGTGTTCTCAGGTCCCAAACTGCTATTGATTTATCTTCACTAGCAGATACAACATAATTTTCACCTGGAAAAGATGAAAATGAAGAGTTAATGGTAATCAAGACAAATCCGTTAATTTGATTGATTAATCAATCAATTGACTGTTAAAGATGAAACGACAAAAGGACGGTTTATTAGTGGAATACCTCATACAAAACATTATTATGATTATTAGAATTTCGAATGAAAAGCTACTGATGAAATAAAAAAATAGTCGCGCAATCGCTTGTATGTTTCCTTTTCTGAGAACCTCTGCATAAATTCAACAAACACCCATAAATTTGTGGCCATTTTTTTCTTTTGCTACTCCCGTAAGAAAACTATTCTTTTAAGGCTGTGCGCTAGGCACCGTGACTCTGACCAAGTCTCGAGTCCCGACTCAAGGCAACAAACAAACGAGTCTACAATCGAGTCGAATCGAGTTTGGTCCGGTTTTGAATCACTCTGGTGGATTTGTACGTAACTAGCTTTCCATAGCCCTGGAACGTTGCCAGATCTCTCGGCTCCCGTCTGCTCCGCTCTTCGCCTGGTCTGACTAGGCCTTCTTGGGAGGGAGGCAGAGTCGTTCTACTACATAGAATCTAGTAAAGCAAATATAGTTTACAAGCCTGAGCCACAGATATTCTAATACCTGAGCTTTCATTCACAAAAGTAATCCGATATGTCTGACGGCTAGAGAGCCTGGACAGTTTTTGCCCTCTGTTCACTTAGGGTGGCATGAGTAGTTTGGTACATTGTTTTGTGCCGTGTTCCATTTTTAACCTAATATTGTACAGAATTCGACAATAATAAAACTAATAATTGATTAATGACATTAATGTAAGGAGTTTTCTGTTGTGTTAATAATGGCAAGGCAAAGCATTAGTTGGTCATGTCTTTCAATATTTTGTTTTTTATTTTTCTATTCACCCAGGGTTACTCCTAATTCAATCGGTTACATGCTAAACGCGCACAACTGAAATTCCATGGAATTCAGAAAATCGGAAGTAGATTCGTAAGTATTATTAATCATTACAGTGATCAATCAAATCATAAGTAACAACAAACTGTATACTTTGAATGGAAATTGTAACATAATTTTTTAAACAATATCAAATTATGATTTGATTGTGTGGAGTTTCATCCACATTAATATTATTATAATATTACATTCAGTAATATTATCAATATCATTGAGAAGCTGAAATTATCTTTGTAATCAAAACATTACAGATTTTCATTGAATGAATCATCACAAGATCAACAACAAGTGGTATTTTGAGCTACAGAGAAATTAAAAATCTCAAGATCATCCACCACAGACTAGACTACATATTTTTCTAGAATATATTCTGATGTTCTGGATTTTTCTATCATCCGTTCAATTTTAATAGGTTCTATTGAATAGTTTTATTAAATTAACTTTCGAATGTAGATAAAATTGATTGATTTTTAATTTATTCAGTGAATTATATTTCCATGTTTTAGCAAAACCCAGAATTCTTCTATTTAATGATTACACTGTTACTGAAAAATCAAAGTAAAAAACAAAACAAACATTGCTATTTTGTTACTGGTACTAATACAGCTCAACTAGAAAATATTTCTTGGAGAGCTGATCAAGAGAAGAGGAAGAGTCTCCTAATTTCATGAGGTAATAAATTCAGTTCCATATCATAATATAGGCTCCCATTGTTTTGTAATATGAATTTGTATAATGAATTTTCTTCCGGTCGGTTCACTACCAGAGCGGCAGTTCCAGGTAGTGGAGACCCTTTTCTGACCCTTTGATGAATCTTGTGCACGTTTAGTTTAAAAAATAGTTTCTGAGTGAGTAAAACCGGGGGCCATCACGTGCTTTTGGCGCCCAAGGCAAATATCTTAGATTTTGGAAAAATTGATTAAATTTGGAAAAATATCTAATATACAGGAAAATAAAATTGACTATTATAATTTGGAGAAGGCTTTTTTACAGACAACCATTTATTACCTCATATTCAAAACATATATAATATTTCCATAATATTCTTGTAATTTTCTAAGCCAATTCTTGGAAATACCAATATATAATAAAAATATATATATATAATAAACCTTTATTGCAGCAACTCCTGAGGTCGTCAGAAGCATTAAAAATTGTCATATTTCATATCAAAATAATTTTGTCTCATACAACATTGCTAGAACGTTAAAACAGATAAAAATACAAAATCACATTCAAAATTAGCCTACCTATCTATTGCGGTGTGTCATTTAAAGCTGTCCATAAATTGTCTACAAAGTCTTTGCCCTTTCATAAAAATCCTCAAACCTATATAATAAATAATAATGGATTATTCATTAAAAAAAATTTCAGTCTATGCTTAAAAATTGGATATGGCAGATTATGACCCACTATTCGATTATGGTGGGGGGGGGGGGGGGGGTACTATTCCTTACTTGAAAACCCCCAACATTTAATGTGGACAATGCAACATTAAAAATATTTTTCCTACAACTGCTTGTAAAATAGTTCTTTACGTACTGAAAACTAATTGTAAAATGCCTCTTCACTGCTCCGCAAGCGGTAAAGTACTTTATGCTCGCCAGCTGTTTTCTTTACGCTTCTATTTTGATTTTGATGCCTTCTCATTGGTGGATCACGGAATCCATGAAATTCACATAACCTCAACAATGGCGAACGCTAACCAAATCCGCGCATGGTCTGTGATGTTACAAACTACAAGCTTTTATTGTGTTGGAATCCAGAACTGCAGTTTTAGGAGAAATATTGTATGCTTCTTTATCGTGAAGCTTCTTTATCGCTCTCGCAGTAGTTTCTCGCCAATGTTTTGGCTCGAGCGATAAAGTCGCGCTTCACGCTCTTAATAAAAAAAAAACTATTCGCTCATTAGTCAGTTAAAATTAGCTGACTATATAGCCAATTTTTTGTTAACCGATTTATTTTGAAAATTTATTATCTTTGCCTATTAAATTTAATTGTGTTGTAAGTATAACGTATAAGTATAACGTTGTAAGTATAAGTATTACAGTTCCACAACAGTTTTTATTGAAAGTATCTTTGTTATCTATCAAAAAAGTATTATAATATAATTCCATTCACAATGTAAGCTCTCCAATAATGTAATCATATTTTATGATTAAGATGCAGTATATGGAACAATCGCAAGAATTTCCTATGAAGAAAAATTTGTTTCCTTTGTTTGACACAAGAGCCCACTCAAATTTTGTTCACTCTTTTGATGGAAAAAAATTGGTACAAAGCTGGAAGTTTTTTTAATCCACTCTAGGTATTCTAAGTTTGCAAAAGTTGAAATTGAAGAATACGGAATTCTACTTCGATTGATGTATATCAATATATCCGTTCAATTGTTCATTCACAATCAATTTTCAAAAATCAGGTATTCCTGGGCGCTCTATGTAAGGGTGACCGATTGGATTGGCCAGCAAAAAAGACTTGGTTCTCTGCTGTAAAAATCATTTCCCGTTTGTTCGGAACCCACCTAAAACTGTAGGTCCAACTCATCAATCACCATCATCCAATTCATTACCCACTCACAGGTATCAGACCTATGTGGGCTTCATCCTAATTATTAAATTTTTATTTTTATTATTGAATAATTATTCATTGCCTAATTTTTGTGTTAAATAATAGGGTATAACACAATTATAATATTGAGTATAATAATATACTCAATTGTAATATTTATACATATTTTTTTAGTATTTCATCTCATAATTTGTAGTAAATTTCTGTTTGTAGAGCAACTTCTTCAATTACAGTTCTACTACAGTTTTCATTGGAAGCCTCTTTATATATTATCTATCATAGAAGTCCTACAATATAATCCCATTCACTATGTAAATTATCCAATAAACTATAATGTAATCAAAAGAGTAAGGTACAATATATGGAACAATCGCAAAAAGAATAATTCGTTTCCTTCCTTCCAAAACAATTTGGCATATGTTTATTTGAGAGAAAAAGAATGAAGGAGAAAGAGAGTGAGAGAGCGGAAAGGAATGTGATAGTGCTACTGGAGACATGTCATTCAAAGCAATTACTTTCGATCGCATAATAATTATTCAAGACTGTAAACAAGATGCACCCGGCAGACAAAGCGAGTGCTGGTGTTGCGCGTGAGGGAGCATTGATAAGAGCGAGTAACGAACGAATATGGTTCAAACCGGCAACATAGCAAGTCCTTGCATATGTGTGAGTGAACGTGCTTGCACATTCGCATGAGGAAGTTGACTCTGTAAAACTGAAGAGAATCCAAGAAAACTTTGGGGCAACTTAGCTACCCAACGATTTAATTTGGATTTACAATAATCTCTCTATTACTAGAAGGGATATCAGAGATTTCAATGACATATTTTGTATTTCAATAGGAAATCTAGTTTTTCTGTAATTAAGGTTTCAAAAAAATGATTTTTTTTTAAATGAAAATTTTGAAAAATGAAATACCTCATTACAAAAACAATACTTTGTTCCATTGATCCTGAAAATTACACTTTTCTATTCACAACCGTTCATGATACTGGTTGCCCCAAAAATTAACTTTAAGTGCTCATATCTCAGAAAATAATTGATGAAATTTTTTTTTATTTATTGCAAAAGACTACATTTCAGTAGCCTAATAATCTCCAGTCGAAGAGACTTTGAAAAAAAATATGACCAAAACCCTATTGCACAGCCTTAATTGCTGATGATTCCCACATGAGTCCGAGACTTGTGCGTGGGTAATGAGGTGACCGATAATACATATAGATGCTAGACGGAGGAGCGAGATTCGAACCCACGACAGCAAGCTGAAGTTGTGACGCCCCAACCAACTGCGCTAAGCGGCCCGATTAATTTAAATATATTTAGAAGTTTATTTTTATTTGAACACTCTTCGGATATGTACTTACCGACTAATGCAAGACCAGTTATAGCAGCTCTATGTGGCGAATAAGAGAATACGGGTCCTTTTTGACGAGGATCAAATACTACAATTTCTGGTTTGAATAGTCCACCTACCAAGAGCCCATCTCTGCATACAATAGACAGTACAGCAGCTGAACACCTGTAAACCAGAAATTCGCCATCGATTGAGGGTTCTAGTTCTTAAAATGTAATTTTGTCAATCACAATGAGAAAATTTGATAAGAAAATCAATCAACTTATTATGGTGGTGGTTAGGAAGTTGAATTAGGAGAAATATTTGCCAGATTATGTAACAAAAAAGACTCTCATATTATTTCCTGATTAGACGAGATAAGTGACATTCACAGCCCAAGATTTAGAAGGACCAGTGAAGAAGGGTCAGTGTTTTTTTTCTACCTGGTGCCGTTCAAGTACAAATGCTGGACGATTGTACTTCAGGGTACATAGTGTCTAAGAAGGAATCTTCAAAACTGCTTTAGCTTATTCCTCTCATCAAATTCGAGCAAAAAGTTAACATGAACCCAAAATAATGAACTGAGTGTTTTAAATTGCGCCATTTTTTATGAAAAAAGTAATTCTATATTTGAACCAAAACGGCCATTAATTAATTTAAAAAACATGTAACAGCACAATATAAACTTATTTAGACTAACAATGTAAAACTTTAATTTGATTACTCACACAAGATTCTAATAAGCTTAATGCCTAAAGATCACATTGTGAAAAAGTAGTTAGGGTACAAAATAAAATAATAGAAAATGGATTGAATAAAACCCTATTTTAAATTGTCGTTCATTATCTGACAGGATGGAAGAAATATTTTCTGACATTTGTATTCAACCATGGTGTAACACGTGTTTTGTTTGTATTAAATCATTTTGTACATTACCTAAATCTGCACACATTTATTGTTGTGAAACAATATTGCAATGCGACAATGTTAACTTTTCTTGTTTATTATCTAAGAGATTATGTTTTTTTAAATTTAATTTTTATGTTTTCATATTATAAATAAAGGCTTAGACTCGCCTCCTACACACACGACACAGATATCCTAACTGAGAATCTAGTTGCCAAACAAATTAATCGTAATTTAAGATTCATTCTGCAATTTATAGTCTTATATACTTATGACAATTATGCTATTTTGGGATAAAATTGAATTTATTTCTGGAATATTCAGGCTCAAAAACGCTGTGGGGAATGTGAATAAATAACATTAAAGTAGTGTTCAAAAATTCAAACAATAATTTATGAATTCATGAGCTGAATGAATGAGCAACTTTCAACTTTAACTTTGATACTAAATCCAAATAAATTCTAACACATATGAATCTTCTTACAACACTAACAATTATTATATTTATTCATCATATAGCAAGAAATCAAATTCACAATTTAGTGTGTTGTGAGGTCAGGAGAGTGGCTGGTCATATTTTCCAGCTCATTTAGCGTTAAATTACGTTAGTTGCACCCAGGCAACTGCTATAGCTTTACACCTCAAGCCTAAGTTAATAAAAAACACCTAATTCTTATAACAAATAATAGCTTACATTTTTATACTCACTTATAAGTGTCAACTTCTTGAAGATCCTCATTGAGATCCCAGAGTTTAATAGTAGAGTCCCAGGAACAAGAGTAAAGCATATTATTGTTAACAGCCAGATCCCAAATCCATCCAGCATGAGCCAATAGTATTGATTTCTGGCATTCGGCTGAATCGACTGCCCAAACTTGGATATCGCGATTTCGCGAGCCAGAAATCACGCGCGAGCCTCCGTTAATAAGCTTTACTGCATCTATACAGGAATCAACACTCCAAGAAATGTGCTTCATTTTGTCTCGATCTCTTTTCCATAGCTGCAGTTCACTTTCAATCTGATAGCACAGTTCTAACCAATCAGGCTGTAATAAAATTAGAAATCAAACAGAAATAAATGAAACACCTGTGATTATAATGTCAAATTTCACAAAATTGATCCCGCATTATTTGCGAATTACAGTCAGAAAACTCGGGAACGTAAAATAAGATGTAGGTGGACCTATTCCAAGTCCTACACCTCTTCAGTCAAGTAATTTAATGAGATAATCAAAATATAGTAGTGGTATTTTAGACCGAATCTATATAGGAAGTGCATTTATGCGACCTAGTAGTCCTAGAATTCAAAATGATAATCCAGTAATAATGTTCAAGCAATTAAGAATTATTAAGCCATAAAGCAAAATGTACTTCGTGAATGCACTATTTGGAAAAAAACAATATGAACTACTAGAACATGTTTTTAGTTATATACATGATATTGTATATTTTTGTAGTAGTAAGTACTGTAGCTTCAACTTGATACGGAAATATTTTAAATTATGTCTTCTTACCTCTATATTTGTTTTCTCTACACTTTTTGTATAGCTTCAATCAATCTCTTTCACTTTGTCAAATTCATTTTACAACAAACTATTCATTAGATACCCTCTGATTTTTTTTGGGACGGATGTTTTATTTCTTTTGCTTAAAGTGCAAAGATCAATTGAAGTCTATTCAATTTCCTTATATTTTTATGCTTGAGGTGGTTTTTGTGCTCTTGAAGTCTTGTTTTGCCTACTTTACTTTTCTTTCCCCTTACCCCCCCCCCACACCCCCTCTTACTTATCTTCATCATTTAAATCATGGTGTTGTTATCTTTCACTTATTCACATCTCTCTAAATCTTATTCACTTATTCTGACTAACTTTTTTTTATACGGAACTAATAGGTACTTTGTCTATCCATTTAATTTATTTCATTATTTTATTTTTACATGGATCTTCTACAGTGTAAATGATATACAATTTATTTTCATTTTGATTTATATCTATTTTTATTTTCTTCAATTGTAATTTATTCTAATTTTGTATTCTAATTATGTGCAATGGGTCTGTCAAGACCTAGTACAGACAATAAATAATCAATCAATCTATCAACAAAATTAATTTACATTAAACTTCTCTGATTAAAAGTCTTCAGTTAATAGCCAGTATAACTACTTTTAATAAAATAACAACTATAATAGCATAATATGTTAAAATATGCATGTATGTATGTTTACATACTGTAATAAATTCCTATAATATTATTGTGTTAAAATTTATATTTTCACAATTTTGTATTATAATGAAGATAGAACACTAGACATGTTTTTTAGGTATCAATTTTTTTATTATTTTGGTTTAAATATTCAATTGTATCTTTTAAACCAATAGCCCATATACAAACATTTGTATAATGAGCAGAACAGATATGGTTTTTTTTAGTATACGTGTTATTTTTTAATTCAATGTCTTATATGATATTGGCATTTTAGAGATGCACCATCCCTCAGCACAAGCTTTGCTTAAAGAGGGATGTAACAATTATTTCATTTATGATGTTTTATGTTGATTATGATAAGAAGCGATGTAGCCTAATTTTTGTTTGAATATATGAATGTTTTATTATGTATTGTTGACAATAAATAAATTGAAATGATGTGTCGATGTCGAAAAAATGTTAGCTTCTAAAAGGTTCTTATTGAACACATTAATGATCAAGTAATTGGTGGGCTACCAAACCCAAAATTCAGTCGAAAAACATAAACCTGTTACTCACCTCATGGTCTACGTAATCTACAGCTGGTAACATATTCGGACAAGACTCTTTCAAGCGACATTTCCATGCACCTTCGTTGGATAGAACTTCATAGAATCTCGTGCAGACAAACCGAAGGCAGTCGGCAACATGTTTCGCATCGATGAAGGAGCAAATGTACAGGAACACCTGAAAACGCACACAACCATAATTTTTTTTTTTTTTGGAACTTTCGCTAATACTCCAATATTTTGTAGTTTTAAACTTTAAATTATTAATCCATTATGCAAATAATCAATTATAGTCTTTGGTAAAAGACTTCAATTTTTATCGCATAGTAAATTCATGTTATACATCACTGTTACTTGATAACCTGGCAGCTGGCTTATATTTATTGTAAAAAGACAACTTATTAAAGTATTTTAAGCCTAGGTGATAGATAGATGAGTGAAGTGTTACAAAATTTATTGGATGAAATGATTGCTGATGAAGTACTAAAGTTAAAATAAATGAACATAAGACCAAAAAAAAAGTATTTAAGACTTATCTATATAGCACAGTCAACTAAAGTATATAATTAACATACATACATACATACATAGAATCAGAATCATTATTATCATAAACAATGTTAACAATGCATTGATAAACGTCTTTAATACTAAAAAAACAATATCGTACTTATAATAAGTAAAATTATACACTAATAATTACAAATATTTGGTCCAGTCAATCACATAAAATTCTTGTACATTATACAAACTTTCAGCTATTAGTACACTTTTCAATTTTCTTTTAAAGGATGCAAGAGGCATTGACTTAATTTCAATTGGTAAAGTATTGTAAAGTTTAACAGATGTGTACATAAGATTTTTCTGAGAACTAGTAAACCTGAGCTGCTGAACTCTGATATTATTTCTATTTCTGGTTATCATATCTATGAAAGTCACTATTTAATTTAAAAGATTCTAAATTGCTATGAACATAACTAAGACTAGACAAGACATACAAATAATAGACAGTTAAGATTCCTAAATTTGTAAACAAAGGTTTACAATGGGTCCTCATATCAACATTAGAAATCAATCTAATTGCCTTCTTTTGAAGTAAAAATATTTTTGAAACATGAGTACTAGTATACCTGAAACATACATGAAACATAATAGTATACCATAACATAATAAACTTTGAATTTGGGAGAAATACACAATTAAGAGTACATTAATGTCTACAGTAAACTTTAACCTTCTAAGCAGGTATAGGCCCTTTGCTAATTTTTTACTAACAAATTCTACATGTGACTGCCAGTTAAGTTTTGGATCCAGAACAATACCCAAGAATTTTAAAGGTTCAGTTCCTCCTTCATTGATTAAATTTCTATTGTAAGTGAACATAATATCACAGATTTTTTCTAAGTTCAATGATAGATTATTACTAGCACACCAATCATTAAGGAGTAAAGAGCTATCAACTAGACAATTTTGTACACCTGTTTTGGAATTACAACTAACTTTGAGACCAAAGTCATCAGCAAAACGAAAACCTTCTTTATTTATACCTTCAATATTGCAAATTATGTCATTTATATAAATATTAAAGAGAATTGGTCCAAGTATGGAGCCTTGAGGGACCCCATACTGAACCTTCCTGCCCTTGGAGAACTGACCGTCTTTGTAAACAAACTGGTTGCGGTCCTTTAAGTATGACATTACCAGATTTACAGATTTGGAATTCAAACCATAATAACAAAGTTTGCTACCGAGTATGCCATGCTTAACTGTATCAAAAGCTTTAGACATGTCATATGACCTAAAGCTAACAAAATGACCATTTTCCAAATCATCAACAACATTATTTACCAAACTTATAACTGCATTACTAGTATTTCTACGTGGCCTGAAGCCAAACTGTTTCTCAGTAAAAATTCCAAAGCTTTCAAAATGATTTGATAACTGATCTTGCATTATGGCCTCAAATACTTTGGATATCACAGGTACAATTGATATAGGCCTGTAATTGTTTAACTGCGTCTTATCACCTTTTTTATGTACAGGTATTACCTTAGTGTTCTTCAATACACTTGGAAAAATGCCATTGCATACCAAACAAACATTGAAAAGATAACTTAAAACTTCACATATGTAAGGGGCAGATATTTTTAAAACCTTAGAGTTAATACCATATATATCTAAACAATTTGAATTACTAAGACTAATTATTTTCAGGTACACATATTCTGCACTAACAGGTTGGAAACAGAATTTAACATTGGGCCTAGTACACTTATTGATGTAGTGAGAGCTGAGATGATTACTGACATGCACATTCTTACTGACTTCCTCAACCTTTTCAATAAAGAAGTTATTATATGAATCAGCATTGTTACTATCATGTGAATAGACAGCTTCATTGTTTTCATTTGTAAGACTTTTCAAGACCTTCCATGCAGCTTGATTTTTATTTTTGGAGTGCACTATTTTGTTATTAAAATAATTTATTTTTGCATTTTTAATGGAAACTCTGTACTCTTTCTTAAAACTTTTATATTTACTGGTTTTATATTTTACTTTTATATTTACTGGTATACTTAACTGGTTAGTCTTGAAAATTTTCATCAAGCTATAATATTTATCACAACTATTTTTAAGTTTCAATAAATCGGTAGTATACCATCCATTATCCAGCTTAGGTTTACTAACTTTAATACTTTTAAGTATACTAACTTTATTATACCCTAGTATAATATAACTTATAACTAAATTTAATCATAAATACATTGTATTACATAGTTGGAAAAGACGGCACAGTTACATTTGAATTGCGTTTTCAAAAGCGACTTAATTCAATTATTATTCATAATCCGAAATTATCTCGAAATAAATAATTAAACGATTCAGAGGAGAAATTATCCACTTTTAAATTAAGAGCAGCAATAGCTGCACCACAGTACATCGTCATAGAATAATTATTGATTTGCACGAGACAAGTTATAAGGAAACCAGAGCATAATAGAATAATAATAATAATAATAACAAGCGTATTTATTTGCTTTTATTGGTGGGGAGACCTTACGGGTAGTTTCACCAGGCCTTTTGAGCCATTTTATGAAGAACATGGTGGACCTACAATTTGAGTGATAATAATGCTTATAACATTGTTATGAATTTCAGAATGTTCAGTTTAATCTATAAAAACTGACACAGTAGTTCTTGAGATGATTTCTTCTTATTACTTTAATTGGCAATGCATGTTCGCTCCTGAGTTGGAACAGAGTAAGTTGAAAAAAAGAAGTTAGCAATAACCCATTCACGAAATACAATGGCAGTTTCCACAGTGGATGGTTCAAGTATTTTGCCATGGACAACATCAACCATGCAGAGAGCGCAGACACAATATAAAAGTATATTTAGCACTACAGCAAGGGGAACTTGCGGTTAATCTGAAGATATTTATTCTGTTGGACTTCCGAATCCACTTATGCAGTCCCCACTAAATAAACGACTCACGAAATAGTCGACTAACCTATAGATTCTCTCTGTCGATTATTTCATGGGGACTATATAAGGAAGTACAGCCATTTATTCATGTACAGTTGTACACTTATCCATAAACAACCGGATGGCCATAAAATCCAAGATTAGGCTGCAGTTCAATCTCCTTTCATCGAAACAATAGTATGACAGAATTGATAATCGATCGATATAAAAGGAACGTTGGTATTTATATAGAAACGTTACTTGTTGAATTTTGTGGTGAATTTTTTTTGTGACATCTAAACACCCCAGGAAACAATAATCCATTGGAATTTTTTGGGGGTCGCGATTATTTCACATTAAAATTTAAGTTTTCCAGTGGTACTATTTTTCTTAGGCGCAAGAAAATATTTCCATTTGTGAAAATCCGCAGTGTCAAAAATCCTGACTTTCTTCAAGTTTGATAATCAGCTGACTCACTAATAAAGAATTCTTGTTTGAGGCACGGCTATGAGGCATGCCTTCTCTCAGTTCTAATGAATTGGAAAATTTTAATTGATTTGCATCAGCTGTGTTTCCCTTTTGAATAGAATCGATTTTCCTAACAATGGTTAAAAAAAATTATCATTTTAAATAAAATCTGTCCTATATCTTTTGCAATATTCTTAAAATATGTCAATTTTTTTTAAATAATTGGTTTTGTAGTTTCTGTGTAAAAGCGTAATAAACAAAAAAAAATCATTTCGCTTTTAATGATTTCCGGTAATTAAGTTAGTTGCATGCGGTTACTTGAAGAAGAAAAAACCTAGTCATTCTTGTACTAGGTGTCGTGGTGAATGAATCTATTTTTGTGTGTTTGCTCAAGGTATTGTTGTGTGGTAATTTATGGCGTGTGTGAAGTGACTTTTCTGGAGTCGATAAAAATGAATGATTAAGACATTTTAAATTTTTTAATACATCACAAAGTTATAAAAGAAAAAATTGACTGTCCGAACTGTGGAGATGATCTCTACGTGAATCGGGGCACTCTCATGTTTAGATGCCAGAAGAAGGTGGTGATTGGCAAGAAGGCGGCAAGAATTTGCGGGTCAGCCAGAGTGGGGTCTTTTTTTGAGAACACCAAATCACATTGAGAGGGATGGACCACAAGGTTGGTGAGTGTTGCTCTTTTATATATGCATGTAACAGTGACTTCATGATAGCAAAGGTTAGGCGCGCGGTTAGGTCTTTTGTGAAGTAGTTCAGTCACATCTAGCCTAGGTTAGGTTAGGTTAGGAATTGTTATATTAAAAAAATTCAACAACTAACGTTTCTATATAATTACCAAAATAATAAAGGTATGAGGTGGTTCAGTCACATCTAGCTAGGTTAGGTTAGGTTTGGTTATGCGCGCACTGCGTTTGGGGAAGGTAGTGTTTTGCAAATGTTTTATTCACTTGGTTTACATTGTTTTAAGATTTGGAACTCCTCACACGTTTGCAAATTATGAATTTTTCAAATAAAAATATAAATTTTTATGAAAAATGTTTTTTTTGAAAATTTCAATTTTTTTGTGAAATAATCGCGACCCCCAAAAAATTCCAACGGATTATTGTTTCCTGGGGTGTGTAGATGTCACAAAAAAAAATTCACCACAAAATTCAACAAGTAACGTTTCTATATAATTACCGGAACGGTAGGTTCAACTTTGGGTTTGATACAGATATCGATCATTTCGATACCAAAACATTCATTCGTTTAGGTGGAAAGATACGGAGCTGCAACTCCAGATTATTAAATAGTCACGTTTGAAGTAACATAAAATTGTACCATTAGTTGAAATTGAGCAAGAAAAACGAGCATTGTTGTCGCCATTCAAACTTAGTTGATTTACTTACTTCTGTAGGAATTGTGTCAAGAGACACGCGAATTTCTTCTTCCATTATCAAACAATCAAACTA
Source organism: Conomelus anceps (assembly GCA_948455865.1). NCBI lineage: Eukaryota > Metazoa > Arthropoda > Insecta > Hemiptera > Delphacidae > Conomelus > Conomelus anceps. Next base: position 34,744,913 of record OX418216.1, read on the forward strand.
ACATCGACCTCGATTTAGACATAAAAGGAGATTTTCAATTTTTTCTCTTGGTGACTCATCCAAGAAAGTCACGCTTGCTTTGACAGAGAACCTTGGACTCAGAAAAATATACATCGATAAAATTAAAAATTAACAAACAGAATATCTCAGCTTTTAGAAAGAGCACTATCCTGGTTCCATTATTATTATTGTTGGTTAACTTTTTGACATTTGAACTTGAACAATGATTTTTGAAGAAACAGCTGTTGCTGTATTATTTCATAAATAAACGGATCCCACAAAATTCACTTTTTTCACTACTTTGTTTTTTAATATTCATTCAACATTATTAAATTATATTTTTGAAAAGAACCAATAAAAATGTTTAAAATATCCTTATAATAGTTACTTGCTCGATCATTGTAAATCATTTATCGATATCTCACCCCAAATAATATGATTTTCTCATGAAGTGAGTCTTTAAATCCAACCATGTATGAGCATATATAATTTATTCAATTTTTTGTACATATTTTACAAAACAGATTGAATTTGTTTGATAGCAATATTTTTCTGGAAAATCGTTTTCTAGTTGAGTTTTGCCAATCACCAACAACAGGAATCGATATTTCGAAGTTGTCGAGGATTGGTGTGTCTGTATCCTGTTTGAGTTGATGTTTGATGATCAATTCCTGTTGTTGATCAAGCAAAACCGATATTTTCACGTACAAGTTGATCATTGATATAAATGTCGATAACTGTTTATCAATAAAGTTTTTGAATACCGGGATACCGGTAAAGAATTCAATTTTGGATTTTGAGGTATTTTGTCCGATTGCAACACAACATGTCGGGTGGTGAACGAACGCGTAAGTGTAAATTGTCACTCACTTGTCTTGATGTATTCATAGATAAAATCAGTGTTCGTATTTACCATACGATCAAATCCGACTTGGATAACAGCCCCTCATAGTGTATCATTTAGCAATGAAAAATGAGATTTCATTTATTATTAATAATGAATCGCCTATAAGAAATATTTATTATAGTTAATATTTTCAGTGGTCAAGTTATGCAAAGTCGCAAACCTTGTGAATCTTTTTATTTTCTGCGTCAAAGGGTTATAGTTTTTGCGCGCTGGAAACTTCAAAACTAAACTGTATAACTGTGATCTATTTAGGCTAAATTACAGGAATTGCAATAACTATTTTTATTTCAATTGAAGTTTGGTTATGTTTAGGCTAACTAGTTAACTTACCTATTATGTTCAATTTTCCAAATCTTGATCGTCGACCTCTATATTCACTTTAAATCTCAGTTAACGCCAATCAAGGCTGCCTTATTCCAAGCGGGGCCCGGTAACAAGTCGAGGCTCCATGATCTCCGGTAGGCGGGGTTGGTCCAAATGCGTGTACAACAGCACTTTGAACCCATTTCAAAGACTTCACCTAATTTTCTTGCCCTTGTTACTAACATTTCCAAAGCCAAAATGATGCAAAATATAAATTAACTTAAGTTCTTGAGCCCTGACCTGGTATGTTTCCTTCTGCCACCCCCCCCCCCCCCCCCCATAGTGGTGACCCTGATCAATACATTGGTCACCACCGTACCATAAAATAGAATAGCAAATACGTCATTTAAATAAACCCTTTTAACTGCAGTAGCTCTTCCTGTTCAACTACCGCAACAAAGAGAGAGAGAGAGAGTTGGAAAGCACTCTTATTGATTGTGGCAGGCGGTTGTATAGGTACTTTGGATATACTTTGATTACAATTCTAATGCCAACACTGGTAGAGTGTTTGGCATACCAAATGTTGCATACATGACAAATGATATGCTACTACTCAAATAAATTTAAACACCAAAACAGAAAAATAACAGGCTCTTCATTTAGACTGAAATATACCGCGATACTTAACCTAGGTTTTAGTTCCATTCAGCATTAGTGTATTTGCTGCTATAAGTAGCGTGCCACGAGAATGGCATCGGTTGTCGGTGCCATTCTCGTGGCGCGTCTCGTATAACCTATTTAGGCTTCAGAAAAAAGTTATTTTATGATTCTGTCTTCATGAGGTCTTGCATCATGTGATGAGCATTTGAAGTGATCGATTTAAGAATTCGTATATTTTTCTCTCAAATATGAATGATTATCAAGAATGTTAGAAAGTATTTGGAAGATCCAAAAAGATGTTCCCCAGTTAATCATCGTTGCATGTAATTAAAAAAAAAAAAAATACTAAGAAATCGAACCATGAAAACAAATTATAACTTAAATGTGCATAGTTTTTAAATGTGGTCCATTATGGCAACTTTTGAGAAGAATATTGAACAATTAAAAAAAAAATGGCATGCAAGCATAAAAAGCTTATTTAGAGTTTAATAAATCTCTATTAATATAAATTATTGTTGAAAATACTTTACTAGTGAATTTAACACTAGGCTACATATTCGTGTGATGACTATTTCGCCTTGTTGTAATGCTTCCTCAGACAGTTGATCATTATAAAAAATTAATATGGAACTGTAACAATAAATTAATAGAAATTTTACAGTTTATATTACCTTACCAAAACTCAACTACCGGTCCCTCCTTAGCATTGATATCATTATTTTTGGCAGCCCTGGCCTTTATCATTATTCTGTATACCTGATAATTATGTTAGTGGTTTTGTCCAAATAGACAGAATATACAATATATTTTCTATGTTCCATTTAAATTTTAAAAATATGTTTTTTATTTTGTTCTAGCCGATAAATCGAGAATACTGTACTCGAAACATTCAGAAGAAAGGCACACATTTGTCTACAAAAAGCTAGTAGTTCCAATAACAAAGCGAAGCATATACTGGAAATGCTTTGGGTTCCCTGCAAACGAAGCTGGAGAGATTCTCACTAAAGTGAAGATAATTTGTCTTCTATGCAAACATGTGATTACGTACAATGGAAACACCAGTAATCTTCGTATGCATCTTCAGAGCAAGCATGTGCAGGTGAGCTACAATAATATAATTTACAGGAGGTTCGGAACCCACTTAAAACTGTACATGTAACTCAACAATCATCATCATCATCCAATCTCATTACCCATCCACAGGTCTCAGGCCTGTATGATGGGGTTCATCCTACGAAAAAATTAGTTAAATCCTTTGTTGATGATGATAATAATAATAATAAGCGTATGACTTATTGGTGAGGAATACCCTTACTACCGCCCCGCCTCACCGTTTGATCCATGTTATGGAAAATATGGTAAACCTATAATTCTAGGTGGGTTCCAAACCACCGGGTTACTTTTAATAAAGCTACTAACATCAAGTCATAGCAGTTCGGTCAAGCGGTCTTGAGCGTTCGTGACTTGACCTCACTATATCACACCTTCCGTGTGACCAATCACCACCTAAATTTAATCGTTGGTTTTTGAATCCCCACTTGTGTTCCCACTGTAGACATCTGAGTGTGTGGGAGACGAGCCTGGGCTTTTTTTTTAACTAAACTCAATCAAAGGTTGTATCAAGAAAAGGTTATATCAAGAAAAGGTTATCCAATTCTATGAAAACCCTTTGAATAGAGTAAAAATTGATGGTGGAAATAATCCAAGGATGTTACTATTATAAACAACTAGTGGTTTACCCGTGCTTTATAACGGGATGTTTAAACATGTGATATATGGATTTCAACTGCCAATACATTTCCTGGGTTTCTAGTTCCATAACGATCTGCGTTGTTCTTTCCATTTTTTATGGTAAATTTAACGACTTTTAGTCAATTTTAATTATTGAGAATGAATTATATTTTTACCCACTCCACGTTTTCAAGTCTTGTAGACTCATCTTCAAAGGCCTGCTTAATTGTTGTTAGGTATACATTTGTGGGATCGGTGTGTAGTTGTTCTATGCTATTTTTGTGTTTATGTAGTCGAGTGTTTGACTCGAAAAAGTTTGGCCCGAAGTGAGTAAAAATATCATTTTCGCCACACTAGGACGTAATGAGCTGTTTTTCGTGCATCATATGGAGGCCGAAAGTGTTCGGTTTCCGATGAGGTCTGTAAACGTTTACCGCCCTAGGGTGGAAAAGAAAATGACCTTGAATGACAGCTGATCGTGTACTGTATACAGATTACTGTTCGCATAGAAAGGTTAGTTGGTTAGGTTTTTGGTTGTTTTATGCAGGTTTCGAATCAGGAACAGGAATAACAACAAAAATCCTAACCAAGTAACCCTTCGGCACAGACAACTAAATCTGTTCTGTAATCTGTGCTTTCAGTGAACAGTTGTAGTAGTTGACAAAATGCCCACCCAGAGCTCTGTAGGTTGGATAAAATGGTGATGTTTTGTATTCTTGCTAGTACCATAGCCTTAAAATTTCGCTTTCAAAATTTTCATTGTTGTTTTGTTTTTTTTTTTGTGGTGTGGCGAAAAATAGCGTTCGCAACGCGGGCAAAAATGCCGGTTCTCAAACGCTTCAAGTTCTCGACTTCGTCTCGAACTTGAAAACCGCGATCTCGAGCCGGCAAACACACATTTTCGGCCCTAGGTGCGAAATATACTATTATTCTCAATTAAAATTGACTGCAAGTCGCTGAATTTACCATAAAAAGTTAATGCCAATACAATTTTAAATGATAATTAGAAGCTGCAATATTGTAAAAAATACGGATCAAATGTGTTGCTTTGGCTGGTGACTTGGCTGGAGCTTTTTTTCATAATAGTGATGTAGGCTATATCAAATCAAATCGTTTATTGCACAAAAACCGAATACAAATAATATACAATAATATTATTACAATTCCACACGCAAAAAGAAATACAGTATTATTATAAAATTGTGCTACACGCCGACAAAAGTAAAAACTTGCTCGCCGACGTGGAGTCTTATCAACAGAATTTCTTTACTTGCATATTAATGAAGAAAAAAGAATACTCCTTATAGATAAATTGAATTGAAAGAATCTCATAGATAAAATTGTACGCATATAGCCTATCACAGAAAATATTATTAAACAAAATTTATTCGCTATTATTATCATAGAATATAGGACTATAAACATAACAAAATTAAATCAGGTCATTAATTGAATGGAAAAAGTTGTCCCTTATTCACATGTGTAACTCCTTTATTTTAGGCTTTTTAACTATCCAATCCCTAGGTATTGTATTGAACAATCTGTTTTTTATATATGATATGCTCCTTCGAAATGAAGTGCTATCCACTCTTTCTTTGGGAATGAGGTTTTGGGTCAGTTGTCTGGTAACAACAGAACCTCTATGGAGATTTTGTGAAAACACATGGTATTTCAGGGCTTTTAAAATGAATAATTGTCTTATAGTCAACATATCAGCATTTAGAAACAATGCGGTACTTGGGTAGTCTCTAGGATACTTCATGAGATTTTTTAAGGCTAATTTTTGTAAAATAAATAATGGTTTCAAAGTAGTATCAAAAGTACCTCCCCAAATACAATTACCATATTGAACTAAAGATTGAAACAAAGCAAAATAGACAGCTTCAAGTAGATTCTGACTTACAATACTCCTAAGCATGTACAATTTTGAGTTTAACAACCCTCAATTTTTTACACAAATAACTTATATGATCTGACCATCGCAAATGCTTGTCCTCAAGAATACCCAGGTATTTATAATTACTCACACAGTCAATAGTCTCATTGCAAGAGTCACATGAATAATTGTTACAATCATTGTTCAAACAAACCCTGTCAGAATCTAGATCTCCTTTTTTTGTTGGACTGAAAGTCATACATTTAGTTTTACTGAGGTTCAATTTCAAATAATTATATTTTAGCCACTGAGAAACCTTATTGAAGCCAATCTTTGTTTGTTTGATAACATCTCCCCAAGACTCTGCTTGAAAGATAAGTGCTGTGTTCGAATTATGAATATTGATAATAGTAATACATAGACATACGAAAATTCGATGAATGCTATCATTCAAAAAATCATGTTATGGTAGATTGGTAGATAGTTAAGGAACTCAAATTGAAGAGGATAATGTCTTTGCAACACCAAAATATGTTAAATCGACTTATTTAGGCTACATTAGATTGTAATATGTACTCAATGGCTGGGCCACTGTTGAGACGCTTGTTCTCTCTCTTTGTTTACTCGCCCTTGCTCCTTCTCGTGCGTTAAATGTGAATCTAGATGACTTTCATTCTACCTTCTTCTGGAAAGTACTGTGTAAACAGAAGATACATTAAATAAATGATAGCACTATAATGTTCTAGTAAAAAAATTGTAGAAATACTGATAGTTAGTAATAAACCGGCGCTTGGTACACTAACATCATCGTTCTCTTCATCCTTCGTACAAGTGTATTGTAACTATAAACAGTACAGTACATTTTGGCAATTAATCTAATTAATCTGATTGTGACAGTTATTGCGATGAGTTTGTCAGTCTTCTTTTGAGCTAATGTCAGTAAGTGCTTAGTTTATCATAGAGCACTTATTATTGAGTTATTGAACAGTTGATTGAGCATTTATTGAGCACAATTGAACAAAACACTTTTAAGTGGAAATTAACTCACGTTATGGCGTGACGGCCGTTTCATGCTCTAGACAACAGAGTGAAACGGCAGTCACGCCATAACGTGAGTTAATTTCCACTTGAAAGTGTTTTTTAAGTTTATATTACATATTAGTGGAAACAAGATGGATCTTCAACATCACAACATTATTAATTGTTATTGATCGGCACACTTGATAGTTATTAATTAGTTTTGGACAGTGATAAGTCTTGATATTGGAATATTCTTTGATATTTGAAAGTTATTGAACTGTTTTTTTCTATTACATATTAATTTCTTGCATGATAATTATTACGTATTAGTGTCTGCTTTGGGTTAATTGTGTCTAAATAAAGTTTCGTGTGCTTCTTTCAAGTGTTGACAGCTTTATTTTAGTGTTAGGACCCTGATATTAGCCAATCGGCTCTAATATCAAGTGAGTACTAGGAATCATTATTTCAATTCCATGTATGTGTCTGAAAACTAAAAGATGCATGGGTTCGACATAAAAAAGTATGTCAATGTTGTGCTAGCATGTCGACAATTTAAAAGTAACTTTTTAATTGTAAACAGTGGAATAATGTCTGATTAATTTTTTGTCAATTTTATCAGGAATTGAGCGAATTGGAAGCTACAGCGCCGCCGCCGCCTAAAAAGTCAAGATTGGAATCGCCAAAAGATAAGGCCTCAGGAAAGAAGAGAGCTGTTGCAAATATGTACACAACAGAAATTGAAGGCGCTCTTCAAGTGGACGCTAACATGCAAATTATATCCGATCCGAATGCAGTATTAGAGGAAGCTGATGCTTCTTCAAATTTGCGGGTTGTTATAAAAGATACTGGCGAAAATGATAACATAGCATTTCTCATGTCATCTGATGACCATCACGTTAGTTTTGGCCATGTGAGTATAAAAAACTTATATCTTGTTCCAACACTTTCACTTCTCTTACTCCTCCAGCTCCACCAGTTTTTAGTTATAAGAACATTGCTCACCTTGAAAGGTTACATACAAAATTTCAGCTAGCTGACAGTTTTTAATTTCTTGTTGATAAGTTAGCAATATTTATGCATGAATATATTTTTTGGAGGATGAAGCCCACACAGGTTTGAGACATGTGTGTAGGTAGCCTAGTTAGTTGAATGATGATAATAATAATTGATGACTTGGACTAACAGTTTTATATGGGTTGCGAACCACCGGGAAGTGATTTTACAGCTGAGAACAGAGTCTTTGAAGTTGGAAGTTATTGAACTGTTGGATTTTTGTATTGATTTCTTGAGTGGTAATTACTTATTAGTGGTGTCTGCTGTTGGTTGTGTTAATAAAGTTTCGAGTGTTACTTTCAAGCAGGGGCGCAACCAGACTTTTGGTTGGGGGGGGGGGGTTTACCCGTCCTTCCAGATACAATTATAATTTTTCACACCTCATTTTACAAGATTGCTGCCCGATAAAGTTCCCTGTGAACGTGGGGGGGGGGGGGGGTATGTTTAATTATACTTTGCTTTTAAAAGTGTATTAGCTATTATGAAACAAAATGTGTCCATCATGTGTCTTTTTTATACAGAGTGTTTTAAGAGTTTAAGATGATTCTTCCCGACTGCATAAGCATCTTCTCATGAAGATAAAAAAAATCACATGAACGTAGGCTCAGAAACGCTTTGTTTCAGAAGTAAAAATTACAGCTATTACCAACATTTATTCAGAAATCTCTAAGGCCTTCATATAGGTGGTGTGAATTCAACCCGTAAGGGTCTCCCCACCATTAAAAGCCATACGCTTATTATTATTAACTGAATTAATTAAAAAATTAGCTGAAACGTGCTACTATATTTACTACCATAAATTTTAAATGATGCCCACATCATTCTGAGACTTGTACCTGGGTAATGAAGGCAACGAAAAATGTTAGTCTGAACGCGAATCACGATTACCTAATCTTTGAATTAATGGGAGAGCCTATTTTACATAAATTCATAAAATGATCATGAAAACACGTTTTTTCATTGTAGGCCTAGTGGATTAATCAAATTCATTGCCAATGACAAAAAAGGAAAAAAATAAATTTCTCCCTCAAAACTTGTAATTTTTTTTTAAGAAGTATGAATCTACTCTGTAGTCAAGAACGCTCCCAAAGTTAAAGTCGAGTTTTATTGAATCAAAGCACACTAATTTTGCACGAATGCTTTTTACTAGCTATTCTTGTATGTTTTGATCCAATTTAAATTCTGATTTTATGAACTGGGTGCGTTATTCGCAATCAATAACCAAGTTCATACCTTCCAATCTTAAAAACGCATTCATTTGGCCTTTTTGCGTATTTCATAGAATAACTCAATAATCACAGTAGATAATGTTTTATGTGATTTTCCAGCTCATTTAAAATCGAATGTATTCAATTCACCACCTAAATGAGAGCACTAGAAGCCTAAAGTTTTCTGTATGAGTACTAATTTTTTGATAAAGATAGCTTCACTAATCTGCTATCTTTATTTCTGCAATGAAATGTTTCCGAAGGATTCTGGCAGATTCCTTGCGAAATTTTCTCGCAAACACCTGTATACCTTTTTTTAGGGAAGTTGTAGCCGTGGCAGATATATGCTCAGTCAGATAAGATGAGCTGCAAATTCCTGGGCCCTCTTTCTAAGGGTGATCGATTGGATCGGCCACCAAAAAGACTGTTCTCCGCTATAAAATAATTTCCCGGTGATATGGACTTCATCTTAAACTGTAGGAGCAACTCATCAATCACCATCATCCAACTCATTACCCACGCACAGGCTCAGACCTATCTGGGCTTCTTCCTCCGAAAAAATACATTACATTTTACTGCAATTTCAAATGTATTACATGTACAGGAGGTTCTAGAGGCTAGATATACCCCCCTCTTCACATGTTAAGCCACTGGTTATGAACATTATTCTACTTGGCAAATTGACAAGTGCGAAAATATAAAATGTACTAACACAAATCAGCCGGGAGCACATACTCCCTACAGTCAATTTGCTTGAAAATTATCAATATTTTTTAAATTACGTCGGGTTCTTGGGGGGGGGGGCTTAATTCTGGGTGCCCCACTGCTTTCAACTGCTGCTAGCATTATTTCACTGTTTGAACCCGTAACAATACAATGATAACATTAACAGTGAACAATTGAAAGTGCATACAAATGGCCAAAATCCTATTTTTTTAATTTTAGAGAGAGAAGTGTTTGAACTTCGTTCGTTTCATTACTTACTCAGTCAAACATTTCATACACTAGAAAATTAATGCATTGCTTGATTGTATTTAACCAAAATTATATATTGAGTAATACATATTATACTGCTCATACGCAGAGTTTTGGTAATCCCAAGTATAGGTACAGTAATATTGTGAGTTTAGAGATATTTTTAATTCAGATAGTGATTTGTTGTGGTTATTGAACAAAAATTTATGGAAATGCCTTTTAGGTGTTGTTATGACTACTTCAGATGTTGAAATAAATATAGAACATTTACATTACTACAGTTACCTACCCACTTATTTATCTGGTTGTTTGAAGAAATTGAAGCTACATTGGTTTTAATGTATTGTCTGTCACTGTGACAGACCTACTGTGTGTTGAACATTATTTGCAAGGTTAAATATCATTTCACACACTATAAACCTCACTGAAAAAATTACTGAGTTCTTGATAAAAAGTTTTTTTTTTAATTTTTTGATTATTTCTAATTATAGATAATACCGTCCGTTTAGACATATATCGTATCAAAATACGATAACATAAATCGACGAATTTAGTAGCATGTCAAGCGAGATGGAGATGGTACCCAAAATTGTTTAAAACTGTTTAAATACTTTCCTACTTTTAAATATTTATTTTTATTTTATTATTTATTTATTTATCTATTTATTACAAAACACAATCAACTAAAGATACAACAGGCACAGCCCACTACTGCTTTCTTTACAAATTTTCATTAAAAAAATCCAAATTTTAGGTTACGTTTAAGTTCAACTAGAAATTTTACTTTGAAGCACAATTCCTGATTCTTTTCAAAACATGAATATTAATTTAGATGTCCACTTTGAAAACGAAGCACTAAAACTGTTCAACCCAACGAAAGTAAATGTAATTTTGAATTTTGTTCTAGATTTTAGAGCCGAAAATGTAGAATTCAAGACAATGAAAAAATACAATGGTTTTTATGCAATAAACCATTTTTTTTTTTACTGAAATAACTTATTATTACTCGATTCAATCATTTTTTATCATTAGCATTTTCACTTGATCCTCAATTACCTTGGGCTGGTTCACTAGCTAACAAGTAAGCGATTAGCAATACTGCATGCTGACCCAGTCACTCCCACCAATGGTCATGAGGTGAGCATGGTAGGAAGAGCTTGTTCTTGTAGTATCAATTGTCAGGAGCCAGGCCTTTGGTGGAGGCAGCTGAGTCGGTGGTGTTGCTACTCGTTGGCTTGTTAGCTTGTAAACTCTCTCAATGTAATCGATGCTTTAAAAGATTAAAAAATGCTGTTGCGAATTCACAGTTTCACATTTAAGTTTATTTAATATCACCATTCCCTGTAACGTTTTGTTTAGACTCAGCCGTCTGATCGATCAAAGATTTCTGATGCTATAGCCGAAATGGCGATTCTTGACTTGCATCTGCCGGACGTGGTTCAATCAATGGGCTTTCAACGACTTGTTGCAACTCTACGTTCGCCCTGCGAGATTCCATCCAAAGCAAATCTAACTGACGACATACTCCCAAGAATGTATGATAGCTGTCGTGAGGCAGTCAAAGAGAGTTTGGCGTCTTGTGTTGATGGCAGTTGTGCTATAAGCTTTGAAGAGTGGCTATCTGCATCCGGCGAAACTTATATTACAATGTCTGTCCACTTTCAGCAGGTAAGAAATCATAGTTTGATTCTGTCTGTATCTTGCAACAATCATCCAAACTTCTCTTGAACATAATAATAAATTAATCTGGAGATATTATTTGGAGCTGTTTCTTCGGTTACGTCTCTATTTTTAAACACAATATTAATGTGAATTTATATTAAAATTAACATCGTTCTGACATTTTTATTAATCATTATAAATTTACACACGTGACTGGAGCATTCTTTCTATAATTTTCTAATATAGGATAAATAATGTCTGCAAGTTTTCAATTGTAAAACTTTCTTTGTATTGGCGAAGGTGATATTGTGGAAGATATCCATAATGAATAATAAGACGAGGTTGTCACAACCACATTTATTAAAAATAGTGAGATACTAGTTTCGGTTTGAGATTGATAATTGTTTAACAACCGAAACTAGTTTCACTATTTTTAATAAATGTGGTTGTGACAACTTCGTCTTATTAGTCATTATGTAATATAAAAAGTTACAATAATATAGTGTTTGTAAAATAATAAAGACAAAGAAAAGGCAACTGTTGGTTTGCAATTGAAACTAGAAATAATTATCCAGATTACACTAGCGTATTTGTAAGACAAATACATACACATCACATAAGTGACGGATCAAGAAACTCCAATTTATAACACCTAGTAGTCCATTTGTAAAGGCCTCCTTCCACTGCGAGCGGAGCGGACTCTTTTGAGGTCAAACCACACTAACACATATCTAGGACCTCTCAGCTATTCATTGTGTTGTGTAATGATGGTTTACTTAATTATAATCTTGAGTTATTGTTATGAATATGGATATTTTGAAATAATATATAAATATAATTTATTATAAACGTCATAAGAGGAAAAAGAGGTTAAAGTGCTTCCACCAAAAAATGGGCAAGCAGAGTGGACTGAGCAAGTAAAGTCCGTTTGTGTCACCGTCTGCAATGCTATTTTTTGAATGGAGTCCGCTTTTCGTTCCTCTTGATACTAGAACAACATAATTTGTTGGGTATGTGCCTTTGTTTATGGTTCATCATAATGGTCTCATCACGTGAATTTACGACAGCAAATTTAATAAAAGCTGTTGTTTTCATGAAAGCAATCTAATGAAAATAAACTATATTTTACAATTTTGTTAGAATGTTACGAAACTTCGAAGCAAAAAACACTGCATTTGAGAAAAAATTGAGCTTTTTATTAAAACTCCTAAACATGAGTATGAGCTCGTGTATTTTGACCTCAAAAGAGTCCGCTCCGCTCGCAGTGGAAAGTGAATAATAGACTTCTAATTCTACTCATTTGAAGAACAGTGAACAGATAACCTCTATAGTATGCACGCTGTTTGATCTTCGTGCTGTATTAAACATTTTGCATGAATTGAAAACTGAAATTAATTTGAATTATTTGCTCTTTAAGATTTTCAGAATGTTTGTAATTTTTTGTCACAAACACTGTGATCCACAGCTTGTATACTTTGTAAGAAATCTGTGATGTTTTCCATGACGAAATACTTAATGAACAATCTAATATTAACACTGACACTGTATTTCACTTTTATATAATGTATTACTCACATATATTGGAGATGCTTGAGGAATGCATTTCACTTCTGAAAAGACTTTGTAAGACGTTGTATTCCGCTGTTCTATAATATTATAATTATATCGCAGTTCATGATAGTATTTTCTTGTGATTACAGTATGTATCTGGACTTCAGATTTTAAAATTCTATTATTCTAACAGTTCTTTTTGTGTAAATAAGTGATATAGATTGAAAATATTTATATTAATCGTAGTTTTTTCGTTTCACCCACTTTGGGGTACGTTGAACCAACTATGTTCTTGACATTGCCTTTATGAATTCGCCTCTTTTCGTCCTCTCCAATACTTCTTCATTCTTTCAAAAGTGGTTTTTTCTGATCTTCGGACATCCCTGTACTTGTTCTACGCTTGGGCTTTTCCTGGAACCTTTGATTTTTTTTTTTTTTAATATTCCGGAGGCTGTTACGGTTTATGATTATTTAATCTGTTATATTCAGTTCATTTAAATCGTCCTATTCAATTAGTAGTAGTTATTTAATAAGTGTTCACAAAAATGATATTGTAGTTGAATCAGATTCTATTATTTCAGTACTCTTGGGGTTTTATGCTCATACGTAGTAATAACTTTTCTTGGGATAGTTTTTTTTTTAGAATTGATCCTCAATATCTATCCTGTAAAGATCTGGAACCAACGAGCCGTTAGTAATAGTCATAAAGTTTGAGTGCTGCTTGATATCAGCGGATTCAAGCATGTGGCAAATCCTCTGGAAACTGGCAATCAAAATGAGCTGAAGGCAGATTATTTATAAGCTTTAAAGACAGTCGCCCCAGATTTATTAGGCATCACTAATTTCTTATTTTTTATATGTATAAATGTAGGGGTATTTAGACTTTATTAACGATTACTAAATATGCATGATACAGCCATGCAAAACATATTTTTCCTCATGCTTGTATGTACAGTATTACTGAAATGGGCCTAGTCCTTGGTGAAGAGAAATTACAAGTATCCCAAACTTTTTTAACTATCATTTTGGTACAACTGGCTGGTCAACTCCAGCATTATATTATTTTTGTTTGGTTTTCTATATAACCTTTTTTCCAAACTAATTTTCCTTCATTTAATTAGTTGTTGGCAATTCACTGCCTCTGATAAATATAGCAAAATTATATTTTTTTGTAATTGTTCCAAATTCTTATATTTTATTTAATGTTTACATAGATTCCGTATTGTTTTAGAGTGTTCATTCCATTTCCCTTGACTCAAATTTGGACAATATAAAGGTTGGTATACATATTAGTCAGGCTATCCTTCTTTACTTTCATATACATGATTGGAGCTTGTGGGAGAGTACTTATAGGTTGAATTTAGTAATAGGAATTTACTTGTAGGTTTCTATAAGTAAGATGGTGTATTTCTTCAACCTACTGTTAAATAAATTTATGTATCTTTAAAAACATTCTGAGGCATGTGCTTGTATGGATTTTTTGTTCAGTGGAGTGTCTTTTTAAAAGCTGGTATTGAGCAAGATAGGACATAATGTATGAGTGTGCATTCAGCCTTTATTTGTCTCTAATATCAACTACTTGAAATTATAACCTATGCTTTATCTAATTAATTTGCATACCGACACGTATAGTGGGTTCTACATGAAGAAATTGAATTATTTGTCTAGTATTAAGAAAGAATCAATTTATATTTGATTTTGATCTTAATATATAAATAAGTAATTTATTTGACGGGTGCATGGCTTCTTGTTCTTCCAAATTTTGATGAGCATCTATTCGTAAAACTTAATTTTTTTAAATTGAAATTGAAATTTTATTTGCCAAATGTATTTTTACAAAAAAAAATAAACATTGACTTCACAGATATTACATTATTAAATCATGTCCTGATATTTAACAAGAAAATCATTGAAGAATTTACTTTTAAAATTAACAAGATAAAAAGTAATCTTGTGTCAACTCAAGTTACTAGCATCAAACACATTTGGCCCTGCTAGCAGAAGTAAAAATTGTATGCCAGAAAAGTGAGTTGCAGAATGGTTTTTATTGTAATAAACAAATCTAAGAAAAGCCTTGATAAAACTCTTGAAATAAAATTAAATAATCACTAATTAAGTATGGTAAAAGTAGTAATTAATAGCTACTTACTACTAAAAGTAGTAATAGTAGGTAATAGCAAAACCGCTTTCCTATTCTTCTTTTCCTCATCCGAAACATTGCTTAGTTCAACTGGGATGGGCTCCACCAATATATTATGACATTCTATTTATTTAAAATGCTTACTTTTTATAGTGTTATCGGAAGTGATAGCCACGAGCCGTAGCTGGTATCTGTTCAATCAGAGAGATAAGCTGCGTTCTCGTAGGTCCCGTTCGTAACGGTGACCGATTAGATTGGCCAGCAAAAAAGACACTGTTCTCTGCTGTAAAATCACTTCCCGGTGGTTCGGAACCCACCTAAAACTGTAGGTCCAACTCATCAATCACCATCATCCAAGTCATTACCCACGCACAGGTCTCAGACCTATGTGGGCATCATCCATTAAGTGTTGATTAAAAAGCACCTTTCTGTTTTATTCATTCATATATTTTGCTGCTATATTACAAATTACTTTGAATAGCAATACATTTTCCTTATTTTTAATAATAATAATAATGATAATAATTTGAAATTAATAATAATAATAATAAATAATAATAATTTGAAATTAATAAATATAGCCTAATAATAATAATAATAATAATAATAATAAATATAATAATAATAAGAAATTTGTTGAAAGATGAAAATAGAATATTCCAAGAACATCGTAAAGCTAGAAGAGGTACTGTAGTATCAGAAGAGAGAAGAAAGACAACATCGGAGAGAATGAAGGAGTACTGGAAAAAGCGGAAAGAAGCATCCATGAAAAAATAACTGATTCAACATACCTCAAAGTGGGTGATTAAAAAAAATAATAATAATACCTTCAACAATAAACCTTGATTATATTTATTAGCAGGTGGTATCTGAAATATTATATATAAAGTATTTACAATTTATTGAGCTCTTGTGAAATTGATAGATGGATTGGATTTGCGGGTTAGTTTGAGTAGCATTTGACTGATGGTACAAATGAATTGAATATTATGGATGTTTTCTTCTGTTATTGGATTTTTCAATCACAATAAAGCGCTTTGTTTAATAGGCCTACAGTAGTATTATCCGAAATTTTATTATTCATTAATAATAATTTTTCATTCTTGAATTGATAAAATTGATTTGAATGTCGTCGGTTCTGTAACTGACATTACTGAGGATCTTGTTCATAGATTATGCATGTGCGTCCGTAAATTCTTGATGCAGAACGAAAAAAGGTATAAACGTGAAATCTTCACCAAATGAAAGTAATATGATGTTAAAATTCATTCGTGCAGGAAAAGATGCGTGCGTAATTTAATTTGTAATTTACAAAGTACAAATATTACAGGTAGAAAAGTAGTTTGAAAATTGTTATGCAACGTTGTTTCACGTCCGTGATTATTGTTCAGATGTTTGTAGGGCAACACATGGACCCCACATTGAATTTCAATGAACTGGTAAGAAACTTAATTCACCATTAACAGAAGTCACCAAACTGAACGGAAGCATTGCATGTTTGATATTCCACATATGGTGTGGATATCGAAGCCTTAAAGAGCCAAAACCTATCAAATGATTGCCGGTTTCATATCCATTCAGAGGTGCTAACTAGGCAAATAGGTTAATTGAGCTTCATAGATGTCTAATTCTTGTATTTGCTTTCTTTGACATTATTTTTTTAACATAAAATTTAATTTTTAAGTGAATTCAACGACTTGCAGTCAAATTTTTATTAAGAATAAGTAGTATTTTACTTACTCTCAGGGCCTTGAAGATGGGTTTCAACCACTCGAAAACGTTCGGCCTACAGAGTAAGTAAAATACTACTTATTCTTAATAAAAATTTGACTGCAAGTCGTTGAATTCACTTGAAAAGTCAATATTAACAACGCAGTTTGTCATGGAACAAGAAATCCAGGAATATAAAATTGAAACAACGTATGAGAATTTTCAAAACCCATGGGCATTCGCATTTATTCTACTGAAAAAAAAACGTAGATATAATGGATTCTAGATTTATTCTCATCAACCTTGAACCTTTTTTTTTTGCTGAAGTTATTCTAGCACCTAGTCTGAGACTAATGAGCTATTTTATTTTAACCTAAATTGCTAATTATTTACTATGGAAAGGATTAACCCATTGGCTTGACCTCCTCTATTTTAACAATAAACAATATTTTAAATCACTTTCATACACAATTCTGCTTTTACACTTTCATTCACACTTTTGCTTTTAACTTTTGCACATTAAAAAACTCTGCTTTTGCACTTCACACTACACTAATTCGTGTGGCTTCTTCCGCTTTAGCCTTCGTATCATCACATGGACATTCAGCAGCTGGATTGCCTCTACATTCTGGTGTTGATGCAGTCTATCTTCATGCTTATTGGCAAATCTCTTGATTTCACTGGCTATTGTCTCCACTCCTAGGTTGCGGTGAAGATCAGTGTTTCTAACATACATCAGCAATATTCCTAAGTACCTTATTCTGGAATCGCTGGATAATGTTTATATTGGATGGCCGAGTGCAGCCCCATAGTTGTATTCCATAGGTCCACACTGGCTTTAGAATCTGCTTGTAGAGGAGCAATTTATTGTAGGTTGTCAATTGTGATGTCCTCCCAAGCAGCCAGTATATTTTCTTATATTTAATACCAAGTTCTTCTCTCTTCTTCTTCACATGCACTTTCCATCTAAGCTTAACATCCAGTGTCATGCCCAGATACTTTGCGGTGTTTGAGTGTGGAACTATATTCCCATTGAGTGTTAAGGGGATATATTGCACTCTTTTGTTTGTGAAGTTGACAAGTTGACTGACTTTGCTTCATTCAACTTGATAAGCCATTGTTTTTTCCAGATGTTGACTCTGTTCACTGCTACCTGTAATTTCTCTGTAGCACCTTCAACAGTTTCACCTACTGATAGAATTGCAGTATCATCAGCAAACGTTGCTACTGTGACATTTTCAGGCTGAGGTATGTCAGATGTATAAAGAAGATACAAAATTGGGCCTAAAACACTGCCTTGTGGTACTCCAGCCTTAATTTTTCGAAGACATGAGAATGCATCATCCTGTTTGATCCGGAAATTTCGATCTTCAAGATATGATTTCAGTAACTGACTGTATTCTGGTGGTAACAAGTGATCCATTTTATGACATAAGCCTTCATGCCATACTTTATCTAATGCTTGAGCCACATCCAGGAAAACTGTTGAGCAAACTTTCTTTTCTTCCAAGGTCTTCTCTATGACATTTGTTATTCTATGCACTTGATCTATTGTACTGTGCTTATTTCTGAACCCAAACTGATGAGTAGGTATTAGCTCATCTTCTTCCAGAATTGACTTCAATCTCTTGAGTACGAGTTTTTCAAATAGTTTTGAAATCACAGGAAGCAATGAAATTGGCCTGTATGATGATGGTTCATGAGGTGATTTTCCAGGTTTAGGTATCATGATCACATCAGCAACCTTCCAGAGTCTTGGTACATATTTCAAACGAAATGCTGCATTGCAGAGATGACAAAACTTCACAATGGCTTTTCTTGGAAGCTGCTGTAGAACTTCTCCCATTATCAAGTCAAAGCCTGGTGTTTTTTTCTTGCTTAACTTTTTAATTTCATTGTCAACTTCTCTTACATTTGTTGGAGGAATGAAACCTGTTTCTAGAAGATAAGAATAATAGGCATCTGCATCCATTGTTATTTCATCATGAGGTGTGAAAACGTTCTCAAGATAGTCAGCAAATAAGTCAGCTTTGTCTTTGTTGCTTCTTGCCCAGCTACCATCTACTTTCCTGATAGGTGAGATTTGAGTAATAGGTCTCTTCAATTTTCTTGTTGCACGCCATATTAAGTAGTCAGTGCTTCTATCATTTGTCAAATCACAGAGATAAGAATTCAATTCCTCTTGATTATGTTCTTTTATGGTCCTTCTCAGCTCTTGGGTGATGTTGTTCAGCTCTGTTTTCACTCTAGGATCCCGACTTACCTGCCATCTTTTTCTAATCCTCCTTTTCCTTGCTATCAGTTGTATCACTTCTTCGGGATAGCATTTTCCTTCATTTTTTCCATTGGCAAAGGTGTAGTTTCCCAGGCAGATTGTTGAATATCAGTAAGAAATTTGATTACCTCGCTTTCCAAGTCGTCAATTGATTGTAATTATGCATGTAGATTTATTCTGTTTTGAAGCCGCTGTTTGAACCCCTCAATGTCTGTATTCCTGCTCAACAGAATTGGGTTCATTTCCTTCTTTTTAACAATAATACTAATATTCATTATAATTGGTGAATGGTCTGAATTGAGGTCGAGCTCTTCCTTTACTTCAATAAAACTTGTTGATATGTTCCTATAGTGATGAAGAAATCTATCAAGTCAGGAATCTTGAAGTTGTCAGTTGGCCAGTAGGTCGGCTTTCCTGTGGTATGAATTGTACAGTTATATTCTTCTATTGCATATTGTAGTTCCTTTCCTTTGGTTGTGGTCGTTTGATTTCTTTTTTTACTATCACTGCACTTCCTCCTCTTGCACAGTTGCTGGGATGAATGGAATGATAAACTTGAAAACGTCTCATTTTAAAGTATGTTTCTCTTGTGAAATGAGTTTCTGAGACAAGACAGACATCTATTTTTCTTTCTACTAGGACTGCCAATAGTTCATCCTTATGTTGTTGGAGTCCATTGGCATTCCAGGCCATAATCTTAAGCTTACTTTCCATCATATCGTCTAGGAATCGCTCCCTTAAACGCTGTATTCTCTAATTTACTCAATCTGTCAAGGATAGATTTATTAATATCCTCTTGTTTTATCAACTTCTCTAAGATTTGTTGAAGCTGATTACTAATACTTACATCTTTTTTGTTTGCCTGTTGTAAATTTGTCTCTATAACTCTTGTTTCTTCAATCTTCTTAGTGGGTTTATTCTTGACTTTTTCCGCAAAAGTAGTATTTGCAACAAGTTTACTTCTTTCATGATGTACTTGATTTGATACTCTACTCTGAATTGGTTGAGCTGCTGAAGAAACTTTTTTTTTACTGCATAGCTTTGTTTCTTAGATCTTGTAACTCTTGCGCTACAACACAACCTCTATAATTTGCCGGATGCTCCATACCACAGTTGAAACATTTTGGCTTCTCCTGTCTAGGTTTTTCACAGTTAGAAGTGAGGTGAGAACCAGCACATTTTACACATTTTGGCTTTCTTTTACAATAAGTTTTTGTATGACCCCATGCCTGACAGTTTTTACATTGTGGTATGAGTTTGGATTTCCGCATTGGAACAATTTCAAATCTCATTCCCAAAATTGTATCTATTTCATAAATCTTAGTTATACTCTCATCGCTTTTGAACGTCAACATGAATATTGGCAATGGAACTTTGGTTTTCCATTTTAGAATATTCACAGCTTCAATACATTTAAAACCTCTGTCACACAACTCTTATTTAATATTTTCAGGCTTACAAGAGCTGTGCAGTTTCTTAGCGACGACTCTAATAGGCCTAGTCTGCTTATTTTCGTAGGAAGCCCAACTAAATTTCTCATTATTCAATATTTCAGTTGCTATCCTGTAATTTTCGGGAGTATCAACATTTAATTTCAGGCTATTATTATTAAGCATATTTATTTTAAAACAATCTTTCAACTTACCATTGAAAGTATCAGTCGTGTTTTTGTTGACTGTTTTTCATTGTTTGTTGGTGAGTTTGAATTTTCTCTTTTCCTCTTTCTTCGCTTCTGTAGTATCCACTCTGTTTTCCTGGCTAAATTTTCTTCATCCGTAAAATAATCTTCTTCATTTTCACCTTCTTGCCTATTGTTGCTAGCATTTGATTTGTCCTCCAGAGCAGTTAATCGTTTCTGCAACTGATCTATCTGCTTGTTGAGTTCTTTATTCCTGCTCTCTGCCTGACTGAAGTTGGAGTCAGCTTCCCTCCAACTGGTGAACAGGAATTTTCCAGTTGGTGTCTGCAAGTCCTTTTCAATTTGCTGTAATTTTAATAATATTTCATTTTCATCTGATTTCGGAACGATTGATGAATATTTCGATTCGTTGACCGACATAATTTTTCTATTATTGTAGAATAGAAACTATTATATGATTGTTCAGCACAACGCACTGCAACACTACTTCATAGACGCGTACACACCCGCGCCTACCTTGAACCTATGATGTTATTATTATCATCCAATCTTAAAAATTCACATTAAGAGTGTTAAATAATGTGTAGATATTGGATAAGATTCATTAAATTTATGTTTTTATCGTGTTTCAGCAAGGAAATGAAGAGCAGTTACAAACTAAAGTTCTTACTACAATCCAGTGCTCCCCCTTGTTTGACACTGATCATTGGTGGAATTTTTTTGATAGAGAACTGAAAGAGTGGGGAATTTCAAAGGATTCATTATGTGCCATAGTGCTGGGTACCCATCATGAACCACTCATTTCTGCCCTAAAAAGAAGCAATGTTACACTTATTCCGTGCCTTCTATTTACTTTACAGGTAACTGTAATCTATTTAAAATTAGTTCCTTATTTTTAATCTATCAGACTTTTCAAAATGTTTATAAATCTAAAATTTCATTGTCAATTTGTTTTTTAGGTAGTGTTACTTTTCTCACTCAGCCAACAGAGTTTGATCAGTACGCCAAGCCCACCGAGACAAATTCTGAAGCTCTATGCTTTACAGTTCACATAGGAAAGAAATTTTCAAATTTAGTTTTAGATAAAAATCTTGAAGAAATCTTATTTAGAGAGTTATGTGTTATCTTGGAGGACGTTTCCTCTTGGAGGGCATTCTTTTATTGATTTTCCCACAGTACTCCTTGAATCTTTCTGACATTCTGGCGTTCTTCGACGGAAATCACTACTATCTGTCGACTTTGAAAATGTGAAATGTGACTTTTCTTTCAATAAAAAAATGTGTCATTATTTTGTTTTCAGGATATTTGTAGCAGTTGCTGTTTCAAGACTCCAGTAGTAGTGGCTATTCTTACCAAGATTCGAACAATACTTGCAATAATATTTCGATCCAGTACTGCACAGGCTACATTAAGAATTCAAGAAAACTTATTGCAGGTGAGTTCTTATATTTTTGAGCGAAAAGATGTTATTAAAGTTTTCGAATTCCAACAGCATTCATATGTGAATTATAAATTTAGGCCAAATATTGAGCAATTTTGAAGTAATGTTAGTTACTGCTGCTTTATTGTGTTGCCAATTCCTGTTGTGCATAGCATACCTGACGGTTCTATTTCCGATCTAGACCCGGAATTTGTGTGTCACCATTAACCTCCTTACCCACACAAGTCTTAGAGTCACCTGGAGTCATCCGCGATTGAAGTGGTGGTGTGATTTTTCCAAACTTTCAATTTATTCTTGGATCTAGTTGTATCTTAAGTCCCGTAAGTCTTTTTTCCATGTATGTCTAATTAACTTAAGTCAATTTTCTATCTATTCAAAGTTATTCAATTTCTTAATTTGCGTTATAACAACAATTGGGTTTCGTTGGTTTCTCTGGATACATTGAAATGAATGGAATTAAAAATACCATTCTCTACCCTAATATAGATACTACTTCAGGAAGATAGGTGAAGAGTAAGTTATTGTTGAAAAATGAGAGGAAATCTGAGAAAGAACAGGTTGTTGAAGGGTGTGTGTTTTATTGGATTATTTTTATAAATATATAAATATCTAGTATGAATGATTAAAAACAATGTTACTAACATCACATAGATTATAGCCGGTGTTAAAGTATGAACTACGGTCTTATCGGTAAAGCAAGTGATATTTAACAATGAGAATCTAAGATGAGAATGAGAGCAATGAGATTCTAAGTATTCACAATGAGATTCTAAGTGACACATCTACATGTAATAAGGGATGATAGGGAAGTACCGGTACTCACTGTGTTCCATCAAAATATTCAATACATTCGTAACAAAATAGATAGAATCGAAGTATTTTTTAAAGAAGAGGCTCCTGATATAGCTATTTTCACAGAGCATGGTTTAAAAGAAGATGAATTGTCACAACTTAATATTCCAAACTATTCATTGAAAACGTCGTATTGCAGGACATCTCATCGAAGTGGGGGAGTAGCTATCTTCACTAAAAATGCTAAGAATATGCAAACATTTAATTTAGAATATGTAGAGAAATTTGCTGTGGAAATGGATTTAGAAGTTACTGGTTTGAGAGTAAAAATCGACAATAATTTCGAAGTAGCGGTGTTAGGTATTTACAGGTCACCAAATGGGGAATGGAACAATTTTTGTGAACTATTCAATAGGCTTTTAGAGATTACTACTACTCGTTTTACAAACGTTATTGTAGCGGGAGATTTCAATACAGACTTTGCAACACAGAATAAAATGACAGAAGATTTAAGGGATATTATATACATGAATAACTTGGAAATAAAAGTTCATGAATATACCAGAGTCACAAGAACATCACAAACAATAATTGATAACATCCTTACTAATATAGATTACTCTAAAACAAGATTAGGCGGCTCGGAACTATCTGATCATGACTATCAAATCTTAGAGGTGGGGTTGCAAGGTCATAAATCAATTGAAAAGAGTAGAGTAATGAAAGAAATTCAACAATGTGAACAGGGGAATATCGATTGTTTGAAGCAGAATCTGCTACAAGAAAACTGGAGTAGGGTTTACAATAGCAATAGTTTAAATGACAAATATGATAGTTTCATTAATATTTTAAGGTTCCATATTACTATGAGTTGTCCAGTTAAAAAAGTCACTGTAAAGAACAAATTAGACAAGATTGAAGAGTGGATAACTGATGATATCCTTGCAGAAAGAAATAGGGTTAAAGATGCATATGATGAATTCAAACTATGTAGAAATATGTTAAGTGAAGATAATTACAAAGCTCTAAAGAAAAATTATACAAGAGAAGTGAAAAGAGCGAAATGTAAGAAATCAGCTGAAATTTTGAATAATAGTGTGTACTTTAACACAGCAGTGTGGGATGTAATAAACAAAAATAGGCAAGTAGCTCATGTAGATGCTTATACTAGTGTCCCCAGAATAATTAACGAAAATAACAAATATATTGATGATAGTGTAGACATTTGTAATTTCTTTAACAGATATTATCAACTGGTTGCTAAGGATCTTCAAAGATCTCTTAATACAGGTATTAGTGATGCAAACATGAGGAATACTGAGGGGATTCAGAACGAATTAAAATTCCACCCAGTATGCCAAGACGAGTTGTCAAATATCATTGATAGTTTAAATAATAAAAAAACTGTAGGAATGGATGGGGTATCCAGTAAAATTCTGAAAGAATGTAAAGATCAATTGTTAGACCCTTTGATTCATCTGATCAATCATTCATTAGAACAAGGTGTTTTTCCAGATAACTTAAAAGAGGGGAAGATCTTGCCAATCTTCAAAAGTGGTGATAGAGAAAAGGTAGAAAACTATAGGCCCATTAGTATTTTAAATGTAATAAGTAAAATTTTTGAAAGACTAGTTCTAAATAGGTTACTTCTGCACCTTCAAGAAGCTAACTTTATCTGTGATGAACCTTCCAGAAAGGGAGATCAACAAAAACAGCCATAGTTTCTCTAGTTGAAAAACTAATAGATATAATAGATTCAGGTGATAAAGCTACTGCAATCTTGTTAGATCTGTCAAAGGCATTTGATTGTGTTAATCATAGAACTTTATTGGAAATACTGCAAAATGTAGGCGTAAATGGGGTTGAACTGAAATGGTTTGAATCATATCTTATTGGGAGAAAACAATGTGTAGAACTAACTACAGTAGTTGGTAATAGTATAGTAAAGAATAAATCTAATAAATTAGAGGTGCAAGCTGGAGTGCCTCAGGGGTCAATACTAGGTCCATTGCTTTTTTTGTTATATGTCAACCGTTTACCTAAAGAATTAATTAGTGGTAGAGCCCTCTTATTTGCTGATGATACATCACTCATTTTCAGCAATTCCATTCTAGATAATTTAGAAATAAGTGCCCATATAGGTGTACAGTCCATTGTCCAATTTTTAAATCAGTTGAAATTAACTATAAATAGTAAAAAATGCCAATACCTTCAATTCAAAAACAAACATAATTTAAATGAAGATAGGGCTATAAACGTGTTTGTAAACGATAATCAATTAGACCAGGAAGAAAAAATTGCATTTCTAGGAGTTACATTGGATAGACGATTGACCTGGACTCCATACATTGAGAAAATATGTAGTAAAATTTCATCTGGGGTATTTGTCCTGCGACAGCTCGCTAGATTGAATGACAAAAAGTTACTTTTCACAGCTTACCATGGGCTCTTACTGTCACATATTAGGTATGCTATCTTAGTATGGGGTAATTCATCAAAACAAAATCTTGATAGGGTGTTTAAGATCCAAAAGAAAGCGGTTAGGTGTATAGAAAGAGTAAATAGATTAGATTCATGTAGGCCGTTGTTCAAGAGACTTGGTCTCCTTAACTGTACCCTGCTTATATGTGTATGAAGCTACTTTATATGTAAAAACGAATGATATTAACCAAAATCTTGATGTACATGATTATAATACAAGAAGCCGAGGAGATTATCACTTGGTGA
Source organism: Conomelus anceps (assembly GCA_948455865.1). Taxonomy (NCBI): domain Eukaryota; kingdom Metazoa; phylum Arthropoda; class Insecta; order Hemiptera; family Delphacidae; genus Conomelus; species Conomelus anceps. The sequence goes on from OX418216.1 coordinate 34,770,583, forward strand.
GTCACAATAGTAGCTTATTCAAACAAAAACCTAGTTATATTGGTAGGAAATTCTACAACAAGCTACCGCAGTTTTTGAAGTCTTGAAAATATAGAAATATTTAAAAAACAATTGAAGAAATATTTAGTTGATAAAGCTTTTTATAGTGTACAAGAGTTCCTTTCACATCAAAATTAAGCCTCACCTCAACTATTTGAAGTAATTATGTTATCTAGTGTATAATATTGTTGATCTGACTTGTCTTATACTCCTTAACTGGAGTCTCAAAGACGTAATCTACAAAAAAAAAAACAAAAAAAAAAACGACGAAGCTTGTTCAAAATTCTTCCGCTTATTGTTTGGAGAAAACCAATTGAAGGAGTTAACCCCAAGACGGGTTGACTGCTGAATCTTACTTTAGCTATTTATTGACTGTTAAGCTTACCATTGAGTTGTTGTATTTCTGTTATACTTGTAATTGATGGCAATTTAATTTATGGGGTGGTGATAGGTCACGCGGTGCGATCGTGATGCTCAGTCACGACCGCTGAAGACTGTGTTTGGATGGGGTGACCTTGCTTCTAGGGCTTGATGTTATAAGCATTATTATCATTTACCCGGTGTTTCGGAACCCATCTAAAATTGTAGGTCCACCATGTTCTCCATAATAATAAGGCTCAAACGGCGATGTGGAACTACCCGTAATGGTCTCTCCACCAATAAAAGCAATACGCTTTGTTATTATTATTATTATTCATTTTATTATCATCAATTTTTAAAAATTGAGAATATGTTTTTTCAGTTGGAAGACGGCCTCTTATCGAACGACTATCCACGGGCTTGGATCTCAACGTATGTATTGCTAGAGCAGCTGGCTGCTCGCAGGACCATCCTTCCAAATGTTGTAGAGCACCTTGAGCCCTTCGCAAACGAACTGACAATGTTATCAGATGAGGAGTGGTCCATTGTCGAGGACATTGTTAATGTGCTAGAACCTTTCAAGGTTGGTATGTTTGTCTATTATATAAACATCTTCCTGGATTTCTTGTTCCATGACGAACTGCGTTGTTAATATTAACTTGTTATTTAAATGTAACGACTTGCAGTCAAATATTCATCAACAATAAGTAAAATTTACTTACTCTGTAGGCCGAGCGCTTTCTTTTGAAAATATTCGAAAGCGCTCGGCCTACAGAGTAAGTAAATTTTACTTATTCTTGATGAATATTTGACTGCAAGTCGTTAAATTTACATAACAAGATAATATAAACATCTTCCTTAAACTAAATTCATAAATAGGTTAGGTCTCGTTCTAGATATCCCGATTCAATTGAATAGGGCAACGTGCTACTCTTATAGTTTCTTAGATATTTTATGCAATTCATCTCGATCTGATAACGAGAACGCTATGGTCTCTGCTGATGGCTGCATAGCTCATTCCACTTATTCGTTTTTCTACCACATAGTGTGAAAACTATTTTCTACTTCAACGTTCTTCATTAAATATTATACCCTCGCCTTACTATCATACTACCTTCTTACTTCCTTATACTACCCTCTCCTCCACTATTATCTCCTTTCTAAGGAATTTACCATTATTGATTAAACAATTAAACCATTCTATTATAGGTATTGATTATATTCCATTCACAATATGATGTAAATAGTGATTAGAGAATGTGCTTGTTTGAGTTTTTCGACAAGTGGCAACTCTTAGCCGTGGCTTCCAAGAGTGGACATCACTAACGGACAAGCCTCACTCGCATAGGTGTTATTCGTTCACGCTGTTCGCTAACATTATTCTCGGAAACTTTAGGTTTGATTAGAAATTTTAGATTTGAAACTTTAGGTTAGGTTTGAAACGGGCTGATTCATATTAGGGTGACTGATCTCTTTGCAACGAATAGAAGAAACCAATCTGTTTCTAAAAACAAACTATTCAAAGTATCCTTACATTGGCTAGCTCTTGCATTCTATTAAAACAATTATTGCAGGTGATGCTCATTGATTTATTGAAGTTTTCAGTTGATAAATAGTTGATTACATACACAATTTTATGGGAGATTTTAAAGATGTACTCATAATTTATTCACATCGATTTTGTGAATGAGCCGCTTGATATTTAAATCGTTTTTGTTGACCTTGAATTCTATGATGTTTTCCATGTCGAAATACTAATGAACAATCTGATATTAAAACTGACACTGTATTTCACTTTTATATATTGTTTTACTCACTTATATTGGAGATGCTTGAGGGATGCATTTCATTTCTGAAAAAGGAGGCTGACGAAGCTTCTTTTCAGAAGTGAAATGCATCCCTCAAGCATCTCCAATATAAGTGAATTATTGTCATCTGTCTTTTTGATTTGACTATTTCTGATGCACTATTTATTCTAAATAATATTGATTAGAAATTGGTATCCTATTACAGTATTCACTTGAATTAATCTTTCATGATAAGTTACTTGAAAGGCTTGAAAAAGTCGAGCATTTTATTTGTTCAATCAGAAAAATCTTGAAATTCAAATGTAGTCCGGTTGTATTGCCTGCATCTGACGAACCGTGTAAGAATTAGTTCATGTCTATATACTGTATAATAAAAACAGTCTGTCTCTCCGATTTATTTTAAATGCTTTTCTAAATTTTCCAGGTTACAACGATGACGTTAGCTGAAGAAAAGGCTCCATTAATATCACTTCTAAAGCCACTCATGTGGCAGTTGGTTAGTGTACACCTGAAAGTAAGAGATTTAGATTCAGAATTTGCACAAGAATTGAAGAAAAGCCTTTCAGACGTATTGAAAGAAAGGTAAAAGACTAGATATTCTCTTTCGATTATGAATGTGTTTTAATTTTTAGTTTCCGCCTGTTTACTGTTGAGTTCATAATATGTGTTCATTGTAATATCTGTTAATTTACCGTAAGTGTTCAATTTTTGTGTAATAATTGTAGGGGTCAGCTTACTTGAACATAAACGGTTTCAACAATTTGTTTGTGTTAAAATCTACCAGTAGTATAGTGATAGTTAATTTATCTTCTAAATCTGTATCTATGCACGTGGGCCCGCATGACCACATGAATCTGACCTCTGGTTGCACGTCCTATCATAATGATGGTTCATCTTTTATACCATGCTACTATCCATTATTTAATTCAGTGTAAAAGTGAGCCATTATTTGGTATAAAAATGTACTATCATGTTTACAACAACAACAAAGATGGTGGCTTGATTATGAAATCAACTGATAATTTCAAATTAAGAAATGATAAGAAGTTACACTACACATAAACAAATTCAAATCAAATGCCACACGTTAGCACCAGTAAATATTCACTTAAATATAATGTCATTTCTATACAAAATAACATGATTAATAACTTTAAGAAAAATTTGTAATGCCGGTATTTTTTTATACGCCTACTGAATTATCTTTATGTTTAAAAACAATGTGAAGAAGTTTCTCCTTTACTATGTATTTGAAATGTCTTCCTTTTTCCACTTTTATACGTGTTCTACGAGGTATCTCTTCCACCATTCAAAATATATATGTCGATAATACGAATGCCAGCATGTATATGTTTATTTGATTTTTAATCAAGACAAATTGTAAAATGTGTCATAAATGACATTTTCATTAAAAATCAAATTTATTATAGAAACGAGAGCCGAGGTGTTTCACTTCAGGCTTTCAAGGCGAAGTGTGTTATTAAACAATGATGACGTTCATGAGATCGACAAGTCTGATAGTGGCACGTTCATGCGAATTGTTTGAATGTATTAGTAAATATTAAAGGTATGTAAGAACGTGTCACTATCCAATCTTGTGAATATTAGGCCTCTTTTCTGGCATTGAAAGGAGTGTATGGACCACTTAAATAGAGAACCAAAATTCATAATCGAGGAGTTCAACTCGAGAAGCCAGGAGAACGCTTCTTTCGACCAGTGGAGTGTTAGGCTTGCAAAACCAAGATCTTTGAAAACTCAATAAGTCTGTTACAGTCCGGGCAGTTTAAAACTTATTGGGGGATCGAAATTTTGGCGTGTTAGCCAGCAATTCTACTGGGCGACAAGGGCATGTTCGGCTGATTTCTGAGAGTTGTTATAAGTGTTATAAGTGTTCGAAGTGGCCATAGACTCCTGGAGATCAAGGAAAGGAGAGGCAAGAATATCAGGTTAGTTTTTGAATATAAGTTCCAACTCATAATTATATACACGTCCTAAAATAGCAAGCCAAGCGAGTTAAATTTGATATGTTCTTTAATGTGTTGTAATATTATAATATATAATATTATAAATAAATAAACTATAAAATTAGAAGTATTTGTTGTCTATGAGTTACGACCCCAGAGTAATCATTCAGACAAATATTGATATTAAGGATTTCAGGGTTACATAAATAAGTGGTTACATAAATGGTGGAGGCGCATAAATCATAAATCACATTACATAAATCACATTAAATGGTGGTTACATAAATGGTGGAGGCTTATGCTGGTGTATTCATCTGGCACTAACCGTCAGACTTTCGTGGTATCCTCAATTAAGACGTGTGTAGGGTTATGAGTTTGGTGGATATTAGAAATATTCGAATCAAAGAATTAAATTTGCACGAAGCTCTTGGTATAGCTACCCAATACAAGCTCTTTTTACCAGCAAACGCTGACTTAGACTTTATTAGATCTCAAATAAGAATCTTAAAGTTAAATCTAATCAACCCACAAGAGTACATTATTGAACAAGAAAGGGCGTTGAATCACATAATTCAGGGAGTTAAATTATCTGAAGAATTGAAGAATAAGTGTCCCAACTTAGCTTTTTTAGAAACAACGCTAAGAAGGAAATTTTCGATAGGAGAACCATCAATTACAGAATCTACTTCTCCAGTTAAGCAATACAGGGATTCAGAAATCCAAACAGCGATAAACATGGCAGAAAAGAAGAGACCGTTTTTGGCACCAAAAACCTTTAGTGCAAAGAAAGGGGAAGATATATTGGAATTTTTTGAGTATCTTGATAGAGTATCTTTGGCAAATTCTTGGGATGAAAAAGATAAAGTTTTATACCTTCCATTTTATTTAGAGGGGAGTCCTTTAAAATATTTCGAGATGGTGAAATTAATATTAAAAGAAAAGAAAAATTTGGATTATGAGGCTTTAAAGAATGAATTAATTAGATATTTCCAACCAATACAGTTAGATAGGTATGAGATGGAGTTGGGGAATTGTAGAATGAAACCTTATGAGAGTATTAGAGAGTATATGGCCCAAATTTTGTTTTTATGCTCAAAAGTCGATCCTAAAATGTCAGAGTCTAGGAAAGTAAAATATGTACTTAAGGGATTATTACCACATATCTTAGATAAGGTGGTGATGTTAAGAAATGAAACAATAGAAGAATTGACTAATAATCTCGAGAGATTTGAATTGTCAAAGTATTTCTTGGAGGACAGATTGTCGAGTGCAGAAATAATAGAGAAAAAGAGTACAGAGTCGGATCAGAGGATCATGCATATAAGTAGGAATATTGATAAGTTGATAGAAAATCAGCAAATGTCAACACAAGAGGGTAAGGCAGTAAAATTTTTTGGAGGCCACGACACAAGACATAATAATTATAGAAATAATAACGAAAATTATAACAGGAGGGATTTCCGTTATAGCAATAGTGGTAGGAATGATGATAGAAGAAGATGGAATAAGGAAGTTAGCCCAGGACCTTGGAACAGAGATGAAAGGAAGGGCGAGGAAAGGAAGTTATGGTGTGAAATTTGTGAAATGAAAAATCATTCAATGCGTGATTGTAGGTTCAATTTAATGAATAAAAACAATGATAAGATTACTTGTAGTTTATGTAAAAAGGAAGGGCACTCTATTAAGACTTGCCAATTCAATGGTAGAATAAAACATTCAAAAAACGCGTAACGGGGTTCAAGTTACAGGAAAACGGGGGCCCCGAGATAGAAGAGAAAGATCCCAAGAATAGCGAATTGTTTTCTAAAAGAAAGGAAAAAATGGCAGTCAAAAATGAATGCACTTATAAAGCAGGAAAGTTGGTCGAAGTTGGAGAAATCAGGGCAGATAAAGAAAAGGAAATAGAAGAGGAGAGAGTCGAGGAAAATAAATCGAATATTACTGTATTTGATACAAATGAACATAATAAATGACATTTTCATTAAAAATCAAATTTATTATAGAAACGAGAGCCGAGGTGTTTCACTTCAGGCTTTCAAGGCGAAGTGTGTTATTAAACAATGATGACGTTCATGAGATCGACAATTCTGATAGTGGCACGTTCATGCGAATTGTTTGAATGTATTAGTAAATATTAAAGGTATGTAAGAACGTGTCACTATCCAATCTTGTGAATATTAGGCCTCTTTTCTGGCATTGAAAGGAGTGTATGGACCACTTAAATAGAGAACCAAAATTCATAATCGAGGAGTTCAACTCGAGAAGCCAGGAGAACGCTTCTTTCGACCAGTGGAGTGTTAGGCTTGCAAAACCAAGATCTTTGAAAACTCAATAAGTCTGTTACAGTCCGGGCAGTTTAAAACTTATTGGGGGATCGAAATTTTGGCGTGTTAGCCAGCAATTCTACTGGGCGACAAGGGCATGTTCGGCTGATTTCTGAGAGTTGTTATAAGTGTTATAAGTGTTCGAAGTGGCCATAGACTCCTGGAGATCAAGGAAAGGAGAGGCAAGAATATCAGGTTAGTTTTTGAATATAAGTTCCAACTCATAATTATATACACGTCCTAAAATAGCAAGCCAAGCGAGTTAAATTTGATATGTTCTTTAATGTGTTGTAATATTATAATATATAATATTATAAATAAATAAACTATAAAATTAGAAGTATTTGTTGTCTATGAGTTACGACCCCAGAGTAATCATTCAGACAAATATTGATATTAAGGATTTCAGGGTTACATAAATAAGTGGTTACAAATGTCATATAATTTTCATATTATTACATATTATTTGTGACACAAATATGACAGACTGAACGGGAATCGAACCCGTGACCGCCGGAGTGGCAGTCAGACTTTTAAGAACCAATAAAGAAGATAAAAAAATCAATCATATTAAATTCGGTATTCTCTCCTTGAAATTCAAGTAGTCATGTTCGAATTATGTTGAAGATTACCCGAACTAAAATCTAATAAACTGAAACATTGTTACAGATACCAAGATAGTAATGTGGATGAAATTTTGAAATGTGCAACGACACTGGATCCACGCTTCAAGCAACTGCCCTATGCTGCCGATGAGGCCAAGCTAATGCTGGCTGGGTCGATTAAGCACGCGCTAACTCAGTCGATGCTTAACCGAGGAATCCTCTCGTCCGAATCAAATTCTGCAGACGCTGAAGATAATAAGCGCAAAGCTAGACTGTCAGGTTAGTATATGGACTTTTGAAGGCTTTAACGTGATTTATGCTACTGGATCATTCCAAATTGCATTGCAGTATTTTAAGGAATGAATATTGCTAAAATTATGAAGCACTGTGAAGATAAAACATAATATCTAGGTCCAAATGCTTTCTTGCGATTCTTCTGTTTTCGATTGATTAGCATTTTGATTTAAGATTCGATTCCTTAGCTATGCAAAAACACTACTGCGCTGGTATTGTTCTGCTGGTGTTTTTCAGTCAATTACTGCTTCCTGCAAAGTCGAAAGGTAGTGCTCTCCTAAGACTACTTGCACAGTGGAGCATTCTAGGTTAATCAAGCACTTGATGTAGATCGGTGGTATTCACGCTATAGTCATGCTGCTCCAATCTGCCTTTCACCATTCTACAGCATGTGTTTGATTTTGGGATGGTGATTATCCTCGAGTGCTGGATCACAGATTACAGAACAACCAGATTGATCACGTCGCTTGCGGATTTCCTAGTTAATGATTTAATTCAGAGATAGCGCCACGCGTTAATGATTTCAACACGGGGAGCAGTGCGGGAATACTTAAATTGTCGGCACTCTACGGATAGAAAACTCGTCCACGGGAAGCAGCACATGTTGCAATGCGGGAATATTTGAGTTATCGCTACTTCATCTAGAAGTTCTTCAAAGTAATTAAGTAATTAAATTAGCAACTCTGGAATTACTCACTCACTTATTGATATTGAAGATTCAATGATGGGGGTTTGATTGTAGGTGAGTGGTTTATTCTCGGTTGGGCTCAAAACCATAGGGAGGAATCTGACATTTTCAAAACGTGCCCCAAGTTACCGGGTAAAGGGGGGGTTGAAAATTTGATGAATGTTTTTTTTCGAAAATAGTTTTAAATCAGAATTGGGTGATTGTTTATAAGTTGTTGTGAAACGTTTTTGGAAAATTTGGTTTTTGGGGGGTTTAGGTCGGGGTAAAAAATTTTGAAAAAGCTCGACGTTGATATTTTTGAAAAAAAAATGTTTTTGATTCTATAGTGATTTTTGAGTTAAACGAAATGATATGTGTGCGATTTGGAAAAATATATCATTTAGGGGGATGAAAGTGGTTTAAAACTGAAAATTTGTACAAATTTGTTAATTTTTTTTAATGAAAAGCTTCTTGATTTTTCATTTTTAAGCACAAGGCAATCTATTGGGATGTGTGCGGCACAAATGGATTCTCTTTAAATAAAATGAGGGGGTTGAAATTGTGGACTTCTTAAATATTAATATGTTTGAAAATTCGTTTCTTGTATCATATATAATGAAAAAATCTGTATTAAATGCGATGTGGAATAATTTTTAAAAGTCACCCCTAAGGCATTAGAAAGTCAGCAGAATATGCATTTGTGAAATAATCCCCTAGAAAAAGAGGGTCGCTTGAAATGGAACATGTTGAAAAAATGAAATTTTGGAAAATTTGTTTTTTTTGTTAAATGATTTTTTAAGGATTTCGTAATTGGAGGTTAAAGGTAAGTTGAGGAAATTACGAGCAATGCTATGCCACCCCTTGATTTGAATGCGAGGGCTATTATTGTAGGGGTGCAAAATTTAGGGAAAAATTGAAAGTTGGGATTTTTGGGGGAAATTTGTTTGAGCCTTTTAAAACTTCGAAGAGCATATTCAACGCTGTTTCAATAAATAACCCCTTTCTGAGATATAGGCATAACTTTGAACAATTGAGCAAAAGTCGTATTCAATTCTTGTTGAAAAAATCACCCCATTTTGAGTTAAAGTACAGAATAAAAAAGAAGCAGAAAGCTTAAGCTGGCAGCGCTTGATTAGTTATTTTCAGCAGTAAGTTAGTTATATTTAACTAATATATAATATTTATATTAGTTATATTTAACAATATTATATATATGTTTCCAAAGACGCGTTTTAGCAGCGCAGCGCCGTTTGCCAGATAAATAAATGGCTGTCATTGGATGACAGTGACGTCACTCACCAACTAAACCAATGACAGCCATTTATTTATTTGGCTCATGGCATCACTAAAACGCATCTAGGGAAACAGACTTTAATTATTCCGACAGTTAATAAGATAATTCCAGGGTCTAATAATTACTTATTAGATGAATAAATTATACTGTATTATATTTATAATATTCTCATAAATATATTCGATTGTATGAAATTATTTAAAACTCATACCTCTTGACTTTCGAGACCAATTTCGCTATTTTATCTTTTAGTGTCCATCTTTAAATTAACCTAAAAAGGACACAGTCATGCAATATTATGAAATGGGGTGAACTTTCAAATAACTAAACAAACAGGCTATAAGTAAAGGATGATAAATAAACAGGTAATAAGTAAAGGACAATAAATAAACAGGTAATTTAAGTACAGTAAACATGTTTTTATTTGTGCAATAATAAATATAATATACATAGGATAAATATACAGGGAAATGCATAAAAAATATCGTAAATACACTGCTATAACGCATCA